>OU452224.1:18735017-19935017 GCA_911728455.2 Marthasterias glacialis
TGAGTACATGTATACAGTGCTTAAATCACACATCGGTGTAAGGCAAATTGAAATTTCTATTCATTCCCCCGATTAACATCTATGTAATAGCAATACATGTCCATGTAGCGCACAAAACGAATCCCCCGAACACTAATGGGAAATAACACAATATGTTCAACCAGTAATACACGTACTATGTGACTTAAATGACAGGGATAAGAGTTCCCGCGAGTGAAAATTCCTGAAAATGGCTTACTTGGGTTCCCTCCTACTCTAGCCCCGTAACCTCCAAGATTTACAATTCAGGAGAGTTACAAAGTGCTCTGTGCATCACCAGAAAGACAAAACTACAGGTTCGGAAACAGAGTGAACTATTCTTTTCTCCTTTTGGTGACTTGCTCACTTCTTTCAAGAAAATCTGAAGGCTCAAGGAGGCTTAAAAAAAAACTCCTGACAAATCACACGTCTAAAATGACGGCACTTGGCAGCTGTTTGTACTTCGGTCAATAGAGGGCCCAGCCACAGCAGACCAGTATGTCATCCCCCCTGACCAGAAATCCACGGATCTTTATTCTGTGGTGAAGTCCGAACCTTGACCTACATGTAAATGTCCATGTACATTATTCTTGTTTCTTTCTTGAGATTGAGAGAAGGGTACAGAAACAAAAATTGTCATCGTTTTTTATTTTACTACTGTACAGCTGTACATGTACATGTACATACATGTAATTCCCATTATAGAGAAGCTTCACGTGACGTCACCCGAGACCTTTTTCTGATGCTGCGCGCACAAACAGACGCTGAAAATCATTCAGCAGACGCCGCGTCAGCCATTGAGTTTGTATGGCTGGACCCAACATGGCTGCGAAATGAACTTTCTCCGGGTCACGCAACCTCTCTATAACATTCTGCAACAATATAGACAAACTTCCATCCTGAATCTAACCCTAACCACCCCCATCAAAATCCAATCAGCATGATTTGTTTGATTCTGTAGGACTGAGGACTGAACCAGTGAACTGATTTTTGGCTTCACATGGGATCAGGCATGTAATGCACGACTATAATCAGAATCAAAGATTCTGTTGGGTGTTCAGTTTAAATGGTGTTTGATTTAATTGAGTGATTAAAAGGATCCTTGTAAGTAATCCTAAGTGGTTTTAAAGTAAATGTACAGCAACTAACTTGAGAAACCAGACCACACAATCTACATCCACATACAATCATACATGAATTCTTCTGAACAAATACATTATACACTGGTTACTGTCACCCAGTCAAACAATGGCCTAACTTTCACTTCAAAGCGTTGAAAACAATAAGTCTCAATGGACAACAACTTTGACTAGTGCCGGAGCCGCTCATGCGTTAACCTTCCCATCCCCACAGTCAAAGGATCTGAATGAGTCGGCCTTCCAATCTCCATTCAACCTCCCACATAATCCACATTCCAAAAATTAACATGACAATGAGGGGGAATTTGTCATTTCCATACAGTGCCTCTTGCGCATTGTGGAGCTGACCACTGCATGGCCTCACAGACAGTCATCATCGCCTCTTTTTTCTATTGTCAGAAACTTTCATGTTGGCTTTTGGGATTGAACTCATTGTATTGATTTTTAAGGTACATGTCGGCATGAACGCTGTAATGAACCGTAATGTACTTTTTTTTCCTGAGAGTTCCCAGAACATTTTGAAAGGGAATCAAGAGGTCAAAACAACAGTATGAGTTCAAACAAATCTTATGTCCCTTCTTGTAAACTTTGTATTATCCTCACACTTTGTCAGGTTCTGACATGTTGTCTGTCTGTCTCTGTACACGGGGTTGTAGCTACAGTACATGTAGACCAATTTTAGTGGTGCAGTAGGCTCTTAATCCAAGTTTTTCAAAGTCCACTTAGGGTGAGCTGAGTGAGTGGAGCACTGCGGTTCACAGCCGGGGGTCTAAAGGGGGGCCACCCCACAAGTGCCTCTGGTGGCCCAGGTGCAATGTAACTGTTGGAGGTATGGGTGCAAGAGCCTTCATTGTGTCTGTGGTCAATGCCATTATCTGGCATCAACTACATGTATGTTGTTAATCAACTCAGTAAGCCAGTCCTGAGATCTGGCCGTTTGATCATAGACAAAACTGCACAGTTGATTTATTCTGGGGGGGGGGGGCGGGAAATCTGTGTCGGGCAGCACAGTGTATTTTGCTTAGAGTGCTACATGCAGGTGGGCGGGCCTGTGCCGCCCACCATTGCCTGCAACACTGCCTGTATGTATACATGTACCCAAAAAACGCATACAGACTATGTACTCTCATTTAAATTAATCTCATTTATTAATTCTGGTTGATTCAAGGATTCTCAGAAAAGCCAACTTAATCACTATACTAGCCAAGAACCCCATGGAGAGAGGAGAAGACAAGGAAGGAAGTTTCACTTTTAGGTGTGGAGAGATACACTGTACCACTATGCCAACCCGACCACCTGAATGATTTCAGCATCTTTCCTTTTCCTCCACGGTGCAAGTGTACTATAGATGTACAGGGTGGCACTGTCATTAGTGTCTCTCTACTTTAAGTGAGATGATGGAGCCAGACATATTTGAACCAACATCTTTGCAAAGCATGCACACATACATGTACTATAGATCTCAAATCGGTTTTTTTTTCTGCAAAAGTTGTATGCACTTAGTTCATCTGGAATCATTCTGAGTGGGGGAGTGGGAAATTGCAAAAGTTCCTGGTACTACTGAATGATATTTTGGTGATGGTTACCCAGCAGCATAGCCAGGAATTTTTTAATTGGGGGGCCTGGGGGGGGGGGAGACTAGTTACATGAAGGACTAGTCCTAACTTATGACTAGTCCTATAAGTTAGGACTACAATGTACATGTATTTACTCATCCTAACTTGAGATAAGACTAGTCCTAGCGTTTTGTGAAATCCACACCTGGTGTAAAGAGATATCCAGCTGTGCTTACCTCTTCATATCCCATAAGGACAAGTTGTTGCAGCATCTGCCTGTTGGCCGTCGTCGCCGTGGACGTTGCAATCCCAGACACGGGTGCCGACTCTCCAACCCCATTAGACAACCCCAAACTGTTCCTGATCTCTTGTAATTTCTTACGGTGCTCCCCGAATTTCTGCCGCCCCACGTCGCCCCTCCGCGGGACGTCCCCGAGGTTTCCATTGCTCGCCGAGTCTTGGTTCACGTGAAGATGTTGAAGAGACTCTCTGATTTCCAGAAGCATCTGCCGATTGTTTGTGACACAATTCCGGGGGCGGGTCCCCTTCTGCATCTCTTAAATTGTTCAGAGGGGCCCAACGGCCCTAATTCTTTAGTATTTGTATCCACTTACTTATGGCATTCCTTCTGTAATAAAAAACAAGCAAAACATTGGTTTAATATAATTTAAGATTCATAACACGCATTCAGCTAACGTACTAGGCTAAAGTGTGTCCCCAAAAGTGAATTTAAATGCTCTTCCTCCTCTTTTTTTTCCACGCCAATGTTAACTGACATTTCAGCTTTTCGAGGCCGAGAGGCATCAAACTGAAGTTCTAATGGCTGAGTCATCAGAGTGTGGGTTCGAATCCCGGTCATGACACTTGTGTTCTTGGGCAAGACATTAAACCATAGATATAAATTGCTTCTTGATTGCTGCGAGGGTAGAGATTGTTGATGTGAATAATTAGCAACCTGTGCGCCAACTTGGCTGCCGGTGCTGCATACTCCAAAGGAGTTGAGATGGTTTCAGGAATGTTGAAGGCCCAATGAACAGGTGTACATACATGTAGTACATGTATAGTGTAAGCATGCCTGATTGCTTCGTTCTTGAAAGGGCAAGGGCACCAAGGCATTTTCTTCTAGATAAAGGGCACCTCTATGAATAAATTGTAACTTTCCATTGGAATGTTTCAAGAGCACCAAGGCAATGACCAGGGGCATGGAGGCGATTGCCTCCATTACTTCTGTGAAGTATCAGGGCTGGTGTAAGGTACATGTACTTTGATACAATGTTTAATAAGTATTACTTATTATTACTGTTGGTTGAAAATGCTCCAGAACATTTTAAACCTAACATAAACATGACAAAGCGGCTGAATGCGGTCATTTGAAGGCGTCAAGTACGACGTGTAAAGCCATCATGACATGTATCAATTAATCAAAATTCCTGGTGTTTATTTCTGTTGGAAAGAGTGGCTCACATATTTTTTTGAAACACAAGAATAAGTTTTGGTTTTATCAGATTTGTACTGCAAAGCCGGCATCATGCCCAAACTTCAAGAAAATCTCCATAAGACCAAGAACTTTCTCTTGACCAGAAATATTTATATCTTTTCATATAATAATTATTTAGTCAACTTTTTCGAAGAAGTTTGAAATTTAAAAAAATGTTTTTTGTTTGGTAAACTTAAATACAAAGTTTGTGCAGGAGTTGTTTGGTTGTGGGGTTACTTGCCCCCGATGTTAAAATGACTGGAACTCTGTCCAGAGGTCCAGTGGGTATTTGATCCCTTCAACCAGGTGACAGCATGTCACACAGTATGGCCAATTCCCTGCAAGTGAGCTGCTACGCATGTGTACATATGTCATTAGCTCTATAAAGAACAAGCAAAGTAAGTCTAACAATAGATTACGACCGTGAACAGCTATATTCAAATCCCCATCCACTGGTGAAACACAACGCAAACACTGGAAACTGTCTTATCACTGCACTCAAATAACTTTGTCCCACTGGGGCATTGGCACTGGGACTTGGTCATTGGGAGGGTGGGTGGGTGGGGGCAGACTGAAGAGGAGACTCCTAAAAATGAGGTTCTCCCATTTTATTTTATTACAATACAGGCCTTGATCTTAACTGAGGCCACCGAGGCCACTGAGGCCATTGGCTTCATGCCCTGTTGAGTTGGCCAGCATGCCCTTGAGAAAAATTGCACTGTCACTAGCAACTTGGCCGGCATGTCCTTGTACAATTTCTCTGATTTGGCCAGCAAAGGCCTGCCCCTGTTTTTCTTAAGATCTTTTAGTAGATTTAAAGCCCCAGCTCAACATTGGTAAGAAAGAACAACATAAATGTTCACAGATTTACATTATACCTTTATGGTATAAAGATAATGACTGTGGACAATTTTCCTTAAAATATTTCTGCCTTGAAGTGTCATCGTTTTTGCATTTATAATAAACGAAATAATATCCCAAATTAATTTTTGAATCATGTGAGACCAAAACTCAGCATAAGAATGCGTAAAAGAATGCGTACAAAAATGCTAAGTGCATTTTTACCGTTTTCTCGAAAATGAAACGATGCAGTGAGCTGAAATTTCCACAGGTTGGTTTTATTACATCTTAATTTGTGCGAAGTATGGCAACACTTACAAACACTTTACCAATAATGAGCTGGGACTTAAAATCAGCCAACCCTTAGTCCTTACCAACATGAGTAAGATTCGTGAAATACATGTACATTGTAACAACAAATTTGGTATTTGAATGGAATTGTATACCATACCATACAATGTGTCACACGTACAACAATGTACAACTGTACGATTACAGTGTACAATGTACCTTGGCTTTACTGGGAACTTCTCACGCTGTAACTACGAAGCCGCCTACATTTTGTACAAATGTATGTGGGCAAACAAATCCAATTTACAATCAACTCTGGAACAGTTTTGTCAAAAAGCACGGTCAAACTATGTCACACAAAAGCTGTGAAAGCCCCACATGGCTGGATACGGCTATGCATGAGCGAAATTCACACGGAATTCAGCCGTTTGGTTACAAAGCAGGTTGGAATTCACACGGTATGACAAACTTGTATGGAAATGCAATAATGACTGGCAGAAATGTTTACACCTTAAAAAAACTTTTTTTAAATTTTTTTTTTTATATTTGGTCATGCTTATGGATGTTTTAAAAATCAATTTTAAAGACAATGTTAGATTGTTGTTTTGAAGGAAATTTTTACATGCTTTGCGCTATAATAGAAACTATTCAGTATCCTCCCTTATCAGTGGTCCACTTGCCAAACATGCCAAATGCCTGTTGAAGCACCTGAGGACCAGTCAAAATTCTGTCAAATTAGTCCCACTGGCTAGTTCATTGCTTCTAACTGCTACATGTTAATACAGGCCTTGATTTTAAGGCAGGCCTGATACTTCACGGAGGCAACGGAGGCAATTGCCTTCGTTGCCCTTGGTCATTGCCTTGGTGCCCTTAAAGTGTTCCAATAGGAATTTACAATTTCCTCATAGAGGTGCCCTTTACCATGGAGAAAATGCCTTGGTGCCCTTGCCCTTTCAAGAATGAAGCATACAGGCCTGCCAAGGCCATTGGCCTCATGCCCTGTGGAGTTGGCCAGCATGCCCTTCAGAAAAAATTGCACTGTCACTACCGACTTGGCCAGCATGCCCTTGTACAATTTCTCTGATTTGGCCAGCAAAGGCCTGCCCCCGTTTTTCTTAAGATCGAGGCCTGTTAAGATTATGTTAATGTCCCGAGCGCATAACAATGTTGACATGAAACGTTAAAATAAGGACCAGTGAAAAAGCTTGCAGACCAGTGAAATGACAATTAACTGGTGCTACTGGTGCTAGGCAACGGGAGACTTTTGAGGATGCTAGGTGGCAGCAGACTTACATACCAGGTAAATTCATTGTTCTCAGAAATTCGCGCATGCTCAGAACTTCGCAAACAGTGGAAAATTACCTGGTAAGTTTGCTGCCATCTAAGCATTCCAAAGTCTCCCATTAAAGAGTTAAGTGCAAACACTGGTCTTTGTTGACATACAACATGTTTCAATATTATGACTTTCCATCACAATTTCTGTTTTCCTCTCAAAGTGTATTTGATAAAACATTTGAACACTTTTGGCACTCCATACGCTTTCGACTGGCCTGGTCAATGACCTTTCACCAACAAGTCTTCAAATAATAGCTGCATATTTAAAATCATGTTGGCTCTGTTTACAATGTATTGCAGTAAATGTAGGCCTACCTTTCAAAGGATTAATTTACACTACTGAATCAGACCAGAATAATTCACAGAGGGGATGGTGGCAACTGCCTACAAAATACAGGGTACGCATGCCCTTGTCATTGCCTTGGTGCCCCTTGAAATGTAGAAAATTGAACCATTTCTTTTTCCCATGCCTTTTAAAAGCATTAAGTAAGGAAAACATGCCTCGTTCCTAAAAGAACACAAGTACATGTACCATCAGGTCTAGAGATTTATTGGGGAAAAAAGGACCAAAATAGACTTCAGTCCAAACGTTTAGTTTTGTGGTCATGTAAGAATATAAAAATGATTTTACCCTTTCACCAATGTGTGATAGGCACAGTGCTTTTGGAAACAAACATTCACAGGTTATAGACTCTACTACTCAGGCATGTCAGGTGGGATTTTAACCTACGACCTCTGCATTCTAGAGCAGATGTCCGGGGACTAGACCATCGAGCACAGCCAGCATGTCCAGTGATGAGAGGCCAGTTCGAATCCTGTAACTACCAGGTCTTGAATTCATCCAAGCCATGAAGGCCATGGCCTCTGTTGCCCAGGTCCTAGTCATGGGTAAATTTTCCCATAGACTTCAGAGTTTTCCAATGGAAGTGCCCTTTGCACAATGAAAACGGTCTTGCCCTCTCAAAGATGAAATTCAAGGCCTGAATTACATCTATTTAATACTGAATACAATATAAATTAGACATTTTGTCTTTGGCTACGGCTGTGACTGGTGCGCAGGGTGTTGCTAAGGACGCCCTATACTTCAATGCACGTTGGCATGGTGATCCGGTCGAAGCCGTTGACTGCCAATTCGGACACGGCCTAAATGTACCCAAACTGAAGATGGAAGGGCAAAACAGTCAGACCCCTTCTAGGTATCATGATAATCCTTGTTCATTATTGCTGTTGGACACGGGGAGCATGACTAAAGAAAGGACTAGCATGATTTCAGTATTGAAGGAATCATTCAGTAGGCCTTCACGAAAAGAGTGGGAAAAGGATCGTGAAATAATTTAAAACACAAATAAAAACCATAGATCAGATGCGATCAGATGATCATGCGCCTACATATATTACAGACTGTACCAGGGAACCATAGAGTAAGCAATGAATCCTACATGTGCACCAATGATGGTGAAAAACTCTGCCACATACTGCATCTACAGTATCAAGCAGCGAATGCTGGCCTGAGAGAGAGGTATTATAAATGTAAACTATGTTTTTTGACAGAATTTACCGAGCATGAAAATAGTAGCCAAAACGTCTGTTGATTTTCCTCTACTAACTAAGAATAAAGCACACGTTCAGGAGTATCTTTCTAAATGGGCAGGGATTATAACATGGCCAGGGATGGATTTCACAAAGCGCTAGGAACAGTCTTTTCTCGAGTTACGATGAGTAACTCGTCCTAAACTTACAGGACTATTCATAAGTTAGGACTGGTCCTAAGTTAGGACGAGTTTTGTGAAATCCACCCCAGAAGTACTATCAAGGTGCTCAGTATCTGGTATTAACCAATGACCAATTTAAATACATCATTCATCAACCTTGAGTAACTTCACCCATGGTTTTTACAGTTGACTGGTAGTGGCAGTTGTTATTATGGTAGTTTATGGTTGATCTTGTCGATTTCTCCTTGAAAAATTCATTTAACCTTTGACCTTACAATACATACATGTACTGTACATGTGGCTCAAAAATTAACTGAGGCCTAGAACTAAAAAAAAAATAGTGCAATGTGCACACTTCTGAAACTGAGCGCACACAATTATTTTCTTAAGTGTATTGCTCTATGTATTAACGCACTTGTAGCTGCTTGCAAGGCTACAGGTGCATAGACTAGGACCCGGAGAACGTTTAGTTCGATTGCTCCTCGGTCCTGAGTCAGTGTGTGTCAATGTGTCTGCTTTGCACACCAGCTGTAGACAAAAGAATCATACTGGTTTTACACTATACAATTTTACACTTTTATAGTTGTATCTATGGCAAAATTTACAACCTGAAAGCATGAATTTGTAACCACACAGCGGATTTGTGCTGATTGAGACTGACATCTGTCACTGTTCTCCGTTTTTAAATAATAAAAAAAAATTATTATGAATGATGGGCTCAGCAGGCCTGATACTTTACGAAGGCAACGGAGGCAATTGCCTCCACTGATCCTGGTCATTGCCCTTGGTGCCCTTGAATTGTTCCAGTAGAAATTAACAATTTCCTCATAGAGGTGCCCTTTATCAAGAAAAACATGCCTTGGTGCCCTTGCCCTTTCAAGAACGAAGCAACCAGGCCTGGGCTTGTGTCCAACTATTTAAACCATCATTCAGTCATCCCAGTGCCAGTCGTACAGACCTAAGCCAACTGCAAACACTGTAGAAATAGGCACTTCCAACGGTTACATTAGGTGCCATCTTGTTCAAGGAGCAGGTTTGTTAATTTCGAACACCACCCCTTGCCACCAGCTGTGACTCGGCACTTAAACTTCATGCACGCATCTGGACGGTGTGTGGAAGTTCAAGTGCAGAGTCACAGACGACAACGCATGTTCGAACAAGCTGGCGCTTATCATTATTATTATTATTATATATTTCTGGTAATGAAACCAAGGATGCCTCATAAGATGATAAGTGAACTTAATCACTGTACATGTGTAGCTCTCAAGCCTGAGGAAACCTGTAGATAAGGGTGCTTGCCATGTGAACCAGAAACACAGGGGTAAACATTGTAAACCCCTACTCTTCCACAATAAGTGTTCTGGGTTCTTTTAAGTGCACTACGTATCCACGAAGGTGCTATTAATATAAGTTATATTGCATCATCGTAAAATAAAATACACTCCAAAGTTCAATCAACATCCATTATCATTGCAAATGCAATCAATTGTTTAAAATATGGATTTTTAAGTCGGGGAAAGTCAAAGTGTTTTTAAAATTATGTCCCAATTGCCAATTTGCATAGCAGTTCTGCTCGACACTTTTTGTATGTACATGTTATAAGTGTTCAGTAGAATAACACCTTTTATTTTATATCATCCATCTATCTGGCTATAGCCTATGGGCCGTTTGATCCCAACTTCCTCCATGCATCATACATGGAACTTGGAAGTTAACAACATTGAATGTTAGTGTGCGAATACGATGTTACATGCGCACGGACGTCTACGGCGGAGAAACTCGTTCAAATTCAGCAAGTTGACCTTGCAACTAAAATACCCACTAAATGCACACATTTAACCATAGCTAAATTCAACTTACTGTATATCACGTAGTTCATATAGTATTCACCGTTTCTCTTTCCACTTCACCCCGCCTCTTTTGCCGAACAAACAGAAAAATCTATTCCAAATCATGATTTCAAAATGTAAATCTCTATCCATCTCCGTATCAACACGTTACTCATCGGTCCGGAAGCCATTTTGGTTGACAAAAAATCGACGGCAGGGGAATGGAATGTGCTATTTTTCCTCACCAAAGAAGATCCCACATGATTTCAAGTCATTTTTCATTGGCAGAATAGATCTCCTTTTTCTTCTCAACACGTTTGTTTATCACATGCCAGCTACCTAATAGAAGATATCCCGATTACATTTTTGGCAACTACTGTAGTAAATTGAGAGAGTATAGACTGTGCATTATACGGTGACAATATCATTATGCAGTTTTCGCTCAGATTCATGGGAAATTCTTGTATGTAGGGAGAATTTACTTTTGATCATCGTCAACACTTGGTCGTCATAAAAAAAAGATCGTCAATTTCGTTCCAAATAAATAAATGTTTTAATAAAAATAATATTTAAAAGTCTGTTCTAAGGTTTTAAAACTGCTTAAAACCGCCAAATTTAATCAATATAAAATAACACAGGTGGTGAACATTACATTATGAATTGCGATAGAAATCACAAAATAATTATAAACAATACTATTTATTTTTTTATCTTGGAATTTTTTTTAATGAGCTTATGGTAAAATAAAAGTATTCGACACCATGTGTGCAAACTGCAAAGGTATTAAATGAAAAAAATCATAAATTTAATTAATAGGCTTATTTCATTAAAACCATAGACTAGATCATGTTTAACTTAACCACAGTGATATTCACCCCTTAAAAAATGTGAATAAATTTTGAATAAAAAAAAAACGTGTTTTTTTATTTTTTACTTCTACCTCCATATTTTTACTACCACTTTCGCTGATCCGCCGACGCCACTCCAGCAAGTGGTTGTTCTTTTTCAAAGTCTAATTCTAAATTCTCCTTACCTCTCCAACGGGAAGCGGGTCAATGAATTTCTCGTCAGGAATGTCCTGCGTTGAAACATACAGGTGCTCGATTGATTGACATCGAGTAGACACCCGCAGACCCTCTAAATGCATTGTTCACATAGTTTCTTGGTCATGTGATGAAATAGTTGGCTACTGTGCATTATTTAAGACAGCCCCAATGAGGGCGTCCTACGGTATATTTAACGGTTCCAGCTTCGAAGTGCTAACTATAAAAATAAAAACGTAAACTATTTTTGTGTTAAGCCAAAAGTTGTTTAACAATTGTTTTATTTTCAAGGTCAAATCGTATATGCTACTTTGATACCGAGTCAATCCTCCTTTGCAAATTCGCAAATTGTGCAAAGAATTAGCTTCTAGCTGCTTCCTTAATATCTGAAAAAGAAAGACTAAGCAAAACTTACAGATGTTTGAAACAAAGGTTTTCGGCGACACCATTGTGATAATATCCTCAATGAGATGTGGTGGTTTTTAAACTACCACTGGTCTTACCACTCAATGTTTCAATCAATAAGCTCCGCGGAGCACCGATTGTCTTCTGGAAAAAGGTGGACTCAGGCGCCCAAGCTGTCGCAGTGCTGATAAGTTGTATCAGTTAGAGCAAGTGCTAGTAGCATTGGCATTACTGTCTGCATTTGGAGAAAATTTTTCACTCCAAAAGTGTTTTGAAATTGTCCTTTTCCAAAACAATACATACCTGGACTACAAACACCGCTAAAACCCAACGTAACTACAACAAAAACAAACCACGACCAACAATAAGTCAATACTGGGCGATGAGAGGGGGGGGTGGGGTCAGGGAAAGTTGCCCCCCCCCCCCCCCCCGGGGCAAAACAGTGGGGAAAATTCAGGCAAAACAAGAAGAGAGTGGATAAAATTAACTTTTTATTAGTAATTGGTACTTGTGGGGGGGGACAGGGAAAGTTGCCTCCCCCACCCCAGGCAAAACAGTGGGGAAAATTCAGGCAAAACAAGAAGTGGGAAAAAAGTGACTTTTTATTAGTAATTGATACTTGTGGGGGGGTGACAGGGAAAGTTGCCCCCCCCCCCCCCCCCCCGGGCAAAACAGTTGGGGGCAATTCAAGAAGAAAGTGGGAAAAATTGACTTTTATCTGAGTAAAATTTTGGGCAAATCAACCCCTCTGCCCCCCTTAACCAAAGAGGTCCCATACGGCTGTGAATACCAGTATGAAAAACAAATAAGACTGCAACTTCATACAAAAGCAATGTTTATTTTGCTGCCAGCAACTTTTTGTCTTCGCCTAAACAGATTGCTTTGACACAATCGATGCAAGCTGTGATAAAAAATTGACAATATTTCTCAAGATGGTGGAATGTCCATACCAGATGTATTGTCTTATCTTAAAGTAAAAGTACATAATTGTTTTGACAATGAAAAACATTTAAAGTTTTATAATATTAGGGATTTGGTGCATGTTGATATTGGGCTTATTTCAATTATGGCAACTTAAATATAAAGCAACATTGATTTGGAAGGTCTTCAAATGCTATTGTTATACCATGGTATTAGATTGTGAATTTTTATTGGTCGAGAACCAATCACGTGACATAGTACAAAATTTTGGGTCTTCCCAAAAAAGTGATGTTGCCGGGGTCCATTACATTTCATCGTCCCCATTGATATGATTGAAGTTAGCAATACACCCGAGAAAGAGGTAGGTCATATATAAGGTCTCCAATGCTACTGCTTCAACTTCGACAGTATTTCTGACGGATATGTTTCCATTGACCTAATTCACCTGACGTCGTCACTCACAATAAATCTTTGTTGCGCCATTTTGGGAGAGGCAGATTCCCTGTGTGTCATTTGGCAAGTTAGAGTGCTTTTTAGGCGATGCGCGTGGTTAGACGAGCACCATATCTTTACAAGCAATCTGACTCCCAAAATGGTAGACCACATGGGCTGGCAGGAGCTGCGTGTGACATCACTACAATGGATCTATTGGAGGATTGGTACTAGTATGAACTTTATAATCAGTCACCTTTCAGATTGAACATCACAAATTTTATAATTTTTTGTCTTTATAATTACCAACTGTTCTTTGTCTTTAAAGTCCCTGCTCAACATTGGTAAGAAGAAAAACATAAATGCTCACAGATTACATATACCTTCCATGATATAAAGATAAAGGTGGTAGAAAACTTTCCTTGAAATATTTCTCTCTGAAGTGTTATCGGTTTTAAATAATACAGGAAATAAGATTCTAAAATAGTTTTTTGTCTCAGTAAACTTTGCCTATAGGAATGTGCACAAAAATGTTGAATGCATTTTTACCCTGTTCTCGCAAATGAAATAAAGAAATGAGCTGACATTTTCACAGGTTGGTTTTATTACAAGTATCTTGATTTGTGCAAAGAATGTAAGCATTTACAGTCAGTTTACCAATGTTGAG
This sequence comes from Marthasterias glacialis, assembly GCA_911728455.2. Lineage (NCBI taxonomy): Eukaryota > Metazoa > Echinodermata > Asteroidea > Forcipulatida > Asteriidae > Marthasterias > Marthasterias glacialis. Next base: position 18,748,683 of record OU452224.1, read on the forward strand.
CTTGGGCTTTAAAGAAATGGTACATGTGCCCGAAGCTGTTTTGGAAAGTGCTTGTTATAACCTTCCTCGTATACAAGCTTTTCCTTAAAGTGTCTGTATACGTTTGGTAATGACTCGGAAAATTTATGGCAATAATAACTCACTTGGTAAGAAGCACAGCAGCTTTGGATAGTATAATGCATTTTGAGCAACGTTTCACTTCGAAGTACTGCAGTTATGGAAAAATACATCACTTTTCATCCCCTAAAAAATTGAATCTGAGAAGCGTTATGGCCGTAACGCTTCTCAGAATGTGTATTCCAATGACGGATACTTCTTCTGCGTGAACACAACCGCTCCAGATTTTTGGTGATATCTCAAAAACGCTGCCACCTTTTGAACTGAAATTTACACAGGTTAGTTTTATGGCATACATCTGCAATTATATCGCATTAAGGCAAATGTACGGTTCCAAAAACCAAAGGTATACTTTGCCTTTAAAGTTATACTCATAAAAATAATGGGTTCTTATATATCCCACACATCCTAGCAGCTAGATCAAGGCACTTTACAACATTATCCCTGTTCATCTGGCATACTTGATCTTTATCCTCAAACTTCCTCCAATCCCTGGGGTAGAATACAACCGCAAGGTGCTTATAACAGCTCCAAGGGGTTATTTGGACCTAATACCATCTCAGCCCTCGCAGGTTCCCATTTATACAACTTGGTCATGATAAGCGGATAAGAACACCGGACTCAAGCTCTGGTGTCTCTGATCAGCAGAGTGTGGGTTCGAGTCCCGGTCGTGACACTTGTGTCCTTAAGCACGACACTTTACCATTATTGCATCGTCCTTCGGATGGGACGTAAAGCCGTTGGTCCCGTGTGTTGTGTAATGCACGTAAAAGAACCCAGTGACACTTATCGCAAAGAGAAGGGGTTCGCCCCGGTGTTCCTGGTTTGATCGGCTGCAGATTGCGCCACAGCATCTTGTGAACCATTACATGGTGCTATGTAAAGGAACAGGTCTCATACCTCAAAAACGTAACTCATCATACCTCGCAGGAAACAAATATTGAGCGCTCTGAGACGCCCATAGGGTGTGATAAAGCGCTATATAAAAACTGCGTATTATTATTATTATTAAGCAATTTCTGGTTAAATGTCTTGCTCAAGGACACTAGTGTCATGACTGGGATTCGAACCCACACTCTGATGACTATAACTCGAGTCCGATGCGCAAGACCGCTTGGCCATGACTCCACACCAAAGCTATGTGTAATCTCTTCTCGAAAAACAAGAACGTTTGATATTTCTTATTTCAAAATTTCTACTTGAAGTTAGTACTGGATAAAATGCACTCATCTAGGGTTACCATGTTAAGTTGACGGCTTCTGATTAACTTAAAGGGGCTGCGTTGTCATGATTACAGTAGGCCTGTGACTGTGCATGGAAAGATGAACTCTCACCCAGATACTGCACACGCGTGCACGCGCTTGCGGCCAAATCACAAAGGGTGACGTCTTCGTCAAACTATGATGTGAATGCCGGCCCGCACACACACATGGTAACTGGGTTATTCCATTTACTGCTATAATCATGACGACACAGCCACTTTAAGAATTTTTAACAAAAGTGCAGCGATTGGTTGGGAAGACGACTCACACAGCTTGTTTTGCTTCAACTCTTTACTATCGCTTCAGAAATATGCTTTGAAGGCTGCATGTTTAGAATAAATATATAAAAGATACATTTATCATAGTTTCTTCTCATCACACTGGAAAGAAAAAAAGCATCAGAGATTGATTCTGCGTTTGCTCTGTCGACGAGAATTTCAGCCTAACGGAAGCGACATTTTTTTAAGGGACTGTCACTTTGCCTGACGGCAAGGCCACCTGAAAATTGCGTCCTATAGAGGGACACGGCCAATTTTGTATAACTACACACCACATAACTTAGGCACACAAAATATGTAAACCGGAACCATCTAAACCAAGGTGCAACAGATGCCCCTGCTTTCATAACCTCTGGATAAAACTCGGGCTCAACCTGCGATGAAAACCACCAGTTCTTAAGGAAAATTGTTTCACCCTTCCAGTCCCAAATCCTTCTACATCCAACATCCTCTCGATGCCTCATAATCCCCTTCTTGGAACAAAAGGACAAAGGTCTATAATTGGGGATTACACAAAAAAACGCCTCTCAATGGCCACAAAATTTGAGCATATTCAAAACCTTTTTTTGTCCTTGTGTGGGTGAATCGAAGTGTGTGTGTGGTCTTTGCACGCTCCGCAGTTGAATGACCGAGTGACCTTTGTTCCGGTGGTCCAAAATTACATAAAGGTGTCGTAAGACGACCTCCATTTCCAGGCAGGGGAATCACTTGCGTGTATTCACGTCATCCGGTTTGAACTGGTTAATTTGTTTTTTGCTCTGGAGTTGCCCTGCACTCTTCGGCTTTTTACAGTCATTGCTAAAATGTGATAATCCTTTAAACCTTAAAGTGTCAATTTCCTAAATATAAATGGCCTAAAGATACAAGCCCCTGACGATGCTCGTCTTCATCTTAGCCCTAGACCATTCACTACAAATACTGCTTCACCGTCTGTACCGCACACAAGTTTGTCGCCCTCGACGTCTATCGTATTGACAGGCATAATGTTGGAGGGTAAGACATGGCTGATGTCGACTTGGTCGTTGTTCAGCCATGGACTGGTAGGGGAACTGACCGAGGGCTTGGATGGGAGTCCCCCTAGACCCAAGCTTGGATAGATGGAATCACCTTGTGGAAATTTTAAGAAAAAACTTTGTATTAGTGGTCAATTTGTTGAAAATAAGATAATATTCCACAGCAAGGTTGTTCAGTGTTCCCCTTTTAAAATGGTCCACTGGTCAAATACCACTCAAAACATCTGAAGACCAGAATCAGGCCTCGATCTTAAGAAAATCGGGAACAGGCCTTTGCTGGCCAAATCAGAGAAATTGTACAAGGGCATGCTGGCCAAGTTGGTAGTGGCAGTGCAATTTTTCGGAAGGGCACACTGGCCAACTCAACAGGGCATGAGGCCAATGGCCTCGGTGGCCTTGGTTAAGATCAAGGCCTGCAGAATATACTTTAATGTCCAAGTGGTCCGGCTATCTTAAACGTTGTTTCCCGCAATGACATTCAGGTTGGCAGAGTGTTTGTTTTCCCTGCCTTTCACCTATGTGACCCCAGTTTGAACCCGGGGCAGGAGCCTTGCATGTGGCAGGCCTGATACTTCATGGAGGAAACGGAGGCAATAGACCGATCCATGGAGCCCCGCCTACTAACGTATTGACCAATCACAGCCTTGACAACACCACTGAAAGTCCGACAAATGTCTGACACGTTAAAAATCCATTAGAAAAGTAAACAAACCGCCGCCATTGTTCTGACACACAACAGCAAACGTAACTGTACTTACTTTTGTTTATCTTTAATTATTTTGTATTTCTGGTGGTGCAAATCCCACGGCAGTGGTCCTTGTATAGTCGTGTAAAAGTGGTTTAACAGTGTTCCTGTCTGCATTGGACTCGATGCACTGCTCAAAAGGCCACCAAACTAATATCGTCTACGAAAACCATGTCTGTGTGTGTATCCGATACGCGTGGGCAGCACCCGAACCACCGCTGCGATCGCGGCAAGAAAGTCACGCCATGTAATGTTGCTAGGCAGTTGCTAAGGTAGGCGGGTCTTAATGGATCAGTCTATTGCCTCCATTGCCCCTCCAAAGGTCTGGAATTGGGGATTACACAATAACCCCCACATAATGGGTGAAAATCAGCAAAATATTTAGCACCATCTGTCCTCTGTGCGTGGGTGAAACAAAGAACTGCACAGCGAGTGCATACTCTGTGCACGCTCCAAAACAAAATGTCCGTGCGACCATTTTTCCGGTATTCCAATTTTTACACAGAGGCATGTTTACACGTCGCCCATTTGCTGGCTCGGCAAATAATGGCGTGTATACAAGTCATCCGATGTCAACTGGTTAACACAAATACAACATTCTCCTTCCTCATGGGGAAACAACTATCTTTTAAGCCACAATTACCTGTTCCGGTTGCAAGTTGTGAAGCCGATGGAGACCCTGATCCGTTCCAGTGAAAAACGGACCCGTCTTCTGAACATGTGAACAGGTGGTCGGAGTACGTTGGGTGGAATTTCACCTCCCAAACTGAAAGGAAATTGACAAAATTAAATTTAATTTACTTTAGTAGTTATTTGTATACTTTTTATTTTGATGTAGAATTGTTTGTTTTTTAACGGGTGTACTTTTATAATTTTATGCTTTTCTGTGATTTTTAGATTGTGTTAGTAAATTTTAATCCCCTTTTTAACATAAAAACAAAATGTTTGTATAATGACCACAATTCAGTGTTTGGCTGTGAATGGACGGAATAAACAATAGTGGCTTCTAATATAGCGCTCAACTCCGTCACTCGGTGACGCTCATGGCACTCCAACGTTACTACCCCAGGTCACTGGGCCATCTTTTTTGTTCCTTGAACCATCTCAGCTCCCTGGGGAGTATACAGCCTGTGCTGCCAAGTATGTAGCGCACCAAGCTAAATCAATCACAAGAACCATCTCTGCCCTCACAGATTACCCATTTACCCCTGGGTGAAGAGAAGCAATTAGAGTTAAGTGTCTTGCTCAAGGACACAAGTGTCATGACCGGGATTCGAACCCACACCCCAATGACTTAACCACCAGAACTCGGGTCCGCTGCGTTAAATCGCTCAGCCACGACACACTATAACAAAATAACAAACCATTATTTAATGCCCAAGCATAGAGTTCCCAACGTCCCTTTTCAACGGCAGCAAGTGGAGCAGCAACTTACTTGGTCCTTTGTGACCATCGAAGAGCGTGACCGGGAATTTTTCTTGCCTCAAATCCCAGAAGTTGAGGACACTGTCTTGGCTTCCAGCAGCCACAAGATGCGCTTGGGTTGGATGCCGGTCAATGCAGTGTAGGGCAGTCTTTTCACCGGTTCTGAACACCAACAAAAAGTTAAGGGAAAGGGCGTCCTAAACTTTACTAAATTATTAATTATGATACACCTTTATTAGGGTGCAAGTAAATCCAATTCAACTTGGTTTACATACCACACAAACAGATCCTTGTAATTTGATTGGTGGCCCAGGCGTCATGTGTCAGCAACTGTTTTACCATACATGTATTTACTGCAGCCACACAAAATTTAATATTGGATAGGCCCATCCAATATGGACAATTATTGGATGTTTCGCAGCATTGTTTCCAAAAGAAACGCTCCCCGCCCGTTTCTCCAGACGGGGCAAGGTCGTGTCAAGGCGGACAAGGTTGGTGTCTACATGGAGTCGGCCAAGTTGTTTTGAAGGGTTTTTAAACAAAATTCCAGTGTGTGGAGTGGATTACTTTCCGTGTTTAATCTGCGCTTATTGTGAACAAAAATTCAAATGACAAGGATGTACGTGTGAGTTGTATAAACAAAATATCTTTTCAACGCATTTCATTCGTGCATTGTCCGATAATAAAATCACTCGGTTGAAATCTGGCTATTCCATTTCACATGGCTTCACCTCATGAAATGGATTAGTCCAAATTTCGCCTCGTGATTATATACTGCGACAATGCACTCATGTGCATCCAATATCTGTATCGTATTGTACAATAAAAACCAAAATACAACTGGGCCAATTTCATACTATTACTATTACTATTATTGTAAGAGAAACAGAGAAATATTCTAGAGAGGAGTAATAAATATCTGCATTTCTGTTCTGTGTCTAATCACTCGGATCGATTATCTGACTGTTACTGCTCCTCATACTTACAGAAGGAAGACCCTCGTCGGTTGTGAGCCAGGCTGCCTTAGATCCCATACTTTCATCTGACCGGTGGAGTTAACGGAAATGACTTGATGGGATTTCAGGTAGGTTAGAGCATTAATGGTGCTGCTGTCAGCCTCATCTGTTGATCAAACAAAATTGATATATAGGAGGGTTGACCGCGTATTGGTTCAGGCCTAAAAAACAAAAAAAGTGGGAGTGTCGTGGCCGAGCAGTTAAGATCACCAGACTCAAATTCTGGTGTTGTTGGCAGCAGAGTGTGGGTTCGACTCCCGGTCGTAGCACTTATGTCCTTGAGCAAGATATTTACCATAATTTGTTTGTCCTTCGGATGGGACATTAAGCCATAGGTCCCATGTAGGTAGTGCACGTAAAAGAACCTAGAACACTTATCATGGAAGAGTAGGGGGTTCACCCCGGTGTTTCTGGTTCACATAGCAAGCACCCTTATCTACAGGTTTCCTCAGGCTTGAGAGCTACAGAGATTAAGTTCACTTATGAGGCACCCCTGGTTTCATTACCAGACATGTATAACAATAATAATAGTATGTTTGGCATCACCAGAATGACCCTAAAAATGCAGCTGACACTAAAAATGCAGCACCTCTAAAATGACCGAAAATGGAGTGGTCAATACATTATCGACTTGAAGATGCATCGGACCATTTTTCGCCGAATGGATGTAAACAAAAATTGATTTTAAATATCAAGCAATAGACCACACAGGAAACTGACTGGGTAAATTTTCAATCAGTTTTTCTATTTCCACATGCTTGAATTACTATCATTTGAAGAGTTGCAGAAATCAGGATTTGTACCTATTGTTCTGATGGGATGTTTGTGTTCCAGTCTGATTACGTTCAACCTCCCATCCTCTCCTGCAGTGGTTATGTCTGTGCCGCTGACTGCCATGCATGTACATGGACACGACCTCGTCTGAAGTCTGTGCAGGTCTTGCCACTGTTGGATACTGTGTAGTTTCTGGCCCAAAACACAAATAAGAGATGACAGTGTTATGATAAATTTTAACTGGATTTATGTAGCGCCAAATTACCGAAGGATACTAGGTGACTTGATGGAAAAACAAATAAGTAATGGGCTACAAGTTGGAGAACAGGGCCCAATTTCATAGAGCTGCTTAAACAGAAAATAGTACTTAAAAATTATCTGCTAAGCAAAAATAAGCAGGATACCGTTTGGGATTGTACATGTAACATGCTATTTTGGCTGGTAACCTTATTCTGGTAAGCATACTTTTGTTTGTGCTAAGCTACTTCTTGTGCTTAAGCAGTAAGGCTGTGCATCTACGCGTAATTTTAGAACCCGGTACCCGAAATAAATACCGGTCGGGTACCCGGGTACCCGTGAGGAAGCCAGCAATAAATCAGCCCCACTGTACCACCATAGAACAAAATAAGACGCCAGCCCGAACAACGGACCCAACCACCTGTGAACCGTGAACCATTTCTTGCTGACCTGGATTTTCCTTATAATGCCAATCATAATCTTACACGTGTTTGGATGCTTTTCATCGGCTACCAGCCAACTTTGAGCTGTCACTGTATGACGCGTTGAGCCAATGGGCGGGCGTCTTGTCTGACTCCGAACCACCATCCATTTGCAGCGTGACTAAATTTACCGCAACAAAAAATGCAATAGCAGGCAGCTCTTTTGAAATGGATTATTCCTCAAGATAAATGACGACCGACATCAGCTGAGTGAAGAGTGAGTGAAACCTTACACCAAGCTCATCTCTGACTTGACAGCGTGTCAGTGAACTGTTTTTTCTTAATCGCCGACGCAACATTTGCAGACACATTTTTATTTTCTTTGAAAAGAACGTGCGACCGATTTTTTTTCGAGTAATCGAATCAGGAAAAATGGAACCGGGTACCCGAAATAACGGTCAGGTACCCAGGTACCCGGGTATCCAGCACAGGATTATTTAGCAGTGTTCCTGTCTGCATTTTTCTTTAAACTCAAGGCACTGCTCAAAAGGCCACAAAACTAAATCCATACCGTTCACGAAAACCATGTACGTGTGCGTATCCGATACGTGTGTGTGTGTGGACAAAACCGAAACACCGCTGCGACCATGGCAAGAAAGTTGCTAAGGTAGCGAGGGCTTAATGGATCGGTCTATTAAGCCAGCGACGATTGAGGCTAGCCAGCCATGTTCTCAGTCACAGTAACATGTACAACATGGACCCACTCTGTAATCATCTTGGTTTTTTTATTACGTTGCTTGCTACAGAGTTTTGCGCTTACGGTGCCCTGTAAAGCGTGTGATTGTATGGGTAGTTAGTGCAAAATTCTGTGGTAAGCAGAGCCATGAAATTGGGCCCTGGTTGTTTCTACCACTATTGACCCAATTCACCCGACGTCATCATCACAATGGGAGACTTTGGAACACAAGGTGGCAGCAGACTTACCAGGTACATTTCCATTGTTTGCATAGTTTTGAGCATGTGCACATTTCAGAGAATAATGGGTTTACCTGGTGAGTTTGCTGCCACCTAGTAGGACTACCACCTTTGGCCGTTTACGAAATCACGGCTTGGTCTTGGGCTTGGGCTTAGGCTCTGTCAGTTATTTAGAAAACATGTGCTTTCCCTACGGGGCTTCAGACAAGCGGACGGAACCCAAGCCGAAGCCCAAGCCCACGCCGTGGTTTCGATAACAGCCCTAGTGTCCCCAAAAGTCTCCCATAATCTTGGTTGCGCCATTTTGGGAGCCAATGTGACAGTGTAGTGCGAATTGTAGGCGACACAGCGTTTACGCGCTTACCTGTTGACTCCCAAAATGGTAAGCGTGGCACAGTCGCTGTGTGTGGCGTGCGGGCAAGGGGTCAATACATTTTGGCCTTCTGTTCAGACATACCTGAGCTCCATGCATTAACTTGTAAGCCTGGACTGTCCCGGCAGACGATGAAGCTAGAAGCGTCTCTGAGTTCACAAACTGCAAACAGAATATCAAAAATGGTTATTTTTGGCGTGTCGTGGCTGAGCGGATGTGAGCACTGGACTCAAGCTCTGGTGTTTCTGATCAGCAGAGTGTGGGTTCGAATCCCGGTCGTGACACTTGTATCCTTAAGCGAGACACTTAACCATTATTACTTCGTCTGTGTTTCTGGCATGATCTGACAGCAATATGCGCCACCTCACCTTGTATCCCTTTCAAGGTGTTATACTATGGTTGCTTCGTCTCATAAAATCATTCTTAACAAGCTCCATCAGATTTGATAATTCAGCGCCAGGAGTGTCATTTATGACAGACATGGCGCATTATAAATGTACACTCTTATTATGATTGTTATTATAGTTATTTTTGTATTATTTCAGTTGGTTTTTTTTCCACTGAGGCTTTGGTGTAGGTCAGTGAGTCCACTCCACAGCTGAATGAAGATACTTACTTGAACCTACCCATACTGGAACGGGAAGGGGGGAAACAATAACAACATTATTTGAAATTAAACACAGAGATAACAAGCACAGTTCTCCACAGGCACAAGCTGGCTTATCAGGCCAATACGTGGGAAGTTTGGGCCGATAAGCGGGAATTACGGGCCAACCAAATCAAAACATAAAAACATTATTAAATGCTCCAGATTGCGCAGAAGAGCTTTTCAAACCAAACATAAACATCACATAAAACACATTTAAGGGACCTAGGTTCAATTCAGTGTGCTTCGGCCAGACTTGCAAAATTTGGGTCCAGATCGCCCCCAGTTTTGAAAAATCCCAGGGAGAACCCTGACAAGATATCAAATACCACAAAACTGCACACAAAAATCAGGGTTTGAGAGTTGATGCTTACAAAAAACAAGGCCTAAAAGGTTGGATCCAAATTTTAGGAGGAATTATGTTAGGTGCTAATTTTTGCATCAGGGAATAAAGAATATTATTTGTAATGTTTTACCCATACACCGATGTGTACTCAGTACTTTCCCAAGTCCTCGGGTGGGATTCGAACCCACGACCCCCGCCATTCTAGAGCAGATGTCTTACCAACTAGACTACCTAGACTGCCCGGTAGCTAGAGGCAGTTCCAATCCATTGTGAATCCATTGTTAATTTCAGGAGGCATGTTGAAACAATGGCTTGTCAACCTTTTGGTAAACCCCTGGAGTACAGACTTCAATGGGCTTCTGGCATGTCTGGGAACAGAGTCCCCAGCTCTAGAGAAGTAGATGACAGAGCAGGATTTTCTTATAACTGAAGAAAATAACAGCTAATTTTTTTCACCAGGCAGATGCTAAAACAGTCTCAATAGGCTGTATTTTTGACAGCATGAGGGCGCAATACTAATTTCATTTTGAATGTAAAAAAATATTTCAAAACAATAAAATGCAAAAATTAAAACTTTCCAAGCAAATATCTTGGAAATAACAAAAAATAAAAAAACATCAAAACTTTTAATTAACTGCTTCATTACAAGTCTAATTGCATCTGGTTTACCACACTATTTCTGTGGTTTGACCCCCCAATCTACCCAAAGGGCGCCCTCTTGCAGTAAAAAATAAGACCTACATGTATTAGGGAAGAAGTCAAAAGTTTCTCATCCCTGAAAAACGTAATACTTACTTTCAAATCAGTAACGTCTCCTTTATGGGTTTCTTGACAAACAAGTTGAGGTTCCTTATCCATCCCATCCCAATCCATGTCACCGTTAGTAAAGGATGTCAACCCCTCGCTGTTGATGACATGTTTGCCTTTCTCCTGGCTTTTTGGCAAATTCCACAGACATATCTGATTTTCCTGAAGTGGAAAAAAAAAAATAGTCTTACGGTTGTGAAAAAGGGTTAATGCTATAAGCTCTGACCTAATACTTTACGAAGGCAACAGAAGCAATTGCCTCTATACCGACCATGCCCATGGTCATTGCCTTGGTGCCCCTTGAAATGTTCCTGTAAGGGGTCTTGTCAAAATTGTTCCAGGGCAGATAATCAGAAAACATTCGTATGTGAGACATGTATGTGTTTTGTCCACTGGATGGAATGCAGTCCTCCAGAACATAGACAGGCCCTTCGTTGATGCACCCCACTGAGTGCTTTGCGGTTTGACTGACTGATTAAATGCAGTGTAAACAAACTTGCGCTTTGGAGCGAGCTGCAAAGTTTGGAGGTCATTGCATTTAAAAAGTAGGTGTGTGTAGTGTAGCTACACCCGACCTTGGACAGTTGAAACCGCAAACCATCAACCCAGGCCTTGATCTTAACCAAGGCCACCGAGGCCATTGGCCTCATGCCCTGTCGAGTTGGCCACCATGCCCTTCAGAAAAATTGCACTGTCACTACCAACTTGGCCAGCATGCCCTTGTACAATTTCTGTGATTTGGCCAGTAAAGGCCTGCCACCGTTTTTCTTAAGATCGAGGCCTGCAGCCCTGTTTGTTTTCCAGTAGATAGCGATCTAAGATTCTGCAGTTTGAAAACAAAATGGTCTGTGGAGGAAGCAAGGCGCTCTAAACTTGTCCCATGTCAGTTTCTCCAATAATGCAACTGCAAACAAGGACGAATTAACAGTGGGTGATAAAACTCATCCAGGACTGTTTTTCCCCGCTGGTTGTCCCGGACTAATTTTGACAAGGTCCCTAAGCAGCAGAACTTTAAACTTCCCTCGCAGAGGTGCCCTTTAATAACTCAAGAAAAACTGCCTTGGCCTTACAGGAACAGGGTATCAGGCCCCGACAGCTGTTTGCGTATTGCGTATTCGCTGATGTCCTGAATTGCGCATTGTCTTGTGCAGTCAGCGCAGGATACAAGCTGTACAGCATGCGCGCTCGGCCAATCATGACCAAATGGAACTTTCAGTAGCCACGGGGGGGGGGGGGGGGGGGGGATCGTTGCACTTCATAGCTGGTATCCTGTGTTGACTGCACAAGACAATGTGCAAGTCAGGGCATCAGCGAACACGCAATCCTTGTATAAGAAAACAGTCGTTGAATATCGCAGTATCAGTAGTAAAATGGCGATTTTAACGGCTGTATTTTGAGTGGTTTTAGTGGGCTAAAAAATCATCGATTTGGAGGACAAAAAGTGATCGTAAGTACAATTAAATGCATTCTATTTCATCTTTGATATCTTGAGAAGCCAGTAGGCGATTTTCCAGCAATTCTGTTGAGTTTTTGTCGTAATTTTGGCCACTTTTTTAGAGGTGTTTTAAATCCTCTTCGCCATAACAACTTTTCAAACCAACTTACACATACTTTTCTGGGGCGCTAGTACGACCGACAATGTCAAAATTTTAAAAAAGGAGTCCAGCGCCCCAGTTACTGGGTCTACTTGCTAAGCACCATTTTACTGCCTTTGGGCATGAATGCACGAAAGTGCCGGCCATGCGATGAAATGTCCGCTTGAATTTTCTTTTTTAACAGTCAATAGTCAGCATTTTACTTAGCTACTGATTCCTCGAGAGGAGTATTAAAAAAAGAAAAATAAAGTCCATCATCCATTAAAGAATCTAAAAAATCCCTTTGAAAGTGGCAGATGGATATGGAATTTTTTCCATCCCTCCACGACAGTCAGATTAGGCTACTTTTTTTAGTTTTATCGCAAGTATAGTTAGTACTACTATATAGTGATAGTAGAGTACTGAGACTAATGAAGTGCTACTTCAAAACATGCAAAACATTTAAACAACAAAACTGTCACTATCCGACTATAGTGTCAGATCATTCACATTCTCAGTACAGGAGTAAACAATAGTTTTACAATTTGTTTCGCATTAGATTTAATTCAGCCAGTAAGGTAAAACTAAAATTAAACGACTCTACATAAATTATTCTCACGAATTAGATTCAGGTATAAAATGAACAGGCCATTCATTAAGCATACTCAGCCAACTTAAATTATAAGCAAGAACGATTACTTACATCATTATCCCAGCTTCCTGTAACAAAAACAGTTGACGGCTGTAGCCCCTGCAAATCACCTGGTTGCCAACGTACTTTGTTCACTTTTTGTGACACGAACTTTACTGAAACATTTGCCATCTTTTGAGTTAAAGAATTCTGAAATTGGCGAGTTACGGCGCGGATCTAGCAGTTAGGTAGGTCGTCTCTTGGTGGCGCTGTTCCCTTTTTACTTTAACTGGCACACGTGGTTATCGTTACTTGTGATAGTCATTACACAAAAATAATTTTACTGTCTGTGCTTTGTCTTACAATTGAAAGCACCGTGTTGAAAATTTACCAACATTTCATTCAGAGCAATTTCGCAGTCAACGAATCAGTTATCCCCTAAAACCCTCCTAAAAAATCAATCAAACAGATGAAAGAAGTATAAAAAACGAACAAAAAATCAGCGAGAAGGCAAACTATTTTTTGTTTGACTCAAAAACCTTAGGCCACGAGCTACTAGTGTAGTACGGGGAGGAAGTACAGTCATTTTCGGCCATGCGCCATCTGAATCATGATTCGATCTTCTTCGTCATCAATGACGTCACTGCTCGAACTGTCCTCGTCCACGTCTTTCTGAGGATGGCAACCAGTCCAGTTTCTTCCAAGGAACTTTCCAACCTTACTCAAAACAATCTCGTTCACTCTGCTTTGGTCAACTCTTCTGAGATAGAGAACAGTTTCTTCACTCCTTCGTGTCGGCTTCAGACTTCCCCGCCTTGATTCGAAGACCGACTGTTCGCCATGTGTCGAATCTTCGCCTTGATTAGGTTCGACGCTTGGGAATTTATAGGCAGCCCATGGGTCGAATTTTGCAGCCTTCTGGGCAGGTTTCGTCTGTTGTTGGCTTGCTCTGACGTCTGGGCTTGTGAACGGTCTAGTAGTATAGCGGTAGACGCGCCCGTTTCCTCGCACAGCCCATGGTGTCGATGGTGGCAAGCGCGAGGGTACCTGCCTTGACTCGGACGTGAAGCAACCGGCGTTTTGGTGGCTCGCAACAGACAAACTCAGTGTTCTGCTCCGGCTGTAACAAGTTTGCACTGTAGAAGCGTGAGCTAATTTACACGAGTGAGGTTGGGTTCCAGCTTGTTTGAAAGTCGGGCTTGGGGTTAGTTGCTGGTAAATTTTAGGTTTCTTTTGTTTTGGTGGAGACCTATCGAAGTATGTACGGTTTCTGGATTCCACAAACGAGACCGTTTTGGGCAACTTTGGATTTGGAGATGAACGAGATAATTCCATGTGGAACTGGGGATGCAGCGGGGTGTCATCCACGCAATTACCAACGCCTTTGTCTGTGTTTTCTGACTTCTTGAGAGACTCCTGCGTCCGTCTTGAGATAGTCAGGCCTTCGAAGAGCAGGTCGACAGTATTTGCTGATGTCTTTCTCTCTCTTTCTTCATCTTCACTCGAGTCGATCGAATCCCTTGACTTGAATACCTCAGTCGGTTTCTTCAATGCACTGGCTATCGGCCGGGAACACGGGCCAGCGTCTGCCGCGTTGCCCGTGCCGTACGCTATCGCTTCTCGCCGCAACGTCGCAGATCTCGTCTCCTGACGAGAAAACGCCGGAGTTTTCGAATTGAGCTCGAGACAACTTCTGCACGGTGACGTTGACAGTGGTGTACTTCGATTGGTGGATAATTCCTTCTGAATGAGTCTCTTCTGTCGCATCAGGTTGCTGAGAACCAGTTTCCGTTGCCTCTCTATGCCAAGGATGTTATTGGTGCTTGCGCGTTGGAGAATGAGATTGGCGTGTCTTGTGTGTTCCAGAAGGTGCGATCCTTTCACAAAGGGTTCCACTGTCTCCGACATAACAAAATGTATCCCAATTATTAAATCTAAACTCCAGTCTGGATCTATACGGTTCCAGTTTTCAAGCACAGGATGAACCGATCATTAAGAGTAAGACAGCATGACTAATCAGCAAACAGCGTCAATACTTTCGACCAGAACTCGGCAAGTAGATAAAGATGCAAGCGTGTAGTTATCATTCCATAATCTTGGTGCTCTCAATCGGCCTCAATACGAGGAAGAAGACGGGACTCGGGGCTAATACTTCATGATATTAGACAGTTTTTATCCAAGAGGGACCATCGACGATGTGTTCCACATGGCGCAAAGGCAAGTGCAGTGTGTCCGAAGTTCGGGATCAAGGTCATCGATAGCGAAGTTATTAATAAGTTTATGTTTGTGAACGATCACTAAACGTTCCCTCTCACAACACGCTGGTGCACAGTGTCGAGTGGCAACTTGCTAGTAACCACACATTATCACGGTCCGTTCTAACAGAATAACCTCAACCGTCAAGAGAGAAACTTCAGCCAGCACTCCTGCCACGCTCATACTGACTGAAGTGTGCGCAATTTTTGGGCGATTTGAGGCAACTCGTAAAAAGGCTGCTCGGAATTGAATTTCGTATCTTCAAGTATTCTCCCACGAAACGGGAGGGTGCTTTTCACTTTAATTTAAGTTTGCATTTTGATCTCAGTGTGCCCACCACTTAGAATATTGGGTATGCAAATGATCACTACAAGAAAGGGTTCATAAAAGTATCGTTGTTGCCGTTATTGTGAAAAAAATAGACCTGAAGTTTTTTTTAACAAATTAAAACCAAAACAATGATCAAGTGGGGGTACCCACGTTTTAATGACAATGAACATAAACTAATATTTGAAATATTGAAACAATTCCAACAGGAGTGATTTTCAGCTGAAGAATCCACAAGACATGTCTAGGTGCGCCTAATTTAACACGTCAAGGTATCCAACTCCACCCTGAATCTTTTCAGAATGACAACTTTCCTCCAAGACGAGATTATCTTTCAAAAGTTATTCCCCGTTGACCTTCTGTATGTGAAACTTAAAGTCTTATGCCGTTTCCTTATCAGTGGCTGCAGATGTATCACCACGTTAGTTGTTGGAGCATAATATACTGCCTGTAGTACTTAGTAGACTAATCTGAGTAGACTAATCTGGCATGCACGCGTCCACGACACGCATTGTGAATCCTCCACGCTGATTGTTACATATGCGCGCTAACGCGCATGTCGTGTCACGCGCGCGTGCGGAGGCAATGGCTGCGGCGGTGTAAAACACCATAACGAGCTCCGCTCGGATTGGTGTATAGCATACGCTTAACAACAACCACAGCCACTGCCAATGCGGACACGGCCTTACTCTTAGGAAAGTCGAATTCAAAATATGGCTGTCTCCAATTTAATGGCTTCGGCTATGGCTGGATCGGTGAAAAGTCCTACTCTTCGTTGCAGCCAACGGCCAATAGCCACATCAGCCAAAGTCGCTTGATTCGGTCACGGCCGATACTTGACAAGATTCGGCCAAAATGCGTCTAAAAGCGCACCACTGGGCACCCTGCACTTGGAACACTGTATTTATTTGACTATGCAATCAATACTCTACAGTGAGATCAAATTATTTCCTGCAGTTAGACATTGATTCTGCCGTTTTTATCCTTTCACCGGCTTAAATTTTTAATCACATTGCCCGGTAATTCGATCCAAATTAATGTTTACTTTCGCCACAAACAGAAGAACGAATCCTTTTTGTTGACGGAGCTCTGTTTAAGTCCAAGCGTTTTACAACAACAAAAGAGAGAGGGATCTGTATTAATTTGATAGGGTAATAAAATGCTGCAAAATCGCTTCAAATTCAAGGCCCATGACATTACCTACGTGAGTTGCCACTTGAAGAGGTCTCCAAGGTCGAATTCAGTTTGTGATGCACTCATTTTCCAATAGAGTCCTTATGAAAGTAAAAAAAAAAAAAAAAAAAAAGTCTCTAATCTCATGTTGAAACGGTGTGAAATGCCATTGTGGTACCCTTCCAGTGCGAATATTTTTGTCAAAATCCAAAAAACATCTGTACATTTTGTGTACAGGACATTTTAGTTTATTTCTGAATTTCGATTATATTCAATCAAAACGGCATTGAATTTGACCTTTTGACTGTGTCATTTCCTCTTTTTGGGAAGTACAAACCCAATCGTGGTGTGTCTTGGCCCGCGGATAAGAACACCAGACTCGAGCTTTGGTGTTTCTGATCAGCAGAGTGTGGGTTCGAGTCCCGCTCGTGACACTTGTGTCTTGAAGCAAGACACTTTAACCATTATTGCTGCGTCCTTCGGACGGGATGCAAAAGCCGTAGTTCCCTTGTGTTGTGTAAGGCACGTATAAACGAACCCAGTGCACTTATCGCAAAGAGAAGGGGTTCGCCCCGGTGTTCCTGGTTTGATCGGCTGCAGATTGCACCACAGCACCTTGTAAACCGTTACATGGTGATATTTAAAGGCGAGGTTAGAGACGCAATTTCCCCCTACTTTCACAGGACTCTTTGTATTAAAAAATGAGTGCGTCCCAAAACTGAATTTGACCTTGGAGCTCCCCTTTAAGATATAAATATATACAGCAGACAAGCTGCTCTCCGTGAACGTCACTTTCCGTTTGACACAAAGCCTAATCCCTCTCCCAAACCCACCGCAACGAGTGACGTCAAACAAGGTTCGTGGGGACAAACATATAGTTGGATAGTTTGCTCTTTTATTCTAGTACTTTTTTAAGAATTGGCATAGACTAAACATTCCAATAGGCCATTATAAAAATGGTCTGCAAATGTCATTTCCCCCTATCACATGGAACTCTACCTGTTGGAAAATGCATCTCAACTGATGTTTGACCTTTATAGAACCCCTACTTACTATACGAGTGATCTGTAAGATTGTAGTTTGGAAAAAGTTATCTTTCAATCCATTTTTTTTTTGTGTCCAACCAACAAAAGCTGCTAAAGCATGGCATTTTGTTTTTGCTATATAAGTATTAAAGGAAGTAAGGAAGTTGCTAATATTTTAGTTTAGAGATAAATGACCAGCTCAAATTGATCCATTTCACATGACGTCAACACCACATTAAATCTTGATTGCGCCATTTTGGGGGTCAGCTTCTGTGTGTTGTATACTTTGTAGTGGTGCATTTGTAGGCGTCATGCGCGTGTTCACACGCTAACCATTGTTTACATGCCATTTGACTCCCAAAATGGCAGACCAATGGGCAGACAGTAGCCGCATGTGACGTCAGTGCAAGGGGTCAATACTTCATGTTTGAATTGTTTTGCCGAGTGCCTTTTCACATGTAAAAAACATGATTGCTAGTGTGTTCAAATTTGTTTTATCAACTGTCTTTTGAAAATGTTTCCCTTGGTGTTTTTGTTGATTTTTTTTATTTATTTTTTTATTTTATTTTTTTATTATTACCAAGGGTCCCATTTCCGTACACCGTAAGTAGAAACTAATCGTTTCTTGCTGGGAGCCCTACACGCTCTTGTGAATTGACTGTTTCTGACCGGCACTCTCTTCAACTCGCCCCGTTTAACTTTCTTTATTACCGGTATAAGTTTGCAGAAGATGGAAGGGTCGAACGACTCGTGCATCGGCTTCGGAAGTCCAATGCTACCTTTGTACTGCCATTCTAGATACTGGGCATACAAGTCGGGCCTGGAGTCCAGCAGTTTGAGGTAGTCCGCCAGCTCTTGCATATTCTTGTAATCACCGACGTAGATGAATGAGTTGGGCGGGGTGAGTTCCTCGTAGACCTTCCTGTTGGGGCCGTAGACGATCGGGACGACCCCTTGCATGAGAGGCTTCTGCCAGAGTTTCTCAGTAATGTAATCACCGCACTCGGCATTCTCCAATGAGAGGTAGAATTTATATCGGCGCATCAAGTCCACCGTACATTTCGTCGACCAGCTCGGTGTACATTTCAGCGTCCCGCATGCTCCGTATGTATCGACAGGAATGAACTTCTTCAACTCGTTCACAAAAGCACTCCTCGGCCAGAAAGTATTCGCGCAGTTGCTGGCCATCCATGCAATTAATTTCGTCTTTCCTGTCAACCATTCTCCGGGTGATTTTGTCCGATTTGTCATGGGCACCCCAGGTCGGTAGAATCCATACGGCGTGACGATCTCAGAGCCCCGGTGGTACGTCCAGGTGGCGTGGACGGGAAGGCTGTTGATATTCAAACGTTCGCCGCCGTTTGAGCGCGGGGACTCCCACGAGAAATACACCCACGTCTGGTTGGGGTTCGCTGGTGCAGGAAGGGGTTTCGGAATAAGGCGTTTCATGAAATGAAAAACAACCGCATCCATTTCTTCAAACTTGTTCTTTTCATCAGTGAGTGTGAGGTCAATACTGCAGTGATTGTCGCAAGTTATGTTGGTTCGAACAACCCCAACGCCAGTAGATAGTTTAACCACATTCTGGAGTACTGGTTTTTGTTTGGAAAGTTTCCCATTTTTGTCGTACACTTGGACCCTATAATGACATTGCCCCTCTGGGGACGAGTTTGGTGATATCTTCTTCTTGCCAGTGGCTGGATCACTGGTAAGTAAGTTGACCGTACTTCCATTCCTGGACAACTCTCTGTCGCGGATTTCTCTCACGATATCATGAGCAATGAATGTCTTGTTCCCTGGGCGCTGGTGGCGAATGTCAAGATGGCTGATGCTGTTTGCCATAGCGCTAATGTTCGACATATGTTTTACAGTGTTGTCATCTTTGAAGACGCTTGGTAAAATCTTCAATAAGAAACATCCTTGTACAATCAGACTGACGATTGTAATACACAAGAAGATTTCTTTCTAAAGAGGAAAAAAGGGGACAGGATGATGACAAATTTTATTATGTGCGAATGTGGAATGAAAATTAAGGAATGGATATTAAGGATTATGTCCCATGAGCTTTGGACTTATCAGTTTTCTTCTTCGTGACAACTTTTGGATAGAGTTTGACACCATGACGTTTGTACAATGATTGGTTATCATTTTCGTCACATCTGTCTGTATCTGTATCATATAGCCGGCAAAGCATCCTTACGAAAACATCACACCAACTTGTGGGAGCCAGTTGCAGCTACTACAACCACGCCAGAAACACCGGGGAGAACCCCTTCTCTTAATAGTGACAAGTGTTTCTAGGTTCTTTTACGTGCGCTGATAGATATTGATACAACACAAAATAATACATTGTGAACTTTCGAAAAACTACACACACGAAATTCATAAATACTGACTGCCCGAGTAGGCCCTACCGTATAGTGTTTTCATCGATTACTTCTTACTTACCACTCCCGCCATTTTGAACTTGAATGCTACTGGCCCCCTGAATGTTACTTCCAAAAGTGCCGATTCTGAAATTAATGATTTAACAATGTTTTCTAAGATATTGAACACCGTATTGGAAAAATAGTTTGTTTGTTCTTTATTCGAAGAGAGACATTTTGGCTGCATCTTTGGTCGATAGGGGTATCTTTTTTTAATGATATAGTCAACCCTGTCAGTGGTGTATCCACCAAGGGGGGATCGACCACCCTTCCTCGATCTCCCATGGGACCACGAGGGAGGGAAACCTGGACAGGAGTGTTTACAAAGCCATTCAAAGGATAGGGGCTGGCCTGATGATCACACCTCGTGTAATGTGTTTAATTTATTTTTACTCACCCCAACCTCTACCCCATACTCTCTAAATGTAAAAGAGTGGAAAACCAGTCGTTTTGTCCGCCATATCACTTTTGCAAAGAGCCATAAGTGGCGGACAACTCTTTTTACAGTGAAAGACAGGTATTTTCAACTTGAATCAGAGTGAAGCTCACTCCAATTTTACTCCAAAATGGGAGATGCACAGTGAGTTTCACTCCCAAACGAGACAAAATGAAACCACTCGGGCGAGAGAGTGACATTTTCACTCTTTTACATTTAGAGGGCAGCCGCCAACCCCCCACGGACGCTAGACTGATTTTTCAGACCCTTCCACAGATATAATTATATTTTCAAGTGGATGTGCCACTGAACCATGGAAAAAATTCTACCCCTCCCCTTCCCCTGCGCCATCACAAAATGCTGGATAATCATATTGGTCTGTAACCCTTATAAAATATGGCTTCTTTTCTTACACACCCCAACCCCCACTCAGAACCTTTGACCCCCACCCTTGCCTCCCAGTGAGATGGGGGGAAAATACACAAATGAAGAAATGCACAACATTAAATAGCCCCATGATGTTTTTGCCTGCCCCCTCCCTCCCCCAAGGCAAACATCCGGTTCTCTCATCCTGTTCGAAAAGCTAACCCCAAAAACTCACTCGATTTAAGTTCACATGATTATCACATGAGTAAAATTGTGTTAATGGATATAACCGTTAACGTGCGAACCCAACAAGTCAAGATGCTCTACCATGTGATCAGAAAGAACGATCGAGTAGAAAAGTCTGCTTACATAACAATTATTAATGGAAATCACCTGACGTACAGTTGACTTAAGACTGAAAACAGCTCCGAAGTCCCTCGATAAAAAAAATCCAAGTGTGGCGTTTCGCAGTCACATCTTCACGGTGAAATTTCAACGTAGGTCTGCATTCGTACACTGTACATGTTCATCTATAAAGACACGGTATACCTAACGGGGAAGGACCACCACACCACGACACAAACAACCGGCCCAGCCGTTTCTGTGCGCTACACCAAAGATACTAGAAACACAAGATAGGACAATTGTGCCGTTTTGCACGGTAGCAGATGTAACACCGTTGACCTACCAACCGCGTGATGGCGCCCTTGCCCATGTGTCAATTTTCCTAGAATTATCGACACGATTTATTGCCAAACACCACATTTTCGATCTCCCTTCACTTTTTTTTAGTTGGTGGGGATCGTTTTGGCGTAATTTTTTTTTTCTCCACTTAAGTGTTCATTCGTGTTGAACGTTCGTAGGACCGTAGCACGGTAAAGACCTTGCCATTGCCCAATCACAAGCTATGCAACTAAGACGCCACCCAACACTGACAGTTGTTTTTGTTGAACATCATAAAAATTCATGTTATTCAAAAAGCCAGGGGAGAGGCATGCTCTGAGAAATGTTCGTATGGTGCTTCTACCTGTAAAGCATACAGGGCGAAGACAATACTGCCAATGCAAGGCACCACTAATAAAAGAATTGAGCGCGTACAAGAATGTAACTTAAATGAAGGTTTTTGTGTTGCATGGCTCTTGAGACAAAGCCTTGTTAACTTGCAATAGAAGATGTGCCGTGAATGCAAATTGAATCGGAGAAAGGAGGAAAAGGACGACAATTTTGGACTAAAGAACCCGCATATAAATTATTATTACTTCACAATTATTATCACTTCATAATTATTATTATTACTTCACCACAAAATTAACGCGAGAACTGCAACATATTAGTTTGTTTGTTTATTATTTATATTATTTTTTTTGGGTGGGGCGGGTGAAGCATATTAAAGGATTTGGATGTCAGGTTGGCCGAATAACTTAAAGCTATATAGGACTGGTAAAGCCTATAGTGCAGGTTTCTTACTTTGTTTAATTCCATGAAAACATCGAGGGAAAAATGAAATTTTTGATTCAATCAGTCTAAATGAGCAGGGAATCGTGAAAGTCATACAATTTTAAGTACGTAAAAAAGTCAATTTAAAATTGAAATTGGGTCTTAAAAAAACATTGGTTGGGAGCTGGTTATGAACTTCATAAACAGTGAGCTTTCAGACTGCGGGAAAATAGGCCTACATATAAAATACAGGATTGGTACCCATCAAAAAATACGAACATTTCTCAGCGCATGCCTCTCCCCTGGCTTTTTGAATAACATGAATATTTATGATGTTCAACAAAAACAACTGTCAGTGTTGGGTAGAGTCTTAGCTGCATAGCTTGTGATTGGGCAATGGCAAGGTCTTTACTGTGCTACAGTCCTACGAACGTTCAAAACTTAGGAACACTAGTAGGCCCTTCTTATTGCGCAAACGATCTTTGGTTTTACCTACTAGACGGCAGCGGGCGCC
Organism: Marthasterias glacialis; assembly: GCA_911728455.2. NCBI lineage: Eukaryota > Metazoa > Echinodermata > Asteroidea > Forcipulatida > Asteriidae > Marthasterias > Marthasterias glacialis. Next base: position 18,771,284 of record OU452224.1, read on the forward strand.
CCAATTTTGCGTTTCATGTTTTTGAATACAGTGTGCTGTCTTGGTTTTGTAGTATCTTTAAATGCCAGGATTACGGCTGCAAACAAACAGTTCACGCCCAACCGTAGAGGATTGCCCAACAAAGACCGTCTCTAAATCGGTTGATAAAGTCACTACAATCCTTGTTGGAGTACAAAGGAGTTCCTAGCATATCTCTATTTGTGTTCACTCAACCTTGTAACTCTTGCTGGCTTATCCCATGGCAGAAGCGTGTGTTTTTTTTCTTTAAGAAGGGTCCTGGGTCAAACAAAACGTGATCTGTGCGTCAAACAAAACGTGGTCCAGTCGATGGTTGGGCCTTTGAGTCGCAACACTTCGTGCATAATGGCCCAACCTTTAATAACGACACACCAGTTAAGAATGTTAATCAACGAATTCATGTGCATTTTTGCCTGTGTGTGTTTAAAGGTTCACTGAAATAAAAAGTATTCATGCTTTTATGTTACACCTTATAATTTTTATAAAACGATTCACTTGTAAGAAATCATTTTTTTTTTTTTTTGCATTCCTGTGTATTTTTGCATAATTCGTTTCTTTAAAAAATAACAGTCTTCAGGAACGCCCACAAAAATAGGTCACTTGCTAACAATGGCTGGATTCTCAACGTGACATCACATGCATTACAACCAAGAATGAACTTGTTAATTAATAGAAGAACACATAATATGTGTCATTCCTTTGGCAGACCCAATCACAGAACAATTGTTTTGTGGAATAGCTTAGGAAACATTATGTAATGCATGCGATGTCACGTTGAGAATCCAGCCATTGTTAGCAAGTGACCTATTTTTGTGGGCGTTCCTGAAGACTATTGTTTTTTAGAGAAAACAAATTATGCAAAAATACACAGGAATGCAAAAAATGATTTCTTACAAGTGAATCGTTTTATAAAAATGATAAGGTGTAACATAAAAGCATGAATACTTTTTATTTCAGTGAATCTTTAAGCGCTACATACGAAGTGTGGACCAGATACAAACAAAAGATGTCCACACTGTGTAGGAACTTGAAACACTGTGTGGACTTATACACGTCTACACAATGTTTTCACGAATTATATATTCTCGTCTTACTCAAAAGGGAAGCATTTTCTGTACAGCATTGAACAGCTCAAAAACGAGTATTATATTAAAGTGATCGGGCGTCTGAAAACCAACTCTCAAAACACTTTTTAACAGAAATGGCGGTGGTTTTAACAATTTCTTGTTCTTAACTGCACGAAGACAAAGGAAAGTCCTCACAGTGAATGTCACAAAGAACTGTGTGGGTGTGTGTGTGTATATCTTCTTTTTTGGCACTTTACTCCTTGTAACATTTTGTTTTGTTGCACTCAGTTTAGGCTGCTTCGGATAAGTGGCTTTTCTTATCGCTCTGTATTTTACTATTTTACTTTGAACCGTTTGTATAATAAACCTTCAGGGCCCACATAGCAGTTGTACTGTTGATAAGGCTATAATTATAACTCTGTCTAAATAAAAATGTAAATAGATAAATACATACATTTCGGGCATCATATTATACTGTCAACAAACAAAGAATCATAAATATCAATTGGCATACTTCCGATAAACAAAGGAGGACATGTTGATTGCATTAGTATAAATATTTTTTCAATTCAAAGAAAAAACTTTTTACCATCGAAAACCGGTTTTTAGAAAAATAAACTTTTTTTCTTATCGAATCCATTTCACAATAATAAAGATATAAAAAAAAACACTGTCACAGACTTGAGGAACCAAGTCTACCTTAAGATTCGAGCCCAATTAGAAAACTAAAGAGTGAGTTCGGACGTTGCGTCCATTGTTTTGGCTCCGTAATTATACTGCGGTGAGCAGTACCATGAAATTGGACCATGAACTTTCCCGTCAATTTGCAATTTTAAAAAACGCACGCGGGTTTTTTTTTTTCACTGGAAGTCAAGTCGATCGACTACCGTAGTCAAATCTAGTTAGTTAAATATACATTGTTATGATATTGAACGAAACTTATCTAGCGTGATCTAGAACGTGACTAGCCTGACAACAGCTAAGAGCAAGTTCGGGTGGCAACTAGACTTGACTAGATCGACGTGACTAACCAGAAACCATAGAGCACGGGGAGATTGACCATATCGAACCATGCACTGGAGCATGATCGATCTTGTCCATTCGAGAGCTACGTCACTGTTTACGGTTAGTCTAGTCAAGACTAGTCGCCCACCCGAACTTGCCCTATATAGTCGACTCCAGTAACCCACTCAAACTTGCTCCAAGCAGAAGTTAAACAATACAAAATTTGCCTGAACACTTGGGGAACTTGCCAAAGAAAAACTCAACCAATGTAAGAATCCAAAAGGTTTGGGCGCAAGAAAACGCAGTGTGACAGTGACTCAATTGATGTTTTCGCAAATACAACTTTATTAATGTCAGACTATGACAAAAACAATAAATAAGACCATTGACCCTAAACGTGAAATTACATGATTATACTTGTAAGGCTCTTTAATATTGAGATTCTTTTTTCTTAGTCTTCAAGAGACAAGTCTATTTAAATAAATAAATAATAATAATAAAAAACAATCATAATAAAAAACGCAAAAAGAACCTTCTTTTTACCGTAACTTCTTCTGTCACGGTCAATTTACTTTAAATTTCACAAATTTGATTGACACTATACCTAAAAGTGTCTTGAATTAATTTGCTGAAATCAAGTATTTCAATTTGAAATAAAAAAATACAATTTTAAAACTTCTTGTCAAAATGTGATGATCACTGTTACAATATTAAGAAGCAGAGGATCAGTTCTCACTTCTGACACATTTAACGCCGTCCAAATTCCCTTTCATGTTGACTACAGAGCTGGAATTAAGGCTTATTTTTTATTGCCTTTGACTTTGGGTCAAATTGGGGTTATGTCTCTGTGAAATTGCTTTAACTTTGCAAGACCTTTCCGATGACGTAATGATAATTATAAATACATGTATATACACTCTAAAACTAAAGTTAGTCAAAACAGCCTTAATTAGTCATTTTAGACCATTTTTGACTAATCTTAGTCAAAATATGGTCTAAAATGACTAATTTACGCTGTTTTGACTAAGTTAAGTTTTAGAGTGTATATATATTGTAAAGTTGACCTTTGAATTTAAGATGACGGGAGACTTTTGAGACGCTGGCGGCACCAGACACAAAAACGGGCCCTTTTGACGTTCTGACCATGCGCGCACATGCTCAGTGTAGTGCGCGACTGCGCGTAGTTCTGAGCATGCGTACTACTGGTGAGAACTGTGAAAAAGGGCCGTCCAAAAGTCTCCCATTGTGTCAGAAAGTTGCTCTTCTTTATACGTACATAGGTAACATACTTCTTAATGCTTTAACTCAACTTCCAAGGTGCATTGTGGTTTACTCTCATCGCTCATCTTCTTGGAAAACAACCTCAACAGGAAAAGCTCATGGTGGCACCCTCTTTTGAAACTTGTCTAATTCCACTCAAAAAGTGTTTGTGTCAAAAAAAAGAAAAAAAGAAAGGGCCTCCGTGAAAGTCATACTTAATCAATAATGACGTTCATCGTTACCATGGATTCCAGTTGCCCAAGCCGAACGCAGACACTTTACTTTTATCAGCTTTTCTGCACGCCTGGGCAAATGCACTGTTTCTGACTGGCACTCTTTTCAACTCACCTCGTCTAACTTTTTCTATGACGGGTATCAGGTTACAGAAAAGAGTTGGTTCATAGGACTCGTGCATTTTCTTAGGGACTCCTATACTGCCCTGGTATTGCCATTCTAAATATTTAGCATAAAGTACAGGACTGGAGTCCAGCAGTTTCAGGTGATCCGCCAGTTCCTGCATATTTTTATAATCGCCGACGTAGATGAAGGAGTTCGGAGGGGCCAAATCTTCGTATACTTTCCTCGGAGGACCGTAGACGATTGGAACTACCCCCTGCATTAATGGTTTGTTCCAAAGTTTCTCGGTAATGTAATCGCCACATTCGGCATTCTCCAGCGACAAGTAGAATTTATATTGGCGCATCAAGTCCACCGTACATTTCGTCGACCAACTTGGTTTGCACTTCAGTGTGCCGCATGCTCCGTATGTATCCACCGAGACATATTTTTGTAGCTCTTTCACGAAGGCGGTCCTTGGCCAGAAAGTGCTTGCACAGTTGCTGGCCATCCACGCGACTAATTTCGTCTTTCCTTTCACCCATTCTCCGGGTGATTTTGTCCGATTTGTCATGGGCACCCCTGGTCGGTAGAATCCATACGGGGTGACGATCTCAGAGCCCCGGTGGTACGTCCATGTTGCCTGGACGGGGAGCCTCGCCGTACCAACGGCCTCGCCGGCATTCGAACGCGGTGACTCCCACGAGAAATATACCCACGTCTGGTTGGGGTTCATGCTCACCGGTGGCTGGGGCCGTGGGATGAGCGACTTGATAAAGTGAAAGACAACCGCGTCCATACCTGTAAATTTGTTCGAGTCATTGGCAATAGTTAACTCCATTGTGCATCTATTGTCACACTCCACATATTTCCTCAGAGCTGAATCGCCTGTTAATTGTTGAACTACACTCTGGAGAACAGGAGCCTTCCTGGCATGCCCTTTCTTGTCGTAAATCTGCACCTTATAATGACACTGGCCCTCTTGTGACACTTTGGACGGTATAGTTTCGCCTTTTTTCGTCCTCAACATGTCTCCACTAAACAGCCTGCTAGGTCGCAGGGCAACTTGTCCGCCTTGGTCTTCACGGTGAAAGCTGATACGCCCATCAACATGGGTGATGTTGTTCGCCAAGATTCGAATATTGGATATGTCTCGTTTGTCGTAGACGTGGTTACTGTGTTTTATTGCCGGGACGACATTCAGTATGTAATACCCTTGCACTAACAAGGCAACGACAGCGATGAACAAGAAGGCTTCTTTCTATATGAATGAGATTAATAAATGGAAGACATAGTCATGATGAGCGAGCAAAAATCGAGAGTAAATAATGGTGGAGCAGAGAAGACACATAACAAAATATTTAAAACTATTGTGAGGATTGCACAACCATCAGGGAAAATGGTTCTCCTAAAAGAGATTTTTAAATGGTTGTACCCGCAAATTTTACTAGTTTACTAGTTCTAGTTTCCTATCAGGAAAACTTGGTTCATTAAAGTGAAAATCTAAATTTTGTCTTTGTTAAAATCACTGGTCTTTTAATCGACTCAGGTGACCCTATAGCAGAATGTTGACGTGAATTTGTCTGATCTTTTGCATACACTTACCAGTCCGGCCATTATTTTTGAAAACACCGTAGCTCAGCCGACTCCCAATTTACCTCAAATAACTTATCTATTTAAAACAAACAAAATTGAAACAAAACCATGTTATCATCAGCAAAGACATTCGTTCACCAACAGATCGGCATTTCATAAAGAATAATAATGCAAATTTTACATCAATTTACATTTATTTATCGTAAACACGAATATTTAAAGTAAACACAGTCAATTCAGACGAGCTGACCAAACCCCGTCGAACAAAATTATCGTCGAAACGGTCGACTCGTGTAACTGGTACCCGCTACCTCACTTGACCCTATCTACACTGACCCTTTTGGAGTTACACAACTTTGAGTGGATCCTCATTGATGATGTCAAGCAAGGTCGCGGCCACCAGTTACTCTTCAGAGTGGATAGTAAACGGATTATTTCTTTACTGCCGACATGCACGGCATGGCATCACTTCGTACAATCGACAGTGAGCCCATGTGATGCACGCACAAACCGATTTGTCGACACTAATGGATTATAATAATAGTTTTTGATCAACTATTTATTAATAACCACAACCAATTTAAAGCTTGAAAGCATTTGATGAAAATAAATAGTTATAACAAAATTATTAATCTTAATTTAAATATAAAATCCTAACAATATCTTCCAATCTAAAAAAATTATAAAAAAAAAGGAAGGAAAAAAGGGTGCATCCAAAACAGATGCAGAATTCACAAGCCACTTATCGACTCATTATTACCAAACAAACATCTTATTTGAGAGGATAAGATGTTGTTTCATGATCATAATGGATAAAAAGGTGGCAGTTTGTGAAACTCCGCTTCTTCATATACATCGCCAACCATGCTTCCATGGGAGTGCGCCAGTCGCTGACAAAATAATCTGGCAGAGACAAAGGCATAAGATGTTTCCTTTGTTTTCACTCAATGTGAAGACCGAATATTTCTTTTAGCAGGAATGAGAGTGGACTGAAAAAAAGATAACTGCACGAAACACCGCGGTGGAGGTTTTGGTGGCTGCCCACCAACATTCTAATGGCAACATTCTGTGCTCAATCAATGTACATGTAGATATGGGCAAGCACCTTGGTGTATTCAAAATACAGTGTACTGTGGTCAGCCTTTACAAGGGTCAGGATGTATGTAAATGACATTTTTTTTTGTTCAGAAAATTCCACAACAATAATTTTGCAAAAATCCGGAATAAACTGTAATGGAAAGAAGATGGGAATTTCCCGTAACCAAGTGCATGTATGTGCTCGTTGTATAATAATATTAAACATGTATATTTTCAGACTCCATGTCTTACCTGTTCTTTCAGAAAACAGTGGTCAGCTTTTGCCTCTTGAAGGCTTTTCTAATAATGAGGGTTTTCCCTATTTGTACGAGGTGGTGGGCGGTTGGAAGTACGTGGTGGTGGTACTAAAGATTCGGAGGACTGCCAAGGCAGACTGTTGTCCGGATACTGGAGCAGTCTGAGTAAATACAAGGGCTTCTTAGTCACAATGTCAAACGCGGATGTCTCTCTCTCTAAATTCCAACACCGTTCCAGACCGCATCGTGGTTATCTTGCGTGGCTTCTTTTGAATGATCAAAGTGATCCCGAAGTTAAACTTGACTAGCGAAGGACAAAACTGCCAACAAACAACTTAGCTTGACGAAATTGAACTGAAAACTTTGATATATTATAGAGGTGTTAGTGCTAGCATGGAGGAAATTTCCTTCCTCCATGGTGCTAGCGAAAGGCCAACCTTCGTCTTCTGTGAGTGCATTCCATTGTTATTGTGATATCGGGAAATAATGTCGGTTATGTAACGATTCGATTCGCACCATAGAGCAGCGTTGTACAATGGACAGCCCACCTCCCAAATACTATGCAGAGCGCCGTGCGTTAATGTTATCGAGAATAATATTTTGTTTCGTTTGTGTAAATAATTATGTTTGTTTAATTTGATTTGGTCGATTTAAAAAGAACTATGACTAAGCTTAAAGCTTAAGGTACCTCCTGTTAAAGTATGACGCAATTTCATCCCAAACCACGCAGTTCGATCATAATAATAGGCCTATTAGGCCTTATTTTTGACTGCAAGAGGGCGCCCTTTGGGGTAGATTGGGGGTCAAACCATAGAAAGTGTGGTAAACCGTAAACCCATAGAGTTATATAACTCTATGGGTAAACCAGATGCAATTCGACTTCTAAAAAAAACAATTAATATACAACTTTTGAGTTTTTTTTTGTATTGACAGTTTTACATTGTAATCAGTGGAAGATGTTTGCTTGGAAAATTTCTGTATGTGTTTAAATAGTTTTGTACTTTCAAAATGGAATTAGTATTGCGCCCTCTTGCTGTCAAAAATACAACCTATTTGACATGGATTAACCGATCAGAGTTCACTGCAAATATTTGACTAGCACAAAAAGGTCAAAATGTCTTATTACATTTGTACATCATTACGACTGGTGCACTTGTAATTTTTTTATATATTTGTTAAAAATTTAATTTGACAAGCAAACTTACGCACTGACAACAAATTTTGAACGCCCGAGAAGTTCAAATTTAGCCATGCTTCAAAGTGTTTCCTTTTGGATGAAAGCGAGAAGATTGTTGAATTAATGGAGGATTCCTCCTTTACACCCCAACCCGCCTCCTTGACAACTGCTTTGAGCCTAGGAAGGAATGCTTTTAGGCCCCCCTAATTTCTCCATGATTTTGCCCCGCCCCTCAGAATTTCATGAACTACAAACAAAACAGCGCCCTCATTTGTTTGTATTCACACTTTTATTCAATGGCGGAGGCGACTATGACTATGACAACGTAAACAATGGTTATAATCCTGAAAATTATAATCAGCTAAGGTAAGAAAATAAGATGAAACGTGAGATTTTACATGTTGACAAATTTTAGTTTGTAACGTGAATAAGCTAAGCGTCAACGTCTCGAAATTCTTGAAACGGTACCTTAAAGTCGTATGCCTAGTTTCCGGACTACACGACGCGTAACGTTAATGTCGTAACGTTTATCGTGCCGTCACCCGTTTCCAGTCAACACCGATTTTCGATTAGGCCCTACCAACTTTGATTTCCGTTTACAGTGAAAAGGGGCGAGATCCACGGGGACCAGTACGTTGACGGATAATCTGAACTGAAATGGACCGCGCGAACTTCTGTGGTGCAGATTGCACATGATTTTTACCCAATCCAATCTGCAAACTGAGTACTCCTAGAACTATGAGGTTTGTTCCGCTATCGTCTCCACGACCCTCATAGAGTGACATGTACAAAATCCAATTCGAAACTTTCTGCCCTTCACGTTTACATGGCTACAGTTCTTTTTTGAAATCAGATCTCGCCAAAACTAGGCTCTGTGTGTTCTTTCAACTCTGATCGAGCGTTGCACTGGTCCAGAAAATCCACTCCGCAAACTAAAAGTTGTTAAAAAGTGATAAATTCTCACCGCAATTCAGATCCCATTCAAACAGTATTGCAACAAATATGGCGACCGGAGTTGCAAAATTAACTGGTATGCTGCTATGCGGTGCGCTGGTCCTATGGGCTGGTTCCGTGTACCAGTTAATTTTACAAATTTTTAAATTAACTGGTACGCGGAACCAGCCCATAGGACCAGCGCACCGCATAGCAGCATACCAGTTAATTTTGCAACTCCGGTCGCCATATTTGTTGCAATACTGTTTGAATGGGATCTGAATTGCGGTGAGAATTTATCACTTTTTAACAACTTTTAGTTTGCGGAGTGGATTTTCTGGACCAGTGCAATGCTCGATCAGAGTTGAAAGAACACATAGAGCCTAGTTTTGGCGAGATCTGATTTCAAAAAAGAACTGTAGCCATGTAAACGTGAAGGGCAGAAAGTTTCGAATAGGATTTTGTACATGTCACTCTATGAGGGTCGTGGAGACGATAGCGGAACAAACCTCATAGTTCTAGGAGTACAAACTGAGCTGCCTGTAACATTTATGATAGGCCCTATGATGACATGTAGGCCCTATTTGTATGATGTAGGCCTACAGTCCAGATGTATGATGGGCAAAATCCGTAGAAAGTGCTCAAGCAAAGAGCATAGATGCACAACAAAAGTCACATGCTTAATGCAGTTCGCTTTGCACATCAGTTCAGACTTTAGCCAGAACATTTTTCTCTTTATTTTAAAACAGATCTGACAGTGACACAATCGTAACACCATTTTAACCAATGACTGTCTCAGGGGGCGACTTAGTCAAGGGGCGAGAATGTTCGAATATTGTGCTGGGGGCAACTTTGTTGTGGGCGACTTTGTTGTGGGCGACTTTGCTAGTTGGCAAGAGAACTGGCTTCCCAGTAATTGCCAGCATAATGAACAGAGAAAGGGTCGAACCTCCTACCTAATGTAGAGACTTGAATGTGGCTTCTCCTTCTCGTCGGGTTTGTTGGTCCGTGTGGAATTATCTAATGAGCAGGATGAGTGACCACAAACATGACAAATAAGTTGACGAAAGACGCAGATATTGGTTGATTTTATAATGGTAATCTGATGACAAAGTTTATTCAACGAACGATCTCTCTCCAACTCCTTTCTATTTGTTACTTACATTTATTTGTTTTAAATTCCAATCTTTGTTATTAATTACTTTCTAAATCAAAATATAATTATTTATAAAAAGAAATTTAATCACGCACGCACTTGACCTTTGCAAGCAGCTTGCGCAGGTGGTGGATTAATTTGCGTGTCACGTCACTAATTATAAAGACCAGTTCCCAAAGTGGGCCAAGGTTTTCAGATAACTTAGTGATTTCATTTTCAAACAGATTGCCCAGATTACTTCAATGTTGCGCCTGTGATAACTATCTCAAGATTAGGATTGTCTCTTTAAGGCTAAGAGATGACTAATCCCCTGACCAACCTCCGGAAAGCAAGGAAGACACCTTTACCTGGAGTTCACCAATCAGGGTAGGAGGATTTAAGTTTTACTTTTTCGCCAGTTCTGATTGGATCAATAGTGTTCCAGGGGGCGTACAAGGACCAGTCAGTTGGACTGTCCGAGGGTTACCATGGAACGTTCAAAATGCCAATGCAAAAAATTCTCAGTGTAAAAATTTTCCAGTAGTTTGGCTCAATATTGCGGTCCAGTGGAACGATCTGGTGGTCCACTGCATTGCAGGCGTATGCCTATATAGGAACGTTCCATTGAACCGAGAAAGTGCCCGACTTTTGAGACTCGCCCTTTTGAATTTTGTAATTTTTTTATATAAACAACAATTCTTAATTATTTTATTTTTGTTTTTTGCCTTTCGATTGATACGTTTTTTTTCTCAACTGTCAAATCATTTGACAAAAACAATTCTTTTCTTTTCTAGGCAAAGAGCAGCACCTTTCAGAAACCCAACAGATCTTTTTGGTAAGTGATTCCCCAATTGTTAAAACTGAACTAGTTGCCCCTAGGATTCTTCCATTTTTTTCCCAACCAGCCTGATGGGATTATTTCTTGGAATTGCCGGAAGCATTTTTTTTTTGAGAATACCGCTGGCACAAACAAACCTTGACTTGATAAAGCCAAGAAAACAAAGATTCTCTTTATTGCACCGTGAATTGCAAAACCTCGGCCGTGAGCTACGGTGTGAGATTGGTACTAAACCCGGAACCATGGCTGGATCCCCAGTTCACTCTGACTTGACTCTATGGCAATTGTGCCTCAACCTGTGCAAACCACACATAGGGTTCCGCAGGCCAGTAGGGAGGCAGTTTCAGGCTGACCGGAGCTACAATTTTGCTTTCCATTTTAGCTGTCTGTGGTCACCAATTATGGGAGAAAATGTCACTGTTGTAGTTGGATGAATCCCAAATAAATATAAGGCTTGCAAAAGAGAAAATGTTGAATTTTGAATGATAATACTTTTATTGAAATCCAAAGTAACTCAGTGTCGATACAAGCAATGATATGAAGGCCAAGGAAGGAATGCTGTGAGAGTGTGCATGGGTGCACTGATTGCTCTACATGGGGTCTGTGAGATGTTGCAATAGATGTAATGCAACACCTCTATGCAAATGATTATGCAAACGCTTTGCAAAATGGAGCACCCGTGTCAACAAGCGAGGGCGCTATGAACAAGTACAGTTATTAAAATACACAGTTCAAAGAATGGTTCACCACAACTCCATTGAGCCGAAATACAATGAATAAACAATAGTGGAAGCCTCTCAATGTCTTGTAATCCTCTTTTGGAACAAAAGGACAAAGGTCTGGAATTGGGGATTAGACAAAAACTACTGCGCAATAGCCACAAATTAGCAAAATATTAAAGACCATGTTTTCTCTCTGTGCAGGTGAAATGAAGCATTAGACGGTGTGTGTGTGTGTGTGCTCTGTGCACACTCAGCAGTGGAATATCCGAGTGACCTTTGTTCCAATATTCCGATTTCACACAATCGCATGTTGCATTGTCGCCTGTTTGCTAGCTTGAAAAATGTTTTCGAGAATACACGTCAGCCTGTTAACACCAACAGGTTAACAATCCCTTGTGGGTATAACTCTCCCTAAGAAAGACTTAAATCGCTATTTCTCAACTTTTAAATGGTTCTTTAATCCGGGTCGTACCTTTCATTTAGAGCCCTTCCTCCTAAAGACTGTATTTGAAGTTTTTTGTAGAACTTGAGGCTAGGAAAAAAGTTGACATCTTGTGGGAAAATCAAAAATGTAATTACTATATTGACCCAATTCACCTGACGTAGTTATCGCAATAAATCTTGGTTGCGCCATTTTATTGAGTCAGATTTCCCATTTACGACCTGACTGCATTTCCCTGCTCACCATATTTTTACATGCCATTTGACTCCCCAAATTACAGACTGTGGGCACACTGACTGTCAAAATCAAGAAAATAGCATTGGATGGACTTGGAGCCCGGCTAGTTTTTTTTGTTTTTTTTTTAGTGTTGAGGAAGTTGTCAGATGAGTAGACTGTGTTGTTATGGGCACATCCATGTTATGGGCACATCCAACACGTGAGTGATGATGAGTGGCCGAAAATAGTGCTTGAGTTACTAGGCTGAGGTCATTTGCCCGCGTGGTGCCCCCTGAGAAAGCGCTGGATGGACAACATCCCAGTCGACCTCAAGTGCATGGTCTCCAACCTTAATCAACATAAGGAGGCACAGAGAAATGCGATCAAGCCAGGCCAACGCGACCGTGACTGCGTCCAACCCTCAACTTGGGGCAGCAAGCCGTGCTAAACCATTCAGCAGCAGTAGTTAGCAAACGTTGCAATCAAAATATGGCGACAATAAGTGCTTTTTAAAAATCAGTATTTATGAAATCCTCAGTTTTGTCCCCGTAAATGTCTTTTCTTCCATCTGCTATTCAGATGAAGATGAATCTCTTCTTGATGAGGTCTTGGGTCGTTCTACCTCCAGGCAGTCAGGCGTGTCCACCAGCAGGAGCGACACCGTGGGCAACAGGGCAAACAGACAACTCCCTAAACTCTCCAAAGAGTCCAAGTCAAGTAAGTTGCAAGTTAATCCATTCATGATGGTTTGTTCAACAGCAATTTCTCCATTGAGATCAAAAGTGGAATTACAGGAAAAGTTAACAATGTACAAAAAAAGAAATAAACCTTAGGTAACTTCATAGATATATCTTCATTGTGTAATCCTGATTACATACCTTTGTCCTTTTGTTCCAAACAGAGGATTACGAGACGTTGAGAGGTTTCTCCCTCTAGTTTCAATAAACAACACTCTAGTTTCTACAATCAACCTGTAAAAAAGATCATCAATCATTTTTGCGAGAAAGAAGTCAGGAGCGATTTTGTGAATCTGTGTTTTTTCTGCTTTTTTTCAGCTCCCTCTGACTATGATTTAATGAGCAGCATGATGAGTAGAATTGCACAGCTGGAGCTTAAGGTTCAGTTCTATGCCAAAGAAGTCATCGAGAAGGTACCAAGACATTACTGAGTTTATTTACAAAGTGTTTCATAGTTTTGCTCTACGGCAGTTTCAGTTTGAATGCACTCTGAATGGCACCCTCGAACAAAGATATTGACAAAATAGGGAGACTGCCAACATTAGGGCTGGATAGCTCAGTTGGTTGGTCAAGAATAGGGAGACTGCCAACATTAGGGCTGGATAGCTCAGTTGGTAGAGTGCCGGCACGTTAATCGGGAGGTTGCAGGTTCAAATCCCGTTTTAGTAAATTTTTCATTGTTCACTCCAAAACAGAATTAAAATTTGCAGTCAGTTTCCCTTGTGGTTTATTATTTTATGGGGTGGTTCTGAATAGAACCGACGGATTAACAACACCATCAGAGATAATTACACCATTAGAGATAATTACATGGTGTTACCGCAAACCTTACTAGATTGTATCTCCACCATGCAAAGTTTCAAATCCTACTCATGTACATGGTGTTACTGCAAACCTTACTAGATTGTATCTCCACCAAGGGTAGAAAACTTTCCTTGAAATATTTCTGCCTGAAGTGTTATCGTCTTGAAATAATAAATGAAATAAGATCCCAAATTAGTTTTCGTCTCAGTGAGACAAAAACTCTGCCTATTGACCCAATTCACCTGACATCATCATCACAATAATCTTGGTTGCGCCATTTTGGTGGTCAATGTCACTGGGTGAAGTGCGCATTTTAGGAGAAGCGGCGTTTACACGTAAACCTATTGACCACCAAAATGGTGAGCGTGACACAGTCGGCGCATGTGACGTGCGTGCAAGGGGTCAATAGGAAGGCGAACAAAAATGCAGAATGTATTTTTACCATTTTCTCGCAAATGAAACAAGGAAATGAGCTGACATTTTCACAGGTTAGTTTTATTACAAATATCTTAATTTATGCAAAGAATGGAAACATTTACAGTCAGTTTACCAATGTTGAGCTTGGGGTTTGAAACCACATTGTCATTGTTCGTTTAATAGATGTTAAATTTGCAGTGGAATAATATAAGTTATCACACATGTGAAGGTGGAATACAGAAAAATATAGCGCTTCTGTGTCTCATATCCCATGAGGTCATAGGCCAAGTGGGATATGGGATGCAGACGCGCTATATTTTTCTGTATTCCATGAGCGCGTGTGTGATGAAGAATTTATCTTCCAGCCAAATGGAAGAAATACAAATTTGAGCGTTATTTCTTAACGAGCTGAATGTTCAACATGCAAAGTTTAGTATGTGAAGCGTGACGCAAGATACTCACAATAACAATATGCGAGTGCAATAAAGACTACTGGGAGTATGATATTATACAAATATTGACTGCTTTATCTCGTGGCGTAGTAAAACTAGTCACTCTCGGTGATCCCCGGAGCAGCCTATCTTCCCTCAGCTCCTCCTCGGGAAGATAGGCGGCTCTGGGGATCACCGAGAGTGACTAGTTTTACTACGCCACGAGATAAAGCAGTCAATATTTTTTTATAACACCTCAATTTCATCCATTTTGTGGTAATATTTGTTAAACAACTGTGCGTATATCAGTCTTCAAAAAACTGTATAAAATCTGACAGGAAATCTTGACAAAAAGAATGAGGGGGTTACCACACTGCCTTCGTTCTCATATCGTATTTCAAATGCATGTATTATTTGATTGTTTCACCGGGTTCGAGGTTGTCGTTGGATAGTACCATTAGTTCTTTTGGTCGGTGTGCAGTGTGATAGTAAAAATACACAACACCACGTGACCCACATTCGGCCAATCGACAGATAGAATCAAAGGAAGAGGTGTTATAATAAACCCTATCACACTCCCGTTGAGCAATCTGATTGGAGGATTAGCGCGTAGGCCTACTGGAGGATAAAGAATATTATTTATCTTTCACCCAGACACCAATGTGTGTTAAGCACTGTATACTCAGTACTTTCCCCGAGTCCTGTGGGAAAAAAAATCATAGGCATATTGCTTGCTATGGGTGGGATTCGAACCCACGACCTTTGCCATTCTTGAGCAGATGTCTTTTTTATTCTTTATCCCGATGCAACTATCTTATCAATTAAATATGGAATTTCTTTTAACTTTCACCGAAAGGACAAGAAAATTAACATTCTGGATGAGAAGACGAAACTTTTACAAAAATATCAAGGTAAGTGGCTTCATCAAATTCACATTGGAGATTTATAGACCTTTCTATTGTTGATAAACAAACTGCGCTGGTTGGCATGGACGGCCAAATGTAGCAAAAGATTCAAGTCTTTGTTGACAGACGTTGTGACCAAATTCAACATTTTTTGCAAACTTTCTATTTACAGAAAATACATGTTATTGTTGGTTGGTTTGTCTCCAACAAATGTTAAACAATTTTTGAATATTTGTTTAACATTTTTGCAAACTGATTATCTGTTTTTGCTTTGCATTGATGGCTTCCCGCAGTTTCTCCATGAATTGTTGATAAATTTTCTTGTGATTGTTTTTGTTGTTTTTAAACGCTCTCCCTATTCATGTTTGTACTTCTCAACTATTGTTTGTTTGCTTTGAATTGGAATTGAAAGTGCTATCCCTTCAAAAAGTTACCCACACCTCGAGTGGCCTTTTGGCCTTGTGAAGGGCGAATTGCATTTATAAACATAAATAAATAAACAAAAAATATAATGAATGCTGGCATAGTTTATTGATCCTTCAAAACCATTGGATGATGTTGAGTGGTCTGACAGTAGGGTTGACTGCGTACTGTGTATATTTTATGCATTTACCACTTCTTATTGCTGGCTGGCACAGTGGATGATATTGAATGGTTGGATGGTAGGAAGGTTAACCCAAAACGCCTACAACCACAAATTAACATTTTTCTAAGTGCCAAACAGACTTTTTGTTATCTGTCAGTAGGAGAAACAGACAGAGAATCCGGAAGAGTGCGAAACCTGGAAAAAAAATGTCAGTCCCTTCAAGAAACCATCAAAGACATGGAGGTAAATATCATCCATTAAGCCCCGCCCCTTATGTATTTACCAATCACAGCCTTGGCTGCTCCACAGTCGACAGTCCGACAAAAGTCCGACACGATAAAATCCTATTGGAAATTGTGAATATGTGTGCGCGTACTTACAGCGCATGCATTCATGTCGTGCAGTGTGGCAATGAAGAGACGCACATGGTGCTGCCCACGTGTAAAGTGATGATGCAGCCAATGCTGTGATTGGTCAATATGTTTTTGGGCGGGGCTTAATGGATTGGTCTATTGTGATACTTTTTTTCATGTATACGGAAAAACACTCAAAGGTAATCAGTAAAAGCAGAGGCATAAATATGCATATAGAAATCAATCAAGTTTATACCAGTGCAAATCCTCTGAAAGCAATATTTCTGTCTGAAATACTGTCAAATTTGAGGAAATGGCATTCAAAGGCTCCCTAAGTCACCATTGTTGTACATGGAATTACGAACTCTAACCCAGCTACACTGCACGCTTGCGCGCACTGGCTGTCACTTTACATAGGGCAGCGTCGGTATTATATTGTCAATGGCTTCGCGTTTCAACCCTAGCAGAGTCTCTCCAGCAGAGTCTCTCTCTCTGGGAGAAAGATTCTGCTGGGGTCGAAACGTGAGGCCATTAAATTTTTTTTGCTTTTATATACAACATGTCCTTGTGGTTTGGTATTCAGCAGTTTGCAACAGCTAATTTTATTTGGTCATTTTTATATTGTAATGTGACGGCCAGCACGGGCGTGCAGTAAATGGGTTAGAGTTCGCGATTCCATGTACCATGTACAGACAGAGGCCTGCCATGACCAGGATGAGTGGTCCCCTTTAACTGGTTAAGGGATTTATTCTGAATAAAACAAGTCGTAAAACAATAAAATCAGAGGGGTTACCAGCGGGGGGTGCAGGGGTGGGAGCCTCCCTGTCCAGAACTCTTCCCCCCCCTCCCCCCTTTGATACATCAAAAGCCCCTGCCCCCCCAAAAAAAAAAAAAATAAATAAATAAATAAAAAATATAAAAATCTGTACTTGCCCCCACTTGCCCCCAAATGAAAATGTCTATTTACACCAATGAATAAAATGCCTATTTTTTTTCAGGATTTTCTGTCTGATTATGGGATGGTTTGGGTTGGGAATGCTGACACTGACGGAGAGACGAGCCCAGAATATGAAGAAATATTCACCCCTGGGGAGGAGGTGTCGAAAAGCACTAGTATGTGGAGACCAGGTGAGTGCATTAGATTGTCACATCAAGGCACACAATAGATGGGTTGCAATACACGGCATCTTCGACGGCAATTTCTATTTTGGCCTGTAGCCGAGTCAAGCTCCGTAAATTTCAACAAATAAGTCTGACATGAAATGCCACAAAATCCCTGACGTCACACAAAAGGCAAATGAAACAACGATACGAGCTGATATTTTCACAGGTTGGTTTTATTACAGACATCTTGATTTGTGCAAAGAATGGAAGCATTTACAGTCGGTTTACCAATGTTGAGCCGGGTCTTTAAAGGGATATTTGGTAAATGTTTGTCCTTCATGTCCTTGGGTAATATTTTTGATGATAGGAGCTTCTGTTGCGCCAAGAGAGGGCCCCTTTCATGTGGACTTTGACCTCATCGCCGAGAACATCAAGGAGCTCAACGTAGTGGCAGGGGACGGAGAGAAACGCATCAGGCATACCATCAGCGGGGCCCGGTTTGTGGCTCCTGATCCGATACCCCTGACACTTTACGCCAACGGAATCTTCATGTTCAATGGACCTTTCAGGTCTTATGATGAACCGACAACCCAGGTTTGTTGAGATTGATGAACATTAACGCTAATCCTCCCAAATCCTCTTTTAAACCCTCCTACTGCAACACCATTCAAAACCATTTAAAGTTCTGACACTCACATTTCCCCACTGCTACTGTACACACATGGTATATCATTTGAACAGTGCTGATCAAGCTGTACTACCATTCAAAAACCATTCATAGCATAGAGGGTCCATTGATTCACCACAGCTGTACTACCATTTGGAACGATTCCTCACAAGGCTTTGTATCAGCTTTCCTACCATTCAAAACTATTTGGGGCACTCAACACTGTACACAGTTATCTCACCATTCAAAACACAATAGTGAATGGTTTCAAACAGTGCAAACTTATTCAAAAAAGGCACCAAGAGTAAGAGGGTTAACAGGAAATTTTCTAAACGTGGAGGATGGAGGACTGTAGGCCCAAGTAACAAGTTCTTATCACTGGGCCAGGCACACCTATGTTATCTAAGACTAAACAATTTGGTGTGGAGTGACATAAGAGTGGAGGATTGTGGTCACCTGTGGGCAAGTGGGCCTCAGGAGTCCGAGTTTAATGACGATTTTTTTATAATGTTGCCTTGCATTGTTGTACTTGTGATTTGTCTTGAGATTAAAAAAGACATACATTACTGGTTTATTTTGTCTTTAATTTACTCCCAAGGTCCAACTGCCCACAGGCGACCTCAATCCTCATTTATCTTCCACTCTAATGTCACCCCACATTGATTTGTTTAGACTTAGATAAGATTGGTATTCCTGGCCCAGTGATAAGAAATTCTTGTTTAATAATATTAGTGTACATTTATAATGTATTATAAAATTATAAAAATCTGGTGGAGCTTGTTAAGAATGATTTTCCAAGACGAAGCAACCATTATACAACACCTTGAAGGGATACAAGGTGAGGTGGCGCATAATTGCTGCCAGACCATGCCAGAAACACCGGGGCAAATCCCTTCTCTTTACGATAAGTGTACTGGGTTCTTATACGTGCATTACACAACACATGGGACCAACGGCTTTACGTCCCATCCGAAAGATGAAGCAATGATTGTTAAGTGTCTTGCTTAAGGACACAAGTGTCAAGACCGGGACTCGAACCCACACTCTGCTTTTATCAGAAACACCAGAGATTGAGTCCGGTGTGCTAGACTCCTCGGCCACGACACGCCAGGTAAAATGACATGTAACGCAGGCATGTATGTTGTTTGTATATTTCAGCATTTAGTTCAAGACCTGATGGATGGATACTTCCCTGCTGAGCTCCAGGCTAGATTCCCAGATGGCATTCCGTTCCAGGTAAAATAACTTTTGTTCACCTTTGCACTAAGAAACCAACTGCTGATTGAACTACCTCATAAGGTAATGCCAAACCAAGCGAGCAAGCTTTAGAATTATGATGCTTTGGAAAACTTAGCAAAACTTGGAAAGTTTACTGGAAAAAATGGTCCTATATAAAGGAGAACAAGATTAACATCCAACAGATGGCCCAAGGCCCATTTTCATGGCTCTGCTTGCCGTAAGCGAAAAAATCTGTGCTTACATAAGCAGAAGTACCAAGCTTTAAAACATAAGTGTATTTCATGGGTTAGCAAAGTTTTTTTGATTGTGTGCGTACGTACATCACGTTACTAAGCATTCGTCGCTTACATAGCTAGTGTAGAAACTCGCTGCTTACACTGTAAGCGGAGAATGGTGACTGTAAGTGCAGAGTTCCTTGGTAAGCAGAGCCATAAGATTGGACACGGATGTTAGTTACGTCATGTTCGTTACAGCTGATAAAGCCCCAGCTCAACATTAGTAAGAAGAAAAACATAAATGTTCACAGGTTTACATATACCTTACATGGTATAAAGATAATGATGATAGAAAACTTTCCTTGAAATATTTCTGCCTGAAGTGTTATCGTTTTTAAATAATAAATGAAATAAGATCCAAACTTAGTTTTCGTCTCAGTGAGACGAAAACTCTGCCTATAGAAATGCGTACAAAAATGCTGAATGCATTTTTACCGTTTTCTCGCAAATGAAACAACGAAATGAGCTGACATCTTCACAGGTTGGTTTTATTACATATATCTTGATTTGTGCAAAGAATGGAAGCATTTACTGTCAGTTTACCAATAATGAGCTGGGGCTTTAATGGGCCATTCAGAATAACCAGAGTTCAATCAATAGACTGTGTAAGTCTCGCGCTTATTCGAACATTATGGTTCATTAAAGCGCATGATTTTGTTTCCTTCACACGGTTACAGCAATGTGTGTGGGACCAAAATGGTCCCCGAAATGTTCGAATACGCGCGAAACTTGCACAGTCTATTGTTTTGACCACCCTTCCACCCCAAATTTGGATTTTAAAATGTTAACCGACTATTTGATACATCCTACATACTGACGGACAAAGTAATGCTTCAGAAGAAGCAGATATTTTCGATCATTGCTCTCCCAGCTCAGGACATTTCAGCGGCTTCTCCAGGCTTCCAGATACAGTTTTTAAAGACGATACAAGCAGAAAAAACATAGGAAATCACCAAGCACACAAACTGGCCAATTCAACTCTACATGAGCTCATGACCCAAATTCATAAAGCTGTTGAGCCAAACATTTGTAAAGCACAGAAAAATTTGTGGTTACCAGCCAAAGTACCATGTAAAGTACCGGTACACTGCTCATTGCTGGTTCCTGCTAATTCTTGCTTGGGAATGTACACATATTAAAGCAATAGTTTCTTCCAAACGGCTTTATAAAGTTTGGGCTGGTCTCGTCAATTTGATTCCCAATCACCACAGGTAACTGACAAGCGGGATACCATCTATAATGATCCACGTAACAGAGAGCAGTTCCCCGGCACCGGTAACCTACTCGGTGGGGAGAGTAAACCCTCACGACTGGTACCCAGCAGCATGGACAAGGGTACCAGCATAGAGAAATCCTACACGACTAGCCATGATGGAAAGCCATTGTATGAAACAAGCCAACCACCTAGTGAGTGTTGTGAATTTTATTGAAGGGGAAAAAGCCATAACTGATGATGGAATGTGAAGAACAAATCTGTTAAACTATGATCTTCTGGGCCCACTTTCATGGCTCTGCTTACCACAGAATTCTGCGCTTACGGCGCCCTTTAAAGCACGTGATTCAATGGGCCGTAAGCGCAGAATTCCGCAGTAAGCAGAGTCATGAAATTGGGCCCTGATCGCATTGCTATTTTGTACATGATGTTCTAGGTTTTGTACATGTCTTTCTTTGATACTGTATAAAGATATAATCAACAGAATAGATTGTGATTCATATTTTGATTTTACCATACACCAAAGCACTGTGAGAACGAATCCACAGGCATACTACTTGGGTGGGATACCTTAATACCACTAGACCACCAAGTATGCCCAGAGACGAGAGGCCAGTCTGAATCCTGTAACATTAGCGGTGGTTACTGCAAACATCTGTTAGATTGTGAATCAGCAGAATGGATTGAATCAACATAACTGGTGAATCAACAGAATTGAGGAACCAATAGAATGTGGTGAATCAACAAAGTATATTGAATTAACATAATAGATTGAATCAACAAATAGTTTCAATCAACATAATAGATCGTGAATCAACAGAATAGACTGAACCATCTCAATATATTGTGAATTGACAGAATAGATTGAATCAATGGAATTACTGGTGAATCAACAGAATTGAGGAACCAATAGAATGTAGTAAATCAACAAAATAGATTGAATTAACAGAATAGCTTATGAATCAACAAAATAGACTGAATCATCAGAATAGATTGTGAATCAACACAATAGATTGTGAATCAACACAATAGATTGTGAATCAACATAATAGATTGTGAATCCACAGTATTGATTTTGAAGCAACAGACCATACTAGTTTCTTCACTATAGCAAGTTGCATCATCCTCCATATCAACAGAATAGATTGAACAGAATAGATTGTATCAACAGAATAACTGGTGAATCATATCGCACTTTTTGATATCGCACTTTTTTTTCAGAGCCTAGGATGTCAATGGATCAGTTTCTGAGTAAAATTCCCCCGTCTGTCATGAAAGATGGAAAAGTCATCGATGTCAGAGCGTCCTTAGCAGGAGAACTCATGGTAAGATTTCATTTCATTTCATTTCATTTCATTTCATTTCAATAACATTTATTTCAACTCTGTCCTTTGAAAAGCAATATACATTGTTTGTAACAAGTTTAATTACAGAACATTAAAACCCTAACAGTCCCTATTCCATCAAAATCTAACAGCAGGTTTCTGTTGGATTTTGTTGGACTGAGGACTGCATGAGTAAACTGATCATGCTTTACATGGGTTCAGGCATACCACCATAATCAGAGCACCACAGTTTGGGTGTTGAGTTACCTATATGGTGTTGGATTTTTTTTAGAGTGGGGAATGATCCTGGTAAATCTGTCAAGGGAGTTAGGGTTAACCATGTTAAGCAGCAATTTATACCAGGAACAACATTTTATTATTATTATTATATATTTCTGGTAATGAAACCAAGGATGCCTCATAAGTGAACTTAATCACTGTAGCTCTCAAGCCTGAGGAAACCTGTAGATAAGGGTGCTTGCTATGTGAACCAGAAACACCGGGGTAAACCCCTACTCTTCCACGATAAGTGTTCTGGGTTCTTTTACGTGCACTACCAATCCTAGTACACAGGACCTACAGGCTTAATGTCCCATCTGAAGGACAAAGCAATTATGGTAAAGTATCTCGCTCAAGGACACAAGTGCCGCGACCGGGATTCGAACCCACACTCTGCCGCCAACAGCACCAGAGTCCGGTGAACTTAACCGCTCGGCCACGGCACTCCACTAAATTTAGGATTGGGGGAAGCAAGAATGCTTTTGTGCCCTAGCCTTGGGGCCGTCAATGATGCCAGGACAGGACCAGGACAAACTACTACAAAGAAAAACAAAGATAACGTATTTGTGGAAACTTAAAGAGTGTAAATATTTGTAGTAGATGTGATAGCTCTGGTGAAAAGCTAGTGTTGCATCGAAACAAACTTGCAAGATAGGATCAGGGTATCTGTTTGAGTTTTGAGGCGCTGAAAAGAGAGATGAAGGCAGCTTATCAATTTTGAACGGTTTTGTGTTTAATACTCTGAAAAGAGCTGGTAGTCAAAACTACTCAAATTTTTATATTTGTTTTAAATCTTTGGACAATGCAATATACCGCTCCACCAGGACACTACCATGGCCTAATTTCATAGAGCTGCTGAACTGCAAAAGGTAGCTAAGCACAACAAAATTATGCTTACCAGAAGAAAGTTACCATCCAAAATAGCATTTCACATGTATCATTTGTGACTGGTATCCTGCTCGTTTTTGCTTAGCCTAATAAATTGGGCTCAGGACACTGCTAAATCAAAATGATGAATCCAGTATTCATATCCATTTTAAAACATGTCCATGTAATAAGGGAATCAAAGTGTGGTGAAGAGGTTTTCAAGTAGAAGTTGTTTAAACATGGTGAGGGCCTGGTTCTCGATTATTTTCACCGAGACGAAGTTGAGGTAAAATTATCGAGAACCAGGCCTCACCGTGTTTAAACAACTTGTTGAAAACCGATTCAACACACTTTTATTCCCATTTATAAATACCTTTCTGTTAAAAACAATCAAAAACCTTTAAAAGTTGAGAACAAATCTGGACAGTGACAGCTCACGTCCTCGACTCAAGTCTGTGTCAAAGTTCTAAATTCTATCCATGTTGAGTGCCCTGCGCAAGTTTCAAACTTGCGCGAGCCAAATTTGGGTGCTACCATCTACCTCCATGGGGCTACCAATTTAAATTGGGCTGTGCAATTTGGGCGCTGTGCGCAATCATCTGATAGCGCCATCTTTTGACTCAGTTTACGCAGTCCATTTTTAAACACTTTAACCATGTCTATATCGCACGTTTAAACATGGCCACGTGATCTCCTCTCGACCAATCAGAATGAATAAACTGTCCCAGATGTTTATGACTGAATAAAGAATACGAGTGTCAAGTAGCCACAGAAATCTGCTTCACAATCTTCAGGATTGTCCATCACTGTCTAATCACACCCCTGCAACATACGTGTACCCCTATAGCATGATAGTTCTAAGCCAGGCGTTACAATCATCGACACCCCAGCCGTCCAAGACATCCTTGACCGGGTCAGCAGTCGTCCTCAGTCTGCCGCCTCCTCCAGGCCCCCATCAGCCAGGAGTAGCATCACGACCCTCAGAATTAAGTCTGAGACCGGGGAGCATACTTTCATCGTCAAGATGCGATTCACGGACACGATAGGGGACGTACGAAGATATCTTGATGCAAACAGGTAATAGACCTTTATCATGGTGCGGCTGTCTTGCTTTTCTCCCATTTAAACCAATGTAACCAAACCGAGGCTGGAAGGGCAAATAGTCTGGTTCCTTTGTGCACAATGAATATTATTATATTACTGTTATTAGATACAGGGAACATGACCAAGATGGTTGCAGCATGATAAAGGTCCATAAGACATTTCCTAAAAACAGGTTATTTCTTTTTAGGTTTTTCATTGAAAAGGCAATAATAATACTAATTTAGGAGGTTAATAATCCTTACTGGCAGCTGAGAAGCTGAGTGCGAAGGACGCGACGACATGTGTCTGAGCTGCAGGCATTCAAGGGCGCCTTTGGCAGCCAACCACATCAACCCATATATGGAGCACAGCCTGAGATCGAAAGTGTTTGGTTTTTCCGGAGGGAGGAAAATGGGAAGGCCTTGAGAAAAACCCTCTAGGCACAGGAGAGAACCCACGCACAACTCAGCTCACATATGGCCCCAGCAGGGAATCGTAGCTGGGCCACATTGGTAAAAGGCGAGCACTTTTCACCCATGCCACCCAGGTCATTAAAAGCATGTGACATTAATGTCTTGATACCTTACACTGGTGTGTGATGAGCACTTTTTTTACTCTGTGCTTTCTAAGCACAAGCTTACTCTGGTGGAACTTAAGGCTCTGCTTATTGTAAAAGCGAAAAATCAGCGTTTACGGAAACATGTTGCACAGGTTAGCAAGGAAATGTTGTTTGCGCGTACATCACGCTATTAAGCATTCTTCGCTCATACAGATAGCGCAGAAATTCGCTGCTCACCATGTGAGCAGACAATGGTTTGGCGTTTACGGTATTGGAAAAATCTGCGCTTTAGAGAAGCATGGTGCACAGGTTAGCAAGGGAATGTTGTTTGCTTGTACACCACGCTATTAAGCATTCTTCGCTCATACAGATAGCGCAGAAATTCGCTGCTCACCATGTGAGTAGACAATGTGAACAAAAAGCACAGCATTCTGCTGTAAGAGAAGAGATGTCTTAACCGCCGCTAGACCACCAAGCCTGCCCAGCAATGAGAGGCCAGTTTGAGCCCTGCAATAAGCAGCAGGTATCGCAAACAATTGTTGTTGTTGAATGGTTTATTTAAAAAAAATTGCCTTTGGCAGCCACAGGGCCGAATTGCAACAATATTACAATTAAAAAGAGTACATTTAACATAAAAAACATTAGAAAAAAATTGTTATGAAAATATAAGACAAATTAAGGTCAATATACAATATAAAAGAATAAACCATGGTAAAATGGAAAACACTCAAAAGAAACAAACCAGACCAGAAAAAAAAACTTAAAATGAGAAAAACCAATCATTGCAGAAAAAAACTTCAAAAGGCAAAATGGCGAGGGGGGGGTGGGAGGTTGAGAAGTAGATGTGATACACAGGAGGGGTATTGGTAAAGGTTAGGAGTGGTGAGGGGGACAGGATGGTAAAAGAGGGATGGGTAGGTAAACTTGGGAGAGGAATGGGTCCATTTAGCCCCGCCCCCATACGTGTTGACCAATCACAGCCTTGGGTGCGCCATCGAAAGTCCAACAAAAGACCGACACGATAAAAATCCTATTGGGAAAATGTAAACATGCGTGCGCGTACTTATAGCGTGCGCGTTCATGTCGTGCAGTGTGGCATTGAAGAGACGCACAATGGTGATTTAGTCAATGCTGTGATTGGTCAATAAGTTTAGGGGCGGGGCTTAATGGATCGGTCTATTATTAGCGATAAAGAATATTATTTTGGCTTTACCCTAAGGCCATCTTCAGGTTGACCTTAAGTTTTGCTTGCGTTACTACGGAATCGTTGGTATCAAGCAGAAAATTTACACTCAGGGCCCAATTTCATAGAGCTGCTTTTAAGCATAAAATGTAACTAAGCATGTTAACATCTTTGCTTACCAGGATATGGTTACCAGCCAAAATGTCATTTCACATGCACCATTTTTGACTGGTGTCCTGCAAATTTTTGCTTAGCACAAAATTGTTACGCAAAATGAAATTGGGCCCAGGTAACCATAACTGAGAAATCGTGTGAATGTCGTGGAACAAAGCGTCGGGAACACGTCGCAGAAGTCGGAATCTTTCTACTCTTGCAACTGTGGACTTTTTTTCTGACGGTTACTGATGCCGATCGTCTCAACATTGTCGTATTTATACTCGGGTCGTAAACAAATGGCGACTGATATGGTCTTAGCTCAGCTGCAGCATCATCCTGAAAAGTCAGTCACCGACTGTTCTGTGTCATCACAAGGTCGACCTGAGGTCGGCCTTAGACCTCACATATCGGTGTAAATGTAATACCTAGATAACTATCTTTATCCCCGATGCTATTTTTGTTCCTTTTTTTTTTTCTCCAAATTTTAAATGTTGTTTTTTAATTATGAACACAATTTGACACAAAATAATTTTTACATGCATAACTAAAATACAAATATGCAATCACAATTTGAACCAATAAACATATTATTCAATTAAATCGATACATGTTTACGATAATAATAACAACAAATTTCAAAATGACAAGCTTAACATTGAAATATTATTTTTATAGACTTGCCAATGAGCCATTTGCGAGTTAGATTTTGAAGGATGTCTGGTACAATGCCTTGTTCAGTCACAAGTGAATACTCGATTATGAATTCCTCTGACTAAATCCAGTGTCACAAGGTCAGGGGTAAACTTTTTCATCGTGACATAGACGAGACGACAAACTCACATACACATTTCTCAATGAAATACCTTGTGCGGGACAAGGGTAATAGTTTTTTTGCTGATCTGGAGGCTGCGTCGGACAGGCCTTTGAAAAATGAACAAGAGTCGGTGAGTCACACAGAAATGATCTCAATTTGACCTTGTCTTTTTGATTAACGCCAAAAGTTGAAGCCAAACACTATTAACAAGACATAATTTCGGGTTCGAATTTATAATGGGGTCATCATTGGATAATTTCAACCTTTGATGACATCATTCATGAACACCTTGTTTTTGTAATGTAACAAAAGCTGAATTCTCTTTTTCTTTGTTTTTCTATTTTTCCGTTAATGCTTTGCTGTTGTTTTTTGTTTGTTTTTGTTTTCATTTCATTTTGGTTGTTGGTGTTGTTTGTAAGGCGCTGTGTTCGTTGTAGAGCGCCATCTATAGTCGCTCGTATTAATGCAAAAGGTCACCATTAGCCACGTGACAAAGCAGCACTAGTCTGAGGAATTCAAAATTGAACATTCCCTTGTGACCGAACAAGGCAATGTACCAGACATTATTCAAACCTACCTCGCAAATGGCTTATTGTCCCCCATAAGTATTTTTATCAAAACTCTGCTTTGTCCCCCCCCCCCCCCTCCCCATTACACGATTCTTGTTTTTGATTTGCCAATTATCTAGCTTTCAGAAGTCCGTTGAGTTTCGTTTTTACCCAGCCTATTTTACACCCAAAATAACCAGCACCCCTGCTGGGCAGAGGTGGCCAAGTTTAACGTTTTACCCAGCCCATTTTACACCCCAAAATAGCCAGCACCCCTGCTGGGCAGAGGTGGCCAAGTTTTGTTTTACCCAGCCCATTTTACACCCCAAAATAGCCAGCACCCCTGCTGGGCATCGGTGGCCAAGCTCAATGTCTTCTTGAGAGGTTTTTTAATTCATCTTCCACAGGAATCCAGATTCTGGGGACTACAAAATAGTTACGACATTTCCGGCCAAGGTTTACGACGAACAAGAAGCGACGCTTGAAGAATGCGGCCTAACCCCGAATGCAACGCTGCATCTCAGAGTGGATAAAAAAGTAGCAATATTCCATTGACAAGCAATCATGCATTAAGTGTTTGAGTCGGGAGGACCTCAGACCATCTTTGTTTTTTTTTTTTTTAGATTTGCCAGACTCTCTCTGGAGGTGGTATTTGAGATGGTGAGCCCACTGCCTTGGCCGTTAGGCGGGACTGAAAAATCACATCGATTTAACCATAATATTTGTCATGCCTTGTTTATAATGTAAATATTTATTATGGAGCGAATGGGATCACTATCCAAATCAGCCCCCCCCAACCCAAACCCCAACCCCCCCCCCCCCAAAAAAATGAAAACATTGTCTTTGCCACTAGAGGTTGGTGTCGGCATGATAATGTCTTCCCACTGACAATTTCACAGACAGGGTTGTGTTTGCCCATCTCGATTTAAAGGGGCAAGCAAGCTTGAATGGCTGTGTACTCATACATCTTAATTTAAAGGGGTAAGCAAACTTGATCGGCTGTGTACCCAATCATTACCAATGCTGTTCGTTATTGTCCCAATTCACCTGACTTCATCATCACAATAACCTTGGTTCGCCATTTTGGTGGGCAATGTTACTGTGTTAATTCAGAGAAGTGCGCATTTTATAGGCAACGCGGCGTTTACACGTAAACTTATTGACCACCAAAATGGTGAGCGTGGCACAGTCGGCGCGTTTGACGTGCTTCCAAGGGGTCAATACTGGTTTAAAGAGAGAGTAAACCATACCAGTTGTAGCTCGTCTGCCAAAAATACCACAACTGTACCTTATCTTGATTCAAAGAGAGTAAACACAACAGAAAAACAATTTTGTTTACACTGTTAGTGTTGTATTTTGTCAAAATGCCTTTTTTTATAATAAAAAAAGTGTCATCTTTGTCTTAGTGTCTTACAATATTTTAATGTAAAAAAAGAAAAATACTCAACTGTCCGTCCATTCTGTGCCTTCTGAACTGATTTGATATTTGATTTGTAAAATTTATTTAATATTTAAAAATTGCATCTGTAGTATTCAGTAATGTATACTGTTTTAACTAATAAAACAAGCATGGTGTTGTGAAGGTTGCTCCATGTATGTCATATTATACGAAGTGTGGTTTTGTTTTGGTATCTTCCTGTTTTGGTGCTATAAATAAAATAAAGGGATCTTTTATTATTTGTTATTTGTGGATTGTAGCCCGTTGACTTTATAAAGAAATGACTCTATAACGAAAACTATTGTTTAGTGACAGGAGAACATGACCCATGGTGGTAAAGGTTAGGTTGGGATGCTTTCTTAAAGAAGCCAATGTAACCTCATGGGAAGAACATGCCATGTGGCCCCCTCCCCTTATCCTTCCTCTCTTCCCGGTGGCATGACATTCGCTTTAAGCAAAGAGAAGGAAGCAAAATCGGGCATCGGTCAAATAATATATTCTTGATACATCCGCAGTTTGTTAAACAGGCAAGTGATCCTTGTAGAACTTCAAGATTTATTTAAAAGCTCCTTGAGCCTTCTAATTTTCTTGAAAGAAGTAAAGCAGTTCCCCATAGGCGTACGAGCCGGGGGTAGTTGCCCCCCCCAAAAAAAAAATAGATAAATAAATAAATAAATAAATAAATAAATAAAATAATAATAATAAATAAATAAATAAATAAATAAATAATTAAACAAATAAATAAATAAATAAAATAAAATAAAATAAAATAAAATAAAATAAAATAAAATGAAATGAAATGAAATGAAATGAAATGAAATGAAATGAAACAAATGAAAATAAAACAAAACAAAACAAAACAAACTGAACTGAACTAAACTAAACTAAACTAAACTAAACTAAACTTAACTAAACTAAACTTAACTAAAATAAACTAAACTAAAGTAAAATCAAGTAAACTAAAGTAAACTAAACTAAAATAAAATAAAATAAAATAAAATAAAATAAAATAAAATAAAATAAAATAAAATAAAATAAAATAAAATAAAATAAAATAAAATAAAATAAAATAAAATAAAATAAAATAAAATAAAATAAAATAAAATAAAATAAAATAAAATAAAATAAAATAAAATAAAATAAAATAAAATAAAATAAAATAAAATAAAATAAAATAAAATGAAAAATAAAATAAAATAAAGAACAAATAAAATAAAAAAATAAAGAATAGATAAAATAAAAAAATGAAAATAACTAACTAAAAAATAATAATAATAAATAAATAAATAAATAAAATAAAACCTGGGAAAATTCGGGCAAAGTAAGAACAAAATTTTTTTTGTTGGAAATTGTATGTTTTTTTTATCTGGGTACAATTTCGGGCAGATCAACCCCTCTGCCCCCTTAACCAATGAGTTCCCATACGGTGTATATGCAGTTCACCAAAGGAAGAAAAAGAGTCAACCTTTTTTCCAAACCTATAGTGGGTTCGGCGATAAAAAGTCACAGTGTCTGTAAAGCGTCCTGAATTGTGTAACTATGTGAGATAACGTGTACAGAAGAAGGTGCGATCCATCCGGGCCCCGGGTCGTTTTCAGGAATTTTCATATTCGTTAATCTCATCACTGCTTCAGCGCAAGTCATGTCATTCATAAAAACTACGGGATATAAAATAATAATAATAATAATACTGTTACACAACGAACCCTCCAGGCAATGATTGTCTTTTGCAGGAAAAACTGTCCAACTAATTATGTTATCTTGCCTTAAGAAATGTATTATTTCCTGAGAATTTCGTGACATTGAGCAAAAACGCTGGATATAAAAAAGGACTTGAATTGCTTTCATTGTGCTGGACGTTTCGTCAAATTAAAGAAAACAAACGAACGTCACGCTTCACTTCCCTCACTCGAAACTTATATGAATGGGAGACTATTCCAATGAAGATTTTTTTTTAAACAAACAACAGCAACAACAACAACAACGACAACAACAACAACAATAACAACAGCATCAACAAAAACAGCAATAGCTACAGCACAGCTACAGCACAACAACAACAACAACAACAACAACAACAACATCATCAACAAAAACAGCAACAGCATCAACAGCTACATCAACAACAGCTAACATCAGCAACAACTACAGCAACAACAATAACAGCAACCTCAACAAAAACAGCAACAGCTACAGCATCAGCATCAACAGCTACAACAGCAACGCCACTTATAACAACATCAGCAACAGCTACGGCAACAACAATAACAGCAACAGCTGCAGCACCAGCAGCAACAACTAAAACAACAGCTACAGCATCAGCATCAACAGCTACAACAGCAACGCCAGCTATAACAACATCAGCAACAGCAACAGCTACAGGAACAACAATAACAGCAACAGCAACAGCTAAACAACAAAAATAGACGCAAAACATTCTTAACTATTTTTGCTCATTACCAAGATAGCGCAGGGCGGCTCAGAACGCACCAGTATAGTTTTTCCCCGGTCCCTTTACGCTGTTCGCATGGACCCCCATCCCCACCTCCCCACCCCCACGAGAATCCGCCCGCGACAAAATAAATAAAGTTGATGGGAGAGTCCTTAATTTAATATAATTTTATCTCACACGTTGATAGTAATTTTTAAAAAACGCACTTTTTTTTACACACACTAGTGGCCATAAGTGCCAACTAGGCTTTTTCATTTGACGGTGGGCAGGCGGGGATTTATTATTTCTAAACTTCCCCAAGAGAAACCATTTCAAGACGATGGTCTGGGTTCGAATTGCGCTATGTTTAGATCCATGTTACCTTCTGGGCATGCACTGCACCCGCAGCTCTCACAAACGAGAAATACTTGAAATTCCAGTCGTGGGCAGAATGTTTCCTGTCTACTTATCATAATTAGGTTACAATAAAGTTCACAGATCGATTTGGATAAAATGTATTATTTTTTACCATAGCATTGTAGGTATTTAACTGATGTTCGTGGCTTATTTTCCTCCACCCTCAAAATGTTTCGGGAGAAATTGGGACTTCCCCTTCCCCAAACCGGTTACACCTCTCGACCGTTTTGTAAACTAACTCCATTATCTCCCCTTGAAATATGTTTCGAGACAAGATGCTCTACGGGATCTTCTCAACCACATACAGTGTGTTGGTAAGGATGGTTGGTGAGCATGATTGTGTATCTCTTTTTAAATGTGATACGTGCGCAATGCGCATGTTGAATAAACACAGTATAGACCACGGCATGCGAACTACCGCATCCGTACGGACTTGCGGGTGCTCGGCAGTTAGATCTAGCGCAAATAGAGCGCGGGTTGCTATCTGGTCACGTCGTCACAAGTCACCAGAGTACCGTGGGAGGCAGACGAGAGCGGATTTGGAATAATTTAACCACGCTGCGGTATTTGTTGACGTGATCCCAGACGATCTTCAAAGCTAAAGACAACACTATAACCATGACGAGATCACTGTATCTTGCCCTAGCCGTCGTGTTTGTGATAGTTGCAATAGCCATTGCGGTAAGTTTAACACTCAATTCGTAAGTTCCATCTTCCACTGTTTGACAGTGGTCTTATCATTGAGGTCAGGAAATGTATTCTAGAAAATGTCTCAAAACTGGATGTTTTAACGTTACGAAGACAATAATTGTGACACTCCCGTCGCCTCTTTTTCCTTGAACTATCTCCTACACATTGATTAACTAAATTTACAATATAGCAAAGGTATCACACGACTGTACTGTCTCATTTTTAGGCAAACATTCTCATTGTAGAATTAAGACTGTTTCATAAATGTCTTTGCATGATTACTATCGATTTTGTCTGTATTATCACTATGGGTCAACATAATAAGGGCTACTCGTGGAAATAATATCGTCAATGTTAGAAAACAACTTTGTCTACAGACCGATCGTTTCCTCCTAGTTTTTGAAGGGGGAGGCGGGGCCAAGTTTAATTGCAAATTGATTTTTCAACTTCTGTGTTTAATTGTTGTTGCTGTATAGTTAGATTTGTTTCAGCGGGTCGTTCTGAAGCCCATATTGCTTGGTAGTCCAGTTGGTCATCAAAAATGTAATCAATTTATAATTATTAGGCGCTTAGTTTGTTTTCTTTTATTTCTATGGCTGTACGTTGAAAACGAAGGCTCGAATGGTATATAGATATTTATTATATTATGTACAAGTCTTTCTGTTTAACTCATTTTTACCTTCTCGTTAACATTTTTCTCGAAAGATCCTCGATGACCGTGACGTCACGAATGAGTCATGGTACTTTCCAAGTGCAATCACGCAATACTTTGTTTTCCCTTATTTTCAGTCAGTGAATAATGATTTTCACAGATAAGAGGGTGCGGTGGGTGGGGGGAAGGGGTCCAAAGTGCAAGCGTCTTCAAGCAAGTTGTGAATTTCTCTTGTTTTCTGATGGAGATGGCTCAGAGGAGCCTGAGATGGAGAGAGTATTCACGACGTGTTTTTTTTGTAAGCTTTGTTGAAATGGGTGCACTGCAAGAGCCGGCATGGTGTTAATTGTACCAATAAAGCAATGGGGATAACTAACACCATCATGTCGGTGTTGTCGCATCTAGATACCAAGAGAATCAATTTAACACCCCCTGTTTTTTTTGCGGTGTGATGGGTAAATCGTGTCCCTCTTCGCCATGGACAGTATATAGAACTCTACCAATAAAAACAGACAAACAAACTACACCTTTAAATAAAATATGAAACTAACAGCAAAGTTTGTTTTGGGAAAAAATCCAAAGGGAGTTAACGTCCCACTCCCCAGTACAGCGAAATCTTGCCAAAGAGGATGCAAAATATTACGACTTGTTGGCGCAATCAGTCAACTAATAAGGAAGCATTTTTGAGGAAAACATTTTAAGGAAAATATTTTTATTGGCAGACTGAACCTTTTGGTTGTAGGAAAAAAAACATTCATTATTTTCCTGCTCAGCCCAGTTTCTCCACACCTACAGTAACATTTCTAATGTTTTCTTGATTCTTGT
The DNA here is from genome assembly GCA_911728455.2 of Marthasterias glacialis. Lineage (NCBI taxonomy): Eukaryota > Metazoa > Echinodermata > Asteroidea > Forcipulatida > Asteriidae > Marthasterias > Marthasterias glacialis. The sequence continues at coordinate 18,805,361 of OU452224.1, forward strand.
GCATCCTAGTGTGTAATTCATTGAATTTTGTGGAGAGAAATAAAACAATAATAATAAAACATCATAATAATAATAATAGTAATAAAAGCATGTAATTGAGATATGGGCCAAAGTCGTGCAGGGCGTCAATATTTTAGTCTGAGATTTCTCTTTAAAGCCACCATCATTTTGGGCGAGGAACTTCCCCAATGAAACTGAAATACGAGACAATGATGTCGTATTTTTTTTAGTCACGGGGTGTTTCCACTGGTTTCATTTGTCATTATGAACATGTGACTTCATCTGGAAAATTGCTCTATTACTATAGCTTTGAAGGTGACGTAAATGGTTTGCCGGGAGTAGGTTACTTGCGGAAACAGTATAGAAAAAAAACCAATACTAATAAAAGGAAGGCCAAATTGCTTGTTTTAATTGCAGCAATCAACAATATGGATCGTATATGAACGTGCTTAAAATCCCAGACAATAACCATATTTTGTTGGTGTGTTACTCAACCGTGGCCTTCAACTTTAAACAATATTTTCACAGTAGGGTACGGTGCTTGTTGAAAATTAGTGAATGGGACTTCATTTCGCTCTGGGGGGGAAAAGGGACTCGTGTTCGTGCTACTGTCTTGCCATTCGGTATAACTACTGTGGTTTTGATTGATGGATAAACTACGCCAACCTGAGTTCTGATATAATGTGGTGGGTGAATTTACATTGTTAGTTCTGCTGTACACATTGGACGTGCCACCATTATTAAAATCATGGGGCTTATGGCCTTCGGATAGCTTTTCGGCTATATAAAGCGCTTGTTATAAAATGAATAACGCGTGTATATTTACTTTAAAAGTAGAATATAATGATTCACATAAATATCCCTTGAGACTGTGTAGTGTTGGTTTCATTTCGTGACAGAACACGGTCCGCCATTTTGTAGAACCAAATTGGTTTGACTCCACAAAATGGCGGGGCGTATGTTTCTATGTAGAGTGTGGTGTGGTTCCGCTGGTTTTATTTCCAGAGGCAAATGTATTAAATGTATATGTTTTTGTAATCACTACTCACTAACTACAACACGCTGTAGGCCCCTATATGTTTTATTGCATGACCAACTCTTGAAAGGGAGCAATTGTAAACAACGTTTGAAGAGATTTGAAGGCAATTTGCCACTTTAACTGTTGTTGCGGTATTTTACCATGACAGACATTTAACGAATTGCCCATAAGTCTAATACAACTTGCGCACGTACGAGTTGGTGAACTCGGTGGGAAGTGTTACCAAGGGGAGCAAGTAGGCCTACAGACTAAACCGGGCAGTTTACCACCGCAGCTTTGGCTGCCGCACGCGCACGTCGACGCACGCGCACTTTGAATCCTCCATGCTGATTGGTACCCAGACCCAAAAATCTCCGACTATTCTCTGTCGATTTTATGGTCCGAAAATATCCGAAATGCTCCGAACTCGTTGTCGTCAACATTCGGACAGTGTCGTTGATGGACATTTCTTTTGTTGATGATTTTTTTTTTTTAAATTGCAAACACATCCCATTATCGTTTTTCTTTTCTTTTTTCCCCCAAGAACACTGTAGTAGATCTTGACTGGTCAGTTGGCGCTACGGTATGAATTATGTACACGCTACGCTGATAAGTTTGTGATTCATGTGTTGTATTCATTGCACGATACACAATGATAAGTTAATGTGAATCTATAGTGATTGGTAAATACATAATGATCGACCTTGCTTGCTTACCGCTTTAAGTTTCAAATAGATTATTTGTAATGCCATTATGAGGAACTGAGCACTATTATTGTATCTCCAAAAGACCACATTAAATAATACGCCCATTGTCTTTTAGAATTTGAAGACCCCAATTTATATTTCAGATGTAACCACCGAGCTTACGGACAAATTAACGTCTGTACATACTGGAAAGTGTGCAGGGTTTTTCTTTATTTTTCTCCTGACTCCTGACGACGGATTGAGCCCAAGTTTTCACAGGGTTTTTTTTCCTCATGTGTAATTATATTGAATCACACAAAGTAGGAACACCGCGCCATCAGCTTTACCAATCCTATATTTTATCTTCAAGTTTCAGAATAGTGCTTGTATAAATATTACAGAACAAATAATATTTATATTGACATGAACTAGGTTCCCTTTATGTATAGATCCTAGCATTCATAACAGCGTAAATAGTGACGTCAGTTAAGGCAATACTGTTGCCAGGGTTGTCAATCGATTGCGCATAAAAAAATTCCCCAAACGCATGCATGGATTTTACTCCAGTTTATTGTTTAGTCCGCATTTCTTTTTAACGCACGAATTATGTTACACGTGTTATTTGCCACGATGGCGTATAGTTAAAATGCGTACAAACAACGAGCCTGGTTGACTAAACCGACACTCAAAGACGTCAGTGTTGACCTAATTTTGAAATTCAACAAATAGTAGTGGCGTAGCTAAGGCGATTTTCGTCAACGCGGTAGCACGGATGAACTTACACAAAAATAACATTGTCTATGAAGTGTATACTTCAAGGGAAATTATATCATTTTCGTTGTTGTTGCTGTCGTTGTTGTCGTCGTTATTGTTGTTGTCGTTGTTGTTGTTGTTGCTGTTGTTGCTGCTGCTGCTGACCTGCTGCTGATGTTGCTGTTGCCGCTGTTGCTGTTGCTGCTGGTGCTGGTGCTGCTGCTGATGTTGCTGTTGCTGCTGTTGCCACTGTTGCTGTTGCTGTTGCTGCTGCTGATGCTGCTGTTGCTGTTGATGCAGTGCTGCTGCTGCTGCTGATGATGATGATGGTGATGATGATGCTGCTGTTGATGCAGTGCTGCTGCTGCTGCTGCTGCTGCTGCTGATGATGATGATGCTGATGATGCTGTTGCTGTTGATGCAGTGCTGCTGCTGCTGCTGCTGCTGCTGCTTATTTTTAACAGTAAATTCGTTTCCTTCTGTAGTTTTCAATAAACACATCGTCAGACCAACTTGTGGAAATGTCATCGACTTGTAGGTGGGCGGGGCGTGGTTTAGTGAAACTAACGGAAATTTGTTTATTGTTTGCAATGGATTTTTGGTATGTGTTCTTATCAAGTTTATTACAGCGGAGATTTTCGGGGCCTATAAAATGCTATTTCCAGACTTTTAAGCCAGTATTTCAGACGGAAATATTTCTCTGGAGGATTTGAACTGGTGAAGTGACACTTCATAGTCAATAAGCTTACCTGATACAGATTGAAATTAAACAAACTTTGTTTACAATAGTTTTGAGTCCTGTACTTTGTCTTTGTAACATTTAGACCTTATGCACATGACGTCAAGAGAGTAGGGCGCCCTCGCCTAGAGGTCAAAAGGAGGCTGTTCATTGGCCAATCCTTTGAGCCGCGCGTACTCTGTTTCCAATGTTTCATCATCTCTAAGATGGCGGCCGGATGACGTCAATGCATAATGTCTATTAGGAATGATTTTTAAAAAGCCAAATGATAGTGTCAGGATATCATATTGGGATGGTAACACGCTGGTCTTGGATGTGCGGACAGCCTTGTATCCGAAATTACTAAGCAAAAGCTTATAAAATGCAACATTTGTTGCCGTTAGTTACGCCACCGGGGAGACTTTAATGAGAAGGCAGTCACTTTGCAAAAACAAGCACGCTGTACCCTGTAATCGGTATACCATTAAGTCCAAACTCATCTCGAAAATGGACGTACAAGGACAAACACATCAATTTACCAACAGTTGTACTAAGCTAGCGAATGAAAATAAATGTATCCCTTACGTACAATGACGGCAGCGAATCTTTAATACATGTACGATGATAATGAGATGGGCTAGACACATGTTTTCGTTTAATTATCTGAAATGAGTTTTAATAAATAAAAAAAACGCCTCAAGGTGAATTAGTACCCCCCCCCCTTGAAATTAAAAATTTATGTGGCTAGAAACATGGAGGAAAGAACACATTCAGTCAACTCGTCTTGGGGAAGCAGTCTCAATGACAACGCCTACACGTCAACAATTTCTTCAGTGTCTAGTTATTTATTAAAAGCTGCTCCCGAAGGCCAATGCTACTTCGAATAACAGTTTATATTCTGTCAGGGCTTCGGTGTGCTTAAATATTCGCTTATTTCGATATGGCATATCGAAATAAAGAAATTGACTGCGATTGGTAGGCGTACTGTGATCACATTTCAGACTAAACAATCGTTCATTAAAACACCTCGTGACACCAACTAAATATTCTCCTGAAGACGAACAGAGTAGTGTTCGAAACCTCGAGAACACACCGGCTCTTTTCAGAGCCACCACTCCTCCCAAAAGGGATTTTTAACATGGTTGTACACGCAATTTTTTACTAGTTTTATACTATAGTTAAATTTCCTATCCTTCACACCGTGCAAAGCTTCAAACATCACCTACATAAACTCGCTTATACCAACCTACGTTTTGTACAGCGTGATACTTTCCATGGGTGAACAAAATACCTTTCAAATGGTGTAAACCATCAGATATAGACTCTTTAGATCTGACACAAATAAAGTCCAAGCCATCAATCCACCTGGAAGCCAGCTGGAAGGCATAATTGATTACAGCCAGAAGTGGCACTCCACGAAATAAACTCAGACGCTAACACCAACCTACTGTTTGTAACAGTACGTTTTGTAATAGCGTGTAATATTTTCTTTGTGTTGAACACATTCCCTTTTGATAAATGATCTAAACCATCAGATAGAGACCAAAATTATTAGACCCATAAATAAAACAGTTCCAAGCCATCAAGCCACGTGGAAGCCATCTGGAATGCATAATTGATTACAGACTTGAATGGTAATTTTAGTTGTCAATGAATAAAAATCATAGGTGTTTTCATTGCTTTCTACGGAAGTGTATTGCCGCCACGTGAATAAAAAAAAATCTCACTCTTATCGTGTACGTACACGATAAGTTTTGACTTATCACTTCTCGTGTACGTACACGATGAGTTAGCGTGTACGTACAGGATAATTATCGTGTACGTACACGATAAGTTGGGAATTGTCGTGTACGTACACGATAAGTTTGGACTTATCGTGTACGTACATAATAACTATCGTACTGGAATATAGCTATTGTGTACGTACACGATAAGAGTAAAATTTGTTTTATTCACGGGGCTGCAATACGCTTCCGTAGCTTTCAGCAAAAGTTGCGAGAAACAAACAATGAAATACACATATGCCATGTGCTTGGGCTATCTACCTGGAACCTCGTAACCCTACAACTTTTTTTTTTGTATATGGCAGCCTCGCTTTCAAATGCGAACTTTGTATATGCCTCCATACCATTACCAGTAAGTGGATAATATGTACTGGATACATGTTGACTAAAGATGATTGCAAAGGCAAGTGTTATTCATTTGCCCTGACACTGGGGATCATCTGATAACAACATCAATGTCACTTATTTTTAAAATCTACTTGAAATTGGAATTTGTAAAATGTCACAAGAAGCCGTGTAGGCTGGATGGCATTATGGGAGCTCCCGGTGATGGAGGATTCCATCATAACATTATGAAACTGCATATTAAAACAGTCTCGGTTGTGTGCACTTTACCAGCGTTAATTTATTTATTTATTTTTTAACAGAGGGACTGTTTTTCAAATATTTTAAAACCTATGTTACTCGTGACCCTCGACTTTCGTGACTCGGACTCGGACTCCACCCAACACGACTTGGGACTTGGATCCGGGGGCTACAGGGGATCGAGGACATGGAACATGGACTCGGGTTCGAGGGGGTTGGAGGACTTGACCGCGGACTCGCTGAGTCTAGGATTGAGGACTTAAATATTTCCCACGAACAAATATCTAATCGGGCATACCTTTGGGACTAAAGTATAATTTTTCAAATTACCAATTTTATAATAAACATTGGTAAGAAGAAAAACATTAATGTTCACACATAAACTTTACACGGTGTAAAGATAATGATGGCAGAAAACTTTCCTTGAAATATTTCTGCCTTAAGTGCTAAAGTTTTTAAATAATAAATTAAATAAGATGTAAACTTAGTTTTCGTCTCAGTGGGACGGAAACTTTGCCTATGCGTACAAAAATGCCGAATGCATTTTTACAGTTTTCTCGCAAATGAAATATGAGCTGACATTTTCACAGGTTGGTTTTACTACAAATTATCTTGATTTGTGCAAAGAATGGAAGCATTTACAGTCAGTTTGCCAATGTTGAGCTGGGGCTTTATGGAACCGCAGGCAATGTTTAACCCAGCAGCGTTCTCGGGCATGATTTATTTCACTTAAACTTGACATCTTATCGAGTCTGGGGTCAGATGCCGAAGATGATGAATGGTTCAGTGTCTGGGAATAAAAACTAGACTTATGCTGGTCCCTCCACACAGAAAAAAAACCGCACACACAATAATCTTATACTTTGGAGACAGCTGATCACTGCAGTGAGTATCAGTTTTCCAGTCTATGTCTCCTACCGGGGATGTTTCTATACTGTAATATCGTTGTCAATTAAATTCACTGTTGTGGTATTCTGGAATGATCACAAGCATGATTAACATTGACTTTTCAGTATAGCGGACAAAATCCTAGCCCAAGAAGATTAACTGCATGTATATAGTTATCACAAAATTATGCGAATTATCAAGAAAAATGACAAGCTCTCATTAAACGTGGCTCAGTTTATAAGGGAAAGAAATAGTAGCGACGAGGTCTCAATCGGCTGTTTAAAACCGGCAGTGTCGCAGCCCGTGTGATAAAGGCCGGAGCAGAAGGCGAGGGTCTTTATCGCCCGGTCGCAACGCTGTAAGGTTTTAAATGGCCGATGAAACAATAAAAGTCACCTGTGAAAGTTTCAGTTGAGAAGACAGCAAAAGAAAAGAAAGAAAAAAACTGTCACGGTATTTTCACTCGAAATCCATTCACGTTTTATAGCGAGGTGAAAGCGGGTACCAACCGCATCTCTGGCCGTATTGAGGGCACTATTCAAACGGACACCATGCAAATTTCAAAAAGTCGCCATACTTTTTATTGATTTCTAATCAATGGGGACACTTCGGAAGAAATTATTTCACAGAAATGCTTACTACCATTACCATCTTTATAACAAGTAGGCTTTCGGATAAAAAGTACTCCATTTCTTTCCGGGTTCATTACGCAAGAATGACCCATACCTTGAACTGTTATTATTTTTCCAACGAACTTACTGTAGTCTATAGTAAGTTCGTTGAAAAGAAATAGTTTGATGTTGACGTCGTGAAAATGCTTTCATAGTTGGAAGTGATTTGGTTGGTTTGTTGTTGCACTGCAAAAACTGGGGTGTTAATTTGATTCTCTTGGTATCTATATGTGACAACACCGACATGGTGTTTATTTTACCAACGATAAAGCAATGGGGATAACCATGTCGGTGTTGTCACATATTATAGATACCGAGAGAATCAATTTAACACCCCATCAGTTTTTGCAATGTGGTGTCGTCGAAACCGCAGCTCAGACATCAATGGGCAATAATTATGATTATAAGTAGCCAGTTGTTTTAAATCAACATTTCCTCCTATAAGGAAACCACATGTCGTGGTTTATTTTCATTGGAGAACAATGTTAGTTTGGTAGGCAAACAAAAGGCAGCACAAAGGTATTGTTTTCACCGATGAAAACTGCCTTGCCCTTGAACAAAGTATCAGGCAGAATTGTCTTTCTTTGGTCGAGTGGCTACTGGAAGTCATTTTCGGTCCAAATAAAGCACAACACAATGTGTAGTCTAGTCTGGCACCCTATGTGCACATAACACTGATCTCTATTATACTCATAGAGTTATGAGAACTATAGAGGGAGCACTCGCGATGTCACGCACGGAACTCCGCTGACCCACCTCGGGCGAAAATCCCTATGGGTCAATTGCATACGAATGTCCACTTAGAAAATGATTGCTGTGTAAACTGATGAGTGACCAGTGTAAATGAATGGGCCGTGCCATTTTCTCAATGGTTCTGAAATATAACTCTATGATTATACTAGAGATCAGTGGCACACATGCGTTTACGCTATCGCCGGCGCGACGAACATTGAACGACTTGTCCACAAGTCTAGCGTGAAACTTGCACGCCGACCTTGTGTCAGATGTAATTTCTCCTTTTCGGTACGAATTGTAAATTGAGCTATTATTATGTGCGCTCGGGATAATGTAAGGGGTGACAATACCGTCGATCATAAAAGTGGTTAACCTACGGCCTGTGCGTGACAAGCCGCCATTTTGTTTGTATTTTTTTTATTAACACTAGTTTATTTGCGACAACGCCATGACGTCTGTATTATTTGTAAACGTGTATAGAAAGTGCTTTTATACAAAAAGTGATATGGAAAACTCAATGAGTTGGTGTGACTTGCGGACTACTATATAGCATCACACATCCGTGAAAGAGCGCCTTTGCAGTATTTAGCGTGACGTCCCTTTTCAAGGCCATCGTGATATCTATTTATTGTCAGATGATGGGTAGGACTATAACCCTCTTGCTTCATAGTCTAGGCCTATATACCGGGTACTCTACCGAACAGAGTAAGATACTGAAAATCATTTTGATTTCCAAATTTATAAATTTATTCACTTCTTCCCTAGCAGCAGTCAACACAACAATCGGAAACCACGGCCACGGCCATGATGAGCGGAACCATGATGGGCGGTGCAAACACCGCCACAACGCCTGAGCCGGAACCCGAGCCCACGTCCATGGCCATGTCGCATGCCTCTGGAATGGCCGAACCGGAGCTCACGACGCCAAGCGGAGCGGGAACCGTTACCGTCAGTGCCGTGATGTTGCTCCTGAACACGGCCCTGGCTCTGTTGGCTTGATGTGGCAATCAACAACCGCCTACTCGTGGACAGCCGTGCGATATTTGATCAACGGGTGGACTTCTTTTTCAACAGTTAAAACTCTTTTTAAAAAATGGATAACAGTTCTTTCTTTCGTAATGGTATCAACACTTCATTATTGTGGTGACATTATCCTTCACCACTCAGCAGCGTATAGCCAGGGTTTTTTTTTCACTGGATGGCACATGGGGCGTTGCCCTTTAGTGGGGGGGGGGGAGACATGTGTTTTGGGGTGTTTTCCGTGGGGGGACCTTAAACAAAACTTTTGTTTTGCTTGAGCACCTCTATGAACTTTGACCCTTCCCGTTGCAGGAGATGCGTACGCACTCTACCTCCGGGTATTTACTACCTCCGGGTATTTACTCAGCAGAGAAAAAACTTACTTGGGTTATCAGCTAATGATTTAACACTATATGTAGGAGGCCTACTGCAGCCATCGCAGTGTGTGAGGACAAACACTGAAAATAAAACGCGCGCATGGTGTATGCGCCACGCACAGCCATTGGCCAACAAAAGGTCTTCCTTTGACCGCAGAGAGGGCGCTGTAGAGCTTGTGATGTCACATGCAAGGGGTCTATGGCAGCGCCGTAACTAGGGTAAAATTTTATGGGGGCACAAGGGGGTGCACCATTTTTCCGAGGGGGGCACTTTTGGCCAATTCAAACTGTAGTTTCCGTTTGTATTTTGTTAAACAAAAATCAGACTGTAGTGATCCGTTTGTATTTTGTTAAACAAGCCCCTTTTCAGTGTTTTCTGACGTGTTGACGTAAAACAAAATACACTATGTGTGTAAATAATTAAAAGATAGTTCTAAAAACATGGAAATTACTACGTAAATGCTCATACAATATAACACTTTATTCTGGTAATTTTTAATCTCAAAAGTCCAGATTTCAAATGGGGGCACCGGGGGGGGGGGGTCACGGACATCAGTTGGGGCATGTTCCCCCCGTGCCCCCCCCCCCCCCCCCCCCCCCCGCTTAGTTATACGCCGCTGGTCTATGGCTGTTTACGAAACCATGGTTTGGGCTCCATCCGCCTGTAGCCCCGTAGTACCGAAATCACACGTTTTCAACGTAACTGACGGAGCCTACGCCCAAGCCCAAGCCCAAGCCTAAACCCAAGCCGTGGTTTCGTAAACGGCCTACATAAACATTTCCTGCTGAGTAGTTCTGTATTTTGCACCCTTACAGCCATTCCCTTTTCCCCCTCTCCTTTTAAAACTAAACCGAAGCCAGAAGGAAAAAAATCAGTCGGTTCATTTATTTATAGGCCAATTCCGTGGCTGCTCTGCTTGAATCCCGGCCCGTAAGCGAATAATCGGCGCCATTCGGCACTGATGAGCCGAAGAACAACAAGCCGTGGTTCTGAAATAAGCCACAACATTCGTCGCTTGCAGTCAAAGCTACCACAAGTATTTTGGTGTTGTCCCTGTCAGCTAAAAGAGTTTTCTGGAAGCGATGAATTATTCGATACGTAACAGAGCCATACAAAATGGACCTGCTTTTTATTTTGTCTGTCTTTTTTTCTTCTTCTCTTTTTTAGATTTATGAATATTTTTTTGCCAATGATTGTAGATCATTTTGTTTCTCAGCAAAAACTAGTTTGGGTTGATTCTTCATTGTTGGTTCATTAATATAGCCTGCTAGCTGCTTCTTTAGCAAAGAACCGGTTTGATTTAATGAATACGCATTGTGTCATGAATATTCATTAGAACATAGTTTATTATTGTTTTATCGTGAAACAAAATGTGCTTTGGTTTATGAATATTCATTATTAGTGCAGCAAAGTCTGCGATTTAACATGAAGCTTATGAATATCGTAAAAAGATAGGAACGCTGATTAAGTCGCAGATTGAAATCAAAGAATTCTTAGTCATCACAAGGGCCCAATGGACCTTTCCCAAGAAATAGTATGTAAATTGGACATCGGGCGTGCGCACTTACATTTTGCTTGGCACTTAAGAACAGTGAGCCCTTTTGCGTGGGACTGATGGAAACGTGACGCGTACGCGCTTTGTGCGTCTGCTTTGTGCACATTTCTATGACGTTTGCCAACCAACAGGGTCTGTACGCATGCGTGAATGTAATTAGCATATTTCATGGGAAAGGTCCATTTTATAAAGCCTGTATCCAGACGCTTTCTGCTTTCCGGAGGCGCCCGTAGTTTTAAAAGCGGCCACTGTGGATGCCTGGAAACTAGAAATGGCTTCCTAGTACAAGAACGTGCAAGTCTCGTGGCGTTTTCGAACATGGAAACCCTAATAGGAACGTGTGGGAGGAAATGGAATCACGCGTCTTAAATAATGAGTACACTCGAGCCAATTTTACCTTGAAAAATGAATCCAAATGTTGAATATGCTATTTTTGTATGATGACCAAAGTTATTAACTTTTATATGAGATATCGAACGGGGAAAAAATCCATCAACGAATAATGATAGTGTAATTAATTAAAATAAATGATGTTGTGTGTGGAGCACAATGAATAAACTCCGCGCGCTGCCTCGTGCTCAGCAGCGAGCATGGCCATCGCACACATTATCACGTTATGTAGTTGGCCAGGACAATCGTTAAAACAAATGTATAGCCATCTCCAAGGTCAAAACGCGATTTATTAATTTTGTTCGTTCCTAAATAACAAGCCCATTTAAATTTAATTTGCTGGAATCAATTCATTTTCAAGGTAAAAAATCAGCTTGAGCACGGGTCATCTTTAATAGTCGAGAAAAAGGTACCGGTACCCAACGCTTTACAACAATAATACATCAATTCATCAATAAAAAAAATATAAAAAACGAAAAGAAAAGAAGTCTGGAAAAGGTGGGTTTTGATGAGCGATGTTTTGAATTCAATCAAAGAACAGACTGAATGGCATGACTGATTTGATATATACAGGAAGATTATTCCGAAGGCCTCGGAGCAGCCTCAGAAAACAAAACAAAAATCTTTTGGCAGATGATGGAGAAAGCCTGGTATGAGGTTTTGTGAGAATCCTTTTGACGTTGATTACCCGCACGACTTGCACAGACTATATACAGATTTAGGTAGCGAATAGATATTGTAGATCTATACATATTAGTTTAAACATGGAGTTAAAAATGAAAAATGTATGAGATTTTTTAATAATGCTGTGACGTAGACTGATAATAAGAAGAGGTATATATTCATATGCAGTACTACCAAGTTGATTAGTTATTCGAGTTGTGGGTTTCTTTATTTGAATTCACGATTTGCATTTGAAAATAAATATTTATGCACTACATTATTTAAACTGAGCAGTCAGACACTGTTCTTTTATATTTCTTTTGAAAATTAATGTTGTTTTCTTGTATTTTTCTTACTAACTCAATTTCACCTGCTTTGTGACCCGGTAAGAAGCATGGAGAGCAAAGGTCAGCGCAGAATCTAGAGAATAGACCCATCCATTCAGCCGGCCCTTTACATGTTGATCAATCACATCCACCCTAAGTCCGACACGATAAAATCCTATTGGGAAAATATAAACATGTGGGCGCATACTTTCATGTCGTGCAGTTGTGGCGTTGAAGAGACGCACATTGTGCTGCCCACGTGTACAGTGGGGCCTGATCCGCATATCTGGTTCAGTATGACCTGGAATATGTGTCAAAATGACCCAGAAATGGGTCAAACTGACTTAAAATCCGAGTTAGAATCCCATTTGTTAACCAGTTTCCGGGTCAGCCTGACCCGGAAATGGGTCAGGCCCTGGGACCCGGGATCCGGGTCAATTCTGACCCGGGAGGTTTTAGAATGTATTATGGCAATTTGTCTGTAACTGTGTAACCCAATACTTTTGGAGACTGTGGGTGGCAGCAGACTTACCAGGTACAAGTTCATTGTCTTGAAATCTGGCAGAAATCTGCCAGGTATTTGCTAATTTTCATGACCCGCTACCGGTCGCTATATTCAGTCAGAACGAAAACGATGTATAGGGACCGGGAACCAGTCTATTGTAACCATAGATCGTAATAAAGGCGCCGAAGGCTCAAGATGGGTAATCCGGGTGAAATGTGAAGCATGCTCTGGCGCCATTTCATTAAGCAAATCGTTTGATACAACAATTGATCAGTGCAGACAATGGCCATTGCTAACGACAAACAGTTGCTTATTACTAAAGATGTGCCCACGCCGTACTTCATGTTCCTATAATAGAAATAGACTGGTTCCCGATCCCTACACCGTTTACGGTTCTGACTGAATATAGGGACCGGTAGCGGGTAATGAAATATATGCTAATTAGAATTAGCGTATATGTCTACGTAATCCCATAATCCAATGCGGCCTTACACAAAACGTGATGGACACAGAATCTCCCATCGTGCAGACCATCGAGGAAGAAATTACGCCAAGATGTTCTTCTAAAGTTGGCTTGAATTTTGATGTTGAAGGTTGGTTCACTATGTCCGGGTCAAGGGTTACGATGCACACGTGTGCTAGTGTCAAACAACAACATGCACTCGTTACGAGCAAAGCCAACCTCATCTCTAAAAATAGAAAATTATTACTGGGCCCGCGCAATTGAGGGCCTATCAAAAGCGCCATATTGGTAGCAGCTACCGGACCCTATATACAGACAGAAGAGAACGATGTAGGGACCGGGAACCAGTCTATAAATAGAAAGAGCTCCAGTAAACCGATCTTGCGCCTTCGGTGCTATACGATCTTTGCTTGAACTACAAGTCAATAATTAAGTTGCGGACACCTTGGAGGTAACCAACTGCACTCAGACAAAAGGAATACTTTGATATAGCACAGGATGCGTTGTTTTCCAACATTGTATCATTGGCCTTAACATTGCGTGTCTCTCCCCGGTTGGCTAATTGTAGCCACAACACTACTATTTCCGAGAAAACTAAATGAAAACTTAAACGCCCGATGTTTTTCCTTTTTGGAACTGACCCTGATGGCTTACTGTCAATTATTAATGCCCAGGTGTGAAATGGCCCCTCGATAAATTTCTGGTCGTTAGATTAAAGGCATTGCATACGTTTGGTAATGACTCTGAAAATTTTTGGCAATAAAAACTTACTTGGTAAGGAGTACAGCAGCTTTGGATAGTATAATGCATTTTGAGAAACGTTTCACTTCGAAGTACTGCAGTTATGGAAAAATATATCACTTTTTATCCCCCAAGAATATGAATCTGAGAAGCGTTATGGCCGTAACGCTTCTCAGAATGTGTATTCCAATGACGGATACTTCTTCTGCGTGAACGCAACCGCTCCAGATTTTTGGCGATATCTCAAAAACGCTGCCACCTTTTGAAATGAAATTTACACAGGTTAGTTTTGTGGTATATATCTACAATTATATAGCGTTAAGGCAAACATACGGTTTCAAAAACCAAAGGTATACTTTGCCTTTAAGTCTAAAAATTAGTATAGTTCGGCGATTTTTATTGTCTGTAAGTATGGTTGCAGTGCATGGTACTTTTTGTGAGCTCAGAGTAAGCAAAGTATGCAACTAATTTAGTTCTGTAGAGCTGGTTTTTAGGGGAACCTGGGTATTCTCATCCCTCCAAAAGTTTCGAGCAGGGGAGTTCTGCGACAAACTCATCAGACACGATCCATTAAGCCCCGCCCTCTAAACATATTGACCAATCACAGCATTGGCTGCATCACAGACATCTTTACGAGAGCGACGTTCTGGGGTTTTCCAACAGTAGTTCTATGATCCTTTTTTTTTAAAATGTTTTCCCTTATAAAAACATTCTGGGGTTAAGCCCACGGTGTAATAATTCTACCCAAAATGTGGCTCTCGTAAAGCTCCAGAGGACCCTGAATCTGGGTCACTTCTGACCCGGGAGGTTCAAACCTAAACAGCAGCCATCTCAACCTACAGTTAAATTTATTCTTGGCGGGAATCGTGATTGGAAAATCGGTTAAAAAGTCCTTTATCCATTTATATACCTAAAATCGTGACTCATAGAGAGTCTGTACTAAGCCAACTTAAGTTGTAATGTCACAAAAGACAAGACTGTAAAACCCCTGTTATTTGGGGGGGGGGGGGAATTCCATATAAAAAAAAGACTTTCGTGGTGTACTGAGCTCGGCCTTCGAATCTACCCAACTAAAAGGTTTCCATGGACTTTGTCTCCAGAGTGTGTGACGGTGTAGACGATGCCTTCATAATTGAGATTAAATATCAGTGAGCGAAAAATGAGTATGCGAATGACAAGGTCGTGTGAGGAAATAAAAAATGGTCACCAGCTGAAAAAGGATCGGCGCAGACCATCCTTCACGCGACTAAATTAATAAAAAAAATTGTAGAAACACAGAAGAGAAACGTGTGAAGTGGTATTATAGTGAAAATATTTGAGTGTTTTGTTCCGGCATATTATATCCCGCGACCTTTACGGGCTTAATTTAATCTGACACACACGCTGTGGGCAGAACATGGTTTTATGTTAAAACAGTTTGGAGACCACATGTTATGATCGAGACCCAGTTTAACTGAACTGTTTGAGCTCAAAAATTTGATAAGCCGATGTAGCGGAGTAAATTTGTATTGAAAAGTGGGGGGATGGTATTACGGAAAAAAGGAATAATGCTTACATGTTTATGTAAGGCCACAGCAGGTGTTCGATTGCTTTGTGGATGCTCTCTGTGTTGTTAATGTTCTAAACTGTTTGCACGTACAGGTGGGCGTGTACGGGCGTGTACAGACGTGGTTGTTGTCTTGATAAGAATTTTTTCAGGTGGGTGTTTTTTGATTGAAAACCACAAACAATTTTTAAGGACCACAAATCTGGAGGGGATGATCCTATGGATCACCCGGACAAAAAGTGGGGGATATATCCCCCATCCCGCTGGTATTTACGCCCATGGGCCGATGGGGGGAACATGCTTATGGAAAGAACAAAAAGAACACAGTGTAACTTTCCAAAATATTGCCATGATTTAGTGTGAGTGTCTTTCCCGTGAGACCCAAAGTAGCGTACCAAGGATCATGAACAGTGACAGAGGCTTTGAACCCGGAGAGGATAAGGTAGTATTTTCCCCCAAAGTTGACAACGAAACGAGGAAATCCTCCTATATATTATTCAATTTTTAAAAATGTAAAAGATTCTCCTAAACCCAGCGATCCTGACAATGTTGCTTGTCCGGTAAAGTTTTATTTAAACGGTGACATAAACAACTAGTGGCGCCTGGCTGAAAGCATCTAGTTTCGGTTCCTTTTCCATATACAATAAGGTAAATGGAAATATTGACCTTTGACCCGTACTATGTCAGCGAAAACTGAATAAGTTATGACGAGAATCAGCTAAACTGGTTATTATTTGGGGGTCCTTACAAAAATACATCAAAGATGAAATACTAACGAATGAATATTTTGGCAGAAAGGGGACCCAAACAAAAATAATGATACAACATGTAAAATTTCTCATTTATGTGTAGTAATCTTGCCTATACCAGGAAGAAAACGTTCACTCTATTATTGGAAACAATCGTGGTATTTACAATAACCAGTCTATGAACATGACTAGGTAATATTATAATATGCTAAACAATTTAATAGGTGTATTGATATACGGGTAGGTTTTACCCATCACCGTAAAATTATTAACGGGGAACGTTGCCTTCGGATTTTGCATTTTGGGGGCTATAAAACGTTATGAAATGACTATGGTCGGAAAGATATTTTAAAATTAGAATATAATTTTTCATCATATAAGCATCCATTGAAATTGTGTGCTTTTTTGTTAAATTTCTTGACAGAACACGGTCCCCCATTTTTTAGAACCAAGTTTTTCACTTTACATGTAAAATATCACCAGTCTGTATGTTTCTGTGTAGAGCATGTGTCCGCTGGTTTAATTTCCAGGTGCAGATTTTTTTTTTTTTTTTTTAATTAACCACTACCCACTCATAAGCCTTTCCCATGAAATATGCTAATTACATTCACGCATGCGTACACATATTATTGGTGGGCAAACGCCATACAGTTGTGCACTAGGCAGACGCACAAACGCGTGTGCGTCACGCCACCATTATCCCCCCACGAAAAGGCGCGATGTTCCCTCAGTTTTGCCCACCAGTGTTAATGCGCACGCGTGACGTGCAATTTATATGTTTCACGGAAAGGTCTATTATAACACACTGTGTTTTATTTCATGAACAACCCTCGAAACTGATAAGGAACAATAGACAGACCCATTAAGCCCCGCCCACTGCACACGCGCGCCATTTGCGCCAACGTGTTTGTCGGACTGTTGTCGGACTTCTGGTTGCGCAATCACGTCTGTGATTGGTCAATACAGTAAGGGCGGGGCTTAATGGATCGGTCCATTCCAAACAGTACAATTTTTAAGCGATTTGTAGGCAAGCTGTCCCTTTAACCATTAACAATTTGCAAATAGCACCGTACTCCTCAATCAATCGCACACTGGTGCATATGTCAACTAGAGCCTTTTTAATTAGTCTTATTCAGGTCCAAATAATTGTGCATGCATTCCTTCTTCAGAGAAGTCAAGTTCAATCGATTTCATTGTAGAATTATTGGTACCCTTGTCTCCTTTTAATTGTCCCCTTTGTTCTGTTCAATTTTTGTTCCCACAGCCCGGCTGTGTGTTGTAGTTTTCGATGCGCCGAGGAAAATTCAAGTTCAATCGATTTTACGGCTTGGTAGCGAGACGAAGGGTGGTGGAAATGAAGCCATAATAATTGTAAAATACAAAATTCAGTTGGTTTACGAATAAAAGACCGTCTTTATGCCCCAACAAGGTCAACACTGTTGAGTAGTGCACTTTATAGGTCTATTGCATGCAGTCGCCACGCATGAAGCAACAACGCCACTTAAACCATTAGAGCATTTTATTAGCTTTGTTCGATGCTTTGTTTAAATTAGTAGTCAGAGCGCCTGTCTTCTCGACCATGTTATTTATACCATTTTAGGGCATTTTTAACCTTAACAAAAGTAGTGAATGTATAAAATATTTAACAACACTTAGTAAGTGTTTACGAAAAACTCAACTTTATAGCCCCAGCTCAACATTGGTAAACTGACTGTAAATGCTTCCATTCTTGGCACAAATCAAGATAGTTGTAATAAAACCAACCTGTAAAAATGTCAGCTCATTTAGTTGTTTCATTTGCGAGAAAACTGTAAAATTGCATTCAGCATTTTATGTACGCATTCCGATAGGCAGAGTTTCCGTCTCACCGTATTCCATTTATTATTTATAAACGATAACACTTCAGGCAGAAATATTTCAGGGAAAGTTGTCTACCATCATAAGCTTTATCCCATGTAGCCTAAGGTATGTAAATCTGACGGTGAACATTTTTGTTTTTCTTCTCACCAATGTTGAGCTGGGGCTTTAAAAAAAGAGCGCTTTGTTTATACTTTACTAACAATCAACATGGTTGAGATTGAATGCAAATTAAAATGGTCAAAAACGTTACAAAGAGATAGACTCGATTCTGAGCCGGGTCTCACTCTGATGATGCTTGCATCCATCAGATGCACAAAAACACAAATAAAATGCCCGCCTGGAGCTCCTCAAGCGACAAAAAGAGGGCGCTATTTTAGGACTCCGTGCCGCGTGGAGACAATGAACTTTGACCTTTGAAGGAGGCGAGTGTGTACTTTGTGGTTGTCCGTCAGTTTTTTTTAAGGGAGGCAGAAGGCCTATAATTTTAATAAATTATTCTTGTTTGTATATCATTCATACATTTAAAACTGTTGAAGTCAAGACCAAATCGTGTGGATTACATGCAGGTGGGTACCATTTGGTGGATAATGTTCTGTCGTTAAACAAATTTCTGGCTCATCTTCAATGATCAATCATCCTGTCGTTGGTTGAGCAGACGACAGTCTACTGCAGCTGCTGGCTATATTAATGACTGATAGTTGCGATAATCGTAACCCTCCATCCTCCCGACGGTCGGAGACCGGCTCCGGTCTCCGACCGTCGGGAGGATGGAGGGTTACGATTATCGCAACTAAATGACTGAGTGACTATATATAGTGTAATTAAAATATGAGTAAGAGTGACCATGTCCGAATTCACAGGCTATGGCTGCAAATAACATTCATGTGTGCCTATGGAAGCCATTACTCCTAGAACTATGAGGTTCGTTCCGCTATTGTCTCCGCGGAGTGGATTTCTGGACCCGTGCAACGCTCGATGAGAGTTGAAAGAACACATAGAGCCTAGTTTTGGCGAGATCTAATTACAAAAAAGAACTGTAGCCATGTAAATGTGAAGGGCAGAAAGTTTCGAATAGGATTTTGTACATGTCACTCTATGAGGCTCGTGGAGACAATAGCGAAACGAACCTCATAGTTCTAGGAGTATGGAAGCCACTACATAGCGGCTGCAGTCAATTCTAAAAGATTTGTGTGTTATTCGTGGCTGTAGACCTTTTTTCAGAATCAGATACATATACTGCCTTGAAGTTGAAGAGTGAAACTGCGAGTTACTGGACCCAGCAACGGCAATGCCTTTTTAAACATTTTGGACAAGACCTGTATCTAGACCCAGTAACTGGGGCTCTGAACTCCTTTTTTGAGAATTTGACATTATCGCTAGTACGACCGATGATGTCAAAATGTCAAAAAAGGAGATCAGCGCCCCAGTTACCATGGTTACTGGGTCTAGTTCAGCGCCCCAGTTACTGCCATATTTAATCATAGTCGCCAAAGCATCCTTACACTACAGAAACATCACACCAACTTGTGTGGGAGCCAGTTGCAGCTAGTAACTAGGCTATAAACATCGGGGCGGACCCCTTCTCATGCTTCTCTTGGCGATAAGTGTTTCTTGGTTCTTGGTGTTGATGATAGATATTGGTACAAGCACAATAAACGGGACCTACGTCTTTTTATCCCATCCGAAGGATGAAGAAATAATGCTGAAGTGTCTTGCTTAAGGACACAAGTGTCACGACCGGGACTCGAACCCACACTCTGCTGATCAGAAAAACCAGAGCTTGAGTCCGGTGTTCTTAACCGCTCGGCCATGACACGCCAGTGAACTCCCATCAAAATTTGTACCTGTGTACAAATTCAAAGCTTCCAAAAACAGTGGGTGACAAAAAATTACTCCAAAATCCATCCAACCATACCAACATAAATATTATCAACTTGAAAGTCACCTGAGGTACGTAGCAGATATTGCCGGTTAATTTGGTGTCAGATGCGTTTCTTACCCTGGTGTCAACCACGTGCTGATAAAATTCAGCAGGTACTACCAAATATGGCCATAACTTTTTTTTCAATGGGCCCAAAAAGCCAAGATTCCATGTAGTCCTCACCCCTGGTATACCCCACAAGCCTGTAGACTTTCATTGGCCAGACCCTAACCACTGCAGAGTAAGGAGTGTTGAAAGACAGCAGCCACCTGTCTCCGTGCAGTAATTGATTGACCCTTGTGCTAAGGGTCATTGGCACAAGGCGGTATGCACTTTGTGAAAACAACTTGCCGCCGCACACTGATCGTAAATAACACAAGTCTAAGTCTTGACTGGCACTCCAATTCACCCACAAGGTCATTTAGTGTAGCTTTGGGCTTGCATAGGGGGGTTATTGACCTAAAAGACAGGGTGTTGATAAAAAATCAGCTTGTGGATCCACCTCGAAAAATGTTCATTGTGGAGGACCCAAGGGTTAAAAAAGATAAATGTTCAGCTAAAATCTGCGTTCATGCCCAAAATGGACCGCACATGGTGAAACGATACTGGTGGAGCGCATTTTTAGAATTTGCGCAATTTCCTAGTTACATGTATGCAGTATTTTGCACTGTCTTTGTGAACAAAGCGCGATTTCACGATTGCACAAATCCAGAAATGCACCTTTAAAAAACGACCTCACATCGACTCAGATTTTAGCTGAAAATTTCTCTTTTTTTAAGAAACGCATCAGACACAATCATACTAACGGGTAATATCTCCTGCGTACCTCAGGTGAGTTTCAAGTTGAGAATAGATGTCTTTAATGGATTTTAGAGCAGTTTTTCGTCACTCGCTGTTTGGGAATTTGAAATTTGTACACAAGCACCAAGTTTGATGGGACTTCACTCGGACCCTACATAAGCCAGATCATGTCCAAAAACTCTAAATGTAAAAAAAGGCATTATTTGGTCTAGTAACTCGGACTATAGTGGTAATAAGTAGTAGTATTAGTAGTCCTGGACCTGGTGGGACGTCAGTCTCCGTTGCAACGGTGACTGACGTCCTACCAGGGGTGGATTTCACAAAACTATTCCTAACTTATGACTGGTCCTATAAGTTAGGACTAGTTACATGTACATGTGCTTGTCCTAACTCGATGTAATACTAGTCCTAGCGCATTGTGAAATCCACACCAGCAGGGCTAGTTAGTATTGGTAACTTCTCTAACGTAATGCCGGTTAATAAATAAACCACGGAGGTAGAAATCTCAGAAAAAGACACAAATTCAAAAAAATAATAAGGTGCAATGATCTTTTCTAATGATGTTCTTAGTTACCTCAATTATAAGATTAAGATAATTACAAGATCACATGATTAATAGTTTAAAGGTATTTATCATGTGATAAGGTTCTGTCTCTTCTGATATCTTAAGAATGTTTGCACATCGATCCAGCAAAGGACGAGAAACACTCCAATGCCAACTGATCAAAAGCACCTGCAATAGGGCGCTTTCCGACTCCACCACAATGGAGGATATTCTCTCTATAACGGACAACGCCCATATGAATGACCCGAAATCAGATGAGTACTGCACCACCAGACTACCAACCACCAAGTTAGAATCAGATGCCACAGCAATATGGGCGACGCATCAGAAGGGTGGGTACCAGTCCGACCCTAATCCAAGCGGGAGGGAGTTTTGTGGTCACACAACTTGCGGAGTAAGTTCTTTAATACATTGGGAGGAGTTCCCTTACCCCATGAGTAGGCAAGTCTTCAAAATGCTTTCATCAGAAAAAAAATTGATCGCCCTAACATCAAGTACATTGTCTGTTAGCAGGATAAAGGCATAGAGTATAAAAGAACTAGAGGGCGTACAACAGGCCTGGAATTCCATCTTTGAGAGGGCAAGGCCATTTTCATTTTGCCAAGGGCACTTCCCTTGGAAAACCTGTGGGAAACTTTGAAGGGGCACCAAGGCCAACGGAGGCCATGGCCTTCGTGGCCTTAATGTAATTCCAGGCCAGGTACAAAACCATGCGGCACGACCCGACAAGAAGCATTTTTGACCATTGAGAAAAAAATGGTGCTGACCAATCAGATTACACTGGTGACTCATCAGTTTACGAAGCAAACATTTCTCTGATGTTAGCGGTCTCCCTATTTTGTATCCCTGGCTACACGGTAGTAACCGGTTGAATGGCTTCTGACTGGCACCCTCCGAACAAAGATATTGACAAAATAGGGAGACCGCCAACATTAGGGCTGGATAGCTCAGTTGGTAACGTATAGACGGTGGTCACAGATTCTAATCTCGCTCCAGTCAATTTTTTTTCTTTGGTCTCCCCAAAATGGATAATTGTTTTTGTGCAACAAAGTCATATGTGTAATATACCAGTCGACATTAACAAATCAGGATTTCATTTATGGTTAACTACCTGTATCTTTTTAATTACATTTTGGATGAAATTCTAACTGTTACCGTTTGTTCATACAAAAATCAAGCACCTTTTGCATATTTTAACTCAATTTCACCAAAAATTTGGACATACGACCTTGTTGCATTTTTAAAAGGGTGTATCACTTTCGGTGCAATTGATGGATGCGTCTAGGGAGTCTTCAGACCTTCATCTTGAAGGAGTGGGATTGCACTCGCCCTCTTTGGCCGAGGGCTGCAAAAAATAGCAATCCTTAAAATTTCAAGTAGATTTTTAAAAAACCCAGGACACAATTTATTTAACTTATGTGGCGCTTATTTGCTTTGGTTATTGGTTATATTACAAAAATAACAATCCTGCAATGCGGTATGCGCATATGGATTGTCAGAAATTTTGTCTTATTTTCATTTTTTAGGCTAACATATAAAGTTTGGTTCTGAGGAGTGTAAAGAGCTCTCCTTAATGATTTAAGGAGAGCAGTTTTATAGCTCTCCTCGAATTTCTTAAAGTGAATAACTGGGTCTTTACATTAGACTGTTTTTAATTTTATAGGAAAGATGCCTCTTCCAAGTGTACAAGACGATGCCCAGAAGACTTGCGGTGTCTGGGGAGGGCGCCGTTCTCACAGAAGGCGAACAGAGATTGGGGGAGTACTCACTGAGCGACCAGCATCGTGAGTATGAGTGGGGAACTCAGATGATGGACTCACCGGCTGAGATGCAAGACGGACAACTCAATGATCGAGGAGGTCTACCTGCTGATGATGTGCTTGATGAAATAGGTATGTTGCTACCTGGGTCTTTGTAAAGCTACTATTGTGTCCCGCCATAATTATTATTATTATCATTATTATATATTTCTGGTAATGAAACCAAGAATGTCTCACAAGTGAACTTAATCACTGTAGCTCTCGAGCCTGAGGAAACCTGCAGACAAGGGTGCTTGCTATGTGAACCAGAAACACCGGGGTAATTCCCCTACTCTTCCATGATAAATCTTCTGGTAGTGCTTGTTCACATAAAGAGGTTTTTTTTCTCCTTTTGATTCTGGTCTTGTAAAAAAAATTCTTATCCAGCAAACATTTTTGAGCTACAAGCTCCGCGGTCTGGTGGATTTTTCCCTCCAAATCTGAGCCCTGAATCAGTGTTGTCCAAGTCCTACTGGCGAAAAAATCCACAGGCTACTTGTGGGTTTGAATCCCAATCCAGTTGCCTGTGGACTAAGATTCTTATAATTTGTTTTTCAATCCGAAGGACCTGAAAAGCCTGGAGTATACAAATCATTTTTGTTTTTGTGCTTAGCAACTTTCTGTGCTTAAAGCCCCAGCTCGACATTGGTAAGAAGAAAAACATAAATGTTAAAATATACCTTACATGGTTTAAAGATAATGGTGGTAGAAAACTTTCCTTGAAATGCTTCTGCCTGAAGTGTTATCGTTTATATATAAATGAAATAAGATTGAAAAATTGTTGTCGTCTCAGTGAGACGGAAACTCTGCCTATAGGAATGTGCACAAAAACGTTGAAATGCATTTTTACCGTTTTCTCGCAAACGAAGCAACAAAATGAGCCGACATTTTCACAGGTTGGTTTTATTACAAATATCTTGATTTGTGCAAAGAATGGAAGCATTTACAGTCAGTTTACACCAATGTTGAGCTGTGGCTTTATGTAGCTCTATAAACAATCCCAGGTTGTCTACAGGGTATAGAGTCACAACTCATGATACACTCAGAATCTCAGTTAGGTCATTTTGTAGTGATTATACCCCAGTCTTGGTTGTGCTTAGATTTCAGTTTGAGGCAACAGGTTGATAGAGAGATAGAGGCATTCCGAGCCAATCTACACAATGTGATCGAAGAGCAACATCAACAATACCGACAGGTACTCTTATCTGAAAATACGCTAGTCAGGGACCAGATTGGAATGGATAACAACCAAATCAGGGACCAGGTAGGAATTGAACTTAGCCCATTTAGGGGCCAACTGGGATAAATTATTTCAATTAGGGACCAAATAAGAATGGATAACAGTCAAATCAGGGACCAGGTAGGAATTGAACATACCCCCATTTAGGGGCCAAGTGGATAAATTATCTCAATTAGAGACCAAATAAGAATGGATAACAGCCAAATCAGGGACCAGGTAGGAATTGAACATACCCCCATTAAGGGGTCAAGTGGATAAATTATCTCAATTAGGGACTAAATAAGAATGGATAACAGTCAAATCAGGGACCAGGTAGGAATTGAACATACCCCCATTTAGGGGCCAAGTGGATAAATTATCTCAATTAGAGACCAAATAAGAATGGATAACAGCCAAATCAGGGACCAGGTAGGAATTGAACATACCCCCATTTAGGGGCCAACTGGGATAAATTGGCCCAATCAGGGACCATGTAGGAATGGATAATAACCTTATCAGGAGCTAGGTAGGAAATACTTTAATCGGGGACCAGATAAGAACGGGTAACAATGATATAGGAATTAAAAATACCCCATTCAGAGTCCAGGTGGGAATTAGTAACAACCAAATCATCTGTAATTGTTTTTTAATACCGACGTGAATTGGTTAGTAATGAAAAAACTAGTACAAAGCTAAGGTAGGATGGCTGTATTCAATTACAAAGGAGATACTGTATAAAACCCAGACGGTTACTAAGTCTCAATTATTCTAAAATTCTAGAAACGATCTCTCTTAAACATGATTTCTCTTTTTTCAGGAAGTGTTTTTTGAAACGTCATCTAGCAAAGATGGGAACTTTGCCTGGTCACCAATGAATGGATCAGATCAGCCCCAAATGTGAGTGTTAAAGAAAAGGATTTTTTTTTTTTTGGGGGGGGGGTTAAAATGTTGCATTTTCTAACTAACCATATCCCAAAATATGTGATTGCAGGCATTGCATGTTGGAGTACCAACATGTTTTAGTTGTAGTAGCACCATATGAAAGTTGTGTAGAATTGTTTTGATAAGAACTTGTCCTGCTGTTTGTGGCGTGTCATGGCCGAGCGGATAAGAACACCGGACTCAAGCTCTGGTGTTTCTGATCAGCAGAGTGTGGGTTCGAGTCCCGGTCGTGACACTTGTGTCCTTAAGCAAGACACTTGGCCATTATTGCTTAGTCCTTCGGATGGGACGTAAAGCCGTAGGTCTTGTGTGTTGTGTAATGCACGTTAAAGAACCCAGTGTACTTATCGCAAAGAGAAGGGGTTCGCCCCGGTGTTCCTGGTTTGATCGGTTGCAGATTGTGCCACAGCACCTTGTAAACCATTACATGGTGCTATGTAAAAGAACAGGTCTCATACTTCAAAACGTAACTCATCAGACCTTGCAGGAAAAAATACTGAGCGCTTTGAGACGCCCATCGGGTGTGCTAAAGCGCTATATGAGAACTGTGTATTATTATTTATCTACTGCTGTGGAGTAGATAGGGAAACTGGGGACGTCTTTTTTACTTAGTGCTTTAGGGGACTTCTCGTGACTGATACGTATACAAGTGTATTAGCCAGTTAACGCCGGATGATGTGTATACTCGCCATTCTTTTCGGAAAACGGGTAACGTGAGTTTTGTATTTTTGTGTGAAAGGCAAAGCCCACAACAAAGGTCGCCGGGACATTCCACAGATATGCTTAAGTTTGTTCATTATGCAGGGGTTCTTGTGAAATCACCGATTCCAGACCTTTGTCCTTTTGTTTCAAGAAGAGGATTACGAGACATTGAGAGGGTTCCACCATTGTATATTATTTTATTTCAGCTCAACGGAAGTAAACCAGAGTGAGCCAAGTCTCCAACCTTGGTTCTGGTCTTAGAACCAATCCTCGGCTGTGTCTCACGGCCGAGGTTATGCGATTCACTGTGTGTGAATATGATACTTTCTCGATAGAGAAACAACAAATCCTGGTGCTTCAAAGAGAATCTTTGTTCTCTAAGCTTTGTCGAGTCAGGTTTTCTTTGACGCCAGTGGTACTGGCAAAGAAAAATGATTCCAGCAATTCCGAGAAAATAATTCCGTCAAGCTGGCGGGGAAAAAAATGGAAGATCCCCTGCACTAACGGGTTAATAAGTGTTCCAATTTATTTATGTTTGATAATGACAGAACCTGTCTTGATTGTGTTTTACTCCTTTCTTGTCTCTTTAGTGAGGAGTCTTCGAGTTCTAATTATAGCATGCAGGATGAAGAAGCTTCTCAAATCTATCAACAAAACAAAAGGTTCGTTAAAAATAAGTGATACATGTAAGTGTACAAGGAAAGATAAATGTACACCAATTTCTGATACGCCTCAGGACTTGGCTGCAGTATGACCTAGGTCCTAATCCCAGCAGGACATAAGATCCAATCCTAATTGGAGCTGGATTCCAGTTCCTGTAGGCCTGAGTTTCAATCCCAGTAGGCTCTAGGATACGATCCTGGTAGGATATCAGTTTCCATTTCAGTTGGACATTGGTTCCAGTCCCTGAAGGAATTATGATCCAGTCTCAGTAGGACCTGGATTCCAATCCCAGCAGGACCTAGGATTCAATTCCAGTAGCACATGGGCTCCAATCCGTGTAGGACTTGGGAACCAATCCCAGTATGACCTAGGATCCAGTCCCAGTAGGACCTGGGATCCAATCCCAGCAGGACCTAGGATCCAATCCCTGTAGGACTTAGGATCCTATCCCAGTGTGACCTATGATTCAGTCCCAATAGGACCTGGGATCCAATCTCAGGGTGACCTAGGATCCAGTCCCAGTAGGACCTAGGATCCAATCCCAGCAGGACCTAGGATCCGATCCCAGTAGGACCTGGGTTGCAATCCCAGCAGGACCTAGGATCCAGTCCCAGTAGGACCTAGGATCCAATCCCAGCAGGACGTAGGATCCAATCCCAGTAGGACAGGTGTTCCAATCCCTGTAGGACTTAGGATCCAATCCCAGTAGGACATGGGTTCCAATCCCAGTATGACCTATGATTCAGTCCCAGTAGGACCTGGGTTGCAATCCCTGTAGGACATTGGTTACAATCCCAATAGGACACAGAATCAAATCCCTGTAGGACATTAGTTCTAGTCCCAGTAGGACCCGGGTGCCAATCTTTTCAGGACCGGTGTGCCAATCCAAGTAGGACCTACATGTAGGTTTCAAATCTCAGTATGACCTGGGATGCAGACCCATTAAGACCTGGGTGCCAATCCCACTGGAACCGAGGATCCAATCCCAGTAGGACCTAGGATATAATCCCATCCAATCCCACTGGACCTGGCTCTAATCCCAGTAGGACCAGGGTTTCAATCCCAGCAGAACTAAGGATGTAATCCCAGCACTCAGGACCTAGGAATCAATTCCAGTTGGACTTGTGTTCCAATCCCAGTATGACATGTGTTCTAATCCCAGTAGGACCTGTGTTCTAATCCCAGTAGGACCTGTGTTCCAATCCCAGTAGGACCTGTGTTCCAATCCCAGTAGGACCTGTGTTCTAATCCCAGTAGGAACTTTGTTCCAATCCCAATAGGACCTGTGTTCCAATCCCAGTAGGACCTTGGTTCCAATCCAAGTTGGACCTTGGATCGAATTACAGTGGAACCTGGGTTCCAATCAAAGTAGAACCAAGGATCCAGTCCCAAAAGTACCGAGGACTTGTGGTCCAATCCAAGTTGGACCTGGGTTCTACTCATATAAGTAAACCTGTTGCTCTAGTTCTCATTGATCTTATTGACCTTTTAAGTAAGTTCCAAGTTTGCTTTTGACCTTGGTTCCAATCTTAAATTTGATTTCAATTTAAAGTTACATCAAAAATTATTAACACGCAAGTTGTCAACAGTTCGAAGAAATAAAAATGGAAATGCATCAATATTAACAAGAGAAAATAATTATAACTAAGGATGCATCACCTCGAAGCCGAATCTAAGCTTTTTAACAACAACAAAAAACAAAATAGTTTGTCCAAAATTTAGTTTACTTCTCTCAAGGAAATATTCAAGGTTACTCTTGCTTTCAAGTAGTCTCTGAAATGTTTTCTTGCATTCTTTTCCAGGGGGATCCATGACACAGATGCTGTCCTGATTCAGCTGATGACTTCAGCAAGTATAATCAGCCATGCTCTTCGCAGACGGGAATATGCCACATGACCCAGTGTCAAAGGTCAATGCATTTTATTTGACCTTTGTCCATAGAGAAGCTGGAGGGGGGGGGTTACTGCAATATTGTATATTGATTTGCCACCTGTTGCCATGACATGCAACCTTTCAACCTTCTTTCCAGGAAAAATATTTTGCGGTTGATACTGGTCCTAGATAGTCCTGTGGGTATTTTCACTTGAATCTTTACTGACGTTCAAATCTGTAGGCAGTGATAAGAGTGGTATGCTTGGCCCCATGCAGAGTGGGGTAAAGTCTGCCAGTGCAAGATTCAATTTCCCATGGTTCAACTGAGATCAGTTAATTAGTTCAGTTGGAAGGTGATGGGTTTGGGATGTTTAGGCGTGACATTATTGTCCTCCACTTTTGGGGGTTTTCCAGCAAAATTTGAGTAATTTTCTTGTTAAAGCTGAGATTATAGGATTTGGAATTCAGCTTGAAAACAGCATATTAATTGATACCAAAGTTTTTGGGGATGCAATTATCACTTCTATATGCAGGCATGCAACTTTCAGCTGATCTTCTGTTTTCCTTGTACCATGTTTTTTAATGAATTACATGTATCTACCTTTTTTCCATGGGGGGGGGGGGTGGTGGGCACATGTCCCCCCCCCCCCCCCCCTTGGCTACGCCACTGGTGCTTCAGTATACAGCATACAGCTTTAGTAGCTTGTAATTGCATACCCTCACTTACCAGTAATGTGCCAGCCAACTGCATAGTTGAAGGGTTTTGTATTTGGTAACTCGTCACTGACGTCAAGCCGACAGTTGAGGATAAACCGTCTAAATTTGATCAACTTTTGATACAAAGGAAGGGGGTCAAGAAGTCTCATAACTTGTTTAGCTGTTATTCTTACAATTTATTCTTGTGTTAATTGGGATAAACGAAAAAGGAAAATTTCTCTTAATCCGACCAGTGAGGCAGCTCTTGCCTGCCAAGAAGTGCCGTGGAACGTTACAGGGTCACTCTTTTTTGTAAACAAAGTGACATGGTTTGTAGTTGCACCTGAACCCTAGTCAAAGGGTTTTGTCTGGTCCGCATAATTATCACATCAGACAGCCGTGACACAAATATGAGTTGTACTTACGCATTGTTACACTATTCACATCAATTAAGAATTTGTGAATATTAATTCTGAATGACTATAGATATCTTTATATGTGCAATTATGTCATTCTTCTCAGTTTTGAGAATGAAATAGTTTAGAAATATACTGCTATGATGCTAATTTAGTTTATTCAGGGTCAATTTCATAGAGCTGCTTAAGCAGAAAATATTGCTTAACAACTTTCTGCCAAAGTAAAAATAAGCAGGATACCAAGTACAGTTGGTACTATGTGAAATGCCATTTTAGCTGGTAACCTTATTCTGGTAATCATAAGTGCTTTATTTGTGCTAAAGCAGAATATGAAACTGGGCCATGGTTATCTTTTTTTGGTTCACCTTTTAGGTCTTAAAATATCAGTTCAAATAAATTTAAATTATCATTCTCTCCAGAAAATACATTTATCTTCTATAGTTGCCCTGATTCCAATCAAAAAATGACAAACAGATCTGTTATAACTGGAAATTAAAATAAGATAAATAATTGTATTACATCATAGTTTCTTTTTTGAAGAGTAAATTCATTCCAACCCTCTAGCTATCAGTAGACACCCTACAACCACCCCGTGAAGATTGCAATGTGATCAGGGCTTAAATTCTGCTCAGAAAGCAGAAAATGTTGCTTAACAATTTTCTGCTAAGCAAAAATGAACAGGATACCAGTCGCAGATGGTACATATGAAATGGTATTTGGGCTGGTAACCTTATTCTAGTAAGCATAATTTTGTTGTGCTTTGCTACTTTTTGTGCTGAAAGGTAAAATTATGTTTGACTTTTAAGCACAACAAGTGAGCTTTCAGACTGATACTAATTTTTTTAAATGTTGATGAATACCAATCCTGTATTCTACCTTTAAAGCCCCAGCTCAACATTGGTAAGAAAGAAAAACATAAATGTTCACAGATTTACATATACCTTACATGGTATAAAGATAATGATGATAGAAAACTTTATATTTCTGCCCTGAAGTGTTATCGTTTCTAAATAATAAATGAAATAAGATCCAAAATTAGTTTTCGTCTCAGTGAGACAAAAACTCTGCCTATTGCAAAAATGCTGAATGCATTTTTACCGTTTTCTCTCTCGCCAATGCAACAGCGAAATGAGCTGACATTTTCTTACAAATATCTTGATTTGTGCAAAGAATGGAAGCATTTACAGACTCTTTATCAATGTTGAGCTAGGGCTTGAAGCAGCCCTACGAAGTTGGGCCCCCATGTTAAAATGAAAACTACGAAAAAATTTGTGCTTTCTGATCAAGGATTACGGGTACAATATAGTCAATAATATTGGGCTTATTTCAATGTTGGCAATCGGAACAAGCAACGATGATTTTGGAGATCTTTAAAATGCCGTTTACTCGACTTGACACTATTTTCAGACGGAAAAGTTCGTCTATAGAGGATTGGTGTTTTGTTTGATCGTATAAATCAGTGAGCTTTCCAGTTTGAAACTAATTTAAGTTTTTCCTGACGATAATTACCAATCCTGAACTTTGTCTTGAATTGCCCCGCGGTATTTCCCCCTGTGACGGGTTTCCAGGGATGGGACTTTTCGAATTCAGACTTGCTATTTTGAAAAAAGTAGACGTTCTTTTCTTCACTAAAACAACAAGCTCTCTGATCTATTTCTCTTGTGCTGAAACTACTGTTCCCAAAAGATCATTGAAATCTTTAACTGCAGGGGTTACTAAAAGCTGGAAATACCATCATTTATTTTCAGCATATCTCCCAAAATTTGGATCATAGTTTCAGACTTTTTCGTCAGCTATGAATCTCATCTCTGGGTTACACAATCCGTTCTAACTGGCTTTTATCATGGTGCGGCCATCTTGATTTTCTCCCATTCAAACCAATGTAACCAAGCCGAGGCTGGAAGGACAAATAGTCTGGTTCCTTTTTGTGCAATGAATATTAGCATCTATTCTACTGTTATTGGATGCAGGGAACATGATCAAGATGGTGGCAGCATGATAAAGGTCTGTACTGCATGTGGATTTATTTTGCTGGTTTCCATTCAAACGTGGGTTTTGAGCGCCGTGGGCGGGGGTCACCTAGATTGCACTAAATACATATGTTATTAAACTATTGACAAAGAGCGCTTTGCCGTTGAGTGGGACGCCGGTAAGTTTCATGGAAGTTATTCATTATTAGGTCAACGTTGATAACCAGAAATTCCTTCCTCGACCTTAGAAGTAAATAATGATATACACTACAAATACTTGTCAACTCTATTGTTCGTTTTATCCCCGCTAGTTCTTGCGACGAATAATAATCACAGTCTATTGTCCCATCTTTTTGTCGCTAATTGCCCTTGTTTATGAAGGATCAAAATGCAAGCTTCAATTTCCTGGAATGGACGAAACGAAGAAATATAATAGCAGCCGTATTGTGTGACCAGGGAGGTTCACATAATATACCCCTCCATTGTATGATTTTTACCTCCCGGCCGTTTGTACGACATTTAAAATGCATCGAGCGGACCGACTGTAGGCGTGGATCGATAGGCGACGGTGAAACGAAACAATGCGATGTGGTGGACTGCGGACCATCCACCACTTCCCAATCAAACATTCTCAGCATGACGTCAGAAATGGATGACTGTGTATTATTTAGAACAGCAGTTTTATGTGTCTATCTTATCATATTTGCCCAACAAGACGCTATAAATAATGATCATAATACTGTGTTAAATTATAGTTTTGTTTCTCTCAGTTGAATGTTCAATTGTTTGTTGTTATTATTATAACGTCATCGACGAATGAGTGGAACTTTGAACTTGTACTTCTACATTCATAAAGCCTTCGCCCTGCGCCGAACACGCTAGTTATTTTGTTCATTTTGTTTTTATTTGATGCAAGGGTTTTAACATTATGAATACACTCTATATTGACATCGAATCGCTGCAGGTTGTGTGAAGTTGCCATATTTTTAAATTGGGTAAGGAGGGAATGAAAACTCTAGAAAATATATGGAAGGCGCTCAACCCATTCGATATTATAGCATGCCCGATGTTGTAGAGGGATCCCCACCCAGCCCTTCACACCCCCAAAAAAATCCCATACTCTATTTCACTTGTCCCCTCTTGTACAGAAGTACCCCACCCTCCCAAATCCTCTGAATAATTCCTCCCCACAATATACAATATACCCAAAGCAAAATGGAGATACAATGTGGTGGACACCGTGCCACATATCGAGCACCAAATGTAACCACTGACCAATTTATAATTGAACTGTTTATCTGGTGTGGGACCAGTCGCAACATTGACATGTCTACCTCCATGGTCGCAAGGAACTGTTTAATCACGTCAGTTGGTCACCTGTTTAAGGCAAGACAGCGTTTTCTTTTTGGCCATCAACTAATTTTACAGTCTGCTTTCAAACGGCACTACGAAATAAACCTTTATCATGGTTCGGCCATCTTTATTTTCTCCCATTCAAACCAATGTAACCAAACCGAGGCTGGAAGGGCAAATAGTCTGGTTCCTTTTTGTGCAATGAATATTAGCATATATTACTGTTATTGGATACAGGGAATATGACCAAGATGCTGCCACCAAGGTGGCAGCATGATAAAGGTCTATTGGAACCAGCTCTCCCCGTCGCACGGGAGACAAAATGAAAAGAGAGGGGAGAGGGTGAACAAATGTGCTGGAAGTTTAATGGGGAGGTAGGAAATCCAGTTTCAACTGTCTGATTAGAAGCTTCCTCCAGCTGGGCCAGATCCTTGTCACCAAAAGACCTTTTTGAGCTTTTAAACTTGAAGGGCGCCACCTACACGCCACAATCGTAATGAAGATTTCCGGACAGAGATCGTTGATGGAAACATTTTAAAAACACTTTCTAAAGTGAAAATGGTTTGAGGCGAACACATTTTTCTGAAACTTCCGTTTTTCTCATACACTGTGTATTTGATTTGTTTTTTAATGTTGTCAATTCAGGCTTGTAAAAGTCTTGTGTCCGCCTGCCTGGTATTTTTTACATAGATATGTTTTATTGTTTTGTTTTGTTTAAGTGTATATTTCTTTCTTTTTTGAATCTCTGTAACATTGTTGATAAATCATTGTTTTTATCTAAATGTAAATTTCTGTTTTGTAATGCGCCGATGGAAACTGAATGTCTGTATTGTTATAATGTGGACAATTCTAATTCTAATTCTTATTCTAATTCTAATTCTAATTCTAATTCTAATTCTAATTCTAATTCTAATTCTAATTCTAATTCTAATTCTAATTCTAATTCTAATTCTAATTCTAATTCTAATTCTAATTCTAATTCTAATTCTAATTCTAATTCTAATTCTAATTCTAATTCTAATTCTAATTCTAATTCTAATTCTAATTCTAATTCTAATTCTAATTCTAATTCTAATTCTAATTCTAATTCTAATTCTAATTCTAATTCTAATTCTAATTCTAATTCTAATTCTAATTCTAATTCTAATTCTAATTCTAATTCTAATTCTAATTCTAATTCTAATTCTAATTCTAATTCTAATTCTAATTCTAATTCTAATTCTAATTCTAATTCTAATTCTAATTCTAATTCTAATTCTAATTCTAATTCTAATTCTAATTCTAATTCTAATTCTAATTCTAATTCTAATTCTAATTCTAATTCTAATTCTAATTCTAATTCTAATTCTAATTCTAATTCTAATTCTAATTCTAATTCTAATTCTAATTCTAATTCTAATTCTAATCTTATTCTTATTCTTGTTCTAGTCCTAAACCTCTAAAAACTCGATCGCAATAAAAATGGGTAATCAAGTTTTCATCTGCATCGGCTATCTTCCTTTTTTATTGTACTAATCTCCTTTTTCTTTTATCACTTCATAAGTGTAATCAGTAAGGCTGAAGGGAAACGGGGCGGGCGGGCGGGGGCTCTGGTCTTGTCTAGTAGGAATGGGATTCTGGAATGTTCTATTGTGAAAAAAGGTTGCTATTAATGACCGCAGAGAAGGGATTAATTTATTGATAACCAGCCAAGATATCCAAAAAGCTAATGATCGGGTTGAAGTTTTGGTTTTTGTTATGCTAGTTGGATAAAGCGGGGCGCCAGTTCATGCCCGTGTCTGCTAAATAAATCTTCTCATCTGCTCTGCAAATTTGCAAGCTTGGAAGCTGTTTGATATTTTACTTCAGCAACGAAGCAGAGCTCAGGTATTTCTTCACAAAAGAAAATTACAGACTAGATCTGATGAGTTGAAAAAAAAGAGTTGAAACTTGCGCAGGTATAAATAATTTAGCGCGATCGCTGAGCAGAGTTTTTGAAGCAGATTACTGTGACCTGTTTTTTTTTATATTACAAACACTGTTCAGCTCGTTATGTACCACAAAATGAACTCAGAAGGGGATTATTTTTATTTATTTATTTTTGCAACTTTTATTAATATATTTATGTCCGAGTGTGTGGAGGTTTATGGACCGCACACTTAATAAAAATTATGCACGGCTGGTTAAATAGATTATCCGTTAACCAATCGCAGCTGCCCGTTCGCTGCGGTTGCCTCCTGGTCGTTGACGTCATTATTGTATGTAAATGAGCTGTAGATGGTGCACGCTATGCGTGGTAAAGCGAATTGAATGGATGTGTGTGTGTGTGTGTGTGTGTGTACAGTACATGGCACACACATCACTCGTAGTATAAGACCATGTGTGATTGCATAGCACACGCTAAAATGGTGGCAAGACGTAACTAAACGCACCGAACTAACTTGTCAAATTCCCTCTTACTTTTCAATTGTCATCTAATGATCTGCACTCAGTACCAAACACGGAACACATCTGGATGATCTAAACCTTGGATAATATAAACATGGCAGAAATAGATCCCGATTTCGAGCCTCAATCCCGGCCTCGCTCCTGCACTTGGCCGCTACGGAGACCGGACTTTTTGGAGAAGCCGAGCCAGCCATCGCCCGGAGAAGGCGCGCAGGCGACCGGCACCGCGGCCGCCGAGGAAATTCAGGACCCGGTGCTTTCTCAACAGGTCGAGAGCCCGGACATCAAGCAAGATCTAGCCGCCGTTGCAACCAACAGAAAGAACTGCTCACGGAGAAATGCGTGGGGAAATTTGTCCTACGCAGATTTAATAACCAAAGCTATTCAGAGTGCTCCTGAGCAGCGATTGACATTGTCACAAATCTACGACTGGATGGTTAAAAATGTCCCGTTCTTCAAAGACAAGGGGGACAGCAACAGCTCAGCGGGCTGGAAAGTAAGTTTGTCAGGCAACAGTACAGTAGACCGCAGGACATTTTTATCAACTGCAGTGTACTTAAACCTCGTGTGTGTGTGTGGGGGGGGGGGGGGGCTTAATTGCCAGATTAGTACCGGGGCTAATTAAAGATAAATATTGAATAAGGCAGTGGCAATTTATCACAAATTAGTTGAGTCTACTCTTGTGAAGTTGTTGAGTCTAAAGTCTTACAATATTTAATATATCCTCTGGTTTATAATTTGGTTTTTGCAAAAATAAATCGGCTCATTTGGTTGGATGTCAGGAAAAAAAAGTGTCACTAGAACTAGAAGTGCATTGCTGTTTAAAGTTGAACAACAACATTTTGAGTCTGAATCGTAAATTTGCCACTCATAAAAAAGTTGTAAAATACTTGTAAACAATCTTTTTGTTTACACATTACATCATTCATTCATACATAGGGGTGTTCAAAACCAACATGGACTGACACTAGTCTGACAGGCTGTAGTCAAGCATTCTTTCATGGAGTTGACTCGTGCTTTAAAACTAAAAGCAAGCCCTACAGTACAAATGTATCACCTGGGAAGAAAGTTGAAAAGCTGTAGTTAAGAAGTTTGCGATAAATTAAAGATGGTGAGATACACAGTGTATCACACAACCACAAGCCAACCCCCAGAAAATGATTAATACCATTATTTATACCATTATTTTTTTTTGAAGTTACGAAGTGTCTTGGGAAAGGTGCGAAGTGTCCAAAGTCACTTCGTACCTTGCAAAAGGTACCTTCGTACCTTGCAAAAGGTACATCTTCGAAGTGACCTGACACCCATTGTAATCTAGTGTAAATTGTCTTGAAATTTGAGAATCCATTTCCGTTGAATTTTCAGACATAGATTTAGTAGTAAATAGCCTCAGTCTCGATTGTATACTTTTGCATCAGTAAGAATTTTCAGTTTATTTCAAAGAAGAACTTTTTGAAACTCATTTTTTCTTTTTTTTTTCCCCGGAAAGATACAGTAATTCATCTTAATTTACCCTCAGTTACTGTACTGTTTTAAGAAATCATCCAACTTATCTGAACACATTTTCGAAGAACATACATGTACATTATCTGGATGCATAGTCCTTTTATTATTTTCTTCTGTAAAATGCCAGGCAGATTTTTATTTATTTTATTTATTTATGAATGTATTTCATCCAAACCATCCCTTCATGTTAAAAAAAACCAAGTGCAAAATGACGTGATACAACGTCACACTCTCACAGGAGACATGATGACGTGCAGATTGCCTTGAGTGATCAAAATTCAAAACCCACCATCTTAACAACAGCATGTCTTGAATCAAAACCACTCTACCATGACACTTCTGCCTTGATTGCGAATAAATAATGCGCCGAGTGCTTTTGAACATGTAGAACGGAATGACAAGTAGAAGTGTTACCCCAGTGTGTCGTCGACTTGAGTGCTTTCCAACTTCCGTTTGTATGTAGACAAGAAGTTAATACTTAGTTTCCTGAATTTATTTCCCCCTGTAAGTAGAAAAGCTAGAGTATCTTACTGGATAGCCTAATGAAAGGGAAGTGTTGTATTGTAGGAGACAGTGGGGGGGGGGGGGGGGGGGGGAGGGGGTAGCGATATCGTAGTCTCAAACCGAAAAACAAAATTCCATTGAAGAATTACATAAAAAATTCCATTTCACACGAGTAAGAGTAAAACATTTCTGTCCAGTTTTCCAACTTGAACAGTCTTGGAAGGAGCTGTCCGTTTCCGCTTTCAAGGAACAATTTAATTGACTTCTAACCTTTGACCTGCATGTGGTAGGAAACTGGGCATGATCTTAATGCAGAGCTTTTTATTCTGTCATTTCATACAGTATCTGGCTATACGTGCATACATCTATGTAGTAGGTCAACTAATACATTATTGATGTACTAGAAATAGCACTTTTCATTCATGTGATTTCTCAGGATTTTTCTCTGATATCGGGATTTTCTCAAAGCCTCCTTGAGCCTTTAAATTTTCTTCAAAGAAGTATTTAGCTGTAACCAAAGGGATACAGTTAAGTCCACAATGTGTCCCAACCTGTCTGTAGTTTTGTCTTTCTGGTGATTCACAGAGTCTAAGTCTGTAAACCTCCTGAATTGTAACATCTGGGAGGTTCTGCGTCAGTCTGTTCTGCGTGTAAAATCAGGGGGAACCCAGGCCTCAAACTCAGGAATTTTCACATTCGCCAAATCTCATCCCTGGATAATTTAAATACAACTGGTAAATTCAAGAATGATTTAATTGATTCGTCATCAGTTACATGTACATACATGCATTATATGCACAATCATTTTTCCATTTTGTTTGGTTCCTATGTAGCTATTTGGTTCAATTCAGGACCATACATTAATATATTTACACGTCTGAAAAAAAAAGAAACAGGCTAGATCTTTTCTTCAATTTCTTTTCATGATTAATAGCTTTATGTGCTCTAGTGGGTATTGTCATACATGTACATGTACTGTACATGTAGCTTAACAAATTTTACTAAATACACTATACATCGTTTGAAAGCAAAGTGAATGAATTCATCGCTATGGTGTGTTCCCATTATAAACCACATGCATTTTGAAATTGAACAGGTAAATGTCCTTAAGTCTGAGCAAGCATTCTATTGTTTACCTGTCGTGTACAAATATACAACATTCTATGGGTAATGTCATGGTAACTTTAACACACTTTTACAAAAATACATTGTTTAAAAGCATGAAGTGCAAAGTTATTAAAGCTGTCACTGAATTCGTCTTCACAGTGTATGTTCCCATGAACTTGACATAACTTTTCAAATTTAACAGTTCATTGCCCGGTAAACTTCTAATGTTGTTTTTAATACCTGCATGTTATGCAGACAACTTTTTATGGGTTTACTTTTGTCATGGTAGCTTAACACATTTTACAAAATACATCGTTTGAAAGCTATAAACATACTTGAGCGGGCATTGCAGTTAAAGTTGTTGCTGAATTCTTCTAACGAGTATGTTCCCATAAAAGCAAAGCTTTTTTAAATTCCACTGGTCATAGTCATGTAGGGAGTGTAGACTGAGCAAAAGTTCTGTAGTTTTCCTAGACTTGTCACCATGCTCTCATCTGTTTGTAAACTCTTGGTTGTTTTCTAGCTAGTTGTGAAAAAGCTTTTTAGTCGATTTCCATCTGGGATTTTTTCCCCAAGACGGGCTTGGACGCAAGTCTTCCTTCCTGTGATTTCCGTTCAACTCATTGTCTCCAGATATTTATCTTTTTCCCTGAACCATTGTCCAGAGGCTGTGCAACTTCCTCTGTAATGGTAACAGGTGAACTAAACATGATCGTTCTTGCCAAAATCCTTTACATTTAGGAAATGACGGGGTTTGGGAAGGTCTTTTTATTTAGAGATAGTTTGTTGATGTGTGGGCGGCTTTGGAAGTGGAAGGTCATAACCTACATTGTATGATATTATTTTCAATGCATGGGAATGCGTAATGTACATTTTAGTTTGCGATGTTTGGAGTTGTAAAACATGTTTAGGATTGGTGGGAAGGTAACAACGTAAAGTTGTTACATGTAGCAATAGTTTCAGAGTTGGTTTGCCTGCATGGGCATTTTACCGCAAAGGCTGTGTAACAAATAAAATCTAGTGGAAAAAAAAACAATAAACGTGAAAACTGTTTGGGGTATGAAGTGAGTCCAATTGTCCAGAGAAGTGGTTGTAGTTTTGGCTGAAAATTTTTTTTTAATCATACTGTACTTGTTACTTTTTGCGAGTCTGGTGACTGTTTTTCGTGCTCATTTCAGACATTAGAAGGTCCAAACTGCCCCTGTGCCGCTGAGTTGCGAGTGTGAATTTTTGTGGGAAAATGATCTCTCACTGGGTAACATGTAGAGGGCGCTCTTCAGTGTTGATCTCCCCCATTGTAACCCCCCGCCCCCACCCCCAACACAATACACCAAGCAGTATCTTCCCTTTAAAGTTGTAGATGAGAACAGCTGAACAATGAATCTGGACACTTGTTGTTTCTAACAGTTGATACTTGGTAATAATTGTCCGCCGTCAGCTGTTGTGTACATGTAGATATTTAATCACAGCGGTCGTGCTCTATCAGCAGCGACGCAGCGTATCCCTCTGAACCATCTATTATCAGGTGTTTGCTCCTTGTACAAGGTAGCACATCGCGTTGCATATCAGCAATGCAAGAAAATTAGAAGAGTAATTATTAATTTTATTGGAAGCCAAAACTCGGGCTGATCGGCAAAACACGTAAAAGGAAGTCGGGACTAAATTCATGTACATGTAAGTCAAGAGAACTACATGTATGTACTGTACTAGAGATATGTCCGGGCCAGATGCGATTGCCTCCGTTGCCCCTGGTCATTGCCTTGGTGCCCTTGAAATGTTCCGATCATACAAATTTACAATTTCCTCATAGAGGTGCCCTTCCTCGAGAAGAAAATGCCTTGGTGCCCTTGCAGAGTGAAGCGATCGGGCCTGCTTGTCAGACTGCATTACCTTTAAATCAAACTTTAAAGAAACACTTGTTTCCAGTTGTGCCGTTTAAGATGAACTTTGTAAACTTTTGGTCCCAATTTCTAGCCAGATCCTTCCCAATTTCTAGCCAGAATCTTTTGCCATGGAGTATATCTTGATTTGGTTTCAATGAATAAAGATTGTTGGAACTAAGGATCTGTGGAATACTTACAAGATTGCGTCATCACATCGTCTGAGCACAAAGTCACTAGATGTTTTATTTACCCTGAATTCTATTTCTGAAAATACAACCGCTGAACCGTGGCATAATAGTGGCTGCAGTTAATGATGCACGCAATTTCCGCAGATAGCTTCCTGCAAAGTGACACTGTAACCTAATCCATATCCACAAAAGTAATTTTTAGAAATTTATAATTTACTGAAAGTGGAGTACATCAGGCTACTTGATAGCTTTTATTCCTTCAAACTACTGTAGGCCCTATCAGTTTTATTACTCAAAAGTTATTTCGTCAAACAGTCTCCACACTGTGTTTATCAAGCGCCTTGGAATATCATTCTGCAAAGTGCCACTTTTCCTGTCATAAAAATGGTTGAAGTACTGTCTAAAATGGGAACGGCTTTAAAGGTCAAGGCATTGGCAGTGGATGTCATGGTTCCTTTAGCCTTTAAGTATATTTCTTGTAAATTGTTCATTATTCATAAATGTATAAATGACCTACGACACCCAGGCCTGATACTTCAAGGAGGCAACAGTGTCGTATTCAAATGTTCTGATTTTTTTCGACTCGACACGGCAGGAGCGCGACGTTTGAAACCACTTTTGGATTTCGGCGCGACAGAGGCTTATCTCGACCATGGTTCGACAGGCCCTGCCGTGCCATTGCCGTGCTTTTAAGTTCGGCAGAAGCACAACGTTTGAAACCACTGCCCGTGCCAATGCCACGCTATTGCCGAACTCAAATGATTTGAAACCGACACGGCAAGATCGCGACGTTTGAAACAGGCCTAACAAT
The DNA here is from genome assembly GCA_911728455.2 of Marthasterias glacialis. Classification (NCBI taxonomy): domain Eukaryota; kingdom Metazoa; phylum Echinodermata; class Asteroidea; order Forcipulatida; family Asteriidae; genus Marthasterias; species Marthasterias glacialis. Next base: position 18,846,740 of record OU452224.1, read on the forward strand.
ACCTCACTCACTCTGTTACAAAAAAAAATTACATGTTCAAATGTTGACTTTGGGTCTGATGAATACCTTTCAATTCTGTTGAGTAACTGGTCTACTTACTACCCATAAAGACAAATCAAATAAATCTTCTATAAAACTTAAGTGTTTTTGAATCCGGTCTTGAAAAAAAATAAATTCTGGTCGACAGTAAATATTTTGAGCTACAAGGCGAGCCGTAAGAAGTGAATTGTAACTAATCATGTAATATCGACATGTTTTTCTTTGATTTGAAAAAACATATTTCCTAAAAGTTACACATTTCATCAACAATCGAGACGAACTTAGTTAAAAAGTAAAGAACATTCTTTGGCTTGGGCTTCAAAGTCATCGGTAAATTCTCGTTAAATCCCAACCACTCCAATTTCCAACCCATGGCATGTTTTAACCCATAGTCCAACAAGATGAGTGACGTACATATGTACTTGGTATTTTCCACATAGCTTTGTAGATTGGTTGCTCCACATTCCCCATCATAAAATAAGTATAAATAAATGAGTCATTACAAATAAACCCAAAGTAGTTTTATTTAGTTATTACTATTTTGTTGTTGTACTATATTCATTCCAGTCCTAACTGACCTTTGGACGTCTTTGATCAACAATCGACAGGCTTGTTTTTCTCTCATTTTTAATTTTTTTTCCCGCTACCAAAAACCCCCTCCAAAATATTTCAAACATTAAGTCACAAGATACGGGCTTACTTCGAGCTCTCCTGGTTTGGTAAATAACAAAGGCAAAGGTTTCCACAAACAAACAAGACAGAACTCTTGCGCCTGTTGTTGACAGTGCTTTTACAATGGGGCCAATTCTACAAAAGGCTTGATTATCTAAGATTTCAATGGAGGTTTCACCTACATAACTCGACAAGGGTTAATGGTATCGCTGGCTACCTCACCTACTTGCAATGCTGAAGATACTTGTTTACTGGTAGTGGCAGTCCAAACGGGTGACGCTCGCTGGGGCACAGAATGGTGGCAGCAGACTAGATAGGCTTTTTTTATGATTTTGTGAAACTCTGCGCTTTCAAAAGAAATTGCTCCTGAGAGGTTACATGTACATCAACTTACAGTAGGCCTAAATGTGTAAACAGCAAGGAAATAGTCAGAAAGTCTGTTGCAACTTTAGCACCTCAAAATTGGCCATGTTTTTTTCCCCATTTCATAATAAGTCCACAGTTTTCGTTTCTACCGTGTTCATATGAACAGTTATTTTTTTTTAATGTTGACCTTGAATTTCATTGAAAATATTGCCTCCATTGCCCTAGTCTTGGGTCTTACCAGAATTAATGCAGGCCTGATTGCTTCGTTCTTGAAAGGGTAAGGGCACCAAGGCATTTTCTTCTTGATAAAGGGCACCTCTGTGAGGAAAATTGTAAATTTGTATGGGAACACTTCAAGAGCACCAAGGCAATGACCAGGGGCAACTGAGGCAATTGCCTCCGTTGCCTCCATGAAGTATCAGGCCTGATTATTAATGGTTTGAGCAGTGGTTGTGGTTGGAACGCCAAAAAGACCTCGTCAATGTTGTCAGTGCAGCCAACAGCTGTAGCTTTTTTCATTGAGAATATTGTCTCCATTGCCCTACTCTTGGGCCCTATCCGAATAAAATTGGCCGAAAAGATTCAGGAGGACTGGGGCTGATAGGCCCAAATGCTTATCACAGGGTCACACGTTTGTCAATCTTTTCCAAGTTCAATTTGGTGTGGAGTGACATAGGAGAAGAGGATATATGGGAGGATTCAGGCCACACACTCTATCCAATCTGCCTAGTCTCTAAGGCTATGGCTGGTTGTAGATGTAGCCATTAGTCATAGCCGACAGTCGCTTTATTTGAACCCGCATGTGACCCTTCAACAATATATTCATCGATTTTCATTGTATTTGACTTCAACACGACAAGTATTGAACTTGACGACACTTTCACATGCTCTAGTTGCATTGTGTAATTTAAACACAGGATGAAATTAATTTAATCTTTCAAAAAACAAACAAACAAAATAAATAAATAAACAATGACATGCTTTCCCTTTAAAAGATGTGTCCTTCTTTCGAGGGGAAAGAGCCCTTGGCCCTGCGTGAACGAAATTCCAGACTTGGAGTCAGGTGGACTAGTCACACAGTGTAAGGCCTGAATGATAAAAGTGAAACATGGATTGTACACCATGTAATATTCACTGGAGAGCTTTTGGTGATTACGTAAATTTGCTGCATACCTCGTGCGGGAAAGTTGTGTAGTTTAGGGAAAGTTGTGTAGTTTAGGGAAAGCAGTTTGTGTTTTGTACTTTATATACAAAAATGCAATCAGTTTTTCGTGCTGATGTCATCTCTCAGTGTTTGTTTGTTTGTTTGTTTGTTTGTTTGTTTGTTTGTTTGTTTGTTTGTTTTTGTTTTTTTAATATGTCCACAAATCTTCAAGAAAGATGCAGCTCTGTTGCAAATGTTCATGTACCAAAACAAAATAAACTCATTAAAATGTATGTGATGTTATAAGACCTTTACTTTATATGGAGAAGACAAATTGTCCAAGAATCTTCCGTCTGTTCAGGAAGTTGTCTTTCTTTGTAGTAGGATTTGAAAAGTCTGCCTGGCCAAATATAACAAGCTCTTGTCATTGGGCCAGGCCTACTTACATTGTCTACATTAAATCCAAAATTTTAGAAGTTGAAACACCATCTAAAGTGGAGTACTTTTAGAGGATATGGAAGGCTAGCCAAGGGCATAAGAGGGTTACTGTACGCTGGTTACATTTTTGTTTTTTTAAGATTCATACATTAGTCTCAGTTTAATATATAGTACATTGTGTTTCAAGCCCCTGCTCAACATTGGTTAACTGACTGTGAAATGCTTCCATTCTTTGCACAAATCAAGATATTTAAATGTAATAAAACCAACCTGTGGAAATGTCGGCTCGTTTCGGTAACAGTTTTAAATGCACTCAGCACTGAGACGAAAACTGATTTTTGATCTTATTTCATTTATTACTTATAAACAATACCACTTCAGGCAGAAATATTTCAAGGAAAGTTTTCTACCATCATCAGGGTTCTCCCCATGCACAAGCTAGTGTATCGGGCCGATACATGCGAATTACGGGCCAACACGCAGAAATTACAGCCGATACGCAAAAAAAAAAAATAATAATTTAAAAAAAAAAAATTCACAAAAAATCCCATCATAAAACCATTTTAAATGTTCCAGATTGCGCAGTAGAGGTTTTCAAACCAAACTTAAACATTAAGTAAAAACATTCCAAGGACCTGACTACTAATTCAGCGTGCTTAGGCCACACTTTCAAAATTGGGCCCAGAATGCCCCACAGTTTTGAAAAACCCTGGGGAGAACCCTGATATTTATCCTTAATACCATGTATGTAAATGTGTGAACATTTATATGTTTTTTTTTCTTACCAATGTTGAGCTGGGGCTTTTAAGTACACACACATTTTGTACATTATTTTGTGATATTGCGGTGACCATCATAGTGCACAATGTACTAAATCCTGTTAATAAGTAATGCACATGTGCAGCCAGCTGAGTCCAGTGGCAGTGCCTTGCTCTTTTGTATTATGACCTTCTTTTACAGGATGGCAAGAACAGGCCTCTCTGGCTTTCGGAGAAACCGGCATCATGTGAACCTGACATTCTACACAGTATGTTCAGTATGATTATGAAGCCAGGCGGAGGTTGTTCATGCATCCGCACACATGCTATGCTATCTTTAAATGTACTTGCACATGTGATAGCATGACTGAAGGCAACTCTACTTTCACACAGGGACAGAGGGTTGCGCTGAGTCCTTACTCTCCTGTGACCTCTGGGGTCAAGTAATCATGTTGAAAGCATAGAGTCTACATGTACATGTACACCTCACAACCAGTATTCTCACTGTGCAAATCTTGTGCACTGTGTGGATCCTACATGTTTATAGTTGACCCTTAAGCCTGATTGCTTCGCTCTTCGAATGGCAAGGGCACCGAGGCATTTTCTTCTTGATAAAGGGCACCCCTATGAGGAAATCGTAAATTTCTATTGGAACATTTCAGGGGCAACAGAGGCAATTGCCTCCATCGCCTCCGTGAAGTACGTACATGGATCAAGCCTGTAAATGAAGCATACTTGTACGACGGAAAGCGCTGAGTGTACGGTGCTTAATACCACCCCTAGAAGTAAGGATTTAAAACCAAAACTAATATTCTTTAGCCCTGTTACAATCAGTGCAACTCTTAAAGGAATCGAGGTTGAGTATCGTACGCACTGATCCCAGCTGGACACCATAGACTCTAGCCAATAATGGCAGAAATAAACATGTAGTTAGTTTTTTATACTCCTGGATTGAGCTTAATTTTTTTGACTGAGTGACAGTTTCATAAAATTCAGTAAATTTCACGATAAAAAGGGACGTATTAAACAAGTTCTGAACCCATTTTTGACGACAACTTTTCCTTATCAAGCATCTTTAGATCGCAATTTTACATGGTATCTTTAAACAAAACAGAGCATGATCTCTAAACACGACAGAGCGTGACCAGTTTTATGACACACAGTGCTTACATGTAGCTTTTGTAGTGCTTACATGTAGTGACATTTTTATATCTGGACAATTAATGAACCAACTATTAAGGGTACTTTTTTTTTTTTGCCGGAAATCACGTCCCCCGCCATTGTATATTGTATGACGAAAACGAAAGCACCAGGTACTAAAACTACATGTACATGCATGTGTGTACATGCATGTGTGTACATGTACATTGTCCTGAATTGATCAATCAACAATAACCAATCCTCAGTGGGATTAACTGAACATAAAGTATGTATCGGGGAAATTTTGCCTGAAAAGATCAGAATCGGCAAAACAAACAATCATCCGTTTGCTTCAAAGTGGGAAACCTGAATACATTTTTTTTTAGGTACATGTGCCCCCCCCCCAGGAATCTCATCTTTAAGAGGGCAAGGCAGTTTTCATTTTGCAAATGGCACATTTGCATTACACAAATCTTAAAGTCTTTGGGAAACTTTTGATGGGGCACCAAGGCCGAGACCAGGGCAACGAAGGCCTTGGCATCCATTGGCTTCGTGGAATTCCCGGCCTGATTGTGTACATTACATGGAGCAAGTTCGATCACGCACCAGTGGTTAACTAGCATGATTAGTAGTTGGTTAGTGACGTACGTACATGTAGTGCATGCGCACTGAAGTTGACGTGCAAACGACTCTACATGTCGTTAAATCTCACGTCAACCGAACAAGAGAAAATGGCGAAATCAACGTTATCACTTTTCTGATTTAACTGGTCCCCTCAGCACTGTGCTTATGCAAAGGCTTTTTGGTAACCAGCGATGCAACCAACCTCGATAGGCTGGTCGTGAATAGTGGACTAGAGCCTGCTGCAAAATGTAAAGTTTTTATGGGGTCAGTTCATTTTGTTGTCACAAGAGTACTATACATGTACATGTAAGTTTTAAAATAAAATGACTGTGGAAAATAGTGTACCACAGGGCAAAATCTGATTGTCAGTTTACAATGTTTTACTCCGTCCTTCAGTACAAGTAAATGCCCATTATATCCCTTTTGATGAAGTGTAACACTTTTTTTTAGGTGGACTTCCCCTCTTAAACTGCAAGTGATATATGCACTGATTGGGAGTGTGAACTGTGTGCTGTCAGCGTTTGCACTTTGCAGCTGGATTCAAGGCAGTAGAGAAGAAAATTAACATTTTGTACCTTGGAACATTTCAAAGGCAGGCCTTGATCTTAACCGAGGCCACCAAGGCCATTAGCCTCATGCCCTGTCGACTTGGCCAGCAAGCCTTCAGAAAAATTGCACTGTCACTACCAACTTGGCCAGCATGCCCTTGTACAATTTTTCTGATTTGGCCAGCACAGGCCTGCCCCCGTCTTTCTTAAGATCGAGGCCTGCAAAGGGGGTACCAAGATTGGGGCAGTTGCCTCCGCTGCCTTGGTGAAGTATCAGGCTGGGTGTTGGCCAGAGGGGCGTCCAGGGGGTCTTTTTTAAACCCTCTCTGGAATTTGAATTGACACCCTTGCTTTACCATTCATTTACATCAATTTTAAAAGTTTGCACGTACACACACATTGTGCTCTCTCATTGGGCTCTTAATCTGTCTGGTGTACAGAAATTCAAGCCTGGTAATTCACCGAGGCAGTGCCCTAAGTTGTCATTGCCTTGGTGCCCCTTTTTGAAATGTTCCAGGTGAAATTAAAAAAAATTCCCTCACCGTTGCAGAGGTGCATTTTAATCAGGAAAAATTACCTTGCCCCCAAGAAGAACGAAGCTAATCATTGACACCTCTTAAGCATTTTAATTGCATGGACGCACATGTAATGAGTTATGTTTAGGTATTTATAAGACATGATGTTGTAGAATGTACAACCAGCATGTACCAGTACTTATGTATGTACCAGTACTCAAACAACTTAAATCCATAGAGTTAGCTTTATGGTTGTATCGTATATTATGGGGTGTAATCCCTGGCTACACGGCAGTAACCGGTTGATTGGCATCTGACTGGCCTCCCCCCCCCCCTCCCCAAACAAAGATATTGACAAAATAGGGAGCCCACCAACATTAGGGCTAGGTAGTTCAGTTGGTAGAACGTCGAGCACGTAAAGCCGATGGTCGCAGGTTCAAATCCCCCTCCAGTCAATTTGTCTTTGTTCACCCAAAAATTGACTTATAAAATTTACCCAGTCAGTTTCCCCTGTGGTTTATTGCTTGATAGTACTTACACATGTCGTTTAAATGTTTGAATACATTATAGTATGTTTGAAACATACAGTATGTGCACATGTGATACAGTTTTTTTTTAAGTAAAAGTAAAAAGCACACAGAATGCCCCACTTTGGAATTCATCTTGTATAAACCAGGTTGTACATGCATACATTTGTGTAGTGTTCAGGCCATGATACATTTTACTTACCCCTAAAGATGGCCTGGGGTGAACTACACAAAACTAGTCCTAACTTTAGGACTAGTCCTGTAAATACATGTAGAACTGTACATGTACATGTACTGTGCAGTTACTCATCCTAACTCGAGATAAGACTTGTCCTAGCCCTTTGTGAAATCCACACCATGTAACCACAATTTGATTACTTAATTTTACAGACATTGTAAGTCCTGAAAATTTCTGCAGCATAGACATGGACATACGTATGTACATGTACATATGTACATGCATGCACCATGAAGTTTTAATTTTATACAGTAGATCTGTAGTTAGTTTGTATGTATGTGCATGTACATGTACAGTGTAGCTAAGCAACACAGAGTGTCACAGACTAATGTATCTTTAAGTATTGTGTATAAAACCCGCCTACATGCATATCATGTGGGAAGTCTGGCAGTTCATTCAAAGATACTTAAGAAATAAAAAAGGTCTCATTGCCCAGGCTGAACTTTCTTTCACACGTTTCAATGTCACGAGAATGAGAGCCAGACCAGGCACTGAGAGGAATCCTAGAAGCTATGGGCTTCTGCATCGACGGCGGCAGCCGCCCCAAACACGCTCAGTCGCCTTTTTTTTTTTTTTTTTTTTTTTTTGCATAGGGGAGATCTATGAATAGTTTGCCCAGGAGGAAATTGCGAATAAGAGGAGGCAAATCTGATTACAAAGAGGCTGTACTCGATGTCACTCGCTCGCCTGGGTTTTTCACAGAGCGAGTGATGGAAAGGTTTGTTCAACTCATGTCCGTTGTGAAGCTAGCCAGGACGATGACGTCAGCTAGTGGGAGGTAGTCGAGGCAAATCGCCGAGGGAAAGGTGAGGGAGTGACGTTCCCTACCACCTGATCAAAGATAGTTATATTTAGGTGATTGTTTACACTTTTTTTGTTTTGTTTTTTTGCCGGGGTGGTAGACTTGTTTTTGACTTATGATAAAAAAGCTTTTTATAGCTTTTACAATCTGCAGCCTATATTAAAGCCCATATTCACTTTTGGGAACACCGAAAAACAAAATGTTCACAGATTTGCACATAACTTACATGGTATAGAGACGATGATGGTAGAAAACTTCCTGTGAAATATTTCTGTCTGATGTGTTATCCTTTTCGAATAATTAGAGAAATAAGATCCACAAATGATTTTTCGTCTCATGAGACGAAAACTCCGGCCGTTAGAATGAATACAAAAACGCTGAATGACTTTGTATTGTTTTCTCGTAAAGGAAACAATGAAATGAGCTGAAACTTTCGCAGGTTGACTTTATTAAGTAACTCTTGATGCTCATAAAGTATGGAAGTATTTCCAGACACTTTACCAATAGTGTATAATGGCTTTAAAGACTAAGATTAGAATGAGCTCTCTGGCTGTAGGCGTAAGTTTTTTCTTAGCTTTTTAAAGAAAAGCCATAACAACTAGTACTAATTTTAAATCAAGTAAGTACAGTACATAAAACTGCTTTGATATGTGCAGTGGTGAAGTGGATGAAGGCACATCCCAGAAAAACGTTTGCAACGGAGTGTTGTGTCACAGACAAGTTGCAAATGTGTTTTCAAAAATAATTATTAATAACGGAAAAGAATTTTTGTGTTTCATTTTAAGTGCTCATTGACATGATTTTATCGAACATTCAGGGAAAGGTTTCACATCTGAAAAGGAAGAAGTATGAGCATGTACAGTTTTTCCCCCATTCTTGCAAAACAAAATAATATTTACACAAAATGTAGTATTATTATTATTATTTTTTTCATTCATTCCGAAGACCTCATTTCAATTCAGTGTACTTCGGCAAAACCACCAAAATTTGGGTCCAGAATGCCCCCCCCCCCCCAGTTTTGAATAATCTCAAGGAGAACCCTAATGACTTACCTCTTCATTTTCGTCAAGCTGACTCTGTTCAGATTTTCAAAGGACTTTTAAAAGCTCACTTGTTTCGATCTTCATTTTTGTGACTTTACTTCATGTTTTTATTTGTTTTATATTCTGTGTTTTTTTGCGCATAGATGCTCCTGTATTATGCGCTAATAATAATAATACTAAGTATTTATATAACGCTTTTCCCGAGGATCAAAGCACTTAATAAACAATTAAAATATCAAAAACATTTGAAGTGAAAATAGTAAAAAATGCATCAATTTAAAAATACTTATATACATTAAAAAAATTAAGCACATAAGATAATTTATAAAAATATTAAGCACACAGAATAATATTTAAACACACAGAATAATCATTACACGAATTCAGCAAAACTATATAAATGTCTCGTATTATTATTCATGTAATATACATTCCTGCCAGAACTCAAAAGTGAGTTTAATTGTTCAGCAAATAGAAAAAGAATAATGAGTTTTATAACTAACACCTAATTAGGCCCCATGAGGTAAATATTTCTCAACACATATATATAGATTGTTTAAGACTATCATATCACAATGATACCAGAGCTCATGCTAAGCACTAGCTCGGCGTACATTGTCTAGTAAAAACTGCTATGGGCTAGTAAACACCACTTCTCAACTTGCCCTGTGGGCTACTAAAAAACTGTGGGACTTGTTTATAATGCTCATACTTCTTCCTTTTCAGATGTGAATAATACATTTCAGAAATGTGTTCATTTAGTTTTTGAGTGTGGGAGTTTAACTTCATTTGACCGCTATAAACTGGTTGTGATCGCTACCATTAGTATCAGGAAGATACATTTATGGCAATACATGTTGAAAATTTGGGCAACAAAAACTTCCTGGGGGCAAGAAAAATGCACAGTTTACTAGCCCCTTGGGATACTTTACAAAAAGCTTAAAAGAAAGGCCTGGGTACACAATGTATGTATCATTGGTGATATTTTGGTTGTCTTTACTTTTAATGCTGTTGTTTCACTGTTTCTGAAAAGTGCCTAAATTTTGCTGTGGGGTGTCACTCTTTTGTTGATAACAAGAATTTTTTTAGTCAAAGTTTTGTGGGGGTCAAAATTCAATTGTGTATTTTTCCCTTTTGATGGATAGCAATGATTAAACTATTCCGGAAGTTTGAAGAGTGTCCCCCCCCCCTCCTTCACCATTTTGACCTTGACACATTCCAAAGCTGTTTCTAAATCCATGTGGAACTTTGAACAGAGTGCAACGAACGGGCTTAAAAAATGAAACGCCCCCAAGTTCAGGACAAATAAAAATCAAAGTTTTTTGTCTCCAAACTGCTGTCAGTTGCTTGTCGCTCCTCCCACACACATCATCTAGCACTATTGTCGAAACGGAAAAACAGTTGATTAGTTTTAATCTGATTAGTCATTGGTTTAATAGAGTTCATAAATAAAGTACCATCAGTACCAATCCTCCAGAGAAACATTTCTGTCTGAAATGCTGTCAAAAAAAGGAGGAAAAAAAAAACATTTGAAGACCTGCCAAATCACTTGTTTCACTTTCCACAATCGAAAATAATCAGGTTTAATGAACTTGAACATAATTCTATACAAAACTTAAACCGTTCTTCGTCCTCTTCACTATACCATGCCCACAGAATTTGAGGACAACTTTTCAAAGGTTGGTTTACGGGTGTGTTATTTGAAAACTAAAGAGGAGGACTGAATTCCTTCCCCCCCAAAAAACAATAAGGTACTTTCCCTTTAAGGCTTGAAGGGACCACTCCACAGGCCTTGATGTTAATGGGGTATCCATTTTAAAGGACATTCCATATTACACAAAATGCCTCTGCAGTGAACTTTGGCCATCCATTCCCCCCCCCCCCCCCCCCCCCCGGCATGAAAGCCCCATCCAGTAAATGCCTTTATTACACACTACCCCACATCAATAATAATACAGGCAGTGGGTATTTCCTTTGGCAGTTTGCCAGATGTCAGGGTCACCCGAGGTCACCCGTGCAATTTGCATGTAAAGGCATTTGGGGATTTGTGTTTGGTGCACTTTGGAGCCCTGTGGGTGTATCAGCGTTGCATGTACAAGAAGAGGACCCTGATTTACATATAATGAATGTACTGTACATGTACATGTACATGTGTGTACATTCAGTATGTAATGTACAGTACTTTGTGTGTGTTTTTGTGCTGTTGCTTGTTTTTTTGCATCAATGTACTGAGTGCATTGCAGTACAAACAACATGAAATCACTATGTATTTATAGCGTGATTACGTATGCATGTGTACAAAATACCACAAATCTACATGTACTGAATGTGAAGCTATGTATTACCAGTAGGCCTGATTGCGTTGTTCTTGAAAGGGCAAGGGCACCAAGGCATTTTCTTTTTTGATAAAGGGCAAGGCTACGAGGAAATTGTGAATTTCTATTGGAACATTTCAAGGGGGCACCAAGGGCAGTGACCCGGAGCAACGGAGGCAGTTGCCTCAGTGAAGTACCAGGCCTTCTCCGGTACCAACTCCAGAGAAATATTTCAATCTGAAATAATGTCAAAGTCAAGGGAAATAGAACTTAAAGACCCCCCCCCCCAAAAAAAAAAAAAAAACACAAAAAAAAACTACATGTGTTTATTTTGCTTGTCGCACTTGAAAGACTGTACGCTCGCATAGGAATGTGCACAAATTCCTTGACACAAACACAAACTGGTTTTTTCGTTGTTTTCACGGAAATGGGATTCAGCTAATTTGATGAAAATTTCAGCGGTTGGTTACCATTTCCTTCCTCCATGGCTGTACAGTATCATGGGGGAAGGGTTGCATACTGTAGCGTGTGTTTTAAAACCCAGTGGATGAAAATGAATTCACTCTTCCATAAATGCAATGAACATACATGTAAGAATAATGTACATGTACACTATCAGTTACCACACGTGTACATTGTAGCACTTGTGCGATGCTTTATTTTCCCGTATTCCACGAGCGCGCGTGTGATAATGAATTTATCTTCCAGCCAACTGGAAGAGAATACAGCTTTGAGCGTTATTTCATGAAGAGCAAAATGGGCAACGCGCAAAGTTTAGAATGTCATTTTGCACTGTCCGTGTACGGAGCGTGACGCGTGACGCACGATTCAAGACGCTGAGGTAAAATATAGATTACTGGGAGTATGATAAGGTTTATTATCACACTCCCGCGCTCTGGAAGATTCATGTAAGTACATTAAACGATGTTTATACATTGTACATGCACATTGTGAGTATTGTAATTTACCCTGTTACATACATTGCCTCCTTTTATCATACAACCAATTTATGCTAATGTATTACATTACAATCTATGCTACATGCTCTTGTCGAGCATGCATGTATACATGGACATTGGACATGTACATTTACATGTAATGTACATGTACTGTACACATGTGTACAGTGTATGTACATGTGTATGTGGCCATGTATTTCTGTACATACATACATGCAGGCCTTGAATTAACCCACGGCACCCACAGCAGTTGCCATGGTGCCCCTGTGATTTTGCTGTGATGCCATGTGCAGTCAGTCCCAATACATCTCAATGAGTTGCCCTGAACTGGGGGAAAAATTGGTTTGCCCCGTCAAGAGCCAAGTTCAAGGCTGGTACTAATGTTACTGGGAGCTCATTGTCATGTCCAACAAATAGCCAGATGAACAGTCACATGTCCGTTACAAAGTTGCACTTTGGGTTGTCTAACTTTTCTGTGAAAGCACTACAGTGCACAACCCACCCAAGGGCTCCTTCTAAACCTCAGCTCACCCTCAGGGTCCGGCTGCAGCTGCGGCTCTGGCTACGGCTCCATTTGATGTTGACGCACCGTTCAAAATGCACACTGCTCCAAAGTTGATGCCGGAGCCTGAGCCCCTAGCCGAGGTTTCGAAAAGGCCCGAAGTTCGTCCCAAAATGGACATCTGAAGGTTGTTGCTGGTATGCACGCAAGATATCAAATCATGCACCTGGTAGCATGTGTGTTACCATCCATAAGGGTCAGAGTTGAGAATGAGCTGTTATGTTGGCATGGCATTAGTCTTTAAGGTCACACACCGTTAAACATGTTCAGACTTGCTCCCGATTACAGTCCAGTAAATCCTACGCATAAAATATTCATAGGTGCCCAAGTACTGTATATGACATGTGTACAGTCATACAGTACCACCAGTGACCATTATCAGTTACCATGGCCAGTCCTAATCCCTTCATTGGGGCTTATGTTTATCAAGTTGGTAAACTTATTATCTCTGAGGGGGTAGTCGGCCATTTTCGTTTTGAAAAGATCACTTCTGGCGTCAGAAGTCAATCTGGTAACATTGAGCGGGCACTGAAATCAAGTCCAGGTCAACTGAGGCCATGGCCTCTGCAGAATTCCAGGTTTGTCTGTCTTTTTGTGAAGGGGGTAGAGGAAGGGGTGTTTGTTGTGGTTCCTGAAAGGGCTTGTTGGAGGCCTGAAACCTCATGGGGGCAATGGAGGCAATTGTCTCCGCTGCCCCGGCCCTGGTCATGGCCTTGGTGCCCTGGACACGTTCCAGTACAAACTTACAATTTCCTCATAGAGGTGCCCTTTATCAAGAAGAAAATGCCTTGGCGCCTGTGCCCTGTCAAGAACGAAGCTATCAGGCATGTTGTTGTATAAATGACACTCCCCTCATCAGGTGTGGATTTCACAAAGTGTTAGGACTGGACTTATCTTGAGTTAGGAGGAGTAACTAGTCCTAACTTATACTCATAGTGCTGACTAGTCATAAGTTAGGACTACATGTAGTCCTTAAAGTTAGGAATAGTTTTGTGAAATCCACCCCAGGTCGACTTTCTTCCTTCCGTGCTCAGATTCAGTATCTTGCACACTTGGCAAACATGTGATTTTCCCAGTGCGATTTTCCCATGTGATTTTCCATGGTCATCTCTGGCTGTTTGCGTTGTGCATACAAATGTACATGTACCGAGGAAAGTAATGTAACCTGAAGAGATCTATGCCTGCTCTTGCTGATGCACGGCTCTCTGCTAATTGCAGATGCAAATAAGCTACCCACCTTGCAAAATGGGTGTATCTCTTGTACACGTACATGTATGACCTTACTTGTTGCTTGGACACCTGGCTATATTTGTTCGTGTGATACAACCCAGGACACTCTGATTATAACTTCTTGTTATGAAATGAGTGCACTGTGTACAAAGTGTTATGACATCATCCAGCGATTATAGTATCATGTGCCTATAAAGATAGAGTGTGCAGTTAACATCTAACTGTCGCTGAACAAATATGTGTTTAGATCTGGAGGACATATTGACAGAGCAATCTGGCTGGTGTATAGGTATACATAGAGATTGGAGATTGAAGAACTAATAGTCTAAAGTTGTCTGTGGAACTTTGGGTACATGGGGATCTAGAACTCGGAAGATAAATTAAAAAAAAACAATGTTTTTTTCATTTTTCTCAATTACAATAGCTCAGGCTAGGAATTAAATGGGGGCCATGGCCTCCGTTGCCCTGGTCTTGGCCCATGCTGCCCCTTCAAAAGTTTCCTATTTCCATTGGAAGTGCCCTTTGCAAAGTGATGGTGGCCTTGCCCTCTCAAAGATGAAATTCCAGGCCTGGTGATAGTTGTGTGTGAAATATCCCTAACATTACATGTCTATAGTTATTATGTACACCGCTTTATGACACCAGTCCGGCGTCTGAAAAGGCTCATTATTTTTTTACGACAGGTGAATGCAGAGCTGTATTTGAACAATTACGAGACCCATTTCCATAAAGCACCTTCATGAAATGTTTTTTTCAAGGTGATGCGTGCAATCTGCAGAGCTGACCGTGCCAGAGAGAACATGGGCAAACTCATCCTCTTTTTAATGATAAGTGCACTGATTTTATAGTAGGCAGTTCACGCAGCACGAAAGCATTTCTCCAGCCGACCACGCGTTGTCACCTGTCCAACCGTCAGGTCAGCAACAGACATGTATACTGTCGAATGGGAATAGTAAATTGTACATTTCAAAGTCGTCAAAAGGGTCGGGGCAGAAGTAAAACAATTACATCACTGAGAAATATAGAGTTCACCCATGTTTTCCTGCTTAAGTCGATCAAAATTGGTCAAGAAATAATGATTTTTTTAGTTGCCTAGTTTGGCTGTCTGGTACTGTACATGTAGCAGCGCGTGGGACTTTTAGGGTTTATTTATTATTTGTTTGGGGAGTGCATTATTACACAATGCGGGGAACCTCGGGCTTTGGTCCCACCCAAAGGATGAAGCACTTACATGTACGGTGATGTACTTTGCTCTTGTGAAGGGCAAGGCGGTTTCACATTGTTCAAGGACACCCCTGTGAGAGAAATGCAAGTTTGTACTTGGGACAGTTTCTACGGGCACCAGGGCAGTGACCAGGGGGGCATGGAGGCAATTGCCTCTGATGCCTCCGTGAAGTAACAGACTTGAGTGTACCGTGAAGGAGGGCATATTGAAAGTCTGATCCAATCCTTGACCAGACTTCTTGAATTTCTTTTTGCTACTCCTGCTGGTTTTTTTGATGGTGCTGTCCTCCGTGTCATTTTATGTTGTGCATAATCATTTCAGTGATCATCTAATTTTAAAGACTTTCTTGGTTTTTGTTTTCTTTCTTTTTCGGTAAACGCATTCCTTTCTTTTAATTAATGTGTTTCAGCCTAACGTTTTATTGTCGTTGAATTTCGTTGTCGTTTTTAAATATGCAATTCAGCTCATAAACCAGTAATAATAATAATAGCACAGCATTTACTTGATACTGTTAGAAAATTGCAAAATACAATCTACATACATGATATACATGAAGCAGCTACACTTGTATCTGTACATATACGTAGGCGGGCCCTAACTTTATATAATTTATAAAATGTATATATTAGTTTATAAACTAATAATAAAGGAACTGGTCCCGTCTCCATCGAGTCCCGGGGGGGGGGGGGGGGGGGGGGGCGGGGGGGGGGGGGGGAAGCAATCACTAGAATCAGCTGACATTACAATTGCATTCATATTTGATGAACACTATAAAATGTATTATACATAAATTGTACATGGAGGACTTCAAAACATTTTAAGAAATTTCCATGATATCTCCCAGAAGGACTTTGAAAAAGAACTTGTGCTGTAAAAGACTTGCATTTCCTTTTTTTTTTTTTTTTTTTTTTAAATCATCACTCAGTTTGTAGAGTGTACACTGTACAATAGTTAAATTTAATGTTGCCTTGAAGTATTTATCATGTCTCAATATGCAGAGCTTGCCTGCAATGTACACTGTACAACCAATCCTAGCCGTGCTTAATTTTCTTCGATCCGATTTCGCTCCACATACATATCTCGGTTTCATATGGGATTGCCGTCTAAATTCCCTGCTCATTTAATTACCCGCTATCACAGGCAATCTAACACTGTGCCCCAAACCCAATTATCTAGTGCTTGTCATTAGTTCCGGCAGCTAATGGCGGCCGACCGGTTGGGCACCAGTGTCGCACACTGGTCCAGTGGCAGGGCTGTTCATTACGGGAAGTCGAACCGGCCCCCCGTCGGGCTGAGAATTCCTCCCAACAGTGTTGCACGAGTCGGAAACTGGAGTCTCCAATCTGGAAATCAATGAGTTTTTTTACAAGTAACCTGAGATTTAAATAATGCTGTAACCTGTGGAGATGAAGCAGAAAGAACTTTTTTTTTTGTACCATCCTGTACACATCAAGGAAACCCATTTGTAGAATCAGTCAGCCAGAAAGTGCAGTTCCTGAAACACTTTCGTTGAATGGGCTTTTCAGTAGTCTAGCCAGATGCACTCGGTCATGTACATTAGTGCACACTGTGACTGCATGTAGCCCAGTTTCTACAAATCCATTCAATCAGTTTTTTTATTGTTAAATGTTGTGTTTTATATGTTTGTTAAGGGTTTAGTTTGACACGCTGATTATTACCGAGGCTTGGCACTTCAATGTTGTGAAAGGGCCAGGCAGTTTTTTCCCACAGTAAAGGGAACCTTAAAACCATTATTGACTGCATCCTTCTGATGGGACGTAAAGCTGTTTGTCAGGGCTCGAAATTTACACTACATGTAGACCACAGGCTCGAAGCCAATGATTTTAGCATCGGGCCAGTAAACTCATGACTGGACAAGTCCGACGGTCTTATGGTTTTTGTCCAAATGTCACCTTTCCGATGTCCAAATGTTGACTTTCAGTCTGATAAATACACGTATTTAATAAAGACAAATGAGATCCCTTAGTTCTTGCTCAAACGGAAACGGTTCAAATGTTAAACTTTGTAGGTGGGCCTATTTTTGTTTTTCCCCCAGTCAGTCAAGAAAAAAAAAATTGTGGTCCAGTAAACATTTTTAGCTGCAAACCCTGCTGTCTTGTGGATTTTCTCCCATTCAAACCAATGTAACCAAACCGAGGCTGGAAGGGCAAATAGTCTGGTTCCTTTTAGTACAATGAATTTGAGCATCTATTACTGTTATTGGATACGGAGAACATGACCAAGATGGTGGCAGCATGATAAAGGTCTATTAGGGGGCGAAGTCTCAAGATGGAAAACTCAGGATTAAGACCCATCGAGGTTCCTCTTTTTAACCAAGAAATTACCATGTACATGTATATTTTGTATTACATTATCAACCACTAAGTACATTTACAAGCATCAAGCCTGCTTTCTTTTTCTATTAGGCATATATCCCCAAGTTAGTGACTCCTTCAAATTGTACCCAGGCCATGTCTTTTTTGTTGTTGGATTGTTGTGGTTTGACAATTATATGAATTTCAGTTCTCAGTGATCTCATTCCATGAAAAGTGCGTGGGCGTACATCGACCAGTGGCTTGACATTTGCGTGCATGAGCATGATGCACAGGGAGGTCCCTATTAACAGTGATGATCTTCAGTGCCGTTAAGGACAGACAATTTTCTTGCACTTTAATTTTGGAAATGCCCTCAAACAAGAGGAGAGAATACGAGACTGGAAAATGGTTGATGAGCGAAGCCATTGATGGGTAATTTGCGATGGATGCATGACTGGCCCATATGGAATAGTCATGAGGTAGTGTAGACTGTGATGGTCTCCTCATTTAAAGTGCATGAACCCCCCTCATATACTGATGCACACTTGGTCGCAGCAGTAACTCCACATAGGACTTGTACACTATCCAAATCCAGGCCTCGAATTTCGATGGAAAATCCACTAGGCTGCAGGACCTGTTGTAGCTCAATATTTGTACTGGGCCAGAGTATTTTGTACAAGACACACAGAACCAAAAAGAGGAAAGAAAAAAAAAACACGTACACAGTTTGACACATAAACGGTTTTTATTTGAACAAGCACTAAAAGATTTATCTCTTTTGATACTTCACGGAGGCAACGGAGGCAATTGCCTCCGTTGCCCCTGGTCATTGCCTTGGTGCCCTTACAATGTTCCAGTACAAATTCACAATTTTCCTCATAGAGGTGCCCTTTATCAAGAAGAAAATGCCTCGGTCGCCCTTTCAAGAATGAAGCAATCAGGCCAGCTCTTAAATGATAACATTTATCAGAATTAATAGTATATAAACTTATGTAATTTACATACATGTAGTTCCACCCCTGCCCAAGATATTACTCATTGAGGTACAGTGTACATGTGTTATTATTCAACTGAAGATGGTCTGACTTGTCCGTTTATGAGTTTACTGGCCCGAGGCTACCATCACTGGCCTCAGGTCGGCGGTTAAGTGTGAATTTTGACATGTTCATGTACCTGTGTGAAAGTTTAACCTGTGAAAGTTTAAGCTCAATCAGTCGTCAGCCTCACAAGAAATTAGGTAAATCTTTTTCATTGTTTTTAAACATCATGTGTTGAGATAAAAACAATTGTTTTACTCATTTCTCAAAAACTATAGCATTTCTTACAAGAATGATTTCAAGGCAGGTTTTCCCACCAAGACCGTCTTTAAACCATGCAAGTTATGTGCAAATCGTTTATTTTGTTTAATCCCACCAATGTTATGCCCACCCTTTAATGTGTGCCTAAATACATTCAATCAATGTCATTTACCGGGTGTTGATTTTGTATTATCCTCCACGATTATATTGAGACGTTAAATACCCGACCATTATTAAAAAGCATTTCATAAGGTGAAGACGTCCATTAATGTCGGACCCTTCATGATACGAACGGTCCCACGGGCGAAATATTGCAGGGTACAGAATGTTAATGGACACTGTGCATTATTCACACATACCTGTACTCCTTGTGTTGTGCTCTGTGTCTCCGATCGAACGCAGCGCAATGTTGGTCATTAATTTTTCTCAAAGCTAAAATGTTTTACAAGATGATGGAATAGGCAAGATATTTTGTTGTAAGGCAAGGCAGTTTTTTTTTTCCCCGAGTAAAAGGGTACCTCTACATGTATGAGGGAGATTTAAACTTCTATTGGAACATTTCAAGGGGCACCAAAGCAGGTGTGATACTTCACGGAGGCAGTGGAGGCGATTGCCTCCGTTGCCCCAAGTCATTGCCTTGGTGCCCTTGAAATGTTTCAATAGAAATTTACAATTTCCTTATAGAGGTGCCCTTTTTAAGAAGAAAATGCCTTGGTGCCCTTGCCCTTTTCAAGAACGAAGCAATCAGGCCCGCCAAAGCTTTGACCAGGGGGCATTGAGGCGGTTGTCTCCGTGAAGTAACAGCCCTGAGTGAAGCTCACAGACAAGTTACTCTTTTAAACGGTGTTGTTTTTCCTCTAATTGAGAAAATAGAATGAGCTGTTGCAAACTGCTTACCAACCTGTTCTATAAAATGCAACAAACTGTCAGTGGCCTCAGGTTTTGATACTAGCAGAGTCTGTCTCAAAGGCTGAAAAAAAAGGAGAAAAAAAGAAACTGAAACGACAACAAAAACTCTGCGCAACAGCGAGTAGAAAGGATTGAAGTAGTACCTTTTGAAGTGTGGTGGATACAGCGCGTCTAAACAGCGCTGCAATTTTCCCCAAAAGTACCAAGAAGTCTGTGTTTTTTTTGATCAGATAAAAGTCATTGTCTTCATTTCTGTAGCTGTCTGTAACCTTACACGTATAGCTCTAACCCAAACATTGTCTGATGTCATGTGTGTGGCTGTGTAGATGGGTTGCAATAGAAGCCATCTTCGGTGACAATTCACGCCTGGAATTTCATCTTTGAGAGGGCAAGGCCATTTTCATTTGGCAAAGGGCACTTCCATTGGAAAATCTGATTGTCCATGGCAATTTTCTTTTTCGGCTTGTAGTAGCCGCGTCAAGCTCTGCGAATTTTTCAACGCAGCTTGAGTTGCTTACCGACCAGTCATGGAAGGAGTTTATGAGATACACGTGTGCCATGTGCAGTACTTACAGTACTTGTAATGCACAGTTTTGCACTCAAAACAGAGCTGTGATTGTCGTTAAAGGTTGCTGATTTTTTTTTCCCCCATTGTTGACGTCATGTGCAACCCATCTATATGGTCTTAAAGTAGTTAGACTTCAAGACAATCCTTCGCAAGCTTGTACATGCAGGTTCTAAACTCCAAGCTATCCAGGGATTAACGATCATTGAACATGTTTTGTGTACCCTGATTGTTTAGGTAGCAAAGTGATGACTTTTTGAGTAGCAACTGATAACAGTTTGCGTAGCATTTTGCTACCCCCTGAGGGAAGCTATTCCCCTCAGTGCTGTCCTGTGTTGTCTAGTTCGACAGTCGATTGGGCTCTTTGTGTTTGTTTTAGCCACTGCTACATGTACAATGTACATAGCTTGGTATTTGTATTCCTCGAAGGGAAAGTTTGGAAAGATACATAGTCAGGCCTTGAATTTACCCACAGCACCCATAGCAATCGCCGTGGTGCCCTGTGCTTTGGCCGTGGTGCCCCTTTGCAAAGATCCAATACAAATTGATATTTTCCTCATAGAAGTGCCCCTTACCACCTGCTTACCAGAGGAAAATTGATGTGCCCCTCAAGAGCCAAGTTCAAGGCCTGCATGACACTGATGAGTTTAGGAGAAAAATTGTAAACACAAAACCTGTGTTTACACTGCACCTTACGTACATTAAGTACCGAAGTGCATCTTAACATGCATTGCTGTCCGTAAATATGTACATGTAAGCGTTTCTTTATTCTGCATGCCAATATTTCAACAGTTTACAACACTTCTTTTCTGTTTCTCTGTTCCACTTCAGAATTCTATTCGACACAACCTCTCCCTGCATAGTCGCTTCGTACGGGTCCAAAATGAAGGAACAGGAAAGAGCTCCTGGTGGATGATCAACCCTGACGCCAAGCCGGGTAAGTCATCCCGCCGGCGAGCCTCCAGCATGGATACCAGCAATCCCAAGTGGGAGAAGAAACGCGGCCGAGCCAAGAAGAAGGTCCTGGAGGAGCACGCCAAGTGGAACACCAGCCCGACGCCCAAGTTTGAAGGCGGGGAGCCGGAGACGTCGCTGTCGCTCGCACTGAGTTCTGAATTCCGCTCACGCGCCAGTTCCAACGCCAGCAGTTGCGGGCGTCTATCCCCCATCAATCAGATGGTTGAACTGACTGATATGCACGACAACGAGGCCCCACCTATGTCGCCAGGTGCCTACGATATCGGCCACCATACACAACCGTACGAGAGTCCAGATCACTTACACACAGACCAACTAACATCACTCGCCCAGGCCATGAGTCTTAACGCCTCGCTGAACGGCTCGGTGAGCTCTGATCTGAACAGTCCAGTTGAGCAGCTGAGAGTGCCGACACCCAGGAGGCCCTCTCCGCAGCACACAAGCCGTGGACCTCTTTTCCAGAATAGTGTTTCAAACAACTCCAACGGCTACATGTTTTCCCCCTCCCCAAGCTTCAGTGGGTCCGATATATCACCGGTACATAGTAACGTGCAGAGTCCAGCGTATAGTCCCTATGGTCAGAATTCCGCCATGAGTCCAATGGCACAGCAGCGTTGCTCGCCGTCAATGAGTGTCACTGACATGTCACAGCCTTTCAGCATGAATGTGCCACAGCAGCAGCAGCAGCAGCAGCAGCAAACACCTTCAGCCTTCACCATGATGTCACATCAGGACCCCAGCATGAACGCCAACAACGTCATCCTGTCCAAGCGGGACCCAATGCTGTCCCACTCAACGCTGCAGCCGGGCACCCTGATGCATCAACGCCCCACCAACCTGCTGTCAACGTGCCGCGTTCAGACCACCATCTCGCAAGGGCGGTCGCTGCAAGGGTTCAGTCCGCAAACCAGCCCGAGCAACCCACTGTCGGGGCTGCTGCTGCCGCCAAATCCGGTCACGGCTTCCCAGACCAACCATATGTCCAGCCCCACCCATGTAGCCCACAGCACCCAATACACGCAGTCCATGAACCAACTCCTTCAGAGCAGTCCGATGACCACCAACACCAGCGACAGGGTCCCTACCGACCTTCAGAATCTTAACGTGGACATGTTCAAGGATATGCACTGCGACATAGAGTCTGTGATTCACGACGAACTTAAGATGGACGACGGGAACCTGGACTTCAATTTTGATGGGCCAATTAACCAGACAGTACCCCCCAGTTGGGTTCATTAATGGCAGGTAGGTCAACACTCCTTGAATTTTTTCATCTTATTAACTCCGCCACGGAGGTTGTCATTTTGACCTGGTTCGTTTTCTGTGTTTGTCTGTAAGCTAGTTATCTCAAAACCTGATGGATTTCCATGAAACTTTGTGGAAAGACTAACCATGGATCAAGGATCAATCGATGACATTTTGGTGAAAATCCAGATATGTTTGTAGAGCCCTCCAAGACTTCAAAAAATAAGTTTCTTGTTTCAGAGACAGTCATGTACATGTATGAGACTAAGAGCGCCATCTTGTTTATAGCATTTTGGGCATATCTCCAGTAAGCAGGAACCCCACAATTCCGCTAAGTACTGAAATACAATGCTTAGCAAAAGTGGACAAATGCCATGTAATTCTGATTGGTTGTGACTGGCATTCGACTACATAAATTGTACCCAGATTGCAGAGTTTCTAAAAGCAATTAATTTCTACTTGAACAACTTTTTAATATGAAACCAGGCACTTGACCTGCAGCTTCATCTTAATGTCAATGACCCTGTTCAATCGCTGAATCAAAAAAAAGTTGTTGAAAAACACACAAAAAAATGTAAATATTTCAAGAAACAGCGGAGCACGCAAATCCCCAACCAATTAAAAGAAATCAAAGAATGAATCGTATCAACTTCTACGACTTCCGCCGAATCTCATTTGGGGATGTTATTTCTTTCTCATCCTGGGGAGTGCATTGGATTTCATCGCTGCCGCTGAATATTGTCCGCTCTGAAACTCGCCAAGCTCTGTTTGTCCTTAGTGGGGGGGGGGGGGGCGAGAGACACAGAGAGAGAGAGCAAGCTAGAGAGAAGAAAAGGAATACATGTAGATTACTTGTAATCGTCCAATGCATATGAATTGAAAATCTAGATTCTTTTTTTCGGCCCTTGGGACCGTGGGCCCTTCGCTGGGCTGTGTAGACTCAACTTTTTTAACTATTCAGTATTCCAGCAGGCAGTCGTCGACTTCATTCGGATGAGTATTTCGGAATATGCACGCGTTCTCAAGAAAGTCCATTAATTTTTCAGATTCTTGTCATCAAACCGAATTGATTGCTTTCTTTAGGTAGGTTCATAAAATCATAAACAATTACATTGGAAGAGGCTTGTAAGACTCTTGACGATTTGCAATTTGTAATTCAAAAAAAAAAAAAAAAAAAAGCTTAAAATCCTTTGAAAAGTTATATATTTTTTTGATGTTCGTTGTTTTTTGGGTTTTTTTTGGAATGTTTTCCCCAAGGCAATGTTGTGGATTATTCACAGCAGGCCTGATGTGTACTGTGTCCTTGTCAACATTGCCAAGGGCAGGGCATTGTTTTCCTAAGGGCACCTCCATGGGGGAAATCTTAATTTGTACTGGAACATTTCAAGGGGCACCAAGGCAACGATCACCAGGTGGTGTGGAGGCAATTGTCTCCGTTGCCTCCTTGAAGTACATGTAGTAGGCCCCGCTGTTACACAATACCATGTGCATGTACCTGCTAACCTAATTTACTCCAGGGCCCGATGTCATAGAGCTGGTTTAAAGCAGAAAAAGTAGCTCAGCGCAAGAAAAACATGCTCACTAGAATAAGGTTACCGGACAAACTACCATATCACATGTAGCATCTGTGACCGGTGTCCTGCTCATTTCTGCTTAGCGGACAATTGTTTAAGCACTATTTTCTGCTTAAAGCAGATCTGTGAATTTGGGCCCTCAATATGTCATCTGAGCCAACCTGTGAATGTGACCTGCAAGATAGCTTAAATGCAGTCTGTAGAGCTGCTTAAGCACAAAAAGTAGCTTACCACAAACAAAATTATGTTTACCACAATAAGGTTACCAGCCAAAATGCCATCTCACGTGTACAAACTGTGACTGGTATCCTGCTTATTTTTGCTTAGCAGACTTTTTTTAAGCAATATTTTGTGCTTTTATTAGGCAGGTCTATGAAATGGGGCCCAGGACAGGTGTTTTGTACCAGGCACCCTGCTTGAATGCATCCAAATGCAGCACAGTTGAAATTACTACTGCAGTAAATGCAGCAGAATTGAACTGGTTTTATGACAGCCCCGTGTCACAGGGCAGTCGCCTTGCTACATGTAAATGCACCAGTATGCATTGAAGTTTGCCGGGGTTGTATGCATTAACATTAACAATAATGGGCTTTTATATAGCGCCATTTCATTTAGACCACAGCGCATTAGAATATTTTTCCAGCAAGGTATTCGGAGTTACTTTTGAAGTATGAGGCCTTTTTCCTTTACATAGCACCATGTAAGGTGCTGCGGCGCAATCTGCAGCCGATCAAACCAGGAACACCGGGGCAAACCCCTTCTCTTTTCGATAAGTGCACTGGGTTCTTTTACGTGCATTACACAACACACGGGACCTACGGCTTTACGTCCCATTCGAAGGACGAAGCAATAATTGTTAAATGTCTCGCTTAAGGATACAAGTGTCAAGACCGGGACTCGAACCCACACTCGGCTGATCAGAAACACCAGAGCTCGAGTCCGGTGTTCTTATCCGCTCGGCCACGACACGCCACATACATTGACATATGGGGGGCCCTGTACGGTGCTGAATGCAGCACAGTACAACAGAGGATGGGAATTGACTGCTACTACACAGGCCTTGATCTTAATCGAGGCCACCGAGGCCATTGGCCTCATCCCCTGTCCAGTAGGCCAGCATTGCCCTTCAGAAAAATTGCACTGTCACTACCAACTTGGCCAGCATGCCCTTGTACAATTTCTCTGGCCAGCAAAAGCCTTCCCCCGTTTTTTCTTAAGATCGAGGCCTGACTACATGTATTAAATGCAACAAAATACAACTGCCTGAACCATTTGAATTAACCAATTTTACTTGACATGGACTCGGAACCAGGAATACCAATTTCTTCAATTAGACTGCAGGCTTACAGGGCTCTTCCCCAGGATTTTTTTGTCAAAACTGGAGGACATTCTGGACCCAAATTTTGCAACTTGTGTCAGCCGTAGCCATGATATAGGGCCATCTCAAGCAAATCAGTTTACTAAGTGCAGTCCTCAGTTCAACAGAATCAAGCAAAATGTGAAGTTTGATTTTGAAGGGTTAGAGTTCTAAGAAAGATGAAAATACAGCTCTCCCATTTTGGGGGGTATGAGTTCTGCCAAGATTCAAAAGTAATTACCACCCTCCCCCCCCCCCCCCCCCCCCCCGACTGATCTAACAATGTAACATCCATTTCAAGAGATCTCACTGGATATTGTTAACAATGACGTCAGAGGGTGCTTTTGTTTTTCTTGCATTTTTTTTCCCACAACAAAGGTCACGAACTTTAGATGTTTTCCCCTTCCGCTTGTGGGTGTTTTCTGGAAGACATTTGATAGTAAACAACATGCCCATTTAGTGGGGGGGGGGGGGGGGGGGAGGCCTCGCAAAGTTCAACGTGTTGTTTGGCATTTATCTGACAATTGCTAAAAACAACTTTTGTTTTTACCTTCAGTTCCTGCGACAACAATGTGAAATGTCAGGGATGGATTCTTGAAAAACTGTCCATTTTGTAAAGTGACATTAATAACAAAAGCTGAATAAGATTCTCTGCTGATGTACAGTGTACATAGGTATGTGTACAGCAAGATTTAAACGTGTTTGTTCAGATCACTACTCCTGGGATTTGAGGTCTTGGGACTCTGTCAGAATCTCACCATGACTTGTTTAAGTTCAGAGAAGATCATAAAAACAAGTTAACAAGTTTTGCCACTGAATAGACTTGTCCGCAAAGAACCGCGCCGACCAAAAACTTCTGTTCTTCATCAAAAGAACATTTACTTTCCCAGCAGTTGGTGAAGATGAGGTGTTGTTAGGCAATTTTTTTTTATTGGATTGACCTATTTCCCACTAACAGTTTGGTTTATAAATTATACAAAATTACAGGTATCCATAAATCATAAGTATTTTGTGTAGTGTATTACTTTGTATTAGCTTTGTGATGGGACTGTAACACAAGAGCATCAATATCAGGGTAGTGTTTACAAACAGGCAGACAGTGTAGTGGTGTGTACACCCGTATTGCTGTGTCTGTGTAATGAAGTGTTACAAATCGTCCCAGTTTTTACCAAGCGACACAATAGACCACACAGTGGTAAAACCATGTTTCGAGATATTGCAATTTGAGTTGGTTAAGTTTTAAAATCGCAGTTTCGATTTTATTTCATGGTCAAACTTTTTTCTTTTTTTTTACTTCGTTAGAAAGCTAAAATCTCAAAGGATACGTAATTGTGTAATTTTTGTTAAGGGAAACAACTATCGACTACTTACATACTTATAAACAAAAACGTCACTTTGTGAAAACGAAAAAGTTCAATATACACGGTTTTCGAGTTTTCACAAAAATGACGTATTCCGTGTGTGATAGTATAGGGGATGGTGTCACTTTGTGGAACACACACAACGCATGCTCGGTGTGGCATTCTCCATTCAGTCACTTTGTGAAAACTAAAAGATATACAAACCATGTTTTGTCACATGCAGTAACACATGGTGGCAGGGTGGCTTGGGTGGCTTGTGCGTAAAGCGCTCGCCTCTCACCAATGTGTCCCTGGTTCGGTTCCCGGCTAAGGTCATATTTGAGTAGAGTTGTGCGTTGGTTCTCTCCTGTGCCACGAGGGTTTCTCTCAAGACCTTCCGGTTTTCCTCCCTCCGGAAAAACCAAACACTTTCGATCTCAGGCTGTGCTCCGTGGTCATATATGGGTTGATGTGGTTGGCTGCCGAAGGCGCCCTTGAATGCCTGCAGCTCAAAAACGTGTAGCCGCGTCCTTCGCAATTCAGCTTCTCAGCTGCCAGTAAGGATGATTAGCCTCCCAAATTATTATTATTAATATTACAAGTCTACAACATGTCACTTCGTGAAGACGTAAAATTCCAGTTTCAACCAATTTTAGCTTAGTGACACTACTGTAACTAAGCAACCAAGATGTTTCAAGACTTGTTACTCGGCAGAAAGAAAGGTATCAGTGAATACCTTCTGATTATTAACATAACTAAAATCTGTACAAAAATTATTTTTCGAGCACTGTGTCACTTTGCGAAAACTGCGACGAAATGATATAGCCTTTCGTCAAGGCCTTTGTGGCTTTGGCAGCTGTGTAGCCGCAAACCACTGCAGCAAAGACCAAGTCAGCGCGCACCAGTGGCGAAGCCACGAGGGCCTTTCCAACTTGTTGGGAAATTCTAATGTTTTTTCTTTATTTCTCGATTTTGCTACCCTAATAGGGTAGCAAAATTCCCAGCCAATCGGAAGCGACGGGGTCAGCATGCATTAACCCTCATCCGCATTGTGATTGGCAAACGTTTCAGCGCTGTTCCGTTTGAAACTGACATGAATAATTCAACACCAAAAACCAGTAAAATCAAGTTGGAAAAGGCCCTCGTGGCTTTGCCACTCGATCGTGCGCGCTGACTTGTATTGGGTCTTCGCGGCTACATACATGTATACATGTAGCTTTCTAAGCCACGAAGGCCTTGACGAAAAGGCTACAAATGATACAGTATTTCAGATGGGAAACGAGCTTTGCAATGTAGGCACCCTTCAGTCACCATGCATGAATGATTGCAGGCTATGAATTTCGGAGAAGTGTATACAATCTAGTAAGGTTTGCGGTAAACCACGTTCGTGAAATTATCGCTCTGTGAGATTGTGTTGGTTCTGAGAAGAACCGGTGGTGTAACAACTCGATGTTTCGGTCAGTATGCTCTGATCGTATTCAGGAGACAGTTGGACTCTGATGCTGCTAGCTTCATACATGGCTTAAGTACTTTGGACTGAGGTGTGTTACCTCCATTTCAGTGGTACCGTACCCTTGGCCTTCAGGCCTGATATGTTCCTCACGGAGGCATCCGGGGTCGGAGGGAGGGGGGGATTGTCTGTGTTGCCCCATGTCACTGCCTTGGTGCCCTTCAAGTGTTTCAATACAAATTAAAAAATTTCTCTAGAGGTGCCCCTCTATCAAGTTGAAAACGCCTTGGTGCCCTTGCCCTCTCAAGAATGAAGCAATCAGGCCCGGGCCGTAGTAGAAGAAGTAGGTGCCCCCTTAAAAAATCCTGAAAGAGTGAACAGATTTTGTTTTGGAGTTCCCTTTAATGTTCACAATTTCAAATGGCCCTCAAAGATGAAACTTTTGGCCTACGATTTGTAAGCATTACAAGATCAAAGTATTATTACATGAGTAAGTGTCAAATCTTGAGGCCAAGTTGAGGGCAAATTGAGGACAAGGACCCTGCGACATTCCAGGCCGGTGAGCTACCTGTCTCTTTGTGTTTGACAACTGAAGAAAAAATAATAATAATAATCCAGTTCAGTTTAATTCTTTGTTTAAATTCTTGAAATCAAGACCTAAATCAAAGGGAACTTACACACACACATAACACAAAAACCAAAAACATTCTCAATCAGTTGTACCAACACGGTACGCATAATACGCGCTAGCAGTCAGCGACATTCAGTCTTCATGCTGGTTGCACAAGACTACATTTTCCCAAGTTTCCGGGTCATTAATTACGTGCTGTATCATCACAACCGGGGAGAGTGAGTCTGCTGGTAGTATTAGGGGCTGCTTGATTGATGGATGGGCCTGCACTGTAACCAGAAAAAAAAAAGAAGAGAGAACCGCCGCGCTACATGTAATTAGCCCGGGCTTATTGTATTCATGCTTAATGAGCAGGGAGGAGGGATCGCTTTGATGAGTTTTAATTGAAGTATCGGGAGGGTTATGTTGCGGAAAATAATGAGAGAATTACTACAGGCTGCAATATCATCAGTCTGTCTGTCTGCCATCTCATGTGTTTTTTTTTCTTTTTTTTTTGTATTTCCTCCGACTGCGTTAGTCAAGGTTTAGAAAACGTTTGTATTTAGAAATCAACCAACCGATCATTCTTTAGAAACAAATTTGCCTCATCATGCGCTTACAAGACACTTTTGTCGACATATTTGCATTAAAGGAAAACAAAAATTGTTTGTTTTCATCCCCCCTCCCCTAACAGTTGGCACGAATACATGGTATTAAAGACCCAGCTGAACATTGGAAAACTGACTGTAAATGCTTCCATTCTTTGCACAAATCAAGATACATGTACTTGTAATAAAAACCAACCTGTGAAAATGTCAGCTCATTTTGTTGTTTCATTTGCGGGAAAACAGTAAAAATGCACTGGGCATTTTTGTACGCATTCCTACAGGCAGAGTTTTTGTCTCACTGAGACAAAAACTAATTTTGGATCTTATTTCATTTATTATTTAAAAATGATAACACTTCAGGCAGAAATAATTCAAGGAAACTTTTCTACCATCATTATCTTTATACCATGTAAGGTATAATGTAAGTCTGTGAACATTTATGTTTTTCTTCTTACCAATGTTGAGCTGCGGCTTTAAGTGAGAATTTTCTCATCGGATCTGCACCCGATTGCTGAAAACATGGCTTGTGTCAAGAAACAGCACAGGCCCCAACAAACTTTTTTCTTGTAAGGGCAGTTTTTCCTTGAAGGGGCACCTCTGTGAGGCAAATAAGGAATTCTACGGGAACATTTCAAGGGGCACCAAGGTCAGTGGCCAGGGGCATGGAGGCAGTTGCCACCATCGCCTCCACGACGTATAAGACCTGATAGCAAAATCATGACCAGTTCAAATACAAAGTTACATATGGTAAACATGTATCTGCAGTCATTTTTTGTTTTGAAAATATAAAATCACATCAAGTTACGCTCTATTTGTGTGGTCAGTGGTTCCAAGATTTCCCCCCTTATGAACTGAATACAGTTTGATGGGTACCGGGTTATCTTTCTCCCCTTTCATTGCCGAGACTCTGTTTGATTCTCTTTGACATGTTTATCATTTTAAAAAAAACCTCGTCAACTCTGGTTACATGAAGAGGTCTGAAAAAAAAAAGGTTTTTCATGTAAATTCCGTCGCAGTTTGGAATAACAAAAACATGATACAATGATAACAGCATCATCATCACCAAGAATCACATCTCCCGTTAGGTGTTTGTCATCTGACATCCACCCTTTCCCCCTCCCACCCCTCCCCCCTTCCAGTCTTGGGGTGCCACTTGTTTTCAAGTCAAATTTTATTGTTCATGTCAGAGCCTGTTCAGAGACCTTCTCTCCCCCTGGAACGAACAAAACATTACCCCCGTAGCCCCTAGGACAATCAGCGATCCACAAACGGTGAGGATGGGGCTTGTGTATGTACGTCGACCCTATCAGCCCAAGAGTAGAGGGGGGGGGGGGGGCCGCTTCTGCAGTCTTCTACCCAGCCTCATCCATGCACAAAAGGCAGGATACTTCCATTTAATAGAATATAATTCTCTATGATCTAGCGGGGCCATCATAGCGTGTGTAAAATGATGACGTCAGTGGGCTTGAAGCCGTCTGCAGAGCTATGCGTCCGCTCTCCAACCAACCACCCCCACCCCCCCTCTTCCTGATGAAAGCCGTATGACGTAGGCAACCTCAATCGGATCTATAGCCTATTCAATCTTACCATCGCCACTGTTTGTGTATGTGTGGGAAAAACACTCCCTCTCTCACTTAAATTCTTATTATCTGTAGGGCATATTATATCGTGTTTATGACGACAGTTTGTGATACTTTTGTATCTTTTATTTTTTAGTGTTTTTTTTTTTTTTGTATGTATAAAAAGACGTGAAAGAACTTAAAGATGCACTGGACTTGACTGTCATGAGATAAACTACGTACATGAACATTTGCACACATCTTGAAATGCTGCTTGCTGGAGTCCCCCGCAATTTTAGGACAAGGGTCTGAAACAAATTATGCTAAAAGTGCTCTTCACTTTAAGAAACAAAAATTTACAATTTCCTTACGGATTTTTTTTTTTATTTTTTTATTTTTTTTTTTTAAGCTGTAGGAAAAATTGCTATAGCCCGTCATGAATAAAAGTCAGGATCCACTGTTCACAAAATAATGTTTGTTAAAAAAAATGTTAATATTCGTAACACAAAAGGAAATAATTTGCCACCTTTTAATAAAACTCAAAGGGAAAGTACATTGATAAAGTACATTGATGGACTTTGGGAGGGTAAATTAGTTGCTATCCTTGTTAATAAACACACCAATAGTGTAGTTGATGGGATTATGCCTTTGATGATGCAAGCGTAGGTTTTCACAGAGTGGGAGGAGGCCCCTATGTCACGAGAAATACTTTTGGCTGTAGAGCCAGCACAAGTTTAAATTTTGAAAAAAATATATATAGAATATATATTAGAATAGCAAGCAAAAGCAGCTAGTTTGAAAATTGATTGTTATTTGACCTTTATTTTTTTTCAACGGACAAATCTGTGATGGCCCTATAGCTAAATGGTTTTCTCATGACTGTGTGCCAAATTCCATGCTTGCATCAGCGAAGGCACAAATCCCCCTAAGTATTTACTCTATCTGCCCCCTCTCCCCCCCCCCCCCCCCCCCCCCACTACGGTACATCAAACCAAGCTGTGAGAAATATATGATTTTGTGTAAACAATGACAAATTGTTCAGTTTTAACAGGGGCTTTGGGCATGTTCATGTCGGGGCGTAGTTCGACGTCAAGAGTCAAAATAATCAACGGAGATTTGTGGGGTCAATGCCATTTCTTTGACTTTGACAGCAATATTTCACTGGAGGATTGTATAAAGTATGTAAACTTTACAGTCAGTGAGCTTTCAGGTCAAAATAATAACAAACAGTATCTCTCCTGATATTTTCTTTTTAAAGCCCCAGCTCAACATTGGTAAGAAGAAAAACATAAATGTTCACAGATTTACATATGTGGTATAAAGATTTAATGATGTGAAAAACTTTCCTTGAGATAGTTCTGCCTGAAGTGTTATCGTTTCTAAATAATAAATGAAATAAGATCCAAAATTAGTTTTCGTCTCAGTGAGACGGAAACCCTGCCTATAGGAATGCGTACAAAAATGCTGAATGCATTGTTTACCGTTTTCTCGCAAACGAAACAACAAAATGAGCTGACATTTTCACAGGTTGGTTTTATTACCAACATATTGATTTGTGCAAAGAACGGAAGCATTTCCAGTCAGTTTCCCAATGTTGAGCTTGGGGCTTTAATTACCCATTATGTAATTTGTCCTTAATTAGGATTAGGAACAACCCATCGAGATTGGACCACAGCTGGCAACAAAATCCGCTTTTTGCAAAGCGTAGACGTGTGAGCAGTAACGCAGTACAGGAGTTTTAGAATTGTTTGTTGTCAGAAGTTTGGTCTAGTAATTCTTAGCAGCGTGACATTTCAGTTCAGTCTGCTTCGTTTCGTTTCCTCCTCAAGGCAATCACCAGAGCATACTGATTGAGACTGCGAATAGCCAAACCCAGTATACATCTACATGTAGTATAAACCAACATGAAGAAATAAGGAAGCATGTTGTACATGTATGCGGACATTTTGTCTCTGTCGTACATGTAGTTGTTGTTTTTTATTTATTTATTTGTTTTTTTGTTACGTCACTCATTATCGGTCATTAGAGGTAGTTGTAGAATAAGACTGGTAGTCATCAAAAAGATGGTTTCCTTTCAAACTGAAAGCTCACTGATTATAAAGTTCCTATCAGCATCAATCCTCCAGAGAAATATTTCCATCTGACTGTTTAAGCTGAGAAAATAGCATTTTGAAGACACCCCACCCCCACCCCCTCTGGTTTTTGGGGGGGGGGTTTGCACCCATCAAAATAAGCACGGAAAGGAACATGCACAAGACCTTTATTTGTGTTTTTACTAAAATGAGACGACCACAAATTTGTACAGGTTGAATGTGTGTGGTGGGTTTATTAAACACAGACAATTTCAGGACGTACTACTCTTTCAAAAAGCAATGATGTAGTACAATATTTGATTAAAGGTAATGTCTGATATATACAGTGCTTTCCCGGAACAATATTGCTGCATGTCTTTCATTGCTGTAGGATGACTAAATTGACATGAAGTAGTGAGCCTTGCAGATGGCGATGTGGGCCGAGTTCATCCTGGAACGGCATGATATGTAGTTTTGCCTTAAAACTAAAGGGCACCTTTATGACGGAAACAAATCATTTCTTACTGGAATGTTTCAGGAAGTGCACCAAGGCAATGTCCAGGGGCATGGAGGCAGTTGCCCCTGTTGCCTCCAGGAAGTATCAGGCCTCAGCCCTTTACCTTTTGGAATTACGGGGTTCACTTGTTTAGTGAAAGCGTGAAGAGATGTAATACATCGTACATATACATTGTACGTGGCATCTTTAATAAGATGTGTAATTTTATAGCAAGATTGAACGGTGCAATACAATAGAATGTGCAAGGCTTGTGCACATTTGTACAATGTACAGATTGTACATACAGATACATGTCACGTACACATGGTTTTATATTATTCTATTTATTTATTCAGGATTTAAATATGTACAGTGACAAATGAAAAAGACGATCCAAAAGATATGGAAGCCTGGAGATTGACCAAAAGTGAGCCATGCCACTATCCCCAAAAAACAACAATCCCTTACAAATAGTAAATATGTAAAGACAATAATTATGTATACATATGTACAGTACATGTGCAGCATTTCTTAAATCGTTCCGGTGTCCATTTCCTGTTTTTTCGTGTTTCGTGCAAAGTTTACTCAAAAGTTACTATTTTATGTAAAGATTAATCTTTCTTTAGATTGATGTAAAATTTGCATCGGGGGATAGATAAAGAACATTATTTGTGTTTTTAACCTACATGTATGCATGGATGTGTGTCAAGCACTGTATACTCAGTACCTTTCCCCGGATGCTGTGAAAACAAAAATCGCTAGTTTTTGTTTCCACCAGTAAAAACAAGCAACGGTGCATAATGTACAGATGTAATTGAGCAATTTTTTTTATGGTTCCGCAGAACATCGTTCAGTGACATTTTAGAGCTCTAAGTAGTCTGTATAGATAAAAAAAAAAATTCTTCATACCGGCAGCAATAATAGCCACAGTGTTCAATAATAAGGCCTCCCCGCTCAATTTATTGAAACAGGCATGTTAAAATACCAGGGTTCACTTTGGTCATTGTGCAGCCGTGGTTATGAGTAATTATAGGGGAACCGTACGGAGTGATAAACATTACGTCAGCCATCAGCTGGTCGAAGGAATATCCCATAGCAACCGTCCTCCTTGATAGTTTGATGGCAGTGTGTTGACATGCTCAGCTTTGCCTTGACAATCAAGCCGGTCTGCCCCGTCTGTGCAGACGAGTGTGAAATTACGCAGCATTAAATAGTGGCTCTCCGTCAGCGGCGGCCCCCAGACCCAAGGCTGCGAGCAACTTAATACGTCAGTCCGAGTGCTCCTTCAAGTAGGGGGGGGGAGCATAATCGCATCATCGCTATGACAGCAAAGAAATACAGGTATCCACTAACGGTAACCCCTCATCCGTCAGCCGACGACCTTTTTTTTTTTTTGTTGTCTCTTCAAGATAAAAGGTGACGTTGAGACAAGTTTTAAGGAAATGCAGGGATATGATAAGGCTTGGTTTAAGTACACAGTTCATCTCTGTAGTTCAATTAATGCATCTAAAATTAGATTGTTTATAGTGCTGATAGGAATGCCTCTAGACTAAAGTGACGTCTTTAGGGCACACTTAGAAGATATTTTTAATTGCCGCCAGAAATACATAAAATTAAAGGGAGAAATTTTATTTTTTATTTTTTTTCGTTTATAAATAAATTCCCATTTTGTAATTTTGCACCATGCAGTCGACCTGAAAAAATTGCGTCAATTTCAGTAGCTGAGTTTAAGCGAAATCAACAAAAAACGATTTGTTATGATTTTTATCATTCACATCGGGCTTATTTTGACTGTGGCAATTGTAATAAGAAGTGATGATTTGCTTTAAGTGCAAATTTCCTCGACTTTGACAGTATTTCAGACGGAAATATCTGGGAGGTTTTGGATACATTAATTCCGAAAAGATATCCCAAATTATCTTATTTTTTCATGTTGTTTCCACAGATTTGTTTCAAATCAATTTTCTTTGCCAAAATAGTTAGTCTGAAGGATGTACTGGTTTTGTGTAATCCTAGTTTTCTTCTTCAGATAATTCTTTCATTCGGTTTTAGACCAGGCGGTTTTATTTAAAGTACATTTAATCCCCTCTGCCAGACACATATGACATGGAATCTCTACAAGCTTTACATAGACGCCAAACTTTAAGTTTTGTTGCAGTTTATCTTGATGTTGAAATACATGCAGGCCTTGCGCTTAAGCTTTTTGTAAAGTAGCCCAAGGGGCTAGTAAACTGTGCATTTTACTTGCCCCCAGGAAGTTTTTTGTTGCCCAAATTTTAAACAAGTATTGTCATAAATGTATCTTCCTGAAACTAGTGGTAGCAATCACAACCAGTTTAATGGTCAAACGAAGTTACATTCATACACTCAAAAATAAATGAACACATTTCTAAAATGTATTATTCACATCTGAAAAGGAAGAAGTACGAGCATTATAAAGTTGCACAGTTTTTAGTAGCCCACAGGGCAAGTTGAGAAGTGGTGTTTACTAGCCCATAACAGTTTTTACTAGACAA
Source organism: Marthasterias glacialis (assembly GCA_911728455.2). NCBI lineage: Eukaryota > Metazoa > Echinodermata > Asteroidea > Forcipulatida > Asteriidae > Marthasterias > Marthasterias glacialis. The sequence goes on from OU452224.1 coordinate 18,882,777, forward strand.
TGAACGCCGGGCTAGTGCTAAGCGTGAGCCCTGACATGTGTATTTTTGTGTGTGGGAGAAGTGGTGAACTTGATGTTACGTTAATCAGTGGATTTGGCACTGCACTAGTTGAGTCATGCGTGTTGGTTTACCGGTGTGCACAGGAATGCATCCACTACAAATGAAATCTCCGCTTTGCATTTCTTTGTAAAATGGACTGAATGGAAAGTCAAATCTCAATACGCTTCCTGCCGATTGTTGCTAACCGATGCGCCATGACAGCTGATGACTTAACAGGGGGGGGGAAGTACCTAATTATGACACTGAGCACTTATCGTGACAGGTGGCATGGTACAGTAGTGGTGGTTGTGGGGGGGGGGGGGGAGAGAAGAAGAAAAAGAAAGAAAAAAAAAAACACCAATGAAAAATTGCCTGGTTACGTGTTTGCTTATTCACACAGGATGAACAGTGGTCATATCGAAACCGGTCGAGTCAATATTTATCTTAAGTCATTCCTTTTTTTGTGTTTGTGTGTGTTTGTGTAAATGAGATTCTGAAAAATATTTACTTTATTTATATATTGTTTGAAATTTCATGACATCAAACAGTTGACTTGCCCCGCAGCAAAATTACCTGTCGAGAATACAGTGCTCTGTTTGGCTGTGTCACGTGTTCATGTAAACTGCACACACAAATTAATTTCTGTGTTTATGTACACACGTGTACATGGTGTATGTTTGTCGACCTGGCGTGGATTTCACAAAGCGCTAGGACTAGTCTTATCTCGAGTTAGGATGAGTAACTGGTCCTAACTTATAGGACTAGTCATAAGTTAGGACTAGTCATAAGTTAGGACTAGCTTTGTGAAATCCACCCCTGGTAAACCAAGGACTTCTCTTACATGTAGTTAATTTTTTTTTTCCAGCGACGTCCCCACTGGTTTTGTACACAAAAGCAAAGCGAGGACGCCTTCAGTGTGTCACACCACCCCGGATCCCTCTTGTAAAAGTCCTTCGGTATCAATGGGCAGGCACGCTCATGGAAAAGTACAGTGTATGTTTACTGTACATTGTACGAATGTGTACATGGGTGCCCCCCCCCCCCCTTTTGTTAACTTCCTGAATTTGAATGTAGTGACAAGAGCGTGTAGTGAATTGTTCAGGTGCATGTATGGCGAGTTCTTGCAATCCCATTGGCTATTCTGTGAGATTCCTGCGCTGTTATTGGTTGACCTGTGACAGTGTTTCAATTCAATTTTCAACGCAGATGACCCTTCTAACATGGGCACAGACTGCACAGTAGAAAAAATTATCATTGTCTGCAATCTTGAAAGAATCTCCAACTACATTATTCTGGTTGTACCTTACACTGATGTGTGTTAAGCACTGTATATTCAGTGCTTTCTCGAGTCCTGTGGGGAAAAAATGTACACAGGCATGCCACTTGGGTGGGATTTGAACCCACGACCATAACCACGACCCCCAGCCGTAATTTCAAAGCAAGAAAATAGTAGTGCAATTTACAGCATACATTATGTTATAATAAGTAGATACAGTGTAGAAACTCAAAAACAAAACTCATGTATTGCATTAAATCAGACCAAACTTAATAATGGGTTAAATGAACTCCTATTGCCCATATGCATGTCCCAGTGCGCATGACCAGAAATGACCGGCACGCAAAGGATTCTGGGTGAAATCCGAGTTCAAACAACATCGGCACCCATCATAGGGCGCTGATTTTGAAGCAGTGCGGTACACAACACGTTAAACCTGGCATTCATGCAGTACATGTAAACTACAGCATGGCGTCCATCTTGGCAACTTGGTTTCTTTGTTAGCTGTACTCAGTCTCCCAAGATGCATTGCGGTATATATTTAAGATGGCGCTTGTGTGCAAGAAGACATTTCACCTAAGTTTTAAACTCAACCAAATGAAACAAAATCCCCCAAACTCAAGGAAACTTCCAGACAACAGAAAAACAGACTCTCTGAGCAGTTCTCACCTCCATCTGTGTATACTCGTGTCACTCATCATCCCATTTTTACGTCTCGTCTTTTGAGGTCCCCAGGAGTCACCCCACAAAGGCAGCCCAAGAATGGAGCCGCAACCCCAGCCTGACCTTGTGGTTGCAGCCCAGCCAAATGCTTCCCTCTGTTTCTTGTGGGGGTTCCGTTTGTTTATTATTCACACATACATGTATTCACCGAATTCGTGGAAATGGTTGAACGTCCAGGTGTGTGTTTGCCATTCACATGTTGGATGGACCAGGACAAGATCTTTAAGTAAATATCATAACCTTGTAGTGAAGTTTGGAGGGGTTTAACTCTTTCACTATGGCGTGCCGCTCACAGCGGCACGGTGAATTACTACATGCCAGAGAGCCCCTGCCAGCGGCTCGAAATTAACAAAATATTAAACAGTTCCGTCACATTTGATTCCGTAGCGAAAGAGTTAAGGAATTGGAAATTTGTTTAAAATGTAGATCTTCGCTAAGTCGGACAATCCACCGCTTCATAATGGCTTAAAGAAAATTAACGAGAATTGTTTTTTATTGTCTTTTTTTGGGAGAAAAAAGAAAAAAAAAGAAAAAGCAAGATCGGAACATTGAGTTGTTACACCACCGGCTCTTTTCTGAACCACCACAATTCGTTACAGAGGTTTTGACGTACATGAACATGGTGTTACCGCAAGCCGACACCAGAAAAGAATCGGTACCACTGTACTTTTTCGTTTGTTGAAATTAGTTTCCACTTTATCAAAACTGTTATCCAAGTCATGTTTGTGCCAAGTAGTATTTGTCAGTATGCGTAGTAGAGTTCTGAGAACGTTTTTTTTTAAATTATATATTAAAAAAAAATTATAGTATTGTGAAGTTTTTTTTTTCAACGACTAAACGCCGCTGGAGATTATTTTTGAGAGTTCTGTGAATGATGTAATTGAATTAAACCCAAATGAGCTGAACGGTTGTCCCGATGGACGCCGTACAAAAACACACCTCCACACTCAAGTTTTTTTTTTTTTTATCGTTCTTGCCCAACAAAAGACCATTCGGGGAAACAGTCTGACAAACAGTCGTAAACACAATGGAAGTATTTGTGAGTGCCGTTCACTGATTGCGTTGATAATGGGGGTGCTGTTGGGGCCAAGTGAAGTGTTTAATTTTCTGTTAAAGGGAAATTGAAATTTTAAAGAATTATTGCACATAACTTGGTATTGAAGATGGTCATGGTGGAAATCTTCCCTTGAATTTTGTTGCCAGAAATGCTTCAGTTTTTTGAGAACTGAGTAAAACAGTTAGTTTTGGTCTTGTGAGTGCGAAACCCTGTTTGAAAATGGTGAAAACATAAGGGGGGGGGGGTATCATCTTTTTTTTTCTCATTATTTTCTTGTGACCCAGATGACTGATTGAGCTTAAACTTTCACTGGTTTGTCATTTCATGCGTGGGTCATTCCATGAAGGGGGGACACAATTTGGTGACATTTTTCAATATTATAATTTATGTCAGAAAAAAATGTAGCTCTTCGTGTTCATAATTTTTTAAAAGGAAATTCATACTTTCTTGATCATCAAGAAATTCTTTTGTACAAATCTTCATTCATTCTGCTGTATTCAGACAAACCACACACGGTTTGAACTTCTGTTCTTCATTTACACACATTGTTAGGTGTTTGTAATTTTTTATTTTTCAAAAGAAAAAAAAAAGATTGTCAGTTTTTAATCTGGAAAGCTGACTTGGCTTACAGTTTATGATGACGTCATTCATCTTGACATAGTGGTATTTGATATTGTTCTTCTTTCAAGAAGGTTGTGATGGAGTACAATCTTGGCAAAAATGTTTTCCAGGCAAATGTATATTGTGCTCTTTTTTTTCAAGGTGGTCAGAGCAACACTCAGAACACCTGTTTTTTTCCTTCATCTTCTTTTCTTGTTTTTTGTTTGTTTTTGTTTTTGTTTGTTTATGTTTGTTTTTTGTTTTTTTGGGGGGGGTGTTGGGAACTTAGAGACCCTGTTTAGTTGACATTTTTCAAATTTTTTAACTTCGTTTCTCAAAAAAAAAGAAAAAAGAGCGGGACTATGTTGAACGGAGACACTCGTGGGCGTTTATTGCAATGCACTTTCCCACTCTCCATGGTGTGATCAGCAGAGTACAGGTCCCCACTGGGTACAATACCCCCACTGCAGGTAACAATGGCTAATACTCCCCCATTCAACCAGGCTGAGTCAACCAGGGCAAACACAATAGAGTGCCTTGTGGTCGGGTTGAACAGTAGGCAAGCAACTGTAGTTGACCAGTGAACCCCCCCCCCCCCCCATCTATGGGACAGCGGAACAAAAAATGCCTGTAGGGGGATGTAACAAACAAGTCTGGGTTGCAAGTAGTAAACAACATTCAGTCGGTTGGTACTACACTGGGTGTGGTGGTGGGTATGCTTGATGCAGGAATCCTAACCTTGAACAACGACAAAAAAACAGAGAGCATAATGAAACCAATCTTTGGTAGGGGTTCGATGGATTTTTGTATTTTTGTGTTTTTTTGGTGTAAATGTTGTTATTGTGTGAAAATGTTGAGTATCAGTTTTGCTTGCCTGGGGGCGCGTCCACCAGATGGAACTGGCTTTCAGTTTATTAACTTGACTGTCATGTATTTTTGTTTGCTTCTTCTTCTTCTTCTTTTTCATATTTACAGACATTCAATCATCTGTTTAAAAAAAAAAATAATCCACAGGATTAAAAACCAGAGATAAAACTCAATGAGCAAAATGCTCTGGAAAACCTTGTGGCTGACCGCACAATTGTAAAGTAATATTTCTTTGATCATTATTATTTTGATTATTATTTCTCTTTTTCTGGTCTGTTTTACCAACACATTCCACTGTAGTTTTTGACTGAACCGAAGTCGCAAGCTAGAATGACCAGTCGCGCTTTCCTGCGCATTCTTTCCTAGCTATTTGACACACCCTCTTTTGTCCCTTACGTAACATTACTTCGGAATTCTTTGAATTACCGATCAGACAGATTTTGCCTGCTATATAAATGAACGCAGGCCAAGAAAATTCTCAGAACCACACATAATCAAGAGATTATTGACAAATGGTCATCGCAAATCGGTACCTTATTGACCAGCCGCCATGGAAACCTTCCAATCTTATGTGTGGCCGTTTTCAAAAAGATGGCTAGGGGCATGGGCTGTGGCTTGGGCCCCGGCTTGGGCTCCGGCTTGGGCTCCGGCTTGGGTCTGAAAAATATCTTTCCATTCTGTATCAGTGTTGCAGTCAAGACCTGGAAGTCCGAGACCCAGACCGAGATCTTGACAATTGAGGCCGAGGCCGAGGCCGAGACCAGTCCTCCCAAGGGGGAGACCAGCCTTTCCAAGACTTTTAAATTTTGTTATTTTTCTAATTTTTTTATTTTCTTTGGTGAGGGGGTGGGAGTATTTTTGGTGACATAATTAGTTTCACAAGATATTTACAATACTGTTGAATATTCCATCTTCAGGTTTAAACTTAGGTAACATTTTAAGGTTTAGGTAACATTTTAAGATTTCCTGTAGGATATTATTATTATATCTTTCTGGTAATGAAACCAAGGGACCCTCAAAACTGCCTTTGCACTGTGACCTGTAGGCCTGAAGATACCTGTGTAGCGAAAATAATAAAGAAATCTTAGTTTTAGAGGTGGGAGGAAAACCCTAAAATAGGGAAAACCCGCGCAATCAGGTAGGGACTGAAAACCAATTCCACATGCAAGGCTCCAGTTCGAAGGGGTGGGGGGGGGGTGGTTCGAACCGGGGTCCACAGAGGTGAAAGGCAGGGAAAGAAACCACTAACCTAACTTGAATGCCAATAACACAAACATCTGTCGACGTGAAAACTTATGTATGAACAATAAGTTATTTTCTTTCTTGCTTTACTACCTGTCGTTGCTATTGAAATGAGAAGGGAAACTTGGAGAAGTAAACATCAGTAAAAAGAGAATGGTGTACTCTTTCCAACAGTGTATGGTTTGTTTAGGATATCTTTATTTGCAAGGCAGTAAACAGTGGATGATTATTGCAGTGCAGCAATAAACAGAGGGGACCAGAGACAGAAGGATATGGGTGGGAAAAAAATGAAAGAAAGACAAAAATTAGTAGGCCTATTTTTGATTATAGCAAGTGAACTCTAATCGTCAAAGTTTATTCACCTGATTTTACCCTTTGAGTTCTTGAATGATTTCTCAACGATGCATGAATTGTTTTAAACAAATTAGTTTTTACAAAATCTAGTTTTTTTTGTCAAGGATGTAGCTCAGTTTCTTTCAATGAAACAAAAGATTTCCACAAAATCACTGACAAGAAAACCAGTCAGACATGCCCCAAAATAATTAATGCCTCCTCACGAATCTTTTACCAAGTTTTCACAAAGCCATGCTTTTAACATACTTTTCAGTAGCACCATTGCATGATTAATCTCATTCAGCTAACCTACATAATCTAAAACTTTTCCATCACTAAGCTTTGTGGTTGTTCCATTGGCTGCACAGATAATATAAAAAAAAAATCCGCATTTGACCTTTGACCATCGTGCCGCTGTTTGTGGGCGTTCGGTGTGCCCTTGAAAATCTTAACACTCCATTCCACTGTACAGTAAGCCCGCAAAACACTTGGTGACGGCCATGATAACAATTTATTAAAGTGATTGCTTGTAATGTGTTAAATGGCGCATGTTAAAGGGAAGGGTTAGAAGCAATATATGGCTTTAGAAATTCAAGTTGTTTGGCAAAAACTTTTGCTGTGATTTTTAAAGTTTTTTTCTCATCTGTTTTAAAGTGTGAACCATTATTGTAAATTTAGTTTTTTTTTAAAGGGGATGGTTGTTACAATGTACATGTAGACTTGCAAGTCGCTCTGAGCATTCTGTAGACCTCCATAAGGCGCCCCCCCCCCCTAAAAAAAAATAGTTTCATGTCCTAGCCTGCTTTATATTTTACAGCCACTTCGATTTTTTTTTTCTTTTATGAGTATACAATTTTTATAATTGTCACATCGGAAAACACCAAATCAAGCAAAGTAACTCGGCAGACGTTTTTAAAGCTTCACTTGTTTGATTGTTTCTATCGTATTTGTGTGCAGTCATAGGCATTCATAGGGATTTCAATCAAAGGTTGGGGAGGGGGCGGATTCTGCTATCTTGGATTTATTAAAAAAAGAAGAAAGAAAAAAGAAGAAACACTTCCTTTCTCACAAAAGCAAGCCTGGCATGAAACTTGTTCACATTTTTTTTACAGGTTTTCCCCTTCCTTCAAGTCTACACATTGTACATGTATCTACATCGGTTGCTGAATTAAAATGAGGCTGACAGTATGGTCCCTTACAAGCACCCAATTCCTTGACTGTTACTTTGTGATAAGGAATCAGACAAGGCTTTGCCGTGGGCTTCCACATGAATATATGAATTCCAAACTTTGATGACTACAGACCAGAAATTATAAGACGGATTTTATATTTATATATATCAGATCTCTGCGTGGGTGTTCTGTCCTCTGAAAAGGGCTCTTGTCCGTTCTCACTATGCAGTGGGCTGCTGTAGCATCCTGAATATCAGATGATATGACTTGCGGGATGATTAGAAATTCAGCCACGATATGTCTGCAAATTTACCAGGATTCCGGGATGGAGTAAATGCCAAAGTGACATCACTTTATCCATTTAACATATTATGCTTTCAGAACTGAGGTAATCAAAATTAACATTTCTGGAGTACAGAATGAGCGGGGAACAAAAAAAAAAAAAAATCAACTTTAAAAGCAAGGCAGGGTTGAGCCTGAGGGGAATTCAAGTCATTGAGGTCCGATTCTCAAATCTGCTAGTATGACCTTTTCTAATCCGAACCTGAGGGATGAACTTATGAATAATGAGAAGTTGCATATTTGCAAACTTCCAAGCCAGGGTCACATTTTCACAAAAATGTTCCATAGCGATGACATTTTTAATCACTTAATGGCAAAAACATCACTTGGCGCCAGTGGGAACAATGTGAAACGACATGCGCTTTACTTAGAGCTGGCAACCAGTTTCTGCTAACCAAAATGATTTTGTGCTAAGTAAATGTTTGTACTGAAGCAGCTCTGTGGGCCCAATTTCATAGAGCTGCTTAAGCACAACAAGTAGCTAAGCACAAAACAATTTTGCTAACCGTATCAAGGTTGCCAGCCAAAAGACCATATCACGAGCACCGTATTTGACTGGTACCCTGCTTATTTTTGCTTAGCAGAAAATTGATAAGCGGTATTTTGTTCTTAAGCAGCTTTGTGAAAGGGGGGCCCATGTTGGTGGGTAGAGGACGTTTTATTCAAAGAAAGAGTTCAAGTTTTATAGACTACAATCGTTTCAAATCCCTGAATGCTTTTTTTCCCCCTCTAGTGAAATGTGGTAATAAAAAGAATTATTCAAATGAACATTATTAAGATTGTATTTGATGTGGAATTAGTGAGATTGATTTTATTTTATTTTATTTTATTTATTTATTTGTTTGTTTTTTGTCGTTACAAATCATGTATCATACAAGTACCTTCCAGGCAAATTAATCCAGCGGCGTCTTAAAAGTAATGAGACCCTGATTACATCAAATGCCAGGACGGCACGACTTCCTGCCGTGATACGCACTCCAAGAACCCTCAAGATGAACTTTGTTCACAGCATACAAGGACAACTACGATTAAAGTAGCTGTAACCCCAGAGATGTAAAGGTTAATAAACAATACCGTTTTGAAATAATATCAGTTTTCAAATATTGACAACAACTAAACCCTGCATGAGGTTGTTTTCTAGTGAGGTTTGTGGTAACACCATTTTACGTGAAATCTCTCGTCGTGTTGTGGTGGCGGCTCTGATACGAACTGGGGCTCCACTTCTCAAAGAGCTGAGATTGATCTGAAGTGCGGATCAATCTCAAATTCTAAGCAAGGTGCGATGTCAATAATGACAACTCTAGTCTTAAGATGAATCTTGGTGTTTTGTGGGATCGCTCCCCGGGATTTTTCAAAACTGGGGGTGGGTGGGGGGGGGGGGATTCTGGACCCAAATTTCTAAAGTGTGGCTGAAGCACTAGGTTCTCAGAATATTTTTATTTAACATTTATGTTTGGTTTGTAAAGCTCTACTCTGCAATCTGGGACATTTAAAATAGTCTTGGTGCAGGCATTTCTGTTCTGTAGTCCACGACCCATAAAAGTCCACGATCCACCCTATCATGAATTGCTGCCAATAGAGGGCGCTATCACTCCATGAACCCGCGAACACCCTCAAAACCGCTATCTATGACAATGGTTTTATGTTATGATTTTTTGTTTATTTGATCTTAAGTTTTTTTTATTATAATTCTTTTTTTTTTTTTCTTTTTTTTTGGCGCATCGGGCCTATTTCCTGCATATCGGACGGTAATATCAGCCCGATACACTTGCTTGGGTGTGGGGAGATTCCAGGTGTAACAACTCATCGTTTCAATCAGTATGCACTGATAGTCTTCAGGAGAAATCTTCAGACCCCCAATTTCAAAATTGCAAAAATTCAGATCCTACCAATTATGTTTTTCTTTTTTAAATGAGCGCTGTACAGACATTTTCAGGAGAATGTTAGAATACTGCTGAGTTTTCAAATTTTGGCGGATCAAAATTTGGAGCAAGAAGGGAATGACCCTGCATGACAGCTGATACCTGACCAAAAGGGGGGTGTGGAGGGAGGGGAGGGTAGGAATCATTTCCAGCTATGGATTTATTAAACAGAGTGGTTTGATGGAAGAAGGTACCGGTTTTGTGGGTACCCTCAGGAACGTTCAAGAAAGCTGTTGTGAAAAACAGTGTCTTCACCGAGGCCCTAACACATTACAATACCCTGTTGCACAGATGCAATGAAGTTATACCCTAAAAACCTTCAGGCTTCTCCTTTTTTTCTTTCTTTTCTTTCCCCCCCTTCTTTTATTATTATTTTTTTTTTCACCCACACAGTACACTTAACTTGTGCACATGGGATAAAACAACTAGCTCATATTGTGAACCTAACGCGATTACGCACCGCTATGGATTTAGGTTAACCAGTTTATAAACCACCGGATCGAGTGCATTTGAGATGTAATCTTCGATGCAGTTGCCATGGTAACCATGTGATATATTTGATTTTCTCACCCCCCCCCCCCTCTCCATCTCTTCCTCGCACCTGCAGTGTAGACTTGGGGGTACGTAATACTACACGACCCTGTGCCACACTGAGAAATGTGTTTCAGGATGCCAAGTCTTTTTTCCATCTTCTTCTGTCAGTTTTATGTTAAGCGCGCATGTATTTGTTGAGAGCAGCACGATTTAGCTTAGCGAAGAAAAGGTTAACAACAGTCAAAAACGGGATGTGTTTGTGCGTTCCCAGCACACTTAATGCTGGATAAATCAAATTGCTGAGCATGGCGCATTTTTGCTTAGTGAAAATTAAAAAAAAAAAGAGGTCATCATTCAATAATGCAATGTGATGTGTGACTAGACCCAATCCCCTGCACACATGTGATGGATAAATAGATAGTTTTACTAAGAGCATACTTTTTTCTTTCGGCAATTTTTGGAAATTTGGGCCTGGATTAAGAGGTCATCTGTATCGGGTGTCTGAAGGAAAAGATGCGTTAAACCGAACGGCAACGACATAAATGTACATCGTTCACTGGTTCACCCTGTAGCCCTTCGTGTTGAACATGTGTGTAAAGTTCCTCTTTGGTTGGAAAGAATATTTACTGAGAGATGATGAGTCGACCCGCTTCTTGTCTGTGTCTTAAATGTGAATTTGTTAAATTTTGTAGTAATATCGAGGTAAAATTTTGAGTTCTTTTTTTTTTTTTTTCTTCTTCTAAAGGTTTAATTTTTGGGGGTTGTGTCGTCATTCATAAATGTTGCGGATAATTTTTGGAGGAAAATTTTCGAAGACGATTGGAACTGAAGGGGTAGGGCTATAGGAGCAGGTGAATTGACCAATATTGAAATGTGATGTTAATCAATGCTCGACTCCCTCAGAGGACTCTGGTTGAACTCCGAGTCAAAAAGTGCAGTTCCCCACGTACCCCTCCCATATGGCCCCGTCTGCTGCCAAGCGAGGGCAGACTTGGCGTTATCAGCACCAGCCACACTCTTAGCTCAGCAAATGGGGCCAATTTACATTCTGTGCTGATTTCCTGTTTGCTTCAACATGGCGTGACATGAGTCAGTGCCTAAAGTCTGTAGAAAAAAAAAAAACCTCTCTCCAACGGGGGGTACGCACAGACGAGCCGCCTCAATCCCAACATCAACCAATCGGGGAGTCACAGACTGAGAGGGCACCCTAAAGATACACACCCCCCCTTCTTCCACACTGTACGTCAAAGCATGTGTTTCCAATGTCTGCCGGGTACACCTTGTCGCATCATGGACTCATTGAGTAATTTCCCCCCAACTTCCTCCCTCGCAGCATTGCATCAGCCTCGTGGCTGCCAAATTCAGAGGTCTTTGTCAGTGGCCAACCTCTCTCCTAAAAGGGCACTAAAGACGTACTTGTATAAAGCCTTGGGAACAAAAAAATAATTACAGAAGTGTATGTTACTCATAAAAATGGACGCCAGCTTGTTCACTGTACATGTAGTTTCCACTCACAAGGGGATGACTGTCATCGAAACTTGTCAAACTTTTCACCATTCTGAACTGGTTCCCAAGGATACATGCTTCTCCTAAAATCTAATTTGATGCTTTTCCTTGGAAGCTTTTACCTTACTTTACATGTACATGTTATACATCTAATGTTTAACTTGTTACAGCTACATGTACAGTACATGCATGAGAATTTGTTTGACCTTTTAGTAGAAGTATTTCATTGTTCCCAACCAAAGGAAGGTGTCCCATGGGACCCACAGTGGCATGAAGATGGTTTTATTTTTAGACTTCCCCCCCCCCCCCCGACAAATTCACATGCACACCTATATTGCTTTGAGCCACGGTGACCGACACTCTTTAATGATCTGTCAGTTTACAACCTCCTCGGTTCATTAATTGTCTTGACCCGGTCATCCTGTCTGTCAAAACGTTAACCATATCCAAGTGACAAAACGGAGCAGCCCTGGCCGAGGAAGTGAGCCTCTCTGAGGCGCCGGCCCAACCTCCCTGCCAGGAACCAGATCAGTATCCCTACGCCTCAATTAACTCCATCCGCGGCCTAGCCCAGGACCCCGGTAGCCACTTGCTCCAGATCTCCACATCCCCAACACCCTTGACCGTGTCGGCGCATATCCTGACCTTCTTGAGAATGAGAGCCGATCAGGGTGTCTCGTCTCCCGGCCCAGCCACTTGCCCTCCTCCTTCATGTCAATTTTCTCTTCTCGCACCGCATCATCTATCTTTTTCCCTCTTCCCATCTCTCCCTCTCTCTCTCTCTCTCTCTCTCACTCACCACGCCACGTTCAGCCCTCGAGGCGACCCATCTCACCTGTCTCATGCACCAGATGCTGGAAACGTCTTAAGGATGTGCAGGCACGCCTGACGTGCAGTGGATTTATATCATTGAATTTCTATATCTTTGTAGTATATGAGAACATGCTGGTCATGCCAACAGCTGTATACATCCATACTGCATTCTGTTACACACATCTTCATGCCCCGTTTGTTCAATTTCATGCTGGGGGGTGCTTCTTGGGCAAAATCGCAGAACTAGGTCAGCACTTTGCTCTACATAAAGTGTTGAAACCATTTTAAGGTAGGGAAAAAGCCTGTAATCAATGTTAAATCATTGACATTCTTTACATCTTGAAGCTACTTAATGGATTACTTATTCCACTTTTGGTCAAGCGAATTTAGTTGCAGGTTCTCGGCGAGGTTTATATGCAGGTACCGTTTTTTATTTATTTTTTTTTTTTTTTAGTATGGATGTCAAGTTTCTTAGTGGATCAGATATGGCGGTCTGTAAGGGCCTTGCACTGCTCAATGTGTAGCGGAAATGTATGTAAAATCCTGATCCTCAATTTTGTGTTGTATCATTTTATAGTTAACAATTGTGACCCAGTCTTTTAAGATGAGTATGAAATCAGCGGAGCTACTTTTGTATGGAAATGGTCAACGAATGTAACCCTAAAACATTCTGATGTCACTAGACATTTGTGGTGTAGAAAATTAAAGACGATTATTTATATTTGTTATGATTAGTATTAAATCTTTCTGGTAATGAAACCAAGGGACCCTCAAAAGTGACTTTGCACTGTGACCCGTAGGCCTGAAGATACCCGTGTAGAGAAGATGATGAAGAAATGTTTGTTTTAGATGTGGGAGGAAAACTCCAAACAGGGAAAACCCACTCAATCAGGTAGGGACTGAAAACCCAATCCATTACGCAAGGCTCCAGTCCGGGATTCGAACCGGGGTCCACAGAGGTGAAAGGCAGGGAAAGAAACCACTGAGCCAACCTGAATGCCTAATCTCAACACAAATCCAATCCCCCCCAAAAAAAGACCCATAAATCGCCCTGTGCCTTTCCTTTGCCAAAATAAAAAGGATTCATTTGATGGTAAAAGAATATGAAGACAGTGTTTTTTGTCAGTGGAGAATACTGTAGGAGGGTGTGTACCTTGACGTTCAGATGGCAGGTACCCAGAGCACAGCTGCCCTGTAGTTGACAGTTGCATGATGATTGTAGTTTGATATCACCGTGGAGTAGCTCCACATTGTGATGTACTACATTTAAAATTAATATATCTAACCTTTGCGAAAGACTCTGCTAGGGTAGAAACATGAGGCCAGTAACGTTTTTTTTGTTGTTTTTTTTTTGCATTTATACAACAGGTCCTTTTGGTTGGTAAACAGTTTGCAACAGCTAATTTTATTGATTTATTTATTTATTTATTATTATTTTTTATTATTATTACCGGTTTATTCACAATTGCACTTGTAGCCCGCAGGCTAATTTACAGTAAAATACACTTAAAAATGGAATACATTAAAAGGACATTAAAAAATGGTAGATAAAAGGAATTACATTTAAAAATTAATTGAATGTACAGTGTACATACAGCCCTGTACTGTACTTCAATCTTGTGTCAAAGGCAAGACAGTTCTTCCTGCATACAGGGCACCTCTATGGAGAATGGCGCATTTTGACTGGAACATTTCAAAGGGCATCCAGGCAATGACCAGGGGCATTGAGGCAAATGCCTGTCCGTGCCTCCGTGAAATATCAGATCCGTACCCATACATACATGTACATTGTACATGCACAATCTTACAACCCATACTAAACCCTCTAGATGCGTGTAATAGACCCTCCGTAACCAAGTTTAGAAAAGACTAGATTATTTTTCTTGGCGCAAAGCAGGTGTTAGTTTTCAAACGGAGAGTCAACCCCCAAGGATGTGCCACCCGTCTCTTTGTTATCCTAAAAGATGAATGACAACTTCCCCTGATTGGCTGATTCCTCTCCTGGGTCAATTTCTTTTAATCTGGGAATAACATTTTTTTTTTCTCGACCGGCCAGATGCCCCGTTTTGGGCAACAGCTCCGGTGGTCACTGTTTACATAATGTTTAGATGTTGTAAGTGAGAAGGTTTTTGTCTTTCAAAGGGAGAGGAAATACAGTTGATTGACCTGAGCAAGGTGCTGAACTTCTTCTTGGGTTGGCGTAAAGATAACTGTAGTGTTAATGACCTGGCAGTATTTATTCCATAGCAGTGTTAATGCTTTGAAGATGTGTTACAATGCTGCTACTGCAGTGGCATTGGATGGTCACGTAAACAGTGCGCAAGTGTCTTTGACACTTCTAGCAGTGCTAATGCCCTAGCAGTCCATGTAGCAGTGCCAATGCCCTAGCACTATCAATGACAGTTCCCTTACAGTAGGTTCAAGTAATGCACCCTAGCAGTGGGTTAGTGCCCAAGTAATAATCTTGCAGTGGACTAGTGCCCAAGCAGTGCACTGCCCTCGCAGTGCACTAATGACCCACTAATGTGCTGGTGCCCTAGCAGTGTTGGTAACAAGTGCCCACTAAGTACCCTAGTAGCAGTGTGCTAATGCCTAAGCAGTACACTGATGCCCTAGCAGTGTAGTGATGTATGTAGTAGTGTTAGTACCGTAGCATTGTACAAAAACCCACTAAAAGTACCCTAGTAGCAGTTCACTTATGCCCTAGCAGTGCACTTATGCCCTAGCAGTGCACTAATGCCCCCAGTAGGGCACTAATGCCCTAGCCCTAGTAGCAGTGCACTTACATGTATGCCCTAGCAGTGCACTTATGCCCTAGCAATGCATTAATATCCTAGCAGTACACTAATGCCCCAGCAGGGCACTAATGCCCCAGCAGGGCACTAATGCCCCAGCAGGGCACTAATGCCCCAGCAGGGCACTAATGCCCCAGCAGTGTAGTGACATAAAAACTGTACAATGAAGTGACATACAGTGCACATGTACATGTACTAGTTGTAGTACATGTAGTGTTGGTGCCCACTAAAAAAAACCCCGACTCAAATCAGTCTATAAAATTGCCTAATGAAGTCTTGCAGATCAGCCATCCTCCTCCAACCTCCTCCCCAGGGACCCCAAACGTAACACCAAATCAAGACGCATGTAAATCACTTACTTTATAATACATAAAACATGCAATATAAAGGCTACCCTGAGCTGAGTGCTGGCCAAAAAAAAACACACATAATTTTATAGCCACCCCAGAATGTGTGTGGATTCAAATACACTCTTTTATCATCAAAATTCAAAAACTCAATTTTGATGAGTTTGGGCAGACTTTACTCTCATTTCATGGGGGCAGGTCACATTTTAGACATTTTTCGAAGGGCTTTCGTGTTCATGTGTTCAATATCCAAGTGATTTCAGTTCCAGATGTTTTGTTCAAATCTTTCAGACTGTGCATGCAATTTTGGGGGAATCAGAGAGAGGAAAAAATGTGGGAAAACCTTTAAAATACATCTTTCCTGGAAAACAGTTTACATGAGATTTTTTTTTTATCCCGTTGAATAAAACATCGTCTGTTATCAACCCCCCGGACAAAGTTATTTTTCACTTAACTGCAGTCATTCCAAAAATGTAATTACTTTTTAAACCGCAGAAGTCAACTTGAGGTTGAATTAATAAGTGTCATTTGGGGTTTTCTTGTACCCGAAAAAAGAAGTTTCTTAAATACGTAATTTTGTTTTTCAGTAAACCTCGGATAAATGTACAAAAAAGTGGGAACAAGTCGAGACAAAATTCTTGAATTCATCATGCTGATCACATTTATGAACTTTTGTTGCTAAATAATTCAAAATGACACAGAGAAATATGATTCCTGGGGAAAAAGGACACATCAAACCCTAAATAAATACGTGCCGAAATCACCAAGGCTCAATTTTATAAATTTGTCAAGCAGAAAATGTTGCTTTGCAAACTTCTCTGCTAAGCAAAAATAAAGTGAGTGGGCCACCAGTCACAACGACCAAAATTGATAGAATTTCGATTGGTAACACATTTCTGGTAAGCAACAATTTTCAGTGCTTAGCAAGTTCTTGTGCTTACATACTGTATGAAATTGGGCCCAAGACAATATGAAAGATAAGCAAAGAAAATTTTCCTCTCTCCTGCTCCCCCCCCCCACACACACAAAAGGATCAACGTCAGACAGTAATTACTCATCCCATCTTGATAGCCCAGTCTAAATATTAGTAAACATCTTTGTATCTGTTTTCTTAATGCAATGGAATTGTTCAAGTAATAAAATCCCAAAATGAGGTCATGTTTTGATAAGTTTCTACCATTACTACGAATGCAATGAATCACGGCAATGTAGACAATAGAATTTATCTTAAAGGAGGTCAAATGTCAAGAGAACCTCTACTGGACTACAGGCCTTGCAACTCAGAACCTAAATAGTTTTGACAAGACCTAAAATAATTGTTCTTATATTTGCTGAACTATTGTGAGAAGATTTGGAATAGACCTTATGCATTGACCAAATCCAGCCGCCATCTTAGAGGTAAACTGATAATGAAACAATGGAAACGCACAGATTTGTTCGCGCAGCGCACAGGATTGTCCAATGAACAGCCTCCTTTGGACCTCTAGACGAGGGCGCCCTACTCAAATGACGTCATGTGCATAAGGTCTGTTGAAAAGTTTGAGTTTACACAAATCTGATAAAATATGTTTTTGAAAAAAAACCTGGACCATAGGACTTGTTCGGTTGTGGGGGTTGCTGCTTTGACCAAATGCTCAAATTTGTCGCAAATTTGACATACCGTCGACTAAGCTATAGTACTACCATGGCTTACTTGTCAGTATGTCAGATTTGCGATGAATTGATGGACTCCGGCCAGTGGGTATTTCCAGTCCCGGAATTCTGGACATCATTCGTTGATCTCGTAAATCAAGAGACAAACGTACAGTAACAGGGATGTTGCACTGGGAGACTGTGGGGGACGCTAGGTGGCAGCAGACTTACCAGGTAAATTTCCATTGTTTCCGTCGGTCTGAGCATGCTCAGAATTCCGAGAACAATGGATTTACCTGGTAAGTCTGCTGCCACCTAGTGTCCCCCAAAGTCTCCCATTGCCCTCTCATTTTCAAGAAACACATGTCAAGGGTTGGTATCTTGGGTTTTTTTTTTTTTTTGCAGCGTTCTTCCTTATTTGTGGTCCACTGGCCAAAGGCCACTTCAAACTTTGGAGGACCACTCAGAATTCCGTCCAAGTGGGCCGGCTAGTACACATTTCCCTTTCATACCTGGCTGAATTATGATTTAAGGTCTTGTCACTTGTCTCTTTGAATGTATTTCGTACACAATACCCGTCTTGATCCATGGTCCTTTTTTAATCTACTCGGCCTGTACACATGTCAGGCACGCTGAAAGGAGTTTGCCATCACCGGTTACCCTCAGTTTGATTGAAGTACAGACTTCAAAGCATTGACAGCTCTCGGTGTGCATTCACAGACTTAAAGGTGCAACCTGTCACAGAAACAAACCATGCATTTACTTGAACGGCTATGTAATAGTAGTTAAAGGTGCAAACCATTCACCGAAGCAAATCTGGGTACTTACATACAGTGTTGATATACATGTACTTAAAGGTGCAACCTGTCACAGAAACAAACCATGCATTAACTTGAACAGCATGTATGTAATAGTTTTAGTTAAAGGTGCAAACCATTCACCGAAGCAAATCTGGACACTTGAATGCAGTGTTGATATACATGCACTTAAAGGTACAACCTGTCACAGAAGCAAATCATGCGTTAACTGGAAAAGTGTGTGTTTATAAATGTATGTGTAGTTAGAAGTGCAACCCGTTCACCAAAGTTAACCATGGACATACATAGTGTACATATTGGCACTTGCAGCATTGATATAAATGTACTCAGACTGAGAGTTTCAACCTGGATTGAAAAAACACAATGCAGCAAACAGTTCAGAACAATGTTTGTCCAGGGAACAACTTCAGTCAATAATTTGTGTACCAATTTGTGTGAAACCAAACTGTGTTTAGGTACACTTTAATGACATGTCGATACTCAAGATTTGTTGGAGCGTGGTTTACTTTTTAGGTGCTTTTATTGTAAGATACGGTTGTATTTTGTGTGGAGTATTTCACCTGTTCATCACTGCTGCAGTTGGACTTTAATTTGTAACTCTATGACTGAGTTATATCAATAAACACTAAGTCTTTAAATGTGTTTTCATTTTTACAAAGTGCAGCCGTGCTTTGGAATAAAAAGGTGCGCCCCCTTATCAGATGGAATCAACATACATGTACATGTGCATCCCTCAATTCACTCAGGGTTTTATCGAACGCTATTATCAGCAACACACTGTTCAGTTGGGGGGAAGGCAGGTAAACTTGTCTCGTGATACAATCCAAAATAATGTTTATCACAGGACAAATACTGGCCCAATTTTACAAAG
Source organism: Marthasterias glacialis (assembly GCA_911728455.2). Lineage (NCBI taxonomy): Eukaryota > Metazoa > Echinodermata > Asteroidea > Forcipulatida > Asteriidae > Marthasterias > Marthasterias glacialis. Next base: position 18,901,666 of record OU452224.1, read on the forward strand.
CTCCTCCATTAAAGCCATTTATTGGTGAGAAGAAAAACATAAATTATCACGGATTTACATATATACCTTACATGGTATAAAGATAATGATGGTCGAAAACTTTCTTTGAAATATTTCTGCCTAAAGTGTTGTCGTTTTTTAAATAAATGAACTAAGATCCAAATTTAGTTTTCGTCTCAGTGAGATGAAAACTATAGGAATGTGTACAAAAATGCTGAATGTATTTTTACCTTTTTCTTGCAAATGAAACAATGAAGTAAGCTGAAATTTTCACAGGTTGGTTTTATTACAATACATGGCCTAATTTTATAAAGCCACTCCATTAAGCACATAAACTCGCTAAAGCATGGACAAATCTTGCTAATAGTAATAGCAGAAACAGGGTACCAGCCAAACTGCCATGTAGTATACGTTGTGTGGAACTGATTCCCTGCCAAATTTGTACTTAGCAGCTACATTTATTAAGCAAAATTCCTTCCCCCCCCCCCCCCCTCTATCTGAAGCCCAGTTGGCCCTGCTCCTTGAGCACCTTTAAGGTCAGCAAAGTTGACCCCACAACCAGCTTGAAGGCTTCTTCAGCATTGTGAGAGTTTCAAGTTCACAAGTTGAAGTGAATTCTATGTCAAGGTTGAACGGCTGCACTGTCTCTTGTTACCACTTCTGGCCGTCTTGAAGGACCCGCTAGCCCGAACACATTTGCTTGGTTTAAAGTGAAAACGCAAGCTTGCCTAAGTGGTGGAGCAGATTTGATGAAAACGGGCACTGATGGACTGAGTAAATTAAAGTATAGGGTAGCTCAACAGCATTAAGTGATGTTTACGAGACACACTTGGTACGTGCAGGGGAACTTTTCTATTTATTCTGAGCGCACAAAGTTGACACGTTTGAAAATTGTTGCTCTGCAGAAGAAAAAAAAATCCACCAGCGAAAACTTTTGTAAAGTATTCCTCGTAAACGTTGTCCTTCTCAGTTTTTGTGTAATGAATGAATTTGCAAAGCTCGTCTGAGTATGTGTGTCTTGGCTATATTTTCAAATATAAACTCTACAATGTATGTAGGGTTTAACCAATTTAAACAATTAAATTTAAGAAAATGCATCCTTTTTTTTTTTTTTTTGAAAATCCACTTAAGATATCGAGGAGATCTATTTTGCTGAAAATAGTCCACAAAATATCAATTTTAATTTGAGGTTTTAAAGTCTGTTAATGCTTGAGGAAAGTGCATTGAAATGTCGATGGTTCTTGTACAGTTATAAATGTACACAGCCCCCCCCCTCTCTTTGAGAAAAAAAAAGGGGGTTGCCGAAGTTGAAACCAATTACACAACTTCACCTCGAATCCTACCCTCTGCAAAATCGATGATGTCGAAATTGACGTTGCGATAATGTTTGCATGAAGTACCATCCCACCTTGGGGGCACTGGGTAATGGTTTTTCGTGTGTAAAGTGAACGCAGCAGTTCAGAGATTAAAGTTTAACAACCTCCTGCAACATCGAACATTCGATTTCAATGAAGTTGAGAATAGAACCACACCCGGGTGTATCTTAATATAGCACACCCCCTCTCCTTTGACGGTTAGGTAGGGGGGGGTGAGGGGAGGGTATGAACGGCCAAGTAGCGCTCAACTTCAAAACATGTTTTGAAGTAGGTCAGAGTTTCTGAGGAAGTCGGTTATTTACTTGAGCAAGACGGCAAGAGTCGAATATAGAAACTCTTCCAATAGCCTGACTCCACTTTGACTGGGGAGATTTCGGACTTTGACAAGTGCGAGGCTATAAATAAAAATGTACATTGGGGGCATGAGTAGTCTTCACATCTGCTGATGAGGGTACGATTCACAGGGTTCCTGTCGTTATATAAAGATGAAGGGTCTGTGATCTTACTAGGGGTAAGATGGTGTCGCTTTAAGGTTTTACTGCTGTGATTGGCACCATAGTCCCCGAAGAGCCGTGGAATCTTGTTTTTATGAAGATGAATGTGATGACCCTATAGGGACATTCCCCAATCAATCCTGATTTCCAGGTTTTCACATCTCTACAGACGAGCCTGATACTTCACAGAGGCAGCTGCCCCTGTAACCCCCTGATCATTGCCTCGGTGCCCCTTGAAATGCCCCAGTAGGAATGGACATTTCCCTCATAGAAATGCCCTGTATCGCAGGCCTGGAATTACGTGGCGGCCCACAGAGGCCAGGGCCTTTGTTGCCCAGGTCTTGGCCTTGCCCCCCTTCAAAATGTTACCGTTTACTTCATGATTTTCCAATGGAAGCGCCCTTTGCAAAATGAAAATTGCCTTGCCCTCTCAAAAAAGGAATTCCAGGCCTGTTATTGATACAAAAAGTGCCATGCACTTACAAGAACAGGGTAAGGGTCCTGAATAGAACACAGGAAGGGGCAGCCAATGTTCCGAATTAGCCCCAGGGGTGGGGGGGGGGTTCTTAGCTCCTTGAAATACATGCATTTGACTCGCTTGACAGCTAAAGAAGTTTATACTGAGACTTCAACTCAAAGTGCCCATCCATCATGGCCCTGGTAGGTAAGCCCTTTCAAAGAAACTTTGCCACAAAAAATCCCCCAATTCACCTTAAGATTCACAGTCGATCAGAAAAGATGGGCTGTTAGAAAGTGTTAGTGTTAATCAGTCTCACAACTACATGTTACTCCATGTACATGAAGCTTCAATGCTGCATGCGTTAGCCTGAAGGCGTAGATTGTTCCTGAGAAAGGATTGTGTTGTTTTGTAAAAACAGTCGCTGCCTTTTGCCGTTAATCTGCTTTAAGGATGTGTGCCAAGCTGCCTTGACCAATTTTCCACATAAAAGTTTTGTTGCCAATAAACAATAAATCAGCTGAAAATATACCTGTTGTAGTGCCGCAGATCTTAGGGGAAACATTTGGGGGGGAATTGTAGCTTTGATAATTGGAATTTTGTACACAGTTTGAGTGTATGATGAGAAAGATAGTCCGATTGTCTGAATAGGTAGCTACATGAGCAAGTTCGATCAAGGACCAAAATAATGGTTAACTAGTAGTTGGTTTGTGACGTACGTAGTGCATGCACACTGAAGTTGAAGTGGGAACGACTCTAGTCATGTCATGTCAAAGCAACCATGAGAAAACGGTAAAATCAACGTTATCACTTTTGTAACCTCGTTAGGCTGGTCGCGAAAAGTCGACTGGACTAGTCCAACCATCGTCAACTAGCGTGGGTTTGATCGAAGTTAGTCGAACTATGGTTGTCTATGGTCCTTGATCGAACTTGCTCTATGGCTACAGCTACGGCTGGATTGCCACGTCGTCAGGCATTGAAGTATAGGACGTTCTTAGCAACACCCTTAGCAACAGCCGTAGCTGTAGCCGAACATTTTGATTTGGCTTGATTTGTCCTTTGAAATAAAAGATACAACAACAAAGCAATATTCAAAATGGCTGTTGCTTGTTATTCTACCCATATATTTTTTTCAATAACAAATGACTTTAAGAATTTGAGCCCCGATTAAGAATCAACAATCCCATTTGAGAATCATACAAATAGTAAAGGACTCACATATCACATTGACGCACACAAACTATTCAGGAACACAGCAAGTAAGAACTTGGCACGATTGTTTTGTAGTCCTCGAATACAAGGCGCTGTCCCCCCCCCCCCCTCCCAAAGAGTAAAAATAGTAACTGGGAAAATAGTAACTGAGCCTCCTCTGACGCAACTTGCTAGAAGTTTTCCCAATCAAATAAGAGGCCCATTTGAACTCCTGACCCCATCCACTGTCAAGGAGCTAAGGAAGAACGGTTAAAAATAGCAACGGCGGTGAAGGCAAGTCGCGATATGAGATACCCATGCAAAGTCATAAAGATAATGCAATTTTCATGGCCGCTTACTGAAGTTGCAAGAGTCGTATAGGATTGTAGCTTGCTGTATGTAATCCGATAGCAGTACAGGATATACGGTGGCAGCCATAATTATCGATATTCAGACCACATTGAACTGTTTGATATTTTGATAGAGCGATAATCACAACACCTCATCCCACGCTCGGAATGAGTTATAAATGCCACTGGTATTCTCCACGGAGTACTCTTGCGTGGACGACGACGCGCTGGCTAGAACGACACAATAACTTCACCGCTACGCACTGTACTTCATGATACATGTACCGTATTTGACTGTGTGTATCAGTGAAAGAAAACGCGTAGTTCATGTGTAATTCAATGTGTATTGATGGATGTATTGTATATGTGTACATTCAACTGCAAGTGCTCTAATGACAGATCCTATGAACTGTCAGCTTGGTGTGTACATCCGTGGTCCAGTTTTAGCCTGAAAACTTTGGCATGTTTTGGTCGAACTTTTTATGTATTTGACTTAAAGAAAATTATTTGTGAGAAAAGGTACTCCTTGTAAAAAAGCCAGGATCTGGAATTCGGGCATTCAAATGTGCTAGAAATTTTTAAAACGGCTTGTCAAATTGTGCATGTCCACCACTTTAACATACAAATTTAAATGACTGTTTTATTTATTCAATAAACGAGCGCTGGGTTTATTTTAGAGCATCTTAAATAGAACAAAGAGCCATTATTCACAAACCTTGTTGTGGCTGTCATTTGGTGTACTTTATGAAATGGACAATCTTGCATTTTTTTATGTCCAAGATCTGCTTCACAAACTCTGTGGTTTTTTTTTTTTTTTTTTTTTACCTTCAGAAAAATCTGTCCATAAAATATTTCCGCTTTATTTACAATCCTGCATGGATTTACAGCAAGCCAATTATCTGCACTAATCCGAGCAGCTTGTCCATGGTGGTTTGCGACTCTGCAGCCATGGCCACTGCAGGCCCGCATTGGCGCATACACACTGTAAATCCTCCATGCCGCTTTGTACATATGCACGGCTGACGCACTATTGTCCGGCGTGCGGCAGCCATAGCTGCGGAGGTGTAAACCACCATGAAGGAGCTGCCTCGGATGAGTTGTATACACTCATCCAAGCAGGCTTACACGGAGGCCTCAGAAGTCCAGGCCTGATACTTCACGGAGGCAATGGAGGCAATTGCCTTCGTTGCCCCTGGTCATTGCCTTGATGCCCCTTTTAAAATGTTCTCATAAACTTTAAGATTTGCCCTTTGAAAAATGGAAAAATGGTCTCTTCCCCCCTCTGAAGACTGAAGATATAATTCCAGGCTTTTTGTAAACTCGCCCTTGGAAGGTGGGGAAACCTTGTTTTTATTTGCTTTGATGTTCACGCAAGTTTCTGGAAAAAGAAAAACACGCTTTCAAAAAGTTCCTCACCTCCATTGTTAAAAGGATTCTTGCTGAATCAATTGGACGATGTCATTTTTTATATAATTTTTGTATCGATGATTCAAATGACAAATGAGTAACAAATATGCTTTGTGCTGAAACGACAGATGTTCTGAGTGTGTTTTTTTTTTTTTTTCTTCAGAGAGTCAAGGAAAATTTGAAGTCTTTTATCATTCTCAAACAGGTTTATCCAAGAAGAAGAGTTAAAAGCGCTCAGGTCATAAAATTGTTTATGTGGACAAAAAAAGTGTTAGTAAATATTAAAATTTGAAGTGTCCATTTTGCTGTTGTGCATAAGAAATTGGCTTTCCAGTACAGGCATGATATTCTTCCTACTAGATCTCAGATTTTTTTTTCCCCCTTAGAAAAATCAGAAAAACTGAAAAATCTAAAAAAGCTTGTGCCATATGTACATAGGTAAGCCCTTCTACTCAATAAAATGTTCCTACTTTTTTCCAAGGACCAAATATCATGCGTGCGACTAGCAGGAAGAACTACATGTACATGCATATCTAATCATGTACAGTGTATGTTTTTAAAAGTATGAGAACTGATTTACATGTCTTAAGGAAATCATGACCTATGTGTAGAAATAAAGATTTACATCATTATCAGCAACAAATTAACACATTTCAGGTTCCACTATTATTAATGTACTACATGTATGTACTGTCAATGGTACTTTGGGGCTAAGTGTGAAATATTGACCAGGTTTGACAAGTGTCCAATTGTATATTTATTTATTTTATTTTTTTTTATTTTTCCATTTTCATTTATTCATTCGCATCATTCTTGGATTACCCTGTGAGGTGTAGAGATTGTTGATGTGAATAATTATCAACCTGTACGCTGCCAACATGGCTGTCGGTGCTGCATGCTTCTAAGGAGTTGAGATAGTTTTGGGAATGCTGAAGGCCCAATTAACCGGGGGGTAGTAATAGTGTTAGGCGCTTTGATGCACAGTTTAAAAAGTGCCAAATGAATGTCTATGTTTTTTGAACAGAACGTTTTACTTTATTGTCTCACTGTTATTCAGAAGTATACCCGATTCATTCTAAGACAGTAGCCCAAGCAGGAGGATTGTTTTCACTTTCAGAGTGCAAGATTTGGAACAGATACTGAGTAGATTAAACCGACGATACTAATAATTCTGTGGTCTCTGAGCGCGAGTTAAGAAAACATTGACAAATTCAATGCCGAAAAAAAGTAGAGCAGAAGTCTTCCCCTGTGACTTTCCTTCGACAAAGAAAAGAGTCACAGGATTTCTTTTTTTTTTGTGTGTAAAATCCACCGACCCCCATTGGAGATTCGGATTACCAGATGAAAGGATATAGTATCTTGCCTCGCTGAGGACGGTTTTTATTGCCGCTTTTCTTGATTGATAAAAAGAGGGAGAGAAGGAATAAATGTAACTGCACTATTCTTCCGCCCCGACAGATGAGATGCGACGCGGCGCAAAAGAGAAAGAAGTCTTTGATTCTCTTGATGAAGAAGAAGGGAGAAAGAAGAAAAAAAGGCGTGAATAGAAATGGCTTTGTCTTGTTTGTTGTGAAGAGGGTTGCAGGGCGCCAGGAGATCCTTACAGACTCCTGGCCTATACTTTGCCTTGCATCAGGTACAGCAAGAGTGAGGCTTTTGTCTCTCCTCCTCCTTTCCAATCCAGTTGGTTTTAAAATGCTCAAATTGCAGGCAGTCGTCTTGGGCTTAGGTCTTTGCGGCTATCACCGGCAGCCGCCACAGCGATAAGAATCGGAGGAGTTCATCCCTCATCCACTTAAAAAACGCAGGGTTCATGTACTTAGACGCTGATTTCACAGCCCAGATAGCCTGAGCCCCTCATGGGATAGATAGACGTAGATATCGACGCAACTGAAATTGATGACTTAGGGCATTAGCCAAGTTGATTATCTCTATCTTGTTCACCATGCATAGTTGCAGAGTGTACACTTTTTTTAGAATTTTAAACTGTTGGGTGTCTCGGAAACCAACGCTTAATGTGTTTTTCTGAAAAACAACGAAATCTTTGAGATTTGTCCGAGTGTATTAGAAAAAGAAATTAAAATTAACATGGACACGGATACAAATGTGTAGTTTTTTATGACTTAATGTGGTTTTTTTTTTATTGTTGTCAATGTCAAGCCTGGAGTGTGCGAATTGAACCCACAACCTCAAAGCTGAATTTTTGTGCATACAGTCTTATTCCTTAGACCCACTTGGGGGCGACAATGATTTTTGTAATTGTTCATTACAGTCGTCATAAAAGCCAAAATAAAGTACCAATAAATTTAGCCATTAAAGGGTTACTTTCATGATACAGGAAACATCGGACTCAAGTTCTGATGGCCTAGTCATCGGAGTGGGGGTACGAAACCCAGTCATGACACTTGTATCTTTGAGCAAAACACCTTTAACCATAAAGTGCTTCTCTTAACCCAGGTGTATAAAATGGGAACCTGCAAGGGCTGAGACAGTATCATGTCAGATTAACCCCTTCACGCTGATTTAAGCAGCTTGAGGTTGTGTGCTCCTCAAGGGCGTTGAGAGAAGTTTGAGGAATATTTGAAGTCAGCCTTGTTGCAAGACGTTACTTGCTAAGTTACTGTACTTTTCACACACGCCCGCCAAAGCAGGCGCCATTCTTATATGTTCCACGAACCTGACTTAAAAACCCATGAAACGCCTGTTTCATGAGTTGAGTTACAGCAGGTTGTGAAAATATAGTGCCGCTCGTAAATGTGTAGTCAAACTAGCGCGGTGGTCATGTAACAAGGACCCGTTAATAACGTCTCACACCAAGACTACGTTTAAGTATGCCTGATGAACAGGGATAATAATGTGCAATGCTTCGATCTGGCTACTACGTATATCTTTGCAATCCAAGAACCCAGTCTTGTTCTTGTATATCTTTCATGAAAATAACTATTACAATTCCGTAAAAACTAATTGTGTCTAAACCCTTTAAGCCTGCGAGGATACATTGACCTGCAGTACAAAAGAAGCGATTATAGATTCCGCAGAAAAAACAACAACATTGCATCCAGTCCCAAAAAAAGATTTCTCCACTCTATAAATAGTACAATTATACAAGCAGTAAAAGCCTGGCCCTCGATAAATGATATTAACAAACTCAACAACAGATTGATAGTTGTATTTTAAGATCACCTTCATGCCCCCCAGCCCATCGCCCCCACCACCCCACATACAAAAGGAAGTCTTTTCCCCAAAAAACTTGCCATGTAATGTGGTTAACCCCTACAGGTGCTTGACTCTGCACAACTAGTGCCCCCCCCCCCCCCTTTCCCATTTTTTTCTTTTGCCACGGGTAATGACATAACCTACCAACATGACCTTCTCTCCACCCCTAGAAAATGGCTAGCACATCCGGCTGATCATCCGCTGTTGGAGCTAAAAATAAACGGCCCTGCTGGCCAGAAACTCATGGCAAAAACACAAAGTCATTGGCATGGGTGACACAATCGTTACTTCTGACTGATGCTAGTTCTTAGTTTTGGATTGTTTCCAACAGTAGTGATTTTTAATTTTTATTTTTATGTATTTATTTATTTATCTTTCCCCCCCCCCTTCCCCTTACAGAACAAGTATTGGATGTTAAAATTAGGCCCGCGGACTATTTAACAATGTTAGTTATGAAATATCTTTTTGAAGGGGTACAAATCCAACCTGAGATATGGATTGTGGAATAAAAAACACGACAAGACCGAGACTGTTCGTCATCTTGGCCTTTGTCAAAGCGTGATGGTCGAAAGGCTCCGCGGCTCCTTCCTCAAAATGTTTGAATTATGAAATCATTTTAAAGAGGTAAACCAAACCAGAGATATGGATGCAGAGTGAAAACATGTAAAGTAAGTCGATAGAATAATGTCAGCTTGTCGTTGTAAAAGCTTGGTGGTCAGGAGGCTACGACTCCTTCCTCAAAATGTGTAGGTAGTACACTCACGGGCTTGATTGCTTCGAAAGGGCAAGAGCACCAAGGCATTTTCTTCTGGACAAAGGGCACATCTATGAGGAAATTGTAAATTTCTATTGGAGCATTTCAAGGGCACCGAGGCAATGACCAGTGGCATCGGAGGCAATTGCCTCCGTTGCCTCCGTGAAGTATCAGGCCCGCACTCAATGCCCATCCAAGTTACTGCCGGGGAGATTTTTCACTGCAAATTTGATAAACACAGAGTAGGCCTATCAGTGGCAACATAATCATGTACTCTGTTTCTTTTTTTTGTGCGTCTGAATTTCTTGTGAACATCGCTGAATGATACATACATGCCCATCGTAAGCCCTCATTGTTGTAGATCATCATGTTGGCTATTTGTGATTGTGCATCAATCCCTTTTTTGGGTCATTTGGATATATCTGTCTTGTACCAGTTCTTTTCAGCATACTACTTGGGATGCCTAATGCTTACGTACACATTCGTGTCACGCGCAGGTTTTTACCTTTCGTCTCGCTGGCGCTTCGTACAGTTGTGTCAACACTGTCGGTCAAAGAGGCCTGTAATGCATTATAACCAAAATTTAAAAAGCTGGGAGGAATGTATGGATAGTGCTGCTACTGCCTTACCCAGTAATGGCAGCACACAGTTGTCACTGGAATTCGTCTGTTCTTTTGTGTCGATTTTGTAAACAGTTTACAATCTATGTTCATTTAGTGACTGGTGATTTGTGTGTAACCAACAAGAATCAAAGCATTATAATCCGTTTGCATATTTCGTTTTTCACAAACTTGGAAGTGAGGTATAGATAAGAAAATAAGAAAAACAGTCAGGCGTGTGATTTCTCAAGATTTTTCCTGATTTCAGGATTTTCTCAAAACTTCCCTGAGCCTTCAGATTTTCGTGAAAGAAGTAAAGTAGTCACCAAAGAGAGAAAGGAATAATCCACATTGTGTCCAAACCTATAGTTTTGTATTTCTGTTGTTACACAGAGTCTGTAAACCTCCTGAATTGTAACATCTGAGAGGTTCCGGGTCTAGAGAAAAGGGGACCCAGACCCCCGAGCCATAGTTTTTTTCAGGATTTTTGCGCTTTCATCCAATCTCATCCCTGAACATTACTCCTGAATAAATAAAGGAGTTCAATGCCCTTCTCAATGAAGCTACCCTGAGGCAAGATCTGCCTGGACAGTGACTTCACAGGAGTCTATTTGAATCTTATCTCTCTCTCTCCTTCGCCTTCTGTTTTTGTATTCTAACAGGTACTCGGGAAGGTAGCTCACTATTACTCTGGGGAGCTGGAGAGAATCACACTCAAGATGGCTCCAAACGGAGGGTCATCATCGTCAGGAAGTCCCAGGATGCACCTGTAGGAACTGACCTCTTCCCCTCCCGTAGCTATGGAGTGGGGGGGGAGGGGAGTCAAGCTCTTTAATGGACGAGGCCGGAGATGATTCTGTTACTTACTGAGGCCCCAAATGGCTCTTTGAGATGCGTAAGTTGGTTTCAATAGTGCGCTGTTGTCGTAATTTGATTGAGTAAACGTATCTACACTGTCGGCTTCATGAGATTTTTAAGTCCAAAGTTTTGGTTCTCCTCATTTTAGGGGATTCTGTAAAGATGTCGCTTTGGTATTTGTTTTGTTGTCGGTTTTTAATGAAGTAGACAAGGGCTCCCCCACCAGTAAATTAAACAAAAATAGCTTTAAGAAAAAAAAAAGGGAAAATGTGTGGTGTACATATTTAAACCGAATGAGGAAAAAAAAAAAAAAAAAAAAAAAAAAAACTAAATTGACATAGCAGAGCTCTGACGTTAGAGGAAGTGCAGATCGAGAGATGACATGATGTAATGAGGCTGGAGTCGCGGCAGGAAGCTGCTGCCGTGAGTGTGGTTTTGGGATTTGCCAAGGGATTGCAAACGACTGCCGGAACTGTACAGAGACCTCACAATGTGGAGAAGGAAAAAAGAAAGAACGTCAGGCCTGTCCTTGCACTCCGCAGACTTGACACACCGAGCACGTGGCTACAGTGTGACAATGACTGAAGGGGAAGGGATGCTCAACCGGTACTTGGCCTACATTTATTACGTCAGTGCTTTGGAGATGGGCACCAGCTCACATTCAAGGGGGGGGGGGCATTGCCACTGATTTAACCGGTACTCTTGTGGGTACTGGCATTGTACAGGGAGAAGGTGAGGGTTACCACTTCAGGTGGAAGCCATTTTGAAAAAGAGGACTTATTTTTTACAATCTTATATTCTCATGTGCTTTAAAAGCTGATCAGAGTTATATACAACAGGGATACAGCGGGATCAGCTGCCTGGATGAAAAATGTAAAACAATATATCTACAAAACGAGAGGGATTTATATTCATTCACTATCAAATCATAGATTACTTTTCCAGATGTATTTAGCTAAAAAATTTGGAAGAAAAAAGAGAAAGAGAGAGAAAAAAAAGAAGGATATCGAGGGAGAGGTTTGTAGATAACATGTTGCAGAGGTAATATTTTCTAGTGTACATATATGAAAACGAAAAAGTGATTTCAAAGTAATTGATATTAAACTTAGTTTGTAGAAAGTAATGTCTTATTAATAGAGCCTGTTTAGTGATTAATACTGAATGTATGTTCGTACAAGTTTCCACTTAGCTAACGTACGTATGGTGTAAGTGTAAATCAAAGATTTGGCTGGACCATAATAATTCCTTGATAGTTAGTATCATGAAAATGTGTTTTACTTTTATTCTCACTCTCTTCAAATTTTTTTTTTCTTTTTTTATTCTTTTTTTTTCTTTTTTCTTTTTTTTGGGGGGGAGGTTGACACTTGACTGTGGAATGGCTGTAAACATTTATCTTAAATAAACAACTAATTACGTACATGGTGAAAACTTTTTTTTTTTTAGATCGTCAATTCAGAGATTGTCTAATTTTGAATCAAGTTCGAGCGTTCAAAAGGATTTTTGTTTTCAAAGTTCTATTTTTATGATTCAGATTCTCAGAAATGCTGCAAAGTACATGTGTTTTTTGTTTTTTTTTAAATCCCCACCTTACCCCCAAGCCCCTATCATTTCAGGATGCTGTCAACCATAATAACAGATCCTGTGCGATGTGGCCCTCTACTTTGTCATGGTTCAGTTGTGTTGCTCGTTCCCATTCAAAGTAATGTAACCAGATTGAGGCTGGGACGAAAATAGTCTGGTCTCTCTTTTGCGTCAAGGGTACACAATGCATATCAATATTCAGTGGGTACAGCAAACATGGCTGGTACATGTACATGAGGAAGTTCTAAATTGTGTGTTTTGTAACAGACGATAATTGATATCCAAGCATACGACAAAGATTCATGTTAGCTCTTAAGTGTGGTAACAGCAAGATTTAGACTTGGACAAAAATAGTCTGGTCTCTTTTTGCACAAAGAATACACAATGAATATTGGTGTTCAGGGAATGCAACCAAGATGGCTGGTGCTTGGCGGAGGTCTAAATTGTGTGTTTTGTAACAGATGATTATCGATATGCATAAGACAAAAAAAAAAAGCCATGCAGGCTACTGGGTTATTAAATTCACTACATAACAAGTTTTTCTAATTTTGTTATTAATTTTTTTTTTGGGGGGGGGGGGGCCAGTTGTTACATAACCCAAATTGGATTGGCAAATGAAGTCTGATGGGAAACAGGTATCCATTAAAATTGACCGGGGAACCTGTTCAGTGTAAGCCCTCAACTTTTCTTGAGGAAGGGTTTGTGAAAAGATACAGTGATTCAACAGATTCACGGTCAGTTACAAAAAGAAATATGGCATGGCCGTACCTTCATATGATTTTGTTGATGATTATGAAAAGCGCAACACTACGTGTATTTTACAGAGTAAACAATTTTTCTGAGAGCAGGGTACTAGCGTCCAGTTTGCCCGCAAACATTTCCAAAAATGGTGTCAGGACGGTCTGATTCAATTTTGTACTGAACCATTGCTGAAAAAAAAAATAAAAATCAGACCTCGGGGCATTTTGAACTCTGAAATCAACACTCTCGTTATATTAACACAAACATCAAATAGTGGTTGCGAAACTGAATATTTATTTTTGTATCATTCCTGCACTTGCATGCACTGAAAAAGCGCTGCCTCGCATTGTCCTGTAAAATCTAAGAACTCTTGATCCGTAAAAAAAAAACAAAAAAAAACAAAAAAACGAACGGAAATGTCAAAATACAATTCGGACCTCTTGAAGAGGGGAGATACAGAAACACTTTCATTCCAGCTGATTTTCATAATTCTATCAGTAAATATTTTTTATTTTCAGTAGGCATGTACTTAAAAAAAAAAATAATAATTTACAACATGACAGGTTTTTATAATAGTTTGGTTTTACCCGTACACCGATGTGTGACAAGCGCTGTATACTCAGTGTGTCTCAAGCTCTACGGAAGAATAAAAAAATCTACAGGCAACTCGGTTGGGATTCATACGCGCATGAAGGTTTTTTTGTTTGAAGAGAAGCAATATATAGACCTCTCTAACTTAACAATTTGTTTTGCTAGCCATTGTTTGACTACCCATGTCCCCAGACTGAGGCGGCGTCCCAATTGGTGGCTGCAGCTACAGCTGTGGCTGTTGCTAACGGTGTTGCTATGGGCCTCCCATTGCTCCAAGACACGTTCATATGACCAAGCCACAGTCGCTCATTCAAACACGGGCCTAGTCTGATCCCTGTCTGGTCTAATGAGAAATCAGTATCAATTATTGCAGCGGGACACAGGGTACTTGACAAAGATGGTGACAGCAAGAAAGGGAGGTGTATTGCTTACTAGATGGTAAAACAGCAAACTGATGGTTTAAAAACTTGGGTGTGTTTTTTAAAAAGTACATTCATTCCCGTCCTTAAGTTTTCAAATACACACTTCTTACAAACTGTGAAAATTTAGGTAAACATATTTTTAAGGACACACCATGGAAAAAAAAAAAAACAGAGAACCGGGACTGCCTATACCGGCCCGGGTAACCGTGTCATTCCTTGTGGCGTCTCAAATAGTGTACCCTCGACATTGGCCGTAATCGAACGGTAGACAGCACATCAAAATAGCGCGCCTGAAAAGTATGAAGCATTTTCTATGCGTGGTCCACAGCTTTAGCACCCCCATGGCCAGGCCAATCGTGAAACTGCGTGGCTCTATCGCGGTGCGTGTGTGTTCATGCCATTCCACGCGTTTTTTTTGGTTATGAAACGCATTGACAGCGATGGTAACGGAATGCGTTTCAGCACAGCCAAGGTATGTTGAGGGCACACTATTTTGTGCTCCATAGACGAAACGCAGCCATGGCTGCGAAGTCCCCGTTCTCTGGTTTATTTCTATGGGACAAACTGAATTTTAATGGAGATGTCTTTTACCAAGTGAAAAAAAATGCCTCACCCTTACAAGAACGATGTATGAGTTCTGAAGCACCGAGTCAGAATGTTTTTTTGTTGCGTCAAATAGAGTTAAAACGATTTTCTCCCAAAGAGGAACTTTTCCTTATGCAGAGATCTGCAGAGATTTGAACGACTAGTTTTAAAAAAACATTTTATTTTTTATTTTATTTTTTTTTTTTTTTCTTCTCGGGTGTAGATAAACTGCGACAGTCTATTTTAATCAGCTCTCGTTAGTGCTCGCCTTGACTAAGCGATGTGGGGCTTAGACAATAGCAGCTTAATGATGTTTTATAGACTTTCGGAAGTCTACAATGGTTGATGCAGTAAAGGATTCAAGCTGCCCAAAATATATAACTGTATAGATTTCTGCGGCACTAATGAGATATATTTCATGAAGCTTTAAAACAGTCCCGTCGCATAAGGGTTTTTTGTAGGCGCTGGTCCTGATGCGTAACATGAATCGGACTAATTAAGATATATAATGCTACTAATTTAGAGTCTAGGGAAAACATTCACAAAACTTTTTGTTTTAATGCATAATTTTACGCTTCCTGTAGCAGAAAAAGAGTACGTATCGGCAAAAACTGTTTCATCAACAAGGAAGAAGATGAATTACTTGGCCAACGCCAAATTAAGGGGGCAGACGCCAAATTAAGGGACTGTGGCTGTTGGCTGCAAAGACACAGTTGTGGGACTTTTTGGCATTCCAGTCAAAGTCGCTGACGAAGCCATTAATTTTTGTATCAGAAATGGCGTCAATTTGGTGAAAACAGTGTTAAAATCAAACTTTTAAAATCAAAATCAAGCTTTAATCATATTGTTAAAAACTCAGCATCCAGTTTCCTAAAAAAAACTTGTTAGCCATTTTCATTCAAATTTTCACATTCACATAATGGTCCTAGAAATAAAGGGATTGGAATGAATTTACTTTTCAGAAAACATTAATGCACCATCCTTATTATTATTATTATTTTATTTATTTATTTTATTTTTTTTGGTACCAGCTCATATCAGGAAAACCAAGACATCGAAAAAGTAATTTGACACTTAATGTCCGTGTTGATGTATGTAATTATGAACTTAAGGCCATACACGTAACATGTTTGCCATTAGTACAGGGCGCCCTCGCTTGTCAACATGTTGGCTTGCTGAGCAAAGTTGACATTTTACATGTACATGGGGCAGACATCTTTTATTTCCATTTATATTCTAGAGGCCTTTTTCAAATCTAGGCTTGGGCCAGGTCCGAAATAATGGATACGGCAGTGGCTTCAGCCGGATTGCCAAAAAGTCCTATTTTCATCGTTGTCGTTGCAGCCACTGGCCAAAGCCAAAGTCAAAGTCACTTGATTTGGATGCGGCTTAGCCTTCGACTTTGGCTTAGATCATGTCATTAATTTTGGAGCAGCGTGCATTTTGCACTGTGCTTCAGCATAAAACGAAGCCACGAGGCAAAGCCGACATATGGCAAAAAGCCCAAGGTACCCAAACAGGGGCCGGAAGAAAAAATAGCCTGTCCCCCTTTTGTATGGTTTGATTGATACAGTAAATTGCTAGGAGTGGATACAGGGAACCAAACAAAGATGACTGCCACCTGGTAAATCGGTTGGGATCATAGAGTTATATATGAGAACTAGAGGGAGCACTCGCGATGTCACGCACGGAACTCCGCTGACCCACCATGGGCGAAAATCCCTATGGGTCAATTGCATACGAATGTCCACTTAAAAAAATGGTTGCTGTGTAAACTGATGAGTGACCAGTGTAAATAAATGGTCCGAGCCATTTTCTCAATGGTCAGAAATGCTCCTTGTCGGGCCGTGTCGCATGGTTTTGTATGCCCTGTAGTTCTTATATAACTCTATGGTTGGGATAGCCACATGGGTATTCAGTTTATTTTTCGTTTTTAAAAACCAGATCAGTATTTTCTGAGTAAGACTTCGTAAACGTTGTTTAAAGAAAACAAATGAGTTATGTTTGCATTTGTTTTATGCAGTTTTATTTCAAACTACGAATATGGTACTGGAAATTTTCAGTCATTGTTCAAGTTAATTACTTTCTTATTAACGATCCCAAAGAGGGTAAAGAATACCTTGTTTTGTTTTTAAATCAAAGAAAAAAAGTTTTTTTTTATTTTTGATGAAAGTTACTTTCATAGCAGCAAACCAAGTGATTTCAGATTTCTACTTTTTACCCATTGGTTTTTAATTTCATGTTTGATTTTACACGGATTCTAAGTCCAACCATGCCAACAGAGTATTTTCGTTGTTTGTTTTTTTTTTTAAACTAGGATACCTCCTCAACTGAAAATCATGGTATGTTAATATTATTTTTTACTAGTGTGTTGTTTTTTAATAATTCGTTTAACTAATTCTAAAAATAAAAATACGGTTGAGCTGACCAAGTTTTGAGAGAGCCCTATTAATCAAGCGAACAAAATTTGTTTAGCGCATACACATTTTCAGCAGAAGTTGGTTACCAGCCAAAATGTCATAAGGTGTACATAGTTCTTGACTGGTATTCATTTTTTATGTTTTTTTTTTCCTCCTGCTCGGCAGTTTTTGACTTGAATTCTATGTCCCTATAAAAAAAAGAAAGTGCAAGGCGGTTTCATCTTGCTAATGAGGATTAAGAAAGTATGAATATTCAAGAGGAGATTAACCTAAATTAATATTCAATGATATTTTAGCTCATTGATTGAATAAGAGGCTCTTAACCACCCCCCCCCCCCCCCCCCGGTTCATTTTCAGAGATGTGTTTGTAATTTGTTGCTTTCTTTTCACTGGCTGAAAAGTTTCGCTCAAGTGTCTTGATTTGAAACAGAGTTTTAGAAAATGTATCAAACTTATATATTTAGGACTTTATCAAAATGTATAAAATACAGGTGTGTACATTTTTCTGCTTAATCCTCGGTTTTTATTTCCTTTTTGGCGACCCGTCTTGAGTGGATCTTTCCAAGATGGATTTTCTTTTTTTTTTGTCGCAAGTGATTTTGGTAATTTGTTTCAAAACTTTCTGTCTGTATGGGGACAAAAAAACCGTCATAGAACAAAGTGGTTGTATTTTGCATATTGTGATAGTTTTTTTTCGCTTTTCAGCCCTTGATTCATTGGGTGAACAATGACGTAGTGTTCAATGGAGGCCATTATGTGTATCAAGTAAACAAAGAGCCGTATCATGGTGTGGCCATCTTTTTGTCTTGGTCCCTGACTCTCAGTGTTCAAACTCACCTTTCATCTCATGGAACCTGACTATTCCGCCCCCTAGCCTCTTTGTGGGTCCTGAAGCCGTGTCTGAATTGGCGGCTGCGGCTGTCGCTAAGGGTGTTGCTAAGGGCAGCCCATACTTCAATGCATGATAACAGAGTGATCCAGCCGTAGCCGATGCCGCCAATTCAGAAATGGCCTTGATTAAGTTGAATGGAAAATAAGATGGCAGCAACCATGATGAAGCTCTTTTGGGGTTTGCTCATATTGACTGAAAAACTTGTGTTTGACCTCACAAAAATCAAAACAAATTTCAAAGGATAACATCTCCCAACGACTAATATGTTGTAGGGATTTATACCGCAATTATGGTGAATATATTCACAAATAAATAATCGTGTTATGGTTACCTTGGTGTAAGGATCAGGGCCCAAGTTCATAGAGCTGCTTAAGCACAAGAAAATTATGCTTACCAGAATAAGGTAACCAGCCAAAGTACCATGTCACATATACCATCTTTGACTGGTATCCTGCTCATTTTTGCTTAGTAGAAAATTTTTGAGCAATATTTCCTGCTTAAGCAGCTCTATGACCCGATTTCGTAGAGCTGCTTAGGCACAAAAAAGTCTAAGCAGAATAAGGTTACCAGCCAAAACGCCATTTTTAACATTTACTATTTGTGACTGGTTTCCTGCTAATTTTTGCTGAGCAAAAAATTGTCATGAAATTGGGTCCAGGGGGTTTTAGGGTTTATTGCTTCTATCTCTGAACAAATGAAAACATTTTAAGGAGTGTGGTTTCCCAATCCTGCTTTATATTCACAAGTCACCATGAGGCTTTATGTGGAAGTAGCTTTTGAACAAGCCAGAGTGATTACAAGCGAAACCTTGTTCTGTTATTGATGGGAATTTGTCCCCCATTCACCCAGTAATCAATCCTCCATTCACAAGTAATCAAGTTGTGGTTGTGCTGACGTACTTAGTGAGCTCATTTCTGATGAATGAACCCATCAAAGAAATTTGTCCAAATCCTGTTCAACATTGGCACAATTTTGTGGTTGGGTGAAGAATGGGTTTTTTTATAATTCAATAAACCAGCAACGTAAAATGTGTCCCCCGTTAACAGCAACGATCTTCTGTCACGTACTTGTATTCCACCGTCATATTCCCTGTATTCTAGAGTGGTCATGGATGTTGTTTTCTCAGTAGGGGCCAGGCTAGTTTCACTTCCAACCTCATTCTGGATTTATTGTTTTGAAGAAGAGAAAAAGTCGAGTCTGGGCTGGACCATAATGTCAACACAGCTACAATCTCTCTGGTTGAGTTGGCTCCTCTGAGCATTCCCACCAAGCTGATCATTTCAGTGATTTATGTCGACGTCCCCTGTGGCCATTATTACCATGATTAGCACTACCCTCTGTCTGTGACCCAACATGACCCCGACATGACCCCCTAAGGGGTCGGGGCCTGCCATCATGTCATCGGGTCACAGTTTGATGAAGCAGGGAGCGAGTAGATCATTAGCGGAAAAAAAGAATGCAAAGTCTAGACGCTGTGTCTGTTGCAACCTTAAAAAAAAAAAATTAAAAAAAAACTCTTTCCCCGCTGGAGGGGGAACAGCAATTTTAATCTCTGTAGTCACGGATTTCTACCTTCGACAGCCAAACTACTGGTTGTTCAACTTCGCAGAAGGTTTTCCAAAGATGTTTTCAAAGAATTCTGTCGCAGGTTAGCTGATTATGATATGATTTTCACTCCGAGTCGATGTAAATTGAGTTATTCTTCATGTCCTTAGGCGTGAGGATAAAAATTTTATGCAGGTGTGGGTTGTTCAACTGAGAGGTTCTGTAGTTGTAACTTTACTTCATAATTTGTTTTCCTCTTTTTAGTCTTTTGTTTAGTCAAGTATATTGGAATGGAAAATAATACGACACATTTTTCTTTCCCCAACGTAAGTTTTGCCTGTATTATATCTTGAGACATGTACGTTCCTTTTGTATCACTGTTATGGAATTTCTTTTAAAGCCCCAGCTCAATATTTGTAATAAGAAAACATAGATGTTCACAGATTTAAATATACCCTAGACGGTATAAAGATTGTTGAAAACTTTCCTTGAAATATTTCTGCCTGAAGTGATATCGTTTTTCATAAATGAAATAAGATCCAAAATTAGTTTTCGTCTCAGTGAGACGAAAACTCTGCCTGTAGGAATGCGTACAAAAATGCTGAATGCATTTTTTACCGTTTTCTTGGCAAATGAAACAACGCAATGAGCTGACATTTTCACAGGTTGTTTTTTTTTTACAAATATCTTGATTTGTGCAAAGAATGGAAGCATTTACAGTCATTGTTACCAGTGTTGAGCTGGGACTCTGAAGGCATTCACTCTGTATGTGTATGAGATACAATAATTCATCATGCTCATTTATTTTGCTCCAACAAAACCGATTTAAGAATGACTTAACCAGAAACTAAGTTTGGACTGTCACTGCGTTGCTAATCATGTCGTCTTACCTCCATTTTATTCTACTGAAAGACAATCGAAGCGAACTGATCGAAAGGTTGAGTTGTTTACACCACCAGTTCATTTCAGAACTAACATCGCTCAGATGGTGTCACCACAAGCCTTTAGTTTTAAGTCTGTTTTCCTCCACCATAACCAGTTTCAAATCCTACTCATTTGTCTCCTCCCTGTTTTAAACGTGACTATGTTTATCCTGAGTGCAGGGGGATTTAAAAAGTGTTGGATTGTATTTTGGAGCCCACTTTCTTGTGGGTGAATTGTTGTGTTGGGCTCCTCTGTTTATGCTTGTCATATTGGCCTCTCTGATTTAAGTGTCTCTCATAGAGGTATGGAGGCACCTCCATGATACAGGTGTGTGATCTTGAAGACCATTCGAGCACACCAGACGAAACGTTGAGAATGACCAACCGGCATGTTTCAGAGCCAACATCTCTACTTAAAGAGAATTTTTACATGACATCCTCAAAAAAGAATACTTAAAAACCTGATACTTTGTTACTCTGCAAAAGAGAAGGGGATGTGGTTCTTGTCTGAAATCGGAGCCAAGTTTATCCTTGGCATTCAGTCAACAACTGAAAAAAAAAAACCCTTTCTGGAATGTTTCGGGGCGAGCAGTCGTATTCCTCCATTGATCCTCGTATAATAGCGACTGTCATGCCCCTCATTCCCAACTGCTGCTAATCTCTAGGGAGTTGCTCCATTGATATGTAACTTCCGGCAGTGTAAATGCCAATCAGCTTTCCTCGGAGTCACTCGATAATTTGACACTCTTCTCAGCTCTCACTTTGACTCCGTCCATCCGCAGGTGTTTCTTCACTCCCTGTAAAATCAACATCAGCACGACTCTGTCTCCCAAATAACTGATCGAAAGAAATTCCCCCCCCCAAAAAAAAAAAAAAAAAAAAAAAAATTCCCATGTTTTTTTTTGTCATCATCATCTTTTTCAAAGTGACAGGCTTTGGCTGTGATTTTTTTGTTTTCTTCTTTTCTTTCTTGGAGGGGGGATCCCCCCTTGAAAGTCATTATTAGCATACAATGCCCATCGAAGGTCAAGTGTGGTGGGGACAGATTTCTGTCCAAGGAATGTGTGCCTTGGTTCGGCAGCATTTTGGAGTAGATGCCCAAGTGTGCGGAGAGATTGGTAGAATCTGAAGTGGTGACATGTTAAGAGGCATTTATACTGTGTTCCCGGTGTGGACGGGGAAAGTGTCAGCAGTTTTGATCGTCACAGTTTGTACTCTCAAGTTTTTGGATGTTTCTCTGTTAGGTGTCAGTGTTCTACTTTCACTCTGGAAAAGAGACTAATTAGAATGCCGTTAAGGAGAAAAGAAAACCTCACAAAGTTTAACACTTGATTTGCACGCCCAAGTGGGGTCCTATTTGAAACCTCATTTTACTGCTGTGTTCGGTGAAAAATTTCCAGTAATTCAATTTGGATCTCCTTTTTGTGTGAGCAGGATTGTTAGATCGACTCTCATTTTTTTGTCGGTGGCATCTTTTCTGTGGAGTGTTTGTTTTGGGTTTTTTTTTTTAACACGTTTTACAGAACTTTTTGAAGAGCTGTGCATACAGCGCCTTTCAGACTGCGTGAGTGACCTTTCAGTGGATGGAATATATTGGGTTATCTTCAAATCCTTGCGAGCGGGCGGGAGACTCTATCTGCCGTTAGAAAGACACCAACCCCCAAGATGATTTCACTCTGACCTTTTCTGCTCTGATCTTTGAGAGACTACAATAACTGCTGCAGTGGAGACTAGCCAATCCAATGCTCATGACCTCTGTGATTCAACCCCTTTTATTGAATGGATTCTGGCCACAGCTGCCACGCACAATGCACCACCATGACAAGTTTGTGCAAAGGTAGCTGCTGGGGGCACTATCAATTATCTCAAACCGTCTCTGACTCTTCTGAAATTTCTCTCAGGTGATTTTTTTGTTTCTATTCTCTTCTGTTTTTCTTTTTCTTGGGGGGGAATTTTTCTGCATGCTCCTCCTGGCGTTGGGAGATACGACTCGGGTTTGACATGCCGTCGTCGTAGCTTGTTTAAATTAATGGATCGTTAGAAAGTGTTAGAAAGTGCAAAACGTGGAGAACTTTAAACTGAGGGTTGGATGGGCGTCGTTGATTCAAATGCCATTAGCTCATTATCACTGTAATTGATTGATGTGTTATGTAGTTACAATGATTACCTGTTAGGGGGGGGGGGAGAATGAAGCAAGTTCCTTGGACAGCAACCTCATTGTGGTGTTTTTTCAAATCATGGTCCGAAAGACTAGGGCTTAATTTCATAAAGCCTGTAAGCAGAGGTCTTCTGCTTACGGAGCGGCCATTAGCAGAATTTCTATTTCATAAACACTGATAACCGTAAGCCAGGCAAAGGGCACCCTAACCTGCCGGCGGATTCTGTATGCAGATGAGTGACGCAACCAATGCAAATCCATTGTGAACGCACACACGAGCTGACAAATCTTCTGGATCGTTCATGAAATACACTTTTGCTAATGCGCATGTTTTTCTGCTTGAGTAAGCAGAGAAAATTTGCTTACCGGTAAAGAGCTTTATGAAATTGGGCCCGGGGTTTGATTTCATAAAGAGCTGAGAATGGTCCTTTTAGATGTGTATCAATAGACCTTATGCACATGACGTCATTTGAGTAGGGCGCCCTCATCTAGAGGTCAAAATGAGGTTGTTCATTGGCCAATCTTGTGCGCCGCGCGTACAAATCTCTGCGTCTCCATTGTTACATCATCGATTTACCTCTAAGATGATGGCGTGATGACGTCAATGCATAAGGTCTATCTTAATTGCTAAGCAAAGTGTGATGTCACAACACAAATCACTATGGCTGTATTGACAATTCGTCTTTAGTCGACTCTTAGTGTCTTGCGAAATCTTGCCATGGGCTGTCATTCACAGAGATTGTTTCAAATGCCCCAAGCTTTCAAATCGCGGATCCCTTTTTAACAAAGCCCAAGTCACATTCTCATTCATACCCGGGGTTGATGAAGCCCACGCGTATCAAGGCTGGTTCCAGAGAGTCAATTGCCGAAGAGACTGAGAGTCATTTGCCTGGAGGGGGGGAGGGAAGGGGGGGGGGAGGCTGGGTTGCCATTGAACCAACGCGCCATCACACAACTGAGCATTTGAGATATTTTGCCGAAGGGATTCACGTTCCCTCTACTCCCCAGGATCCATCACAGTGTATTAAGTGGCCGCCGTTTTTTTTTTTTTTTTTTTTTCCATTTTTCATTTCATCCGTAATGTATCCCTTGTATACAACATTCATCAATGAATAAGTGTGTGCATTCTCGCTTTACAGAAAAGTGCCAGACTATTTTGGAATGTGCTGGTTTTTTTTGTGGGTTCGTTCATACTATTCAAAGTGAGTAGGTGTATCAGACACACCAGAGGTTCATGTAGCGCTTACGTTAACATTATAACAACTCTTTATAGTTTTGTACAAGTACTTAAGAAAAGGTTGTTATATGAAAGGCTGAATTGACTCAACTTTGAAGCTCGATGTGGCAATTCCTAGTCTCGTTAAATGTACCCTTCACTCCAGGCTGCAGTACACTTGCCCGGATGATGAAGATGCCACGATAATGAATTCCGAGTGGTACTCCGCCCTTCTCTAAGAAGTTAACAGGATCAAATTTGTTCTCCAGAAGATTGTACGTCCAAGCACGGATTTGATTTGAACAGCAAATGGATTCCGTTCGAAAAAAGAAGGGGAAAAAATTCCAGTTAACACACGTACTGCTTCATTTATTTGTATTGAGTCGTATCAAACTTGAGTTATGTTTTTTTTTTACGTCGGATAAAACTTGATGCGAACAATTTGATATCATTATATTTAATGACATCAACCCACTAGTTTTTACATTTTGACGTCCATAAAAAATAAATAAATCAACTTATTCCCATCATCAAATGTCAATATCTGTCTCTCATAAAAAGAAAGATTTCCATCTCCGAATTCAATCACACTTTTCCTTTTCAGTCTGAATTCACTGCATTCTTCTGTTTTTTTTTTTTTTTCATACCTCGAGTCTAATAACTATTCTCTATCCGTCGGCGCTATTCCCACGACTAATTTGTGCCCGTTTCCCCCATTGTCCCTCTTTCTCCCCGCAAATCCCTATCTGCAAAATTCCCTTCTACGCCATGCTCACTTCGGGGAACGGGCTGGAATAATTAGACCGCGATGCAATGTGGACTCGGGGCTTTCAAGTTTTTTAACACAGTGCACTGCCACCGTTCTCTGATTTGATGGCAGCACCTCTATCCACTCAGCTAATTTCTAGTGAGAGGTTTTACCTGCTTCGGAGACTCTGGAGGCACCGTCCTTTGACTCAACCAACAGGGGATCTTGTACTCCAGGGGTGGGTAGAAACTGAATGTGTTAGTTCCACATCTACTAATCTGAAGATTACCTTTTTTTTTTGGTGGAGGGGGGGGGGGGCGGGGGGGGGGGGGGCGGGGAAAGAAAATGAAATATGTATCTTCGCTGTCAGTTTGAATTCATCTCAAGTATCTTTTTGCCTTGGGTTGGATGTAAGATTGGTTGATCCATTTGTAAATGCCTGGTTTGAACCTGAAGTGTGGTCGTTGTGCAGCTTTGCTGTGGAACTATTTTAATGCAGACTCTGAGATATTTGGCTGAATACATTCATGGTTGGTTCGACTGTTTTCCTTTCTAATAGGTGGTAATTCACTTTCGGTCGAATACCAGTATTTGGGCGGTTCTTTTTATGTGGTTGGATTTTCCGTTTGAGTGTGGAGATATTATTGATATTTTTTATAGTTTGGCTGGTTATTCATTTTTGAGTGGTTATTTATAGTGGCCAACACAGAAGTTGCAGTGAAGCATACCTCTGTAATGTGACCACTTTTTAACAGGTGGCCACAGCGTCCAGGTTGAAATGTCATCATGTACATTGTCATATTTAGCCAGTGCTCCTTTCACTCAGTCAGCTGTCAGGGAGCTTGATCACATAATAAGACGTGGAGCCAGACATTACAATTCATCCACCCCCTCACTTAAAGCAGCTGCCCTGGATGCAGTGTAAATGGATAGTAATCACTTGAGAGAGAGAGAAGAAGAAAAAAATGGTGGTGGGGGGGGGGGAGGTTGTTAGGAGCATCTCACTACAGTCTCCGATGTCTAGGCGGAATAGACTCTGCCGCCGTAGGCATCGGCTGACCTTTTCCCAGCGAACGCCGAAGCCAACATGTATATTAGCAGTGAGCTATGGCAACATGTCTACTCACATATCCTGGCGTATGGACTGATGGTGTGCATATAGTACACTGTCGTTCACAGGATGTGAGGTAACGGCATCTATTGGCCCCATCAACCCAGGGCTCCAGTCCCCGTCCACACTCAGTAAAGCACTCTTCTAACTGCCCTTTTTCTTATACATCCTTCCTTTCTTTCTTTTTTTAATTGTGGGTGGGATTCATCTTCGAACATGGGTGTGTTTACAGTCTTTACGGCCCCAGCTCAGCATTGGTAAAACAGACTGTAAATGCTTCCATTCTTTGCACAAATCAATATATTTGTAATAAAACCAACCTGTGAAAATGTCAGCTCATTTCGTTGTTTCATTTGCGAGAAAACGGTAAAAATGCATTCAGTATTTTTGTACGCATTCCTTTAGGCAGAGTTTTCGTCTCACTGAGACGAAAACTCATTTTAGATCTTGTTTAATTTATTATTTAAAACTGATAACACTTCAGGCAGAAATATTTCAAAAAAAAATTTCCAATGTTGAGCTGGGGCTTTAATAAACAAAGCCAAGTTTCCTGCTTGTTTTCTGATACAATAAAATTACCCATGGATCCCCCCCCCCCTTTGAGTGAATGACGCTATTAATGATTTTGAAAATCCAGGGGAAAATCCTCATTCCCTTTTCTTGGAATGGCAAAGAAAAAAAAACCAGAAACACATTTCCTTCTTGTTCTTCGCAAAAACAACAACCTGGTTTGCGTGTTCGTTTCTCACCACACTCCTGCCAAATTAATTGTTCATGCAATCTTTCTATGAATAACATTATTAATTTTTTTGAGAAAAAAAAAGGTGTTTTTCTCAGAAGCGACACCCCCAAAAAATCTGTAACAAAATATCTGAGAGTGATAAGCGATACTTTTTTAAGCCAAAGGCCATAAACATTTTTGAAGTATGGCGGACACTATATGGGTGCACTGTTTGGATTCAGTGTAATATAAGCAGATTTACCCAAACTAAAGTAGTGTCAAAGTGTCATATCTCAAAATGGCTAATGGATTTATGTTCCCAGAAAAAAGGACTAGTTTTTCCGTTTTTACTTTTTGAGGGAAAATACCTCACTCGGCTTCAGGAAACTCTGTCTCTGATCGTGACCAGGAAATATATTCATTTGAAATATACCATGAATTACTAATCACGTTCGTCAATGTTGACAAAATTAAAAAAAACAGTCATCAGAAGGGATGGGGGGGGGTATTTCAGTCAATATGAGCAACATCCTTTATTATTAGAATTTAGTTAATTTCCAGGGTGGTTTTGTTTGGTGTGAAAGTCACAGCTACATATTACCGCCCGTAATATGTATAAGAAAACTCTTTTCCTTTCAGTTTTTCCTCCCCTACTTTTCATTGTCAACTTTGTTCACACAGCAGCCATCTTTGTTTTAAATCGGTTTGATGCACTTGTCTCAGTTATACTGATTGGACAGCAGGTTGGGCCTAGGCAGGAGAAAGAGACCGTGAAGTCGTCACACACAAGTGGCGGCCATTTTGAAACTCGCCAAAAAAAAAAAAACTGTTTAGTGCACAAAGTGTTACACAAAAAGTGATGTGTTTTCTAAATCAAGGAAGGGATTTTGAATCATCAAAAACTGGTTCTTTATTCCTAAAACTTGTTTATCCCTACAATGTTATTTTATTCATTGTATACTTCTTTTGAAAATTTGCGTAAAAAAAACACACACATGGCAAGCAATTAATAATGTATAGTCATGCGAGTTTCAAAATGGCGTCTGGTGACTTCTGTGAACACAAGCAACCCGCTACCCAGTCAGTATGATGGGAGATCAATTGGTCTGATGCCTTTCACAGTAGTTTTTCCATGATTCTTTTCTGTAGAGGGTAGTCAAGGTGCCAAACCAATATGGCTGCTACATGACAAGGTCAAAAACAGTCCGAGTAATGAATTTTTGTAAAATATTAGTTGATCTAAAGAGTGTTTGGTTTTTTAAAAGCCATTTTTTTCCCTTGTTGTTTTAAAACCGTAGTATTGACACTCTGGCATCAAAGAATCAGAAGATGCTAGGAAAACATTCCATTTTGTTTTTTAAAATACAAAATTTTGTGAATACGGATTAACTGTAGAGAACGATGAGTTCCTGAACATTATTTTACATGTATGTAAAGTTTTCTATTTTTTATTTCTCTATGTGAACTCCATCTAGTTGAGTGGAGTTGGAAAAAGAAGAAAAAAAAAAGTTGAGTAATTTCCCAGAATACTAAGCTGCAATTAAATATCGTTATTGGATTGCTGTAGTGTAAAGTAGCTGTCATAAACATAGTGTGATATATCGATTATGCTAACTTGTAATGGACCTTAAACAATCATTGCATTCGTATTTTATTACTTTTAGGAAAATTGTATGATCAGCTTAAAATGCAGTAAGCATGCTTTATTAAACAGCGTGGGACAATGGCCTGTAGCTTCCTAAGTCCACAAATTTTACTTAGCACTCAAAAAAACCTGCTAGGCAGATTACGGGTTACCGGCTGAAATATCATGTAAAGTACAGTGTGTGTGATTGGTATCCTGCCATTTTGTGCTCAGCTAAAAACAATGGCTGAGCACTATTTTTGGGTGAAAGCAGTTCCGTTTACTTAGCCAAGTTGAACATTTTTGTTTTATCTGGTAAGCACAAGATTTGCAGGGAATCAGTCGCATTCAGTGGACGTCACATTGCATTTCTGGCTCATCCTTTGTTAATGCTAAGCACATTTTTTTTACATGCTTAACACATTTGTGAGCTTAGTAGGCATGTAACCTTGTGCCCAGTGGGATGGAGAAGACGGATGTTAGGCCGTTGTTTTGTTCACATTGCTTGTAAATATTCATGAAGATATGTAAAGACGACGTGAATGACTTATTTTTGTTTTCAAATCAGGACCACAAACACGTTATGTAATTAAAGAAGATAACACTTCGGATGAAGTTAATATTCATATGATCACAAAGGTTATTGTGCTCAGTCAAGATAAATGGAAGCTGTGTACAGTGTATTATTGTATTTAAAAAAAAAAAAAAAAAAAAAAAAAAAAAAACACAACATTTAATGTCTAGAAAATTAATTTAATGTCTAAGAAAAATTAATTTGTCAGGTTAATTGTAAGAAGAATGAACTATAATATTTTGGGAAGAAAAAAAAAACTGTTATATTTTCATCTGAAGAAGAAAACAAACATGTCTTTTTGCTACTGTTGTATTCGACGGAGATCACATGACCATATCACATGATCATCAGGTGATGGAAGGGCTTGTAATTGTTGTCAATGCACGAGTGTAGTGTTAATTTTAGTGTACATGTACAATCTAGAAACACACTTTAAGTGTACTGTTAATGGTATCAACATTAAACAAAAAAAAGGGAACCTTAATGCGTGTGTGGTGTTGATGTAATCGTAGTTTTTATTGTGAACTCCATTATTGTTACATGCCCCAGGCTAGCGGCATTGTACTGATACCATTCGCCTGTGATTAAAAAATAAATAAATATCTGAACAACAAATTCAAATCAGACAAGTTGAATCAACACTGACGGTGGTCATTTTTATGCTCCGGTCAAGTCGAGCATAATTAGTTGACACACAAGGTGACCTTTACCGGCCATCTAAGGTCAAATACTTGACCTTTGACCCACAGGAATGTCAATGAGCCTGGAAGATGTCAAGAGTTCAAAACAATCAGCTCAGAATTCACACATAAGGAAATCTGAAGACGCCCACTTGTGATTTTAATCACCAAATTTAATTTCACTTGTTTGCATAAATTAAAACATGAGAAATTGCCTTTGTGGTTTAAAGCAGCCATCATGGAACCTCAATTTGGTTAGTTTTCTTGATCTGTTAATACGATGTTTCAACTTTGAATTGATCAATGAAGTTGTATCCTGTCGGCCGGGTCAAGTTCTTCATTTGTACATGACACCTAGCAGTAGAAAGGGCCCCATTTCATTGAGCTGTTACAAAGCAGTAAATGGTGCTCAGCAAAAATTTTTCTGCTAAGCAAAAATTAGCAGGGAACCAGTCCACAGACAGTGTACGTTACACTGTATTTTGGCAGGGAACCTGTTTCTGCTAAGTAAGACTTTTCGTTGCTAAGCAGTTTTTTGTGCTGAACAGCTTACCAAACGAAAAATCTTGCTGAGCAGAAATAGGTTACCTGGCAAAATACAGTGTAATGGGCCCAGGTTTCTGTGGCTGTAGCCATTTTTCAGCTTGGGCTCCCTCTTAAGCTCCATCCATCTGTTTGAAGCCCCGTACCTCTGTACCAAAAGTGTGCGCTTTCCAAATAACTGACGGGGGGTCTACACCTAGGCCAGAGCTATAGCCGGAGCCAAGCTTTCGAAAAAGGGCCTACGAAATGCACCCGTCATTCTCCCTACCCATCCCAAGAATATCTTCAATCTGTCAAAATCCAACAGCAGTATGGGGTACTCAAGTCGTGACGATGCTGATAAATCGAGTGGCGACTCTGTGGTTGGTCATTCATGGTTTGGTTGCGCCACTGATTTCAAAATCCACTACAAACCAACCAGTGGCCTTGGAAGGAAATACTGTGCATGATTATCAGTGCAACGTCTTTCTGGTTTGGTTGTGGTCAACTTGGACCAAAGACAGTTGGGTTGGATTTTGATGGGCTTGGAGGTGATGGGGTTTAAAAAAAAAAAAAAAAAGGAAAAAAAAAAGTGTGTTATAGTAGCAAAAGAATCCATTGTTTTGTAGTTTTATTGTAGGTAACCCATGCAGAGATTGTCTCTAGAGGGTCGTCACTGTTGGGAAGTTTGCCCTTTGGTCGTACTAAAAAGTGATCATTATGGTGTACAATCATTGCATGAGATTTTAACCCAAAGTCAGATCAACTGGAACATTATTATTTCAGTTTGTGTAAACAGAGAAACACATTTAAGTAAAACCAGATCGATCCTGCTCTTATTGTACGAGCTGTGTCTGTGTCAACTTTATTTCCATGTTATCAGAGTGAACTCCCCTCCCCCTCACAAGGCCATCCTGAACTCCACAAGGCCATCCTGAACCCCTTCCCCGGGCCACCCTTAACCTCCCCAGGCCACCCTAACCCCACCTCGCCCCCTGCCACTCTGAACCCCTCCCCAAATTCCACCCTGAACCCCTCCCCCAATTCCACCCTGATCCCCAGACCACCCTGAACCACAGGCTACCCTGACCCCACCCCCTGCCACTCTGAACCCCTCCCCCAATTCCACCCTGAACCCCAGACCACCCTGAACCACAGGCTACCCTGACCCCACCCCCTGCCACTCTGAACCCCTCCCCCAATTCCACCCTGAACCCCAGACCACCCTGAACCACAGGCCAACCCGAACCACCCTCCACCCTAACTCCCAGCCACCATGAACCCCTCCCCCAATTCCACCCTGAACCCCAGACCACCCTGAACCACAGGCCAACCTGAACCCCATGGCCCATGTACCTCCCTCTCTTCCAAACCTCTCCCTCTCTTCCAAACCTCTCCCTCTCTTCCAAACCTTCCCCTCCCCCCTCCCCCTCAAAATTTAGGGCTAACAGGAAGAACAGTCGTTCTAATTCTGTATCAGAAGCTGCTCAGAACTATCATTGTCGTGGGTGTGAGAATATTTTTGTTGTGTGTGTGTTGGGAAGGTGCAGTACATGCATGCTGTGTTGTTGGACTGTGGTAAGTCAAAATGTTAAAGGGTAGCCCTGCCCCGTAGACTGAGACAGGTCAACGTTAATGTAGGTCAACAACACTAACCACAAATAGGTCTCATAATTTAAGGAAAAAAAACTTCTAAAACCTGTCCTAACAAAATAATGATAACAATAAGCGCCTTGAGTACCTAATTGCAGTTAAATACGTACGCTACATTAGACTCCGGTATTATTATTATTATTAACCAACCTTAATTGCATGAACAATCACAAATATGCTGATTCAATTTTTTTTGCAAAATCTTTAGATCAAGACACAGTGAATTTTGTTTGCTTTTTATTTTATTTTTTTTCAAGCTGGTCAATAGGGGAGACCCCCGGGCTCTTAACGTAACATAACATAACATAACATAATTAGAATTTGTAAGGCGCTATTCCATCAAGATCATAGTTGTTCTTTATTTTCAGTGATGTTGACAGTCAGTAAAATCCCTTTTGTTTTGTTTTTTTGGGGGGATGATGTAGATAGTCTGTAAAATTACCTTTCTGTCGATGTATATATATAGAGAGAGTGATCGCTCTGAAATGTAACACCCATGATGATATTCAGGAGGCCTCATCCTGAGAGCAAGGGGGGAGACAAAAAGCCAACAACCACTCGTTCTTTATTTGTGGTGATGTTGAGAGTATGTAAATCCTCTGAAATGCGACACCGAGGAGGTTCAGGGGGCTTCATCCTCAAGACTGTGGATGGGAGGTGGAGGATGGGGGGGGGGGGGGGGGGGGGTCGGTCGAGACCAAGCCCTACTACATGACTTTATATTTTGTGATGTGATGTGGAGAGACTGCTAAGATGTCTTTGCTCTGAAATGAAATACCCTAAGGCAATTTAAGATATTGGGCAGGGGCGGTCAGAAGCCCCCAATTGTGTTCTTTGCCGCCTGCTTGACCCCCCCCCCCCCCCAATGAAAATGGTAAGTTACGTCAGTGATGCTTATATCGGATCTGTTTCGATTGCAGCTATGTGAGGAGGTCTTTAAATTACAGTTTCTTGACTGCGACTCCAGAGGGTCACTTTTTGTCCGAGAATTTGACTTAAAATCAGTCAGATGTCAAATTGCGAAAGCGTTATTTTTTATTTATTTATTTTGTTGTTATTCTCGATATTGACCAATCTGGCTTGATATCACAAAGCACTAACGATTCATCTTAAAGGGGCTGTGTCGTCATAATTGCAGCAGGCCTGATGTGGCTTTGCATGGAAAGATGAAGTGGTGCCGTCTGTGTCAAACTGCGATGTGACCGCTGGTGCGCACGCGTGCATAGTATAGCTGGGTTATTCCATTTATGGCTATAATCATGACACAGCCCCTTTAAGATGATTTGTCAGTATTACCATAGTGATTTGTATTGTGACATCACACTTTGCTGAGCAGTTAAGAGTGATTCACACTTAATATTAATCTTAGCTCTTTGTGAAATCGAGCCCTACTTTGTCGTTTAAGTTAGGCAAATGTTTTTTCCTTCTTTTCCACTTTTTGTATTTATTGAACCGGTATGCCCTCATTACTTGGCAATTTTTTTTTCTGCAGTTCAGAATTGCCATCCTCAAAAACTTTTTCCACCCAAATGTTTTAAGGATTCTACGTAAGCGTATTGTCGCTATGTGAATAAAAAAAATCTCACTCGTGTACGTACACGATAAATTTTGAATTATTGTGTACATCCACGATAACTTATCGTGCACGTACAAGATAAGTTATCGTGTACGTACACGATAAGTTATCGTGTACGTACACGATAAGTTATCGTGTACGTACACGATAAGTTATCGTGTACGTACATGATAAGTTATCGTGTACGTACATGATAAGTTATCGTGTACGTATACGATAAGTTTTGACTTGCACGATCAATTTTGATTTATCGTGTACGTACATGTATAAGTTTGCAATATCGTGTACGTACACAATAAGTCCAAACTTATCAAGCATGTATACAATAAGTTATCGTGTACGTACACGATAGGTTTGGGCTTATCTTGTACATACACCATAAGTCCAAACTTATCATGTTTGACACCTTAAGTCCAAACTAGTCGTGTACATACACAATAAGAGTGAGATTTTTTTATTCAAGTGGCGGCAATACGCTTCCGTAATATTCCCTTTTCGGAATTGATTCAACAACAAAAAATCCCCATTGAAAATCATTACGACAGTGGCAATTGGGACTGCAAAAAAAATAATAAACCATTATTTGAGGGTATTTATATTTTTTGGTTAAAATACCCACAATAGCGTGCATAATCCCTTCGGCTGCCGAACCGTATAGAATATCAGCATTACAGTGTCATTTTTAATATTTTATCTCAGTTACATGAATGCCCTCAAGACTTCGCAAAACCTCGTATTAAAGAGTAAAAATGTGTATATCTGGATCTCATATCGAGGTCGGTGCGTTTAGCTATACACCCCCACACATCCGTGTATATTGACTCTAAAATATGAAGACAAAACATCTCAATTCTACCTTATTTCCCCGGAGTCTGTTTTTCTGCTTCTTTTTTGTGTGGGGGGAGAGAAAAATCTCTTGAGAAATGAAACATTATGAATAGAAAATTCATCTCGTTTGCATATCGGTGCCCTGAGATGTAAGACGATTTAGTCTTTTCCCGGTCGTCTTAAATCATGCTTGTGTGTGTTGGAGTGATTTGCCCATTAGTAAATTAAAAAAAAAAAAAAAAAAAAAAAACAGAAATATTGATTTAATGTATGTAGATGTCACACAGCTCAAAGGTTTACTGGAATCTCCTTAATAAATCCTCATCGATCTCATTCGGAATTCGGCGAGTGTAAAATAAATTCGAGTCATGGGTTGAATTAGACCATGGAGGTAGACGTAATCATCATAGTACCGGTATGTAATCATTAAAGAAATGTGATGTATGTTTTCTATCAAGTGAAGTGGCCTTAAGAATGTCTGCCGCTAAGCCAATTGAATTATATAGCCTGATATATTTTCTGAAATTCATTTGAAAGACTTATCATCAAAACCATTTTAATTTAGTAGTTTTGAAATTTCTCTGGTCTGGTATTCTTCCAAGTAGAATTGGTAGGCAAGTACATTGTACATCATTTCTTGAATACAGCGACGATGAACGTGTTTGCTTCTTCCACCCCCCCCCCCCATCCCCATCGCACTTTCCAAATCCCGCCCCCCTCCCCCGCCCCTCGTGGGATCCACCCCCGCCGATGTCACTAACGGTCTCTTTACTTCTTTCGTCATTACTTGTTCTTGCCGGTGATCCAAATCGACTGAAACCAATCGCGGAGTCCGCTTCAAATTGCCACTTTTGCATGGCAACCACGTTTTCCCGCGGAAAAGAGTATTTTGCCCTTTTCCCGCTGATATTGATCCCGTCACGTGATCAACCTGGCTTGGGTAATAAGACACCTTCGACCTAGATATTCATCTTTTATGTTTGAAAACAATTATGTATTTGGAGTAGTTTTCAAAGGGAAATTACATCATTGTTTTTTGTAAGAGAAAACTCAATAATCATTTAGTTAAATGTTCAGTATTAAAAACCAGTTATGCTCATACCAGAAATATAGGTTGTCCGCCGAAATGCCATGTCATAATTTTGAGAGCCGTTTTCAGAAATTTGTTAAGCACTAGTCTCTTCATATCAAAGCCCCAGCTCAACATTGGTAAGACGAAAAACATGGTATATAATAAAGATAATGATGGTAGGAAACTGTCCTTGAAATATTTCTGCCTGAGGCGTTATCGTTTGTAAATAATAAATGAAATAAGATCCTAAATTAGTTTTCGTCCCAGTGAGACGAAAACTCTGCCACAAAGAAATGCGTACAAAAATGCCCAACGCATTTTTACCGTTTTCTCGCAAATGAAACAACGAAATGAGCTGACATTTTCACAGGTTGGTTTTATTACAAATATCTTGATTTGTGCAAAGAATGGAAGCATGTACAGTCAGTTTACCAATGTTGAGCCGGGGCTTTAAGCAGTTCTAAGAAATTGGCCCCTTGGGTCAAGATGATTTACAGCGTTCCTCGTTTTTAACGGAATGACAACCCTCTCCCATCCAAGGGAACAGCTTTTCTTTCTGGTACTTGGCGCAGCCCGCTTTTCTTGCTGGTACTTGGCGCAGCCCGCTTTTCTTGCTGGTACTTGGCGCAGCCCGCATCTCTTCAATACATCATACGGCTTTTTATGATGATAACAATACACAATCAGACGCCCTTCTTTTGACTAATGGGCGATCGTGAATGACATTTCCAAGGCCGTGACTGTTTATTGGGTGTTCATCCATCCAGGTCAGTTTTTATGAAGAAGAAAAAAACATCAATTAATAGACCTCAATCAGCTAAGGGTGAGAATGTGGTCCCGATCGCCACGCCATTAGCTTTTTTGAGACATGGTGGACACTATAGGAGTACACTGTTTGGTTTTGGTATATATAGGCCAACAGAAAAATTTACCCAGACCTAATAGTGTCGTAGTATTGTGTCCAGCACAATCTCAAAATGGCTTATGAAGTTCAGTGATTGTGAATTTATCGTATTTTGCTTTCTTTTTTCAATGTTTTGCTCTTTGCACTTTTCTTCAAAATTTCACCATACATCGAACTATTTTACTTGTTAACAATCGACCCGCTGTCCAGTTTCGGAGTCCAGAAGCTGGTGAACAAACACTGGTTCAATTCTCTGTCCAACTGTTTCTTATCAGATGAAATAAATTTGTTTTCATTAACAACATTTTCTTCTGATGATTTTGGAAACCTGGCTCATGTCGTTCAAACGTTCGCGTTGATTGCCAGAGTAGAACGCACCCCTGGTTTATGAAATTGGACCCGCGGCTGCATGGTGATGAGCTGTGGAGACATGAGTGCAAGACACTGCATGCGCCAGCCCCTGCCAATGTAAGGACGTGCGCGTTTCTTTAGTCAGCGATGCCTTGAAAGAGAATGCAGTCAAGGATATCACAACCTCGTCCCCGTGTCATTTCCCCCGGCTTATCTTTCTCACTCATGACCCCTGGAATTGTCTAACTTAAAATGTGCAAATGTGGCACTATGTTCATTTTAGGCCTGCGCGGTCGATCCACTTTGCGTGGGCGCTTAAGCTTGGTAGCCCGCAAAAGAGATATCAAGTCTAGTCATAGAGCAAGGCATTAGCCCCTCTCGTCCTTTGAATGTGACATGTTTAAACGTATGCGGTTTAGGGTGACTGCACGAAACAGTTACCTTGGCCCAGTTTCAAAAAGCCCGTAAGCAGACGTTTATGACCGCAGTGGCCCTTAGAACAGTTCCTATTTCATAAACACTGCTAAAGGTAAGCTGGCTTATCGCCGGCACGCTGCGGTGGTTCTTGTAAACAGACCGTGACGCAATAATGCAAATCAATATTGTGAACGCGCACATGAGCTGTTAAATCGTCTCGATCGTTTGTGAAAAACACTTTCGTTTATACGCATGTTCCGCTGCTATATAGTAAGCACAACAATTTGCTTACCGGTAAAACAGTTTTATGAAATGGAAGACTTTGGAGCGATACGTGGCAGCAGACTTACCAGGTAAATTGTCATTGTTTACGTAGTTATGAGCATGCGCATATTTCCGAGAAAATATGATATTACCTGGTAAGTCTTCGGCCACCTAGCGTCCTCTCAGTCTCACATTGGGTCCTGGAGTTAGTCTGGTTCCCTGACCAAAGATTCCCTGACGACTCTTGTTAGAAATCTTAGGTGCCAGGCATCATCCAAAGCTAAACATAGATTATGACGCAACATATAAATATGCATTACTTGTCACCAAAGGTGGACGATGTCATTGGATAAAAAACGGAGCGCTGATGACGGGCTTTGTTTACTTTCAAAAAGCCTGGAATAATCAGTTTGTAAAAATGTTACAAATATATTCAAATATAGTGTTGAATTTGTTGAGGGAAAAAGGAGAAACGATAATGGGATGTGTCTGCAAAATTTTTGAGTTCTTATCAACAAAAGAAATGTCCGACCATCAACGACACTATCCAAATGTTGACGACAACGAGTTCGGAGCATTTTGGATATTTTCGGAAAAGGAGGAATTCCTCCTTTTTTGTCACGTGACATTTTGGTGATACCGGACCCTAAAATCGACAGAGAATAGTCGGAGATTTTGGGGTCTGGGAACCAGACTACCCTGAAGTGAGATCGCGTCAAATTGCTTGCACCCTACCATACAAGTATACAATAATGCAGTGCTTGAAAGTTCTTAACAAGGAAAGCCTGCGCCCAAAGCAGTCACTTTCCGGAGCGTTGTTTGTCAGCGCTTGCCTTCCAGGGGTTCGAGACGATAGGGAGCGATACGGCACACTGCCCATCGAAGCGAGGTTGGCGATAGGCAGCAGCAGCACGAGACGGTGCCTTTGAAACCCAAGCTCAACATTGGTAAATTGACTGCAAATCCTCCCATTATTTGCACACCAAATCAAGATAGTTGTAATAAAACCAACCTGTGAAAACGTCAGCTCATTTCGTTGTTTCATTTGCGAGAAAAACGGTAAAAATGCATTCAGCATTTGTGTATACGCATTCATATAGGCAGAGTTTTCGTCTCACTGAGACGAAAACTTATTTTGGATCTTGTTTCATTTATTATTTAATAACGATAACACTTCACGAAGAAATATTTCAGGGAGTTTTTCTATCCATCATTATCTTTATACCATGTAAGGATATGTAAATCTGTGAACAGTTATGTTTTTCTTCTTACCAATGTTGAGCTGGGGCTTGTTTTCAATCAAAAACGAACAAACGTAGGCCTAGATAAAGCCCGGTTCTTATTTGACGCGCATTTGAAAGGAAAGCGAATTACCCCTTTATACACCTACAATGGCGGGAAACTATCGCACACACGTTTAGCCCCGGTCACGGAAGTTCGCGTCGCATTCAATTTCGCATGAACAAAAAACTTTTCACGTGGGAAAATTTATGGCGCTAAAGTTCCCGCGTGTAATTCTTTATGAGACTTCTTGGCGATTGGAATGAAGGTATAATCGTCCAAAATCCAACGATTCAGAAAAGTTGACGATTCCTTAATCTGAAAATTAGAACCAATGAATGAGCGAGATTGAATACTGAATATTCATGATTGAATACTGAACATTCATCTGTCTAAAAGCTGCCAATGCCGTGCGGAACCATGATCCATTCTAATCTACTATCGCCCCCAACGACTTAATTAACTGTTGCCCCGTAGTTTCCATCCAGCCTTGTCTCGTGGCCTCCGGGGGTTTCTTATAATACATAGAAAGGGGCAATTAATTTGCTGTGAATACTCGATAACAGTGAACAGATTTTCACATAATTATTTAGGCCTATATAGTTTGAGTTTATAATAGATACATATAGCTTGAGTTTATAATAGATATGTAACTTGAGTTTATAATAGGTATATAACTTGAGTTTATAAAAGATACGTAACTTGAGTTTATAATAGATATATAACTTGAGTTTATAAAAGATATGTAACTTGAGTTTATAGTAGATATATAACTTGAGTTTATAAAAGATATGTAACTTGAGTTTATAATAGATATATAACTTGAGTCTATAATAGATATATAACATGAGATTATAATAGATATATAACTTGAGTTTATAATATATATATATATATAACTTGAGTTTATAATAGATACATAACTTGAGTTTATAATAGATATATAACTTGAGTTTATAATAGATATATAACTTGAGTTTATAATAGATATATAACTTGAGTTTATAATAGATATAACTTGAGTTTGTTTGTATTTTTATAAGACGGGTCTTCAGGTGTCGGATTATATTTTATACATGCGCCTTATTAAAAAATGTTGTTGCTGTTTTGTTTTTTAAATGTATTTAGAGATGTAGGCCTATCAGCACAAATATAATTTTATGTGTTATTAATTCATGTAATTACAAGTAAAAGGGGTAGTCATGGAAATAAAACCTGTCGCATACAGTAATCGTGTCGACTGCGCAGTATCGACTGCGCGTTCTCGATAGAATGAAACAGGTTTTCATGCGGATGAGCGTAGCGAACTAGGAGCTACATGGAGTGCACACCATAGTGTGTTGCTCACACATTATATACGGTCAATTCTGTGCATTATATTGACTCAAAGAGAGTAATCCATTCCAGAGGCAGTGTTTTTTTTCCCGAAACTACAAACATGATCACTAACCCAGTATATTTCGCGAGCAAAGTACCAGGAATGCCTTCAGAAGCAATCGATGCTATATGCCAATAATCAAGTTACAACCGGTGTACCTTATTTTGATTCAGAGAAAATGTAATATATTAATTCTGTGAAGAGAGTTCGATCCAAACCGGTGGCCTATAAGTTTTGTCTCTCCCCTCTCAGTTATGGAACAGCCTACCTGCCCCGCCCCTACCCCAATTAGAAAGCCACACATTGTCCTTCAAAAACGCTCTGAAGTCCCGCATGTGCTCTGCTGCTGTCTGGTTGTTCCCTATTTCCGGGTCTTCTTTCTTCAACGCGTTATAATCCTTGGTTGTAATTTGCCGCTTTGAAAATCCAGTGAATCCTTCAGGTATCCATAAAGCAGTTTTACCACCAGCATTACAATGTTTTTACTGGACTATCTCTTGCTGTTTCTGCGTCTTGACTTCGGGGTTGTCCCAGCTCATTCTAAGCACGTTTGATACACTGATGTCGATAGCTGAAGCACTTCCGAAGCCATGTACGTGGACTGATGTCTTCCCACTTCACTTATCATTGACCATTGAGTAGGAGGGCTAGCTTACATCATCACTAGAACTCACCGAGTGCAGAACCCTTGTAGTTTCCTTCTCCTTCTTTTTCTTCTTCTTTTCTTTCGTTCTTGGAAGCAGATGCAACTAACCTTTTTCCAACTGAGAAATCTACCCCAATCATCTCTCTATCTAGTGAGGTTTGCGGAGACACCATGTTATAAAAAATAGGAGTTGTGGTGGCTCTGAAATGAACTGCTGCGTTAACAACTCTTTTACAACATCTCAATTATGATTTCAACAATAAAAACTGCTCTACTATTGTTTTGTATTTTTCTAAACCATTCTTCTTATTTTCATTCATATTAAGTGTCTTGCTTAGGGGACACGAATGTCAAAATCGGGACTCTGCTGAACCCACATTCTGACAGGACCAGGGCCAACTCCATAGAGCTGCTAGGTGCTTACCAATTTTCTTCTGAGCAGAAATAAGCATGATACCAGTTACAGGTGGTACATGTGACATTTTATAACACAAAAAGTAACTAAGCACAACTGTGTTGTGCTTAGTTACTTTTGTGCTATAAAATTGAGCCTTTTTGTGATATAAGGCTTTAGCTTGATGCGTGACCGGTTGTGACTTCAACTTGAGTGGGACCTATACAACCATTTCCATTTCACTCGTTTACTGTTTTTGTCATATTTTGTTGTCCGTTGCTCTTTCTATTTGACCCCTAAACCCTAAAGTGTTCAAACTCGTGTCATTCTTGTATGCCAGTGATGCAATTAAAGTATAGACAACTTCGCAAATACTTTTACGCGCGCGTTAACCGTGAATGCTGGTCCGCGTCCGAATCAAGCGACTTCGGCTATGGCTATGGCCGCTGGCTGCAACGACAACGTTGAAGAATAGGAATCCTCGGAGTTCCAGCCGTAGTCACTGCACCGAAGCCATTCATTCGGACACGGCCTAAGTTGTCACTACCTAGACCAGCATGCACTACATTCCACGGCTAACGCGTGCGTATTGAGTACTTGCGAAGTTGTCTAATGTTCTACTCGCGAAGCGAGACAGCCCCACACCCCCACCACCAACACTTACCCTTTCACATCCCAAAGTATAAAAGAAGAAAAAAAATCAAAGTGTGTCTACCGTGATTCCAATCGCCTCCAGCCTTCTTGGCCCACGAGTGGGCAGACTTCACTTCCTGCATGGCACCAGCTCCGGTGTATCCTGATATACCCAGGATGGATTCTTGTACAAAAGCAACACCTGTCACCTCCGAACAAAATGACATTCTGAGAACTTTAACACCCTTGGAGAACGAGATCTCGCAGTTTATTCCCCTCTCGCTTTACTTTGCGAAAACATCCGAGAAAATGTATTATTCGTAGCTATCCAATTATCGTGAAATAATTTCTTGGCTTTTTCCCATACACCGATGTGTGATAAGCTATTGTATACTCAGTGCTTTCCCGAGCCTTGTGGGAAAGAAATCCAGAGGCCTACTGCCCGGGTGGGATTCGAACCCACGACTCCCCCACCCATTGTAGAGCAGATTTATTCTGTGAAAATAGAAACAATATTTTTCTCTCTTTTAATCGGCCATCGTAAAATGTTCTTCCTCTTATATTTCCTAATTCATTACGAAGGCATAGCAATAACCGCTCCAGATTTTCGACGATATCTCAGAAACGCTACCATCTTTTGAAACAAAATTTTCACATGTTATTTTTATGGTATACAATGATATAGGATCGAAACAAACGTCCGGTTCCAAGTACCGAAGGTATCCCTTGCCTTTAAATCCCCAGCTCAACATTGGTAAGAAGAAGAACATAAATGTTCACAGATTTACAAATACCTTACATGGTATAAATATAATAATGGTAGAAAACTTTCCTTGAAATATTCCTGCCTGAAGTATTATCGTTTTATCAATGAAATAAGATCCAAAATTAGTTTTCGTCTCAGTGAGACGAAAACCCTGCCTATTATAGGAATGCGTACAAAAATGCTGAATGCATTTCTAACGTTTTCTCGCAAATGAAATAACGAAATGGAGATGACATTTTCACAAGTTGGTTTTATTACAAATATCTTGATTTGTGCAAAGAATGGAAGCATTTCCAGTCAGTTTACTAATGTTGAACTGGGGCTTTAAAAGAAAACCTGCAAAAGTTGACCCTGCACTTTAACTTGGGGGCACATCTGCAGAACGCACCTCTTGTAATTGTGAAAAGAAATTACTATTTGACAAAGTTGTTGCTATGCCCAGATTGTTTTCGCCGTTTTGTACACACGTGCACACCTACATTTTGTGCCTATAACCTTTCACCAGACATGAAGGGGATTTACAGATGTATTCTTAACCTACAATTGCATCAATAGATTGGGGATCAAAATGCGTTGGCGTTTCACTGTGATCAATCCTTCACTTTTGAAGCTTGTTGTCTCCTTCACTTCATCTTTTTTTCTTTTTTTCTTTTTTTTTCTTTTTTGTCACGAAGAATTGTGGATTGGGCTCAAGCTAACGTTCCGTAAAGGTTAAACAAATGTCTTGTTGATGTTTTAAATGACGATTATGAAATCTTAGTAGATAGATAAATAGTGAAGATGTGTCAACTCGTATTACCACACAGACAATCCTTATCATTATCACCATCAATATCATTATTAAATAATATTAAAAAATGATTCTCATTTTTTTCCCGTCTTCTTTTCTTTCCCCTTTCCCTCATCTTGGCATCAGCTTATAGAAGAGGACAACGTACGGAGGATGTAAACAAAACAACTTGAACTTTAATTCTGAATTCTCAATTTGTTATTTTGCTGAAAAAGAAGATATGATACATTAAACAGCTTATTGACATCCCAGGCCGGATCGCAGTGACGCAGTTGCATTGGCGCAAAATCCCTTTCAATGGAGCAGTTGTCATGGCAACATGTGGATACATGCGGGAAAGGTAACACGGAGGAAAAGAGAGGGGAAAAAAGAAGTGAATCTCAATAGTGGAGGCTATGGACAGCAACAACGGTGTGTCGGGGGGGGGGGGGCTGTGTGAGCTTGTCATTTACGTAGACTCACAGGGTAGATTACCGTGGAAGGCGGGATATATCAGCATATCATTTTCTGCCTTGGTCTCATGAGAAAAGTTGTATAGCTACTGCTCAAATTTCTCCCGCGTCGAAATTGGATTCGACTCAGCTGCATCTATTCGGACAAAAAAAACAGGAGAGGAAGAATAAGAAGAGAACGAATCAGAAGTTCTGATTTCAAGGTATCTGCTGTGTGTGTAACCCCCAAGCACTGGCAGAATTCTACACAGGCTTAAAATAGACGGGAAAAATACCCAATTTCCGCTACTTGTTTGTTACACCCCCCCCCCCCCCCCCCACACACACACACACACACACACACACACCAACCCGGTTTTAAAAAGTGGAATGATTCCAAATGTGGGTTGAATGACATTATTT
The DNA here is from genome assembly GCA_911728455.2 of Marthasterias glacialis. Lineage (NCBI taxonomy): Eukaryota > Metazoa > Echinodermata > Asteroidea > Forcipulatida > Asteriidae > Marthasterias > Marthasterias glacialis. The sequence goes on from OU452224.1 coordinate 18,945,229, forward strand.
TGAAAGTATTCTAAATTCTATCTCGCTAAGTAGTTTGAAAGGCAAGACCTTTCCAGGGATTATGAGTAAAATCAATGGCGGATGCATGAGGAATCCGGGCTTGACTAACTAACACAGAAAACTGTCTCTCCCACCACCATCCCCCCAACCCCCACCCCCGTAATTATTCTGCCAATTTTCTGAATACCTATAAATCTCAGGGTGTAAAAATTCTCAGTATTTTTGCTCACGCGTAAAGTTAATTAAATTGTATCTTGATTCTTTTCCAATTGACCCACAACAAAACCTTTCGCGTAACCTACTTTTTACTATAATCATGTGACCCTCTTTGTTGTGACTGTAAGAGTCAATTTCATGGCCCACCACTCGTGCTGACGTCGATTCTAGCCCTCAACCAAATCTACCTTGGAGCAGCCTCAGTGAGTATACCCATCAAAAGATGTATAGGGGACCTGGCCAGTTGAAGTAGGGGACCTGGCCAGTTGTGGCCAGGGCTTCATCCTCCCAGAAAGGATCAAAAGGGCACCTCTCCCCTGTCAAATCCGCCCCCTCCTCCAATCCCCTGCACACCGTGGCACAATTCATTAGCAAGTTACACAACACACTCTACCTAAACTAAACCTAGATAGATTTTTTTTTCTTTTTTTGCTGAGGGCGCACTTTGAGATTCCTAAAAGAAAAGACCAAAGTTGCATCGCGGCTTCAGCCTCAAGTTAAAAACACCCACACGCGAGTTACACACCCGACATAAGAACACCACGCACGAAAAAAAACTATACGGCTCCTCTTGTAGTGCATTGGTCTTTCGTCAAGGAGGTATTTTCAAGGAACTATGCAACGATTTGTGTGCAAAAAAAATATGCAGGAATTTTTAGATAAAAGGAAGCCGCACTGTCTATTCCACCCTCGTCGAGCTCCTCTCAAAATTGTTTTTGTTCACATTGTTTAAAACTATTGCTTGTTTTACTCCCTGTTGCTGATTGGTTTTATGTAGCTGATTGGTTTCTTGGGTTAACTATTTTCTTCCTCGATAGTTCAACCAAGAGGAGCTCCGTTACTCCGGATTCTGAGCATGGAGAAAGTTCCATGCTCTAAAGGAAGAAGGGTTGTGTCAAAAACTGAGGACCAATAAACTTGTTTTTAATTTGCTTATTTAACAGAACTGCAAACAAAGAAAATGAGACAAAAAGCTAGTTATTGCTTGAGCCCAAGTCTGAGAAAAGTTTTCCCAATGTCCCAATAACCCCCTCTCTCCCAGACCCCACCCCTAAAAAACAAAATACCAGAAATGGTATACCGCCACCAATAGTTTGCCAATGAAGAGTCAAACCTTTAAAAGAGTCAGGTGTCCAAATGTTCATAGTGATCTGTGGTAGAATAAAGTCAAGGAATCGTACATTTACCTTTACACGTCATACAGTGCAACTTTTTTTCACAAATTGAGTAATGAAAACAACTCAACCATGGCGGACGAAAAAGAGCAAAATGCAGTGAAAACTGACCACCAATGTCAAGAAGTGCCTACCAAAACAATGGATCAACGACATAGATTGTACCTCACATCGTGTCTCTATCTAGTCGGGTTTCTGGTAAATATTTTCAACTTAATTTGTATTAAAAAAATTTACACAAATTTTCGCGCGATATAACTAGCATGACTAGACGCAGTACAACTAGACCAGGCAGACTAGACCCAGTAACTGGGGCGCTGTACTCCTTTTTTAAAAATTTTGACATTGTCGGTCGTACTAGCGCCCCAGAAAATTATGTGTAAGTTGGTTTGAAAAGCTGTTATGGCGAAGAGGATTTAAAACACCTGTAAAAAAGTGGCCAAAATTACGACAAAAACTCAACAGAATTGCTGGAAAATCGCCTACACTGGCTTCTCAAGATATCAAAGATGAAATAGAATGCATTTAATTGTACTTACGATCACTTTCTGTCCTCCAAATCGATGATTTTTTAGCCCACTAAAACCACTCAAATGCAGCCATTACAATCGCCATTTTACTACTGATACTGCGATATTCAACGACCGACAATGTTAAAATTTTAAAAAAGGAGTACAGCGCCCCAGTTACTGGGTCTAAGACCAGACATGCATTCAATCATCAATGACATTCATTGGCATTATGATTCTGTCGGTTAATTATAATTCTGGCATTATAATTTTGTGTCTTGAGTTGAGTGCCAGTCAGTATATCTCAGAGATCTTTTTCAACTGACAACAAGTACTGAGTAGTACTCGCTTGTGCTTTGAATACTCGTTCACTTTTCCTTTGTACAATTTTGAACAATTATCGGCTGTGACTGGAGCGTGTGTGTCTCACGGCCGAGGTTTTTGCAATTCAATCTTGCAGAATGATTTCAATGAAAAATCTGATATTTTCTTGAAAGAAACAAAAAATCCCAGTGCTTCAATGAGAATCTTTGATCTCTTGGCTTTGTTTCTTTGTGCCATCAGTATTCTCAAAGAAATACCTGCCATTCCAAGAAATTAATCTAGGTGGCATGAAAACATTTTTAATTTTAGAACCCTGGCGCTAAATTAAGTGGTTTAAAAGCCTGAGTATTTGGAGGATTGAGGATTGTTGCAACTACGACAATTGTTAGTTGCAATAATCATAACCCTAACGCAACCACCTACAGAAGAATGAATCCAGGAGATGGTTTCGTTGATGTGAATCACAGCCGATAATTGGTCACACGGCGCCTGGAACCAAGGATGGAATCTCGGTTCACTGGGACTTGACCTCCATTGAGCCAAAGTACATAGAATGATAAACAATGGTGGAAGCCTCTCGATGTCTCGTCATCCTCTTCCTTATAACAAAAGGACAAAAGTCTGGAATTGGGGATTACACAATAACCCCTGCATAAAGGGAGAATTTTAGCATTTTTTCCAGTACCATCTATCTTCTTTGTGTGGGTGAAACGAAGTGTTGCATGGTGCGTGTCTGAGTGCCTGCACTGTGCATGCTCCGGAATGGAATATCTGGGCGACCTTTGTTCCAGTCTTCCCAAAACTCACAAAAATACAAAGTTCACGTCGTCACACCCGATTTCTGGCGGGAAACTATTGGCGTGTATGCACGTCACGTGGCATTAACTGGTTAAAACTGAATACTTTTTCGTCGTCTTCTCTACACAGGTATCTTGAGGCCTGCAGTGCACGGGGCTAGTCACTCACTTTTGGGGATTCCATTGGTTTCATTACCAGAAAGATTGATTGACATTGTTGATACACATTGTTTTAAGTGGATTTTACTCAAGAAATGAAACCAGGAGAATGTGCAGACCAAGGCATCCTTGGTTTTATTACCAGAAATATATAATAATAATAATAATAATATTAAACATCAAAACACTTACATCTTTTACACTCACATGCCAAATGAGCACATAAAGGTTTTCGTGGGGTGTCGTGGCGGAGCGGTCTAGATCACCGGACTTAAGTTCTGGTGTTGTCAGCAGCAGAGTGTGGGTTTGAATCCCGATCGCGGCACTTGTGATACTTTACCATAATTGCTTTATCCTTCGAGTGGGACATTTAGCCGTAGGTTTGGTAGTGCACGTTACCCATAACTCCCTTGAGTGATTTACTAGGATCCTTCCCCACTCACAAATTCCAACACCACGTGGGTAACTCAACACACAATATTGATTATGATTATGGTGGTATGCCTGAACCCATGTAAAGCATGATCAGTTTACTCATGCAGTCTCCAGTCCAACAAAATCCAACAAAACCTGCTGTTAGAGTTTGATGGAATAGGGACTGTAAGGGTTAAAGAACCCAGAACGCTTATGGCGGAAGAGTTGGGGAGTTACGGTGTTTCTGGCTCACATAGCAAGCACCCTTATCTACAGGTTTCCTCAGGCTTGAGAGCTACAGTGATTAAGTTCACTTATGAGGCATCCATGGTTTCAAATTCATTACCAGAAATATATAGTAATGATAATAATACTAACAGTAGTAACAACAAGCATGCTCCAGCATGGTAGCCAGCAGAAAAGACATCAAGCAACTGGTGCTCTCTCATTCTGTTTTTGGTCTTGCTACTTACATGCATGTGCATCTAACTGCATGCAGTTTAGGGTGACCATGTAAAACATTTACTATGCAGACCTCGGTCTTGAAGAAAAAGGGGGGCAGGCCTTTGCTGGCCAAATCAGAGAAATTATACTAGGGCATGCTGGCAAAGCTGGTAGTGACAGTGCATTTTTTCTAAAGGGCATGCTGACCAACTCGACAGGGCATGAGGCCAGTGGCCTCGGTGGCCTCGGTTTAAGATCAAAGCCTGACTATGTATTTGAAGTGTGATCACATCAAAATGCTTGGATCGTTGACACTTGCATGCTACAAGTTCCCAGTTGACCCCTTGCGCCGACGACACACGCGGCCACTGTCTTGCCATTTTGGGCGGTCAAATTGCATGGCAAGATATGGTGAGCATGGGCAGGCAAATCCCCTCAAATGCGCACTACACAGTAGGGAAACTGACTGTGGTGACGTCAGGTGAAGCTGGTCACTAAGCGCTAAAACTTTTCAACAAGCACGCGCATCAAGTAGTATAGACCTTATGCATTGACGTCATCACGCTGCCATCTTAGAGGTAAAACTAATGATGTAACAATGGAAAACGCACATCTTTGTACACGCGCCGCACAGGATGAGCCAATGAGTAACCTTCTTTTGACCTCTAGACGAGGGCGCCCTACTCAAATGACGTCATGTGCATAAGGTCTATTGTTTTCAGGAGCCAGAGCAGCATTGTTTGTCACTCCTCCCTTCCAGGGGTTAGTGACGCGAGGGGAATTGATACCATGCAGTGCACACGGGAGCGAGGTTGATTTTGACCTATATCAGCCCAAAACTCATGCATGTCGGCGGAACATGGCTCGAAAAAGACTTTGTTTGGCGGAGCCATGAGGGTATTGAAAACCATATCTTTGGCATTCGGGCTCCGATCTCACGTTGAAAAGTGACAGGTCTCAGATCACTTCGTCAAACTTTCAGAAATAGTGTGTCGCGGTAGAATGTTCATCATTTCATCACCTCCAACTCTAGATAAAGGTACATGTTAATTACTGGGTGTCTATCACATTTAACAACTTCATTTATGTGTTATTTTTAGACATTTATGTTAATTTACTAACATAACATGTATTTTGTTGCTTTAAAGCCCCAGCTCATCATTGGTAAACTGACTGTAAATGCTTTTGTTCTTTGCACAAATCAAAATACTTGTAATAAAACCAACCTGTAAGAATGTCAGCTCATTTCGTTGTTTCATTTGTGAGAAAACGGTAAAAAGACATTAAGCATTTTTGTACACATTCTTGTAGGCAGAGTTTTCGTCTCATTGAGACGAAAAGTAATTTACGGTCTTATTTCATTTATTATTTAAAAACAATAACACTTCGGCAGAAATAATTCAAGGAATGTTTTCTGCATCATTATCTTTATACCATAATATAAGGTAATATAATGTAAATCTGTGAACATTTTTGTTTTTCTTCTCACCAATGTTGAGCTGGGACTTTAAGCAGTTTTCCCTCCATGGTTTGATTCTCATCTCACTAACAAGTCAAACTTGTGCCACTTTTCATGAACCAAGAGTCATTCATATTTTTCATAATTTTGAATCATTTTTTTTTTTTTTTGTGTACAAAAAGTTGTTTTTTTTGGGTAAAAGTCCACATAATTTGTTCTTGGATTGTTTCCCAAAAGTTAAATTGTACAAGTCCGTTTATAATTACTACTCTTATGTAGAAAAAGTATAAAGTCTATGAAATTTTAGAAAAAGTTTGTATTAAAAGTAAATTCCACAGAAGGCTCCAAATTAATTGATACAAAGAAATGATTATACATGTACTTTATGCAACATAAAATCTTACCCTCCCTGAATAGGCCTAGCAGTATTTGGATTCATAAAAATCAATTTCAGTTTTCAAGAAAGATGACATCGCCAGTTGTTGTATTTTATTCGACTGATGTAATAATATCGTTGACCAGAAAAAGAACATAATTAGAATATACACGGTTGGCCAAGAAAGTGTTCCAACAAAGTGATTTTCTTCTCTTCTTGAATTACATGATGTAGGATTTGTTTGGAGTCAGCATGTTGATTCCGTTAATGTCTCGGCACGCAAAGAACCTGGGCGCATCACCTATGTGGATAGGTGCTGTCGGTGAGTAGAGGCAGGGGTTCAATTGCATAGAGCTGCTTCAGCGGAAAATATCGCAACAGTTTCCTGCTAAGCAAAAATGAGCAGGATACCAGTCACAGATAGTTCATGTGAAATGATATTTTTGGCTGGTAACCTTAATCTGGTAAGCATAATTGTTTTGTGCTTAGCTACTTTTTTTGCTCAAAAGCAGCTCTATAAAATTAGGCCCAGGGCCCAATTTTATAGAGCTGCTTAAGCGGAAAATACTGCTTAAAAAATTCCTGCTGAGCGAAAATTTGCAGGATACCAGTAGCAAACAGTACATAAAACATGGTAGTTTGGCTGGTAACCTTTTTCTGGTAAGCACAATTTTTCTTTTGCTTGGCAAATTTTTGTGCTTAAGCAGGTCTATGAAATTGGGTGCAGAGACCTTTTCCAAATCTCGGCTTGGGGCTCCAGTTCCACAATGGGCTCCAGTTCCAACATGGGCTCCAGTTCTAGCATGGGCTCCAGTTCCAGCAAGGGCTCCAGTTCCACAATGGGCTCCAGTTCCACAATGGGCTCCATTCCACAATGGGCTCCAGTTCCAGCATGGGCTCCAGTTCCAGCATGGGCTCCAGTTCCAGCATGGGCTCCAATTCCACAATGGGCTCCAGTTCCAGCATGGGCTCCAGTGCCAGCATGGGCTCCGTCATCAATTTTGGAGCAATGTGTGCATTTTGGACGGTGTTTCCAACGTCAAACAGAGCCAGAGCCAGAGCCCAAGTTAAGGTTTGGAAAAAGCCTCCCAGTCAAGATGTCAGTAAAAACCTTTACACTTTTGCGCATGTTTTTTCTGCAAGAGTAAGAACAAACATTTACTTACCGGTAAACAGCTTTTTAAAAATTGGGCCCTGATTGGCTTAGTCTTTCACCCAGTTCAAATCCTGCTTCGGACCAGATTTTGGAGGGTTTTTTGTCACTTCAGTCCCCTTCTGATTGCATTGAACATGTTCTTCAGCTCTTTTCAATCAACCTTATCTTCAGTTGAAAGGTTGCTTTAATAATCTTTCATAATTTATAAGACAAATTTATTAATTTCATGTCTGGTTTCTACAGGTTCTGTCTACGGATTTCTGCAGCTTATTTCCGGACCTTTTGTGGTGAGTAAGAGGCAGTTTTTCTCTCCCGTCGTAACCCCAACCCCGTTGAATACAGTGATATTCAACAAATTAAAACAAAATTGTTCAATGTTAGGTCAAGGGCAAAAGGAAATGTCAAGGCTGAGTAGTCTGGTGCATGGGACTCAAGTTCTGGTGTTGTCAGAGAGTGGGTTCGGATCCCAGACCTGGTGCTGATTTCACAAAGCGCTAGGACTAGTCTTATCTTGAGTTAGGATGAGTAACTAGTCCTAACTTATTAGGACTAGTCGTACGTTAGGACTAGTCCTAAATTAGGACTAGTTGTTGTGAAATCCACCCCTAGTACTTGTGTCATTGAGCAAGACACTTAACCCTTAATCGCTTGGTCCTTTGGATGGGACTAGGAGCTGTTTGTCCCATGTATTGTGTAATGTTACCTGCCGTGTCATGGCCAAGTGGTGTAGCGCACTGAACACAAAACATCTGGTGTGTCTGATCAGCAGAGTGTGGGTTCGAGTCCCGGTCGTGACACTTGTATCCTTAAGCAAGACACTTAACCATTATTGCTTTGTAATTCGGATGGGACGTGAAGCCGTTGGTCCTGTTGTGTTGTGTAATGCATGTTAAAGAACCCAGTGACACTTATCGTTAAGAGAATGGGTTTGCCCAGGTGTTTAATAACAATACCGGAGTCTTATAAAGCGCACGTATCTACCAGCAATTAGGTACACAAGGCGCTTATTATTGTCATTGTTACGACAGGTTTTTGAAGTTTTTGAATTATGAGACCCATTTATGTAGCACCTTGTAATGGTTTACAAGGGACTTTCTTGGATAGCTGGCTGCATATTGCATTGCATCACCTTGTAAACAATTACAAGGTGCTTAATGAATGAGTTTCATCATTCAAAATAGCTCCGAACTGTCGTAAACTTTTATATGCTTTTTAGTGTTATAAAGTTATATTTAATTAGGTACATTGAGCCGGTGGTCGGAGGTTCAAATCCCGCTCCAGTCAATTTTTTTTGTGGTCACCCCAAAATTGATTTAAAAATTTTACACAGTTTCCCTTGTGGTTTATTGCTTGATAGTTAAAATAAGAATAATAAAAAAGTCGCATCACCCTTATGGTGATCCCCGTGCTGCTGTTCCCAGGTTTTTATCCATAGAGCTAGCTCTATGGTTGTATTTTATAATGGGGTGTGATCCCTGGCTACACAGCAGTAACAGGTTGAATGGCTTCTGACTGGCACCCCCTGAACAAAGATATTGACAAAATAGGGAGACGAACAACATTAGGGCTGGATAGCTCAGTTGGTAGAGTGTTGGTATGTTTAGCCGCAGGTGGTCGGGGTTCAAATCCCACTCCAGTCAATTTTTCTTTGTTCACCCCAAACTTAATCAGAAAGTATTAGCCAAGTGTGCAACCTCTCAGCTGATTAGCTGATTTCCTCTTTTTTCCCTTCTTTTTTTTTCCTTTCCAGTGCCATAGAAAACAGAAAAACACTGGGAAAAAAGTTTTGTGCGTTTCAGTTTCTAATTTCATTGTTTTGATGGCTGGGTTTTATTTTCAGGGGCGATTGAGTGACGTTCTTGGGAGACGTCCCATTCTCTTAGTCTGTCTCTTCATGTGCGCTGTAGGGTATACCATCAACATCTTTGCGACGTCAGTCTTTGTACTGATACTCTCAAGGATCCCTCTGGGTAAGACGAGCTCTCTGTACTTACGAAATCTTTAAGGGTACACCATGCGGAAATCTAAATAAGGGGATGAGGTTGGCTCAGTGGTTTCTTTGCCTGCCTTTCACTTTGGTTCGAATCCTGCCACAAACCAAAGCCGAACATGTGGATTGGTCTTGCAGCACCTACCTAATTACGCCGGTTCTCACCAGTAATAATAATAATAGGCAGTTCTTATATAGCGCTTTATCACACCCAAGGGCATCTCAAAGCACGCATTATTTTTTTCTACAAGGTATGCAAGGTATGCCGAGCTATGTTCGTAGTATGAGACCCATTCATTTACATACACCATGTAATGGGTTACAAGGTGCTGTGACGCAATCTGCAGCCAACCATGCCAGAAACACTGGGTTAAATCCCTTCTCTTAACAATTATCGTACTGGGTTCTTTTACGTGCATTACACAACACACGGGACCAACGACTTTACGTCCCATCCGAAGGACGAAGCAATAATGGTTAAGTGTCTTGCATAAGGAAAAAGTGTCACGACCGGGACTCGAACCCACCCTATGCTGATCAGAAACACCAGAGCTTGAGTCCAGTGCGCTTGACTGCTCAGCCACAACACTCCACCAGTTGGGATTTTTCTCCTACATCTCAAAACTGAACGTGTCTTCATTTTCTTTATAATTCATCTTGTTATTGGCGCTTGCAGAAATGGATTTATTTCTCCAACCAACAAGTGATGTATTATTCCTTCCAAAGCCGACTGTCAAACAATAATTTTTGCTAATAACATTTTGTGGTTTCAACCTCATTCTGTGACTCGTTAATGATCGCACTTTTCCTTCATTTTTTTCAGGTATTTTTAAACACGGCTTAGCAACCGTCAAAGCCTACCTAGCGGAAATCACACCCAAGGAAGAGCGCCCTCATGTGTTTGGTCGATACGGCTCTATATCAAGTATGGGCTTCATCGTTGGCCCTCTATTCGGGGGTTACCTCGCAGAGTACGAGGGAGGCTTCTACCGAGTTGCTACGTGCACAGCGTCCATCTTTGTTCTCAACTTCGGTGGGTGCTTACCACTCCTATGTATTATTTGTGTGTTACCCTACACTATGTGTTAAGCACTCTATACTCAGTACTTTCCCCCCAGTCCTGTGGAATTTTGTTTTGTACAGGGATATTACTCAGGTGGGATTCGAACCCACGACCTTTGCCATTCTAGAGCAGATGTCTTACCAGATTAGATTAGATAAAGATTAGATAAAACTTTATTAAAATCCAAAACAGGAAATTACAAACTGTTGTCTCTCATAAAAACACAATAAAAAAAATACACAGTAGACACACAAAAATTACAGCCATACAACAAACATAGACCAGAGGCCAGAGGCCAGAGGCCAGTTCAAATTCTATATATTAGCAGCAGGTACCGCAACGATTTAATAGACGTTAAATTTTGCTGCATTGATCAGACACTCCGCTTTGCATTTGCTTCAACGTGAGGTGTGCACCGCTCACTGAGAAGCCAGCATGTGAAGGTCCTGGAATTTCATCAATTAAACATCTTAAAAGGTCGACTTTGTTTACATTTTCTTGCAGTTTTTGTGTACGTCCTCATCCATCCACAGAAGAATCAAGCGAAAGAGAAGACAAAATCATCCTTCACCCAAGAGGAGTACAGCATCAAGACCAAACCCAGTTTCTTCAAGTCGTTCAAGGAGGTCGTGAAATCCAGCGGGGACCTTCTCTTCCTGCAACTCATCTTGGGGTTCTCGGTGATGATGTACCGGAGTAACTTCACCCTGATCATGGAGGAACGCTTCCACACCACGCCCAAAATCAACGGGTGGCTGATCAGCTTTAGCGCCTTCGTCGGTGTTGTGGCGGGAATGCTCGTGGGCAAAATCATCACCTTCTACAGCAGCGTCGCCAAGCTGCTGCTGCACTGTAGCGTCCTGCTGTGTTTTATTCTGTTCGGGCTGACATTTGCTCCGAGTCTACTGGCCGTGGTGGTACTGACAGCGTTGCTCTCCGTAACTAATCCCATCTCTCGGGTCTGCATCACAGATCTCAGTATCAACCGCGGTAACAAGGATAAAACTGGAGCGTTACTAGGCATGAGTCAGTCCTTCATGTCGGTAGCTCGATCTCTTTCGCCGCTGGTCAGCGGGATCATGCTGGAGTTTGGACCAAATGCCCCCGGTCTGACCGGGGTATTCTGCGCCATGATCGGGACCTGTTTACTAATAGCCATTCCTCCTGGTAGGACGATTACACAGGAGAAGAAGACAGACTGATGATGTGTCAAAAATTAACCATGTCATTCTATGCATTCCGTTTTTAAAGAATGAAAAACTGTGGCCAATATTTGTTATGGTCTAAGACCAGTATCCGCAATTTTTATGACCCAGCAATATGTACATGACATAACAAACCTGTGAAAGTTTTAAGCTCAATCGATCATCGGAGTCACAAGAAAATACTGAAATACCGCATCAATGTTTTCATCGTTTCAAACATCCGATTTCTGACCAGATCAAAACTAATCGTTTTACTAAGTTCTCAAAAACTAGAGCATTTCTGGCAAACAAATTTCAAGGGAAGTTTTCCATTTTTGACTATCCTCGTATGACTTAAGTTATGGGTAAATCTGGGAACTTTCATATTTTCAATCTTACCAATGTTTTAAGGCTAAGAAGGGGATGGTACTTTATCGGTTTGTGAGACTTCCTTCGTTCCAATCTTGTAGTTTTCAAATCTTTTGCCTAACAGTTAAGTATCATTCAGGACCCAGTTGATAAAGCTGTAAGGCGGACAGTATTGCTTATTAACTCATTTTATATGTTGGGCATGCGGGGAACCAGTCAGAGACCAATGTTTAATACATGGCATTCTGGTGGGTAACCTGTTCCTGCTAAGCTAGAATTGTCTGGTGCTTAGCAGAAAAATGGGACCATGGACCAATTGGTAAAGCTACGAAGCAGACAGTATTGCTTTAATTAGCTTATTGCTTATTAATACAAACAAAATACTAGTTCAATTTATTTTTATCATGCTGCTGCCATCTTGTCTTGTTTCCTGTGTACACTAGTAGTAATCATGAATGCTAATTGTCATTGCTATAAATCAGGGGGGCCAGACTTTTAATTTATCATTCCAACCTCAGTTTGGTTGCACATTTTTGTGTCGAGACCGAGACTCAAACCAACACTCTGTCGATCAGAAACACCAGAGCTTGACAGGCCTGATGCTTCACAGAGGCAGCGGAGGCAATTGCCTTCTATACCCCCTGGTCATTACCTTGGTGGCCCTTGAAATTATCCAGTACAAATTTACAATTTTCCTCATAGAAGTGCCCTTTATCAAGAAGAAAATGCCTTGGTGCTCTTGCCCTTTCAAAAAAACAAAGGAATCGGGCCTGCCTGGAGTCCATGCGCTTGACCACTCGGCCACGACGTGCCAAGTTGTTGAAAGGGCAAGGCAGTTTTGTCTTCTTAGTAAAAGGCACCTCAATGAGCTGAAATGTAACTTTGCACTGGAACATTTCAAGGGCTACCAAGGCAATGGCCAGGGGCATGAAGGCAAATGGGAGACTTTTAAGACGTTAGCGGGCGCCCCGGTAACCGGTCCTTTTCTATTATGAGAGCAATAGAAAAGGACCAGTTACTGGGGCACTCGCTAACGTCTCAAGAGTCTCCCATTGTCAACTGTGGTTGATAACGACTCTCTATAAGTGTTCATCATTATCATTATCATTTGAAAGGGAGAGACACCCAGATGACCTCACCATGGTGACGGTATATCAGGTGAAAGGGAACGTTGCTCGACAACACAGAAACCACAATTATTACCAAATTCAGATTTTATTGTTTCATTGATATAAAGTTGGTTTGATAGAACGAGACTTGTGACGCATTCATCAATGTGCCCAACGCAAGTGCAAGTTGTTGTTGATCGGTGGTGATAATGATGACAAAGTTTTCAGAAACATTTCTTTGTACATATTTTGTTATTCATTAATGAAGTGCGGTAATTTTTAAGTATTTTATGTAAACTTGGCAATATTCTCAAGAGAAAGTCATTGTATACGTTTTTTTTTTAGGAATTTCATGGTTAACTGTCGATGTGGTTTTTGGTTTGCGGTAACATCATGTGTTTCTTTACTTGTCTTGGTTGATTTTTATCTGTTGCTGCAGAGTATATATTCGAGGTAGAATAGAGGATTGGTATTCATCAAAATTATTTTTAATTAATCTGAAAGCTTACTGATTATGAAATTTATACCAGGCAGTACCAAATCTTCCATAGAAATATTTCTATCTGCAATACTGTCAAAGTCAAGAAAATAGAATTTAAAGACCCCAATTTTAACTTCGGTTGTAACAATGGAAATTAAGGCCAATGTGTTTACTTGCTGAAAAGTGTGCATGGTTTGTCATTATTTCCTCCTGAATCAGATGAGGGGTTGAACCCAAAGTTTCACAGGCTTGTTTTTTCATGTATACATTGAATCACACAAAATAAGAACACTGCACTATCAGCTTTATCAATCTCGTAATGGATTGTGGGGACTTCACGATCCCTTAGTGAGATGGGTTCGGGCTTTTGACTAGCCTGCTCAAGTCATCTTCTTCATCGTCTCCAGTCTCCTGATGATGACTAGAGCAGTGTAGTTGTAATGTTTGAGACCAAACTTATCTCATTCAGGAACAGTGAAGATCATTACTCTGAGGCAGCAGATAAAATTAGCAGGGCAAGTTCTGTCAGAACTTGACAGGTCTAGTTCATCAGAACTAAACAGGACTGGTTCTTGTCAGAACTTAGCAGGGGAAGTTCTTATCAGAACTTTTTAGCTGGACAAGTTCTTATCAGAACTTAGCAGGAGTACTTCTTAACAGAACGAAGTAGGACAAGTTCTTATCAGAACTAAAAGCAGGACAAGTTCTTATCAGAACTACAAGCAGGACGAGTTCTTATCAGAACTTAGCAGTAGAAGTTCTTATCAGAACTACAAGCAGGACAAGTTCTTATCAGAACTACAAGCAGGACAAGTTCTTAACAGAACGAAGTAGGACAAGTTCTTATCAGAACAAAGCAGGACAAGTTCTTATCAGAATTACAAGCAGGACAAGTTCTTATCAGAACTTAGCAGAAGTTCTTAACAGAACGAAGTAGGAGAAGTTCTTATCAGAACGAAGCAGGACGAGTTCTTATCAGACCTAAGCAGGACAAGTTCTTATCAGTACAAAGCAGGACAAGTTCTTATCAGAACTACAAGCAGGAGAAGTTCTTAACAGAACTAAGCAGGACGAGTTCAAATCAGACCTAAGCAGGACAAGTTCTTATGTAAGAACTAAGTTCTACACAGAGGGCGTAGGTGATAACCACATGATGGTCTTACCGCAAACCATGATGGGACATTTATTTTGTTTTTATTGGTGGAGTGTTGGATTGGAAGAAATTTAACCTTTTAAAAACTCTATTGCTCTAACAATTCGTCAGGGTTGTTGTTCGCAATAACCTATGCATCATACCAATTTTACATTATTTGGGGCAGTTACCAACAGGCAATGAAGTAGAAATTTTTAATTACTTTTCTTTGTTTACAACGAGGTAAATTTATTTCAATTTCATTTATTGCTCATGTCTTAACGTCAAGCAAATTGTGAATTATTTCTGAAAAATGCACGCCTGCATTGCACGCCTGCCATGTGGAAAAAACGAGAGATTAAAAAACTCTCCTGCGAGGAAAGTTATCTGGAAAAAACCCCTGCAAAGCGTACAAGTCAAAAAAATATTGAATTGTAGCATAATATTACTAATATTAATTGTTTGTATTACAATTTTGCTGCAAGGCTCTTGTAGAGTCTGAGTCGATATTAAAGGGAAATGGAAGTCTAGACCATAAATGCAAATGTCTGCTGTCAGCTTGGCACTACCTTTTAATGACCTAATTCACCCGACGTCATCATCACATTAATCTTGCTTGTGCCATTTTGGAAGTCAATGTCCCTGTGTGCTGTACAGTATTACACATTTTAGGCAGTGCGGCATTTACACGCTTGCCAGAATTTTTTACATGCAATGTGACGCCCAAATTGGTGACCGCGGCGGGCAGTAGCCGCAGGTGATGTTGGTGCAAGGGGTCAATTGACTCAATTCCCGTGACGTTATGGTCACAACCGGGGTTGCGCCATTCTGGGAGTCAATGTCCCTGTGCGTTATACAGTGCCGTGCAAATTTTAGGCAACGTGGCGTTTGCATACTTACCGGTTGGCTCCCAAATAGGCAAGTAGCCGAGTGTGACGCTGATGCCAGGGGTCAGTACTCCCTTTGTACCTAGTACAGCATCCCTCCACTCACAGTGGAGTGAAAGCTACCCTTAAAGCCCCAGCTCAACATTGGTAAACTGACTGTAAATGCTTCCATTCTTTGCACAAACCAAGATAATTGTAATAGAAACCAACCTGTGAAAATGTCAGCTCATTTCGTTGTTGCATTCCCAAAAAAAACAAACGGTATTTTGGTACACATTTGTCTCACTGAGACGAAAACTAATGTTGGATCTTATTTCATTTATTATTTAAAAACGATAACACTTCAGGCAGAAATATTTGAAGGAAAGTTTTCTACCATCATCATCTTTATACCATGTAAGGTATAATGTAAATCTGTGAACATTTGTGTTTTTCTTCTTACCAATGTTGAGTTGGGTCTGTAATGAGTCCTGCATTTCTTCTAATTCACCCGGTTTAACCGAACAAAGTAAACTTTATTTATCAAAATGTTATCAAAATTATAAAACAGGTTTCTGAACCATTTTGAGATTAAAGAGTTTTACACAGAATTACCATTGAATGAGGGTCTTCAGTGTCTTTTATTTGAGTTTGTGAACTTTGTGTTATTTGTCTTGAGAGTGTAATTTAATTGAGGCTGGTCAGAAAAGAACTTCAACTGATAAAATGATGTTAATATTAATCAAACTTTCTTTCCATGCATATATCTTTTTGGCATTTTTGTTTTAAACAGGTGTTCAATTTGTTAAAGGGAAAATTAGGTAAGAACGTGTGTGTTTGTTTTCAGCATAAGATGTATTATAAATATTTTTTAATTTGGTTTGTGATTTTTCAGGATTTATTTGGAGTGAGTATGTTGCTTCCTTTATTGCCTCATCATGCCAAGCAACTCGGAGCATCCCCAGTGTGGATCGGAGCTGTGGGTAAGTTCGTAAACAAAAATCTGAACTATTTATTTCTTCTGTGATGAACTCCTGATTTCTATGCGGTTTTTACTCTACTAAATGCCTTTGTGTTATTAACAATTGTTTGTAGTGTATATGCTTAAAAAGGAGCTATAAGATCAAGATTAGTTGTGTGATGCACTCATTTTTTCTTCATTTTTCCGGATTTCTTGATTTTACAAACTTTTTGATATGGAATATTTTACAATTTAAAAAAAAAAGAAGTCATTTACGTACATCCAGGCCCTTGTAAGGCCTTAACACAGTATACGTACTGTATTTTGACTACACCAAGGTGCTTGCCCCATCTACATTTAAGCACAGAATGCTGTCATTGATACGGGTTATGGCGTGGTTGGTAGCCACCCAAACCCTTCATCGGTGTTTCGAGGATTTTTCATTTTCATCCACACTCATTTCTGAAAAAGTCCTTGTAAAAGTGAAAATAAAATTACAGGAGAGTGTTCCAGAGAGTGTTTTAGAGAGTGTTACAGAGACTGTTCCAGAGTGTTACAGAGACTGTTCCAGAGAGTGTTTTAGAGTGTTACAGTGTTCCAGAGAGTGTTTTAGAGAGTGTTTCAGAGAGTGTTTTAGAGAGTGTTACAGAGAGTGTTTTAGAGAGTGTTACAGAGACTGTTCCAGAGAGTGTTTTAGAGAGTGTTCCAGGGGGATCTCCAGAGAGTGTTCCAGATTGTGTTTGAAAGAGTATTTTAGAGAGTGTTCCGGCGAGTTTTAGAGAGTGTTTTAGAGAAGATTGGCACTGGTTTAAATTTTACAATCAGGGATCTTCCAAATTGAATCTAACACTGTGTTTTTATTTGCAGGCTCAGTATACGGAGTTCTTCAACTATTTTCCGGCCCAATGGTGGTAAGTCTTTGATGAATGTAATAGTTATGTTCTTAATGGAGTTGAGAAAGTTTAAGGAATGTTGAGTTTTTCCCATAAAATTGGGATGATATTTAAGTACATTCAGACCTAACCATGGTAAGTATCATAACACTTCATACAATAAATCTGCCTTCTGATTGGTTTAGAGCGCATCACATGATGTTTAGTATTTCTTACTAGAAAGCCGCACCAGTGTGACGCACTAAACCCATAGCAACCAATGTACTAAACCCGTAGCAACCAATGTACTAAACCTGTAGCAACCAATGTACTAACCCCGTAGCAACCAATGCACTATACCCATAGCAACCAATGTACTTAACCCGTAGCAACCAATGTACTATACCCGTAGCAACCGATGTACTATACCCATAGCAACCAATGTACTATACCCGTAGCAACCAATGAACTTTCGCCATAGCAACCAATGTACCTATACCCATAGCAACCAATGTACTATACCCATAGCAACCAATGTACTATACCCGTAGCAACCAATGTACTATACCCACAGCAACCAATGTACTCTACCCGTAGCAACCAATGTACTATACCCATAGCAACCAATGTACTATACCCATAGCAACCAATGTACTATACCCGTAGCAACCAATGTACTATACCCACAGCAACCAATGTACTATACCCACAGCAACCAATGTACTATACCCGTATCAACCAATGTACTATACCCATAGCAACCAATGTACTATACCCATAGCAACCAATGTACTATATATCCGTAGCAACCAATGTACTATACCCATAACAATCAATTTACTATACCCATAGCAATCAAAGCACTATACCATAGCAACCAATGTACTAAACCCGTAGCAACCAATGAACTATACCCGTAGCAACCAATGTACTAAACCCGTAGCAACCAATGACTTTACCCATAGCAACCAATGTACTATACCCATAGCAACCATTGTACTAAACCAGTAGCAACCAATGTACTAAACCCGTAGCAACCAATGTACTATACCCATAGCAACCAATGTACTATACCCCAAGCAACCAATGTACTTAACCCATAGCAACCAATGTACTATACCCATAGCAACCAATGTACTATACCCATAGCAACGGCAGCTTCTTGGTACCTGGGGGTCTAGGCAGAATCTATGTATGGGGTGTTATAATATACACATATGGACTGGCAATGAGGACAATAGTACACGTCTATGCACCCCGAGGGCCTGTGAGTGACCAGGAGAGGGTCCTATTTCCCGAGGCCGAAGGCCGAGGGAAATAGGACCGTCTTCTGGTCACTCACAGGCCCAAGGGGTGCATAGACGTGCACTATTGCCCGAATAATGCCAGTCCATATGTGTTTTATAACACACCTCAGTCTAAAATGTCATGTGAAAAAAAAATTTCAGGACGCACAGTTTTACAACGGTAAACTGTTATAAGCATTGTAAACCAGTCAATAGGGCGCTGTTTACCAGTCAATAGTTTTTGGGTTTTGAAACTATTTCCCGCTTTGCAAACTATTTCCCCCAAATGAAGCGCGTGCGGTGCGTTAACGCGCGTCAAGTTCACGGTGGTGCAGATTTCATGCAATAGGCTATATTAGTTCACCCCACGTGACCGTGTTTCAGCCAATCAGGATAAAGAACCAGGGAGAGGTGTGTTATAAAAACAAATATTGACTGCTTTTACTCATGCTATGGTTAAAACTACGACTCCCTCGGTGATCCCCGGAAGCGTTCTGTTTTCCCCTCGGCTTCGGGGATCACCACGTGGGTTGTAGTTTTAACCATAGCACTCAAAGCAGTCAATGTTTTTATCCTATACTACAGATGTGCTAGTAATGTTATTGCTGTTATTACATATTTTTGGTCTCACCCTTACACAGATGTGTGATATAAGCACTCCGGAAAAAAAAACCCCAAAGACTGCTCAGGTGGAATTCGAACCCATGACCTCCGTATTTTAGAGCATCCCTGGTGATAAGAGGCCAGTTTGAAATGGCCTCTCGTCCTCGGGCACGCTCGGTGGTCTTGTGGTTAAGACATCTGCTCTAGAATGGTTGGGGTCGTGGGTTCGAATCCCATCTGAGTAGCCTGTGGATTTTTTTTCTTTTTCTGCATGACTTGCCTAGCACAAAGTATACAGTGCTTATCACACACGGTGTAAGTGTAAAATCAAAATCATATTCCTTATCCCGGATGTAATTATTACATCAATCAAAATATTGCTGTTGTTTTGTGAAATTTTGTGCCTTGACATTTGTCTTGTATTCCCTCTTTCCTCTGACCATTTTTGCCTCCTTGCCTTCATATCTCATTTTTATCATCAGTCATCTAGAAATTTCCCGCAGTTGTTTATGTATTAATTTTATTACACTTTGCAAAACGACAGTAAGTCAATAAAACTTACAATACACAACAAAATTAACTATGATAGATACAAATCAATAGAATTGTATAGAATACCAAGCCAGTGAGTGGCCAGGAGGAACAGGTGAACAGCACGTCTACAAGGCCGCCTACCACAAACATTGTCAACTAATACCCCACTCCTCAAAAGAAGAAAGAAAAAAACCCAGCTAGAGAACAGCTGCACCTTAAGGCGGAACAGAAAATTTCATCCGACAACAGGTGCAACAGCGGTGCGACACCCAGTCGCGAATTTCTCTTTGGGAAAAACGAATCAGTTGATCGAGAGTCTTAAATTGTGATCTTTGCTTTATCCTCAGGGGCGATTGAGCGATATATTTGGCAGGAGGAAGATTCTCTTGATTTGTCTTTTTATGTCCGCTGTTGGCTACACCATCAATATCTTTGCCGTCTCAGTCTTCATACTCATTTTTGCGAGGATACCACTGGGTAAGATTCAGGCATATGATTTCTCAAAATCTCCTTGATCCTTCAAAATTTTCTTGTAACATTGTAAAAAATAATCACCAAAGGGAGAAAGAGGTCCAGTTCTAGCATAAGGGGGAACCCAGACCTGTAAGTCATTTTCTTCTTAAGAATTCCTGAGATTCCCAGAACACAATGAAGACACAATTGGAGTGGGGGGGGGAGGGGGAACTCCATGCCACAAATCGAGCACCAAATGTTCTACCCGATATGTGGCAGAGGGAGTCCCCCAAAAATGTTCCTGCACTGTGGCACACCCTTCCCCTCTTGTACGGAAGTACCCACCCCAAAATCTTCTGAAGAATTTCTGAGATTCCCAGAACATAATGAAGACACAATGGGAGTCAGGGTGGGTAGGGGGTACTCAATTCCACATATCAAATCAAGCACCAAATGTTCGGAGAAGAACCGGTTCTTAAAATTGCGAACAGAATGCTCTTTACTTCGTCAGGTGACTCAAGCTCTGGTGTGTCTGATCAGCAGAGTGTGGGTTCGAGTCCCGGTCATGACACTTGTGTCCTTAAGCAAGGCACTTAACCATTATTGTGCTTCGTCCTTCTGATGGGGCGTAAAGCCGTAGGTCCCGTGTGTTGTGTAATGCACGTCAAAGAACCCAGTGACACTTATCGCTATGAGAAGGGGTATGCCCTGGTGTTTCTGGCAGTGGCTGCTGAATGCACCGCAGCACCTTGTGAACCATTACAAGGTGCTACATAAATGGGTCGCATGATTCAAAAACTTCAAAAACCTGTCGTAAAAAAATGACAAAAATAAGTGCCTTGAGTACCTAATTGCTGGTAGATACATGCGCTATATAAGACTCCGTTTTTTTAATTATTGGTGCTTTCTCTTCACAATGATGCTTTTATGATTCGCATCTGACGCCACCTATTCTCCTTTACCCACGCTGTTCCCAAAAGGTATTTTCAAACACGGCATATCCACTGTCCGGGCCTTCCTCGCCGAGATCACACCAAAGAGAGAGCGCCCTCTTGTGTTTGGCAGATTCAACGCCATATCCAACGCAGGCTTCATCGTCGGCCCTCTATGCGGAGGCCATCTTGCCGAGTACAATGAAGGCTTCTATCGTGTTGCGATGTGCACGTCTGGCATCTTTTTTCTCAATCTATGTAAGTAGACGACCACGGACTCGTGGAATCATTGTTGAGTTACTAGCTTTCACTTATCTAGAATTTAAAGGGGCTGTGTCGTCATGATTATAGCAGTGAATGGAATAACCCAGTTACTGAGCACGCGCCGGCGGTCACATCACAGTTTGACAAAGACGGCACCTTTCGTGATTTGACCGCAAGCGCGTGCGTGTGCAGTATCTGGGTGAGAGTTCATCTTTCCATGCACAGCCACAGGCCTGCCATAATCATGACGACACAGCCCCTTTACATTTCCTATGAATTGGAATTTTTTTCCCAGTTTAATCTATAAAATACGCACTTATTAGCCGTTAAATCAGATCTGTTCCAAATTTATCGGTTTATATCGCAAAAAGAATAAATAATTAGGGGTGACACCTTCGCCCCTGAAAGCGGACAAACTCGTTTCGCCGACATACGAACGTGCCATCAGTCGGCGCACGGTGATCGATACGTGTGGATGTGATACAACATTGCAGCCTTATAAATTTCAAACGCTTAGTTTATTTGGACAAATCTCTTGATATTTGTCTGTTTTTTTTATATGGAAAATGCTGCTAAGGTGTATTATTGCTGGTTGCGACACTACTAAACATGGACAGATTCCCATCAGATCCAAAATACCGACGAATTTGGACGGCCGCAGTGAAACACACCAGAGCCTAATGGTCAGGAATGTGCATTGTCATTCGGTGCCTGTAGGTCTACGTCACAAAAGGCACCACCACGCAATATAAATTTTGATGGATGAATTAAAATGTAATAACTTAAAACAAACTCATAAAAATAGTAATTAGTATGTTTTTTTTTTTTTTTTATATCAAACCATAATATTAAGCCCCCAAAAATGTAATGTGAAAAAATACCACTTCATTAGGACCTTTGAGGAACTGCAAACCAATGTGGGAGACTTGCAGTGTTGTATTGTTGAATTGTAAAGCCCCCACTCACCCATCCCTTCCCCCAATTCCCCCTCCCCAATGCACCCACTTCCCCGCACCCCTGGATCCTCCACTGTGCTCAGTGATAGACGGATGGGCCCTTTGCAACACGAGTTCCCAATACCAATTTGCTATAATCACGGGTGATTTTTTTAGAGTGAGGCTGCCATACACAACCCTCCTCTGTAGCGAGCACGCTGCGTACATCAGTGAAAATTACCGATAGTCTTAACAATTAAGCAGTTGCCGCTGGGATTCTTTCTTTTTTGTTGTTGTCCCGTCCTCCTGGCGGGATTCTTTTGATGGATTTGACAGAATCTGTTTTCTTTTGAGGGTACCGCTGGCACAAGAAAACCCTGACTTGACAAAGCCAAGAGAACAAAGATTCCCCTTTGTTGGATTGTCCAAGAAAATGTCAAATTCACACAGCGTGAATTGCAAAACATCGGCTGTTACCTACGGCATAGACACGGAACCATGGCTCAGTTGCCGACTCACTCTGACTTACCTCCATTGAGCCGAAATACAATGAATGAACAATGGTGGAAGCCTCTCGATGCCTTATAATCCCCTTCTTGGAACAAAAGGACAAAGGGCTATAACCGGGGATTACACAAAAATTGCCTCTCAATGGCCAGAAAATGCGAGTAAAATCAAGACCTTTTTCGTCCTTGTGTGGGTGAAACGAAGCGTTAGACGGCGTGTGTATGGTCTGCACGTGCTCCGTAGTTGAATGACTGTGCAACCTTCGATTTGTTGGTCCAAAATTACATAATGGCATCTTAAGACCGCTTCCGTTTCCAGGCAGGGGAAATGTTTGCATG
This sequence comes from Marthasterias glacialis, assembly GCA_911728455.2. NCBI lineage: Eukaryota > Metazoa > Echinodermata > Asteroidea > Forcipulatida > Asteriidae > Marthasterias > Marthasterias glacialis. The sequence continues at coordinate 18,968,137 of OU452224.1, forward strand.
TATTCACGTCATCTGGAGTCAACTGATTAATTATTACTTTTTCCTGACATCAAGAACAGAGAACTGGATGCAGCTCTTTTCATTTCATACACCAAATTATTTGATATTTTGAAAGCTATGTTGTCCCATGCAATCATGGCCCCATTCCATAGAGCTGCATAAGCACAAAAAACAGCTAACCATAACATAATTATGCTTACTAGAATAAGGTTACCAGCCAAAATAGCATGTCACATGTACAATCTGTGACTGGTATCCTGCTTATTTTTGCTTAGCAGAACATTTTTAAGCGATATTTTCTGCTGTAGCAGCTCCATGACATTGGGACCAGGTTTCAGGCATCTGATTTCCTCAATGAGTAAGATGAAAAGTCGTTGCGCCATGCGCGCCTGTGTTGTTTGCACTTGTGGACTCTGTTTGGAATTACATCCCACATACCACCTGGGCCCAATTTCAAAGAGCTGCTCCAGCAGGAAAATTTTGCTTAAAAATCATCTGCTAAGCAAAAATAAGCAGGACTCCAGTCAAAGATTGTGCATGTGATATGGTATTTTGGCTGGTATCCTTATTCTGGAAAGTACAATTGTGTTAAGCTTAGCTTTCTTTTTGTACTAGCTCTATGAAATTGTACCCAGGATTGCATGCATATAATAATAGTGGCTTCTGATACAGCTCTCAAATCCATCACTCAGTGTTGCTCTTTGTAGTCAGGGAACAAGACATAAGATGACAATTTTGTTAATAAAGGCCCACGGGGCATAGTAGGGTCCCACAACGTCTTTTATACTAATCAAACATTTACTAACTACCTCCAGCCAATCCTCATTCATGCTCAATCACACCCATTCCATACCCATTTCATCTCCCCAGTGTTTGTGTTCGTCTTGGTTCGTCCAAGAGACAGATCCACCATGGAGAGAACCAAATCAATCCAGGCTTTCACACAGGAGTACAGCGGTGACTTGAACGATTCTTTCTTTCGGACCTTCAAAGACATTCTAAGATCCAGCGGGGATCTCCTGGTCTTGCACCTCCTCATTGGGTTAGCCGTCATGTTGTATCGAAACAATTTCACCCTAATCATGGAGGAGAGATTTGACGCCACGCCCAAAACCACGGGTTTTGTGATAAGCTACGGCGCCCTGATTGGCGTAATGTCAGGAATGGTCGTCGGCAAGATCGTTGAATTGTACGACAACATGCCGAAGCTGTTCCTGCACTCTAATAACCTCTTAATTGTGACGTTGGTAGGGTTGACGTTCGCGCCGAGTATCTCAGCGGTGGTTTTCTTCACGACCCTGCTCTCGGTGACCAACCCTATCTCACGGGTTTGCCTTACGGATATAAGCATCAGGAGAGGGAAGTTGAACAATACCGGTACTCTGCTCGGGATCAGCCAGTCTGTGTCGTCGGTGGCACGATCGGTCTCGCCATTTGTCAGCGGGCTGTTGTTTTCAGTCAGTCCGCAAGCCCCGGCGGCAGCCGGGGTCCTCCTGGCTATCACTGCGACCGCTGTGATGCTCATTAATCGTCCTGATGAGAAGGAGATGGACAGAAAGGAAAGGGTGTCATGACTACAAGCTTTGATTCAGAGACTCTGTTCGAAGAAGTCAACTGTTAATCCGGCATAGACCTTTCTCTTGTATGACAAGAAACGTAATAACGTGTACCACTTTTCTACCGTCAGGTTACCAGTTTTTTCCAAGGATTGTGATATTTGTACCCGAAACCATCCAAGAGTGTTCCAACATGTGAATGGACATGCAGGCTTGTACGGAAACAAATTTGAGTTGATCAATGTTTTTAAAAAAATTTAATGACCCTCAAGTTTCAGGAAAAACAAAATAGGTAACATTTCCAGTCCATATTTGATGGACATTTGATGGTGTTTTAAAGCCATTATACACTATTGGTAAAGTGTCTGGAAATACTTCCATACCTTATGAGCATCAAGAGTTATTTAATAAAATCAACCTGCGAAAGTTTCAGCTCATTTCATTGTTTCCTTTACGAGAAAACAATACAAAGTCATTCAGCGTTTTTGTATTCATTCTAACGGCCGGAGTTTTCGTCTCATGAGACGAAAAATCATTTGTGGATCTTATTTCTCTAATTATTCGAAAACGATAACACATCAGACAGAAATATTTCACAGGAAGTTTTCTACCATCATCGTCTCTATACCATGTAAGTTATGTGAACATTTTGTTTTTCGGTGTTCCCAAAAGTGAATATGGGCTTTAATAAAAAAAACAATTAGAAAAACCCATAAATGCATCAACTCAAATTAATTTTCAGTATAAGCCTGCTTGTCCATTCACACGTTGAAACACTTTTTAGGTGGATTCAGGTACTGTTTTGAATTAATATTATGTGTACTTTTTATTTTGGGTAGCCTGATTTATTTATCAGTGATTTGGGGGTAATTTGATAACAGTATTAGAATTAAATAAGACGCTTTATTGTACCTTGTAGTTATTAACCTCCTGGGACTCCTCGTGGGAGTATAAACTAGAGGCAGCCAGAAACACCGGGGCCAACCCCTTCTCCTAACCCCTTCTCCTGAGTGTACTGGGTTCTTTTACGTGCACTAACACAACACACAGGACCTACAGCTTTACGTCCCAATTCGAAGGACGAAGCAATAATGGTTTTCGTGTCTTGCTTACTCATTATTATTAGCTATTATCAGCTAGTTTATACATGAACACTGGGCCCAACTTCATAGAGCTGCTCAAGCAGAAACTAGTGCCTAAAAGTTTTCTGCTAAGCAACAGTAAGCAGGATACCAGCCACAGATTGTACAGGTGACATGCTCTTTTGGCTGGTAACCTTATTCTGGTAAGCGTCATTTTGTTTGTGCTTAGCAACTTTTTGTCCTTAAGTAGCTCTATGAAATTGGGTCCAGCATGTAAAGTATTAGTTCACTGAAATATTGATGTTCATATTTCGTAGTAAAACTAAGAGATAAATGGATTTTATTTTCATCTATTACATCTATATATTTTTGTGAACGGATTGTTAGCTTCAGTTGAACAGTTCAAGTCAGTAGCAGTACTGGTTCTGGTGCAATTACTGCACTTTTTTTTTCATCTTGCCATTTCCAGCAGGGCAAGATAATGTTTTTTAGTAATGTGATAGATAATGTTTTTGGTTAGCAGAAAATTGTCAAAAGCATAATTTTCTCTGCCGTTTACGTGCATCAATTGAAAACATGAAACTTGAAATATCTTATGTATTCAAAACATGTTCACTTCTATCAACCAGCGATGAGGGGTTGATGTCTTATAGGTGTTTGGAAGTAGATGTAGGATTGTATTTTTGTTTTACCCGTAGACCAAATTTCATCGTGTGCCCGGCAAAAGGACGTAAGGGAAAGTTCCATGTAAAAGGACATAAGCAATTTATCTTAAAATTTGTGTTTTAAGAATTATGAGCGGGAAAGTTTGGTAAATTTGTTGCCATGCAAAAATCATTCTAGAAAGGTTAAACTCTACATGGGGAATGGGAACACATGTCTCCAGGGTAATTCTAGGAAAAAGAACTAACAAATAATATATATTTTTCATGTCAGGAGCCATTTTGTTGCTTACGTCCTTCTGTTACTGGGACGAACTTCTTTATGTTCCCGGCAAAAGGGCGTAAGGCCTTACGCCCTTTTGCCGGGCACTTGATGCAATGTGCGTCAAGCACTGTATCCCGTTGGTAAGTGTAATAATGTTTTAGAGCCGGAAGTTCAATGTAAACGAATGGTATACATTAATGTACATGAACATTCGTAACAACGCGCTTCTGGCTCCAAAACATCATCACTTACCAACAGGATAATCAGTATTTTCCTGAGTCTGAGTCTTGCGGAAAAAAAAACCCACAGGCATATTGCTCGGGTGGGATTCGAACCCACGGCATTTGCCACTCTAGAGCAGATGTCCTACTGCACCACCGAGCTTGCCGGGCAGCTAGCGGCAAATTCAAATCCTGTATTTTTTGCAGGGGTTACCACTTATGAAAAGATGTAGAGTTCTTGTTATTCAACTCTCGACCGGGGAAAATCTTCATCAATATTTGATTGTTGCGCAAAAGGTTCAAGAGAACCATTTTGATGTTATACCAGGCAGTCTTTCAAGTCAGTTCAGTAGATATTTTTTTTTATCTCCGTTGAAGTTAATTCTAAAGTACTATTAATAACTGTTGAGGCAGTTTTATATTTTTATAAGTAACTTATTAATCCCATTGCCCACCTAACCTTGCTTGATATCTCTTATAGAGATCATATTATTTTTTTGAGTATTAGAATACTACAATGTTGCTACATCAAATGTGAAGCCACATGCCAATATATCGGGCACTTCCCAGAAATAGTTAACATAGCAAAAGTGAAAACAACCGTGAGAAAAAATCAGGTATCATATCAATGTGATGTGATGTCTAAAACATTCTATATGTTGAGAAATACCTTACAGGCATACATAGGTGTTATTAGAACGCTCTTCTTCATGTCTATTTGATGAGCAAATACACCCAAATTTGAATTTTGGCAGTAAGGTCTGGTTGCCTGGTTTGGCACGGAGTGCCGAAAGCCTCGCTTGTCTCCGTAAAAACAGCAAACTTATTGACTCTGATTGATTAGCTTGCAACCTTAAGCAAAGCACCGCTGGTTTTGAGATTCGGCACCGTGTCGGAGTGGGGGGTGGGGTTAGAATTTGCTCCCCCAATACTTTCTCCCCCCCCCCAATACTTTCTTCCCCCCTCCCCCAGTTTGCTCCCCACATACATTGAAACTGGGTTTTAATTTTTGTACACAGTTGGCCAATTTATTGTTAGCTTCATTTTATTTTATAACAAACTGTATAAAGTAAATGAGCTTCCGAACTTGTGGTCTCTGATGGAATTGGTATGTCTGGCCTAATGCAAAGCATTAGTGGTTTGGGAGGTCAGTCAGTCAAATCAAGGTCAAACTTAACTCTCCTTGACTTGTTGATGAATTCACCGATCCATTAAGCCCCGCCTACCTTATCAACTGCCTAGCAACATCACATGGCGTGACTTTCTTGCCACGATCGCAGCCCGGTGGTGGTTCGGTTGCTGCCCACACGTATCGGATACACATACATACATACCCTTTCGTGAAAGGTATTATTTTCGTGGCCTTTTGAGCAGTGCCTTGAGTCCACAGAACAATGCAGACAGGAACACTGTTAAACCACTTGTACACGACTGTACAAGGACCACTGCCGTGGGATTTGCACCACCAGAAATACGAAAAAACTAAAGCTAAACAAAAGTAAGTACAGTTGTGTTTGCTGTTGTGTGTCAGAACAATGGCGGCGGTTTGTTTACTTTTTTAATGGATTTTTAACAAGTCGGACATTTGTCGGACTTTCAGTGGTGTTGTCAAGGCTGTGATTGGTCAATATGTTAGTAGGCGGGGCTTAATGGATCGGTCTATTCCTGTAACCCAATTCTTGCAACATCCTCTTCTCCTATGTCACACCATGCCAAGTTGTTTGGACTTGGACATTCTTGGAATGCCTGATCCTGTGATAAGCACTGGTTGTTTGGGCCTGAGGACCCATATCCGTCAAATTCCTTCACTTTGGCAGTTGGATTTAGAAGGAATTAGGACTGTAAGGGTTAAAGGGTGAAAACAACTTTGAGGACAGTATTTTTGTCGATAAGAAAACATGTTTTATCAGAATATACCGTAACCACTTTGTACAGTTAATTATGCAGGGTTATTGTTGAAGGTACCACAAAATATCCTGTAAAAACTTATTTGTAATTTATTCTTTAAACTGACGAGGACCTTAGAAATTGTTCTCTTTGGTGCTATTGTCAGCTATTTGTGTGTGACATCTTGGAGCCTTGTTTTCTACTTACAAAAGTTATACTCTATTTTTATTTTTCTTGTCAGTGTTTGTTTATATCTTAGTTCATCATAAAGACTCTAAACGTAACGAGAAGAAAACATCAAAGCCAGCATTTAGCGGGGATGTTCTCAGCCGCCTCGCGGAGAAGAATTTCTTTCAGTCCTTCGGGGAGATGTTCAAGTCCAGTGGGGATCTTCTCCTGGTACGATTCCTCATCAAATTCTCCATCATGATGTACTATAACAACTTCACCCTCATCCTGGAAGAGAGGTTCCACACCACGCCCAAAGTCAACGGGTGGCTGATGAGCTATAACGCCCTCACAGGTACACTCAGTGGGTTGGTCGTCGGAAAAATTGTCAAATTCTACGACAACCTGTCCAAACTTGTACGTCACCTGAGTTTCTCTTTGGTGATCTGCCTGTTTGGGTTGACGACTTCCCCGAGTCTTTCACTCATTGTATTCTGGGGGTCTGCTCTGTCACTGACGAGTCAAGTTTTGCGGGTTTGTTTGACGGATCTCGCCATCCAGCGTGAGAGGGTGAAGAACACCGGAGCACTGCTTGGGATCAGTCAGTCCATGGCGTCTGTGTCTCGGTCGGTCTCGCCGTTTCTTAGTGGAATGATGTTGGAGGTTGGACCCCAAGCCCCTGGGGCGATGGGGGTCATGTGTGCTGCCGCTGCAACTGTGTTGATGGTCGTAATACCCCTTAACAATGCTAGGGGAGTGGATAAAGAAAAGGAACTCTGACAGTCCTAACGATGTGCCTTAGATATTAAGATTTTATAATTTGTTCTATTTATCTTATAAACATAAACATTAACTGTGGTGATTTCATAAGGTAAAACCACAAGTATTTTATTTGACAGGGGCTTTGGTTACTCCGATTGGGGAGTAATGGAGAGACACTGGTCTCAAACAGGGTAATATAGTATATATCCCAGTTAGGGTAGTATGTTGACAGCAACCTTGAGAGCTATTTGGAACGTTTTCACTGGGCTAGGATGCCCTGTCATGGAGGTGAGAAGAAGGTCGTTTATTGGCCCATTCCGGACACAGTGCATACATGATATGCGCTTCCATTTTTCATCATCGTTTTACTTCTAAGATGTCTGGATGGTGTTAGGTTGAAATCAATGCAAGAGGTGTATCATCTGGTATTGTCATATTTAAAATGATTCTTTGTAACACATTCCGTTTTTGTAATCATATTTTGTATAAATTATACTTATGCTACAAGTTCTTCACCATGAATTCTTCACTAATGCCTCTTCATACAAAATTCAGTTTATTGGCTTTTCTTAAAATCGACTCACTTATAATGCACTTCACTATGCAATGACGATTCTTGCAGGATGAGGTTAGATTTCACTTTTGTTTTATTGAATGCTGTATTTATTTACGGCCTCTTTTAAAGCACGAAGACAACGTTGGCAATTGTCCAAGACCAGTATCTGCACTTTGTGTGACCCAACATATACATGAAATAACAAACCTGTGAAAGTTTAAAGGCAAAGTATACCTTTGGTTTTTGGAACCGTACATTTGCCTTAATGCTATATAATTGTAGATATATGCCATACAACTAACCTGTGTAGATTTCAGTACAAAAGGTGGCAGCGTTTTTGAGATATCACCAAAAATCTGGAGCGCTTGTGTTCACGCGGAAGAAGTATCCGTCATTGGAATACACATTCTGAGAAGCGTTACGGCCATAACGCTTCTCAGATTCAAATTTTGGTGGGATAAAAAGTGATGTATTTTTCCATAACTGCAGTACTTCGAAGTGAAACGTTTCTCAAAATGCATTATACTATCCAAAGCTGCTGTACTTCTTACCAAGTGAGTTATTATTGCCATAAATTTTCAGAGTCATTACCAAACGTATACAGACCCTTTAAGCTCCATCGGCCATTTGGAGTCGCAAGAAAATAGTGGAAAACCCCACAACATGTGTGTGCTTTCATTTTTTTTTTTTTTTTTTTCAAACATCAAACTCGCAAGATCAGAACTAGTGGTTTTACTTATTTCTCAAAAACTATACTATTTCAGGCAAACGTATTTCATGGGAAGTTTTCCCACCATGACCATCTTTATGCTTTTTCAGTTTTGTGCAAATCTGTGAATATTTACATTGTCAATCTTAATGAGTGTTTATTCTCAAAATGATGAATGATCAGAAATGTCACGTGAGGGGTGACAATAAAAAAAGCGGTACAGCACACTCTGCTTGACACAGTTCATACACAACACAATGCTGAACAGGATTAAATTGCACATCTACATTCGTGCAAAATCTAAGAATTATAAATTTGAAACTAAAATTAGTGTTTTGAGACACTTAAAGGCATTGCATACGTTTGGTAAAATTTTTGGCAATAAAAACTTACTTGGTAAGAAGTACAGCAGCTTTGGATAGTATAATGCATTTTGAGAAACGTTTCACTTCGAAGTACTGCAGTTATGGAGAAATATATCACTTTTTATCACCCAAAAATTTGAATCTGAGAAGCGTTATGGCCGTAACGCTTCTCAGAATGTGTATTCCAATGACGGATACTTCTTCTGCGTGAACACAACCGCTCCAGATTTTTGGTGATATCTCAAAAACACTGCCGCCGTTTGAAATGAAATTTACACAGGTTAGTTTTATGGTATATATCTACAATTATATAGCATTAAGGCAAATGTACGGTTCCAAAAACCAAAGGTATACTTTGCCTTTAAGTGACTTTATTTTATTTTCATACCACCTTTTCAGACCTTAAGGAGCAGAGAGGGTTTTTGATGAGGTAATATTTTTTGGCAGGTGCATGTTCTTAGTGGCAACCCCCACATGATTTGGCCCTGCCCCCCCCTCCCCCTCGAAAAAGTGCTATGGGACTTGGTTTGTGTGTATCTTTTATGATATTCTTTTAGTGGGGATGGCAGTGGGGTGGGTTGGGTTGGGGGTTGAAGTCTTTTAGAGGATGTATTCGGCAAGTGACTGTTTTAGATCTACCTCCGATTTTCGCTTCTTAATTTAGCTAACAATTTACATCAGTTCAGCAAACCGAAATCGCTTTCATGTTCTGAAATATTGTAATTATATTAATGTTAATAGAATATTTTGTGTTTTAAAGTGTGTATTATGTTGGGAATGGACCTGTTATATCACTACATATTTTTAGCTGTAAAAATTGTCTAAGTAGTTTTTTTTATTAATAAACCGTTTAGATTAAATTCAATTCAATAACTGATCATAAATGTTGATAAAGTATTTAAAGGTTCTGGGGAATATTTAAGAGTATTTTAATTCAAATCTTTATTTTGATGTATGCATTAATATTTTAAGCTTGTAAACTAATACTTTTTTATTATAGTAGAATAGGAAAGGTTGTGCCATAAACAGATTATATTCTTGCTATAAATGCATCTCTTTAGGTTTGTTGAATAATTGAATTTTTATATAGGTTTTTCACGGTCATTTTCGGCAGAAATAAATTCAGTTTCATTAGTATGCATTCAAATTCACACATGTTTCACTAATTCATTCAAACTATGATTTCTTTTTAGATATTATTTTTTTTTACATGATTTTGTTTTTTCTTATTCTGGTTTGTTTCTACGGAAGCATATTGCCACCACGTGAATAAAAAAATCTTGCTTTTATTGTGTACGTACACGATAGTTATCTTGTATGTATACGATAGTTATCTTGTACTGACACGATAGTTATCTTGTACGTACATGATAGTTATCATGGTCATACACGACAATTACTGTGTACGTACATGATAAGTTTGAACTTATCATGTACGTACACAATAAGTTTGGACTTATCGTGTACGAAAATGATAAGTTGTCATGTACGTACACGATAAGTTTTTATTTATCTTGTACGTACACGATAAGTTATCAAGTCTGTACATGATTACTTTTCGTGTACGTGCATGATAAGTGTAATAAGTGTACATACACGATAACGAACAGGATAACTATCAGGTACGGAATCAATTAGATGTAATTTTTTTTTTTTAATGATCGTATTTGACCGGTGAATGCTAAACTGTAGAAATTGATAACTCAGTTGGTAGAGCGCAGCCGGTACGTTAATCCCAAATTCCGATCCAGTCAATTTTTCTTTGTTTACCCCTTAATTGATTTAAAACTTATCCAGTCAATTTCCCTTTTGATTTGTTACTTAATATAATGACACTTGTGCAAAACTGACTGCCATCGGTTTAAAACTGTAGGCATAGGGTAGCTGCATTTTTGTTTTTCGCTCTGAGCAACAATATTTACAGCAAACTGATTTATGAACATTACCGCGCTGCCATCAACTTGTTCAAAGTTTTACATATTTTAACCTTGTTTTCATCCGAATGTAAAAAAACAAGAATAAAAGATTGAGATGAACATTACGGGAGACAGTATGAGGTGTTTTTTCCCTTCTTTTTTTTTTGTCCCCTTCTGTCTTTACTTCTTTGGGTTTTGTTTTCTGGGCGTTTTGCAGGTGTATGAAACCACAAATAATTGTAAGGCACGGATGGGAGGTGGCGCCCCATCCTTGCAAGAATCCATTCCCTTCCCGCTCAATCCGATTCGGTCTTGAACGCGACTATAACGTTGCGCATGCGTGGATAAATGAATATTCATCAGGAGAGAAAGACCAGGGACCAAGTTATAATGCTATAAAGTTTAATTTGCATAGCAGAAATTGGCAGGGAACCAATCAGAAGCAGTTTCACCACGTGGTTATTTTAAGTTAAAAATCTTTAAGTATAATGTATGGAGTCTTGAAAGAGACTATGACATTGCGCATGTCTATATGAATGAATATTCATAAGGAGAGAAAAACCAGGGACCAAGCTAAACGGTATAGATTTAATTTGCATAGCATAAATTAGCAGGGAACCAATTATAGAAGCAGTTTTCACTATACATGGCTAATTTATGCAAATAGTATCCAAGTATAAATGTATGGATGAAAAACAAAATGGATGCCAAATGAAAAGTTAATGATATACCGGTATAATGTCAGCACAAGGAGGTATAGAAACCGTTTTTTCACGGGTATTCTCGCGAACCTGGGAGAGAAAATGTCAGTTCATGTACCCCGGATTATAATTTTCTTCTTTCCTCCTCGGAAATTATTCCAGGCAATCCAAGGAAACCTGAGTGTACCGCTGGGAAGTTGAAAGTAGGCCTGTCTCCTTGCTCGATATTGTGGTTGGTGTGTAGTAAAGGGATAATGAATGATAATGAAAAAGAAACTTGGATCTGAATGAGAAAGAAACAAGTTTGGTCTGTGTGGATGGAGCCAGTATCAATCATGAAACTGTGACATTTATCTGTCTGAGTTGATTTCTTATTGTGTTTATGTGTCATGACTGCGAATACAATACCCGAGTAGTGGCATCGGTACTTTAAAAGTAAAGCATTTCCGAAGAGGCTGGAAATGTGTTTTCTTGAAACGTGAAAAATTCTGTTGTGCAGTACTTTCCACCCTCCTCATGCCTTTGTCTATTTCATTAACCTGTAAGCAGACGTTTTCTGCATACGGGATGGCCCTGGGTTTTTTTCATAGTCGGTGCTTACCGTAAGCAGAGCAAAATGCCCCCGCCGGCGGCGCCTGTGTAAAGAAGAATGAGTGACAAAACAAATAATGCAAATTTACAGTGTCATAATAAATACTCACCTGCAAATCTATAGATTGTTAGTGAAATACATATACTGTTTTTTCTGGGGGGTTTTCTGCTTGTTTGTTTGTTTGGTTGTTTTTTTTTTTCGTTTCTTTTTTTTTTCGCTTCAGTAAGCACAACAATATTGCTTACCGGTAAACATTTTTTTTAATTGGGCCAATGTCACCTTGCTGACATCGACCTTGATCAAACCAGGTAAGAAGTTTTACCTTTCGTACTTTATTTTGATTATATGATAAAGTATATTGTAATGCAAAAGCTAAATAATTTTGGCTCACCCTTTTTTAGTTTCAGTTTACATTTCTTTCCATACTGTCGTAAACAAAGTGATACAGCAAAGTACATTGTAATAAAGAACAGAATGGATTTGAAAACAGTCTGGAGGCCGATTTGACAAACCGAGGCGTGTAGTAAACAGTCTGTGGATAGACAGATACAAGAAAAACAGAGAACGTACAGAAACAAAACTTACAAAAAATAACAACTCTTAATTATCCATGATGAAATGAACATGACGTTTTTTTGGAGTAGGAACAAATGTCATTCTCGATTAGTTGACAACAGTGGCATACTTGTATCCGCAATGCAAGATGACCTATGCGTGTGTACACATGCTTTGGATCTCGTCTGTAAACATGACTGTCATGAGTCACATCGTCTATTCTACAGACAAAACTTCGGAATCATTCGATTGGTTGCAAAGGACACGCTGACCAAAGTAGCTTGTTACACGGACGGCACCCACTAAAAGTTGTTCCTGCCTTTGACGACACACATTTGACTGTACCCAAGGCATGTGTCTGGTTTTTTAAAGCGCTCAATATTGACCCAATTCACCTGACGTCATCACACGATATGTATTGTGCCATTTTGAAAGCCAGTTTCCGCACGTGTTGCGGTGCAGCGCACATTTTTTAGGCGATGCCCTTGCGGTTAGTAGACGAGCACATCATAAGTATCTTTTTTTACTCCTACAAATGGCAGACCACGAGCAGACAGTAGCCGCTTGTGACGTCAGCAAGAGGTCTAAACAACCACCATTCATTGAGTTCCTATAGACCTTTCTATTGTTGATAAACAAATCAGGCTGGTTGGCATGGATGGCCAAATGTAGCAAAACATTCAAGTCTTGTTGACAGGGCGTGACCAAACTCAACATTATTTTGCAAACTTTCTATAGAAAATACATCCCATTATTGGTTGGTTTGTTTCCAACAAATTCTTAACAATTTTTTGAATATTTTGTGTAAAATATTTGCAAACTGTGATTATCTGTTTTTGCTTTGCATTGGTGGCTCTCGGTAGTTTCTCCATCTTGGTCGGCCCAAAACTCGGGCTGTGACGTTGCAAAAGATCTATATCAACAGGATGATTTCTAGCTGAGATTTTTGTTTGTTGGTTTTGTTGTTGTTTTCTTCGTGTGCTTATTTAAATATTTTGTATTTATTTTCGTTTTTTGTTTTTTATTGGGTGGGGTGGGGCGTACTCATGCAGAGGTGTCAAACACTGCTGTTCGGTTGTACAGTTTTGGACGTGCTTTCCCTTGTACTTGGGCTTGAAGCCAACCTGGCATTATAGATCTACCATTACTTCGCAAATTAAATGAATGCCAACACTTTGCGTCCGGCTCGCTAATAGTCTGTTCCCAATCTAATTTATTTGTCCAGGATCGAAAGGTTCCACTCCTCACTTCGGAGATTCTAAAACTTCAATAATGTTTAACGAGAATGAGATCATTACTAAACTCAAAGCGAGTGGGCTGTAGTCGGTGCACACGTGCATCACGTCTAGTCTGTGTTTCTATTTCTTGGTCGGGCTGTGGCTGACTGTTTTATTACGTGTTGTAATGGATACATTGCCATCCATAAGGAACAGGAAAAACGTCACCTTGAAACTACATCTATTTATAATTTATTAGCCAACAGCTAAGTTCTTGTTACCCCCTTTTCCAATTGAATGTCACGCCTATGTTAGTGTAATGTGATTACAAGAGGCACATCCCCCTTCAATGGGTGTGTACAGCCTCGGTCATTAGCAATGATTATCCTCCAAGTGCGTACGACTGAAGATGGTACACTCTGGTACAATCATATTTTTCTTCCCAGATGACATTTTTTTTTCAAGAAATAAAAAAATATGAACAACATCGTGTTGCAAAGGCCTTACCCGTGATAATGTCTTTTCGTAACGATACCAATGTTGGCGCCAATATTGCCGTCAGAATTCACGATACCCCAAGTCGCAAATATTGACGCCAATATTGCCGTCAGAATTCACGATTTGTACTCAAAGTCGCATTGACGTCAACTATTGCCGTCAAAATTCATGATTTGCACCCAAGTCGCAAATATTGACGCCAATACTGCCGTCAATATTCACGATTTGCACCCCAAGTCGCAAATATTGACGCTAATATTCACGACTTATGCGGAAAACACTGGTACAGGACTTCCCCCCAATGGATTCGTCTGTCTATTATGACTAGCATTTATACACAGCGACACAACGGGAACTCCTCGTCAAACCAAGTCCCTGTTGTTTCTTGTTTGTTAGAACCCATCGGTTCCAATGAAGACATAGAACTTCATTGACCTTAATTCTGACCCCTGATCTGGAACCAAACTGCTCAGCGAAAATTACTAGCGTAAATTTGCAGAGTACCGGTTCTAAACAATGAGCAAGACACTTAACTATATTTGCTTCAAATAGGGGGAGAGACATTTACCCCTCCCTGATCTTATCTATGCTGTGAAGAGACTTGCGTTTATATCTCTCCATGTCTTGTTTCTGCGCATTTTGGGACAGGTTTCTGTCCCTTCAAAAAGTAGCCCACACCTCGAGTGGCCTTTGGACCTTGAGATGGGCGAATTGCAGGACACAGCTAGCAGGTAAGCCTGTTTGTGCTAACTTGCTAAGCAATTTTGTGTGCTTAACAAATTTGAGTGCTTTAAGCGGCTCTTTGGAAACTGTCCTCAGATCTCGTGCAACGTAACACTGAAAAGGATAATTTTATGCAAAAGTGATTGGCCATGTACACTATAGCGCAATGTGTTTTCATAATAATTATAAAAAAAGTATACAAATTAATAGTATTTCTTCTATTATGGCATTTAAAAAAAGGTTGAATAAGTTGTGAAAACGTTTTGTACAACATGAAAGTTGAATTTTCAAGTTTGTGTACAAAATGTATTGACAAAATATCGATATAGCGATGAAAATAGTCGCTGAGCAGCATCATCACCCAGCCAAAGCGATGACGAATCCCTCCGTCGAGGTGCGTCTCAGGAAGGCGGCTTAATCCACAGCCCTAGTTTGCTTTACTGAGCTGGATGCCCCCCAGACCCAGGTCGTCCCCGTGTCGACTAACAACCCACCCCTACGAGCACTGCGGCCACTCCGCGGCTTGCGTGTAGCGTGCGTTTGTTCCCCCAACACGGACTTCACTGAGTTTGCTGACGTGAGGGGTCTTAGACGCTGTTGAAGTGACACATCCCTGATCTGATGCGGTTTCGAAGAATTCATCAGAGTGCCAAAGGAGGAGTGTCTACGCCAGATGGTGAAATAAAAGACCGTTTGTTTCTCCAGAGTTCATGTTTATTGTAAAGTTGTTGCACCACGTACTTCGGTGAATCAAGCCCTCGTCAGCAGCAAGACAACAATATATCCCGTTGACGTCACGAGGGTTGGCCAGTTGTCTTAGCAAATAGCAGTGGAAAGTGATGAAACTTTGACGTCTGTTATCATTCTGAACATCACTTCGCTTCGCTGCTGCCGTTTTATTTGGAACATGAAGGAGACATACAATAATTAGAGCTTTCGACCAGACATTGTTGCTATTAGCTTGATTAGATATCTACTTTTTTGGTCTCAAGGATCCCCATCACGCAAGCTCCTGCTGGAAGTAACTCTATGAGGTGAGGAGAACACAAACTTATATTCGGATACACGGATAATTGTTTTTATCATGTTGTTCCTTGACCAAAGACTGTCGCTCGTCGTGCTCCTGGTGGCGGGCGCAGCGGCTATTTCGTTCCGCGTCGAACCGAGCCCACAGACGGTTGTCCAGGGCCAGACCACCACGCTGCGTTGCCAAGTCGACAACCAAGACGGTATCGCCGTGTTCTGGCAGAACGTTGTATCGGGTGAATACATCAGTCGGGACCGTAGGGTCGACCCATACCGCCGCATCAGTGACTCCACTAAAAGACGGTACCGGATTATTGGAGACCACGGTTCCGGGGAGTACAATCTACTGATCCGGCGCATTTCGATGAGGGACGACAGCAGCTACGCGTGCGTCTACTACCAAGACAGTGCCTTCTACTCCAAAGTGGTCCGACTCCGGGTGTTGAAACCTCCAGACAAGGGGTACCCCGTGTGCCTCCTCGGTCCGAGCCTCCAAATGTCAGTAGGGGACAACATAACGCTCGTATGTGAATCTAAGGGTGGCGATCCACCGGCCACACTCACCTGGATCCGGGGGGAGAGCATCTTGGACGCCACCTCCATCCGGCATGAATATCGTACCGTCTCAGGCTATCAGCACACCCTGACTCCGGCTGACCGGAACAAGAGGTTTACCTGTGTTGCTCGGAACCAAGCCCTAGCTCAACCTCGCTCTTGTTACGTCATCCCATTACGGAGCAGTATTGAAGTCTTGCTCCGACCCGTCGTGTCGACCATCTACTATGGAGACAGCATGAGCTTTAACTGTATCAGTGAAAACCTCCCATATTTGATCTTCCGATGGTCAGTGAATGGTAAAGCGATAACTGGGTCTAGTTCAAAGTACGAGCTCCTCAGATCGGGATCGAGGTTGAGGATTGTCAATGCAACCCTTGAGGATGATGCGTCCCTTGTCACGTGCAGTGTCGAGCAAGAGTCGCTCAATCTTTCAGCTTACGCAGTCGGTCAACTCTGGGTTCGACAGCTCAAGGACAACGTTCTCGAACACACAGATACGTTGACAACAGTTCCTGTTACCACGACACCCATGATTACTACCACTCCACCTTCTCTCACCACTCAAAAGCTAACCGAGTTGGTTACCACCGAACCAGTTACCACTACTGAACTAGTTACTACAACGCCAACAACTCCCGTTCCAACCACTAAACCTGTTACCACAACAGAGCCGATTACCACAACTGAACCCATAACCACAACAGAACCGGTTACCACAACTGAACCCATTACCACAACAGAGCTGATTACCACAACAGAACCGGTTACCACAACAGAACCCATTACCACAACAGAACCGATTACCACAACAGAACCGATTACCACAACAGAACCTATTACCACAACTGAACCGATTACCACAACCCAACCGGTAACAACCACCGATCCAGTAACCACAACCAGACTTGAGACAACTAGGACCACGACTGTGTCTACAACAACTGAGGCCCCTACAACCGAATCTATTACCACAACAAAATCAGTTACCACGACCAAACTGCTAACTACAACCAAACCAGAAACTACCACGATGGCAAAAACAACTCGAGAAACTACCACTCCCCAACCACCACCAGGTACCGGACTGAATTCTATTGGACACGAGCCAACTCCCTTTGACAACGGCCTCACTGACTCCGAACAGCTCAACATTGTTCCTGGCATGCCAGGTACCAAGGAACCGGGTAACGTGGACGTCCTGGCGGACAACAATCTGTCTGGGCTGTTGGAGAGAGCCGTTTCACGCCTCAACCCAACTCTGCCGGAACACCAAGGAAATATTCCTCCACCGGAACCCAAATCTACACCACCGCCAAAAGCAACAAAGATAGTCACCCCTCCACCTCCGCCGGCCAGTCCCGTCAATGCAGGTCTCAAGTCACAAAGAGGTGACATCCCAAACAATGAATTACCCACCGTACCTGCAAAAACCACCACTCGTGCTGCGACAACCCTACGTCCAAAAAGAAAGAGAAGGAAGAACAAGAAAAACAAGACGAGTCCACCGACTCCAAAGAGCACCCTTACTCCGACCACCCTTACTCTGACCACCTCACCAACGCTCCCTGATCAAGAAAAGTTCGTCAAAAACATCCCAACCCTCGCAAGCGTGGATACCGCTGGCAGTAGCGCCGGTGTAGCGGCCGGGCTTAGCGTCACGTTCATTCTGCTGACCATCGTCGGCGTCGGACTGGCCATCTATTACTTCAAGTTTAGAAAAACGCCCGCAAAGTGAGGATGTAAAAAAAAATGTACCCTTTAAGCAGTTTATAAAAGTTGTAGGTTATTAGATCAAGATCAAGATATTTGATAAGCAGTATTTGGTTCTTAAAAAATTCATGAGAATCCGTTTAAACTGAGTAAGCTTTAAAGCCCCAGCTCAACATTGGTAAGAAAGAAAAACAGAAATGTTCACAGATGTACATATGCCTTACATGGTATAAAGATAATAGAAAAACTTTTTTTTTTGAAATCGTTCTGCCTGAAGTGTTATCGTTTTTGAATATTATGAAATGAGATCCCAAATTTATTTTCGTCTGATGTGAGACCAAAACTCTGCATAAGAATGCGTACAAAAGAATGTATTTTGACCGTTTTCTCGCAATGAAACAAGAAAATGAGCTGACACTTTCACAGGTTGGTTTTTATTACATATATTTTTTTGATTTTGTGCGTATAGAATTGAAGCATTTACAGACACTTTGCCAATGTTGAGCAAGGGCTTCAATGGAACCTCAGAACTCAAGGCGTTGATGTATTGACACCAACTACTCGGCTTAAAACCCGCTAGTGATCACTCGAGAATGTGGTGATGGTGATTTACTTATCTGATAGACAGTCAAGTTGTCCTCATCTTAAAAAAAAAAAAAAAAGGGAACATCGAGCGATACTTCGATGATCAGCAGGTGTTTTTTTAATAGTTGCCCTGTCATGCATTGCTAGAAATCACAACAAAATGAATCAGTGTGTCTATACATCGCACAGGTTTCATAGTAAACTATAATATATGAGTCACATTTCCTTCAGCATTACATGAACCGTTTTTCTTAATTCCGACATCTTGTAATTGGCTAGGTCAAATTGAGACACCTGTTGCCTTGTATAGTCAGTAAGACCCTTTTCGAAATCACGGGTTGTGGCTCAGGCTCCGGCTTACGTTCCGTCGGTAACTTTTTTTTTTAATGTACACTTTCGGTACGGGGCTTCAGACGGACGGTGCCAAAAGCCGTGGTTTCAAAAACAGCTTTAAGATTGCTGATTTTTCTAAAAGTAGTCATGGGATTTTTTTTTCACCCCGCATAAACCCGTCGAATCAAACATGAGGCCGTGTTCGATTTGGCGGCTACGGTTTTGAATGTTGCTGAGGACGTCCTATATACTTCAGCGCATGTTGGTGTGGTGATCCAGCCGCAGCCGTAGCCGTAGCCGTAGCTACCAGTTCGGACACGGCCTGAGGTGGGGACGAAAGACAAACTCTGGTTCTTTTTCATAACTATAAGTCAACTGTACTTGTGGATATAAATAGTTCCCACTTGACGTCACAAAACAGGCAATGACAATCGGGTTTTTTTTTTTTTGAACGCACACCTATGCGTTTTGTGTAAATACCGTTTGCGCGCGACAAGTTTGAGCAATTTCCTTGCATGATTGGCGAGTGAACCATTTGGCCGCACAGCAAAACTTGACATTATTGATGCAGCTCGGAGCCAAAACCTAAGTTGCCCGTAAAGATGGCCTTTTTCGGGAATTATCTATTGAACCAGTTCACCTGACGTCATCATCACAATAATCATTGAGCAAGTTCGGGTGGCGACTAGACTTGACTAGATCGACTAGACTAACCAGAAACCATAGAGCACGGGCAGTTTGACCATATCGAACCATGTACTGGAGCATGGTCGATCTAGTCCATTCGAGAGCTACGTCACTGTTTACGGTTAGTCTAGTCAAGTCTAGTCGCCCACCCGAACTTGCTCTTGGTTGCGCCATTAATTTGGAAGTCAAGTCAATGTCACTGTGTGCTATACAGTGTAGTACGCATTTTAGGCGACGCGGCATTTTTATACACGTATTCCTATTGACTCCCAAAATATAGTGAGCATGGCACTGTCGCCGCTTGTGACGGGCGCGTAAAGGGTAAATATTGGGCATAACTAAGACGGAAGTTATTGCACTGGCTTATTTTAACGAGCAAGAACGTATACCCATTGATAATTTGACCCCAGAGAATGTCAAAAACCCGTGAAAGTATCATCAATGGTTAAAAACAAATCATAAGGTACGTTGCAAGGGCCTGGTTTACAATGAGAAAAACTCAACTTTATACCGTCATCAATATACTCCGCAGGGGACTGTTTTAGGGCGTCCAGTGGAAATGTCCGTCGGTGAAACGGAAATGTGATTTCACATATGATGAAAAGATACAATTAGTGACAGGCGCTCAGGTCGGAAAGATTTTCAGACAAGCCGCGTCGATCCCAAAACACAAAATGGCCAAAACTGCCCAAACGCCAAAATAATGAGTAAAAGCGAATACGCGTGAAGTCCCGATGGGATTCTGTTTAAGGAAGGGGTTGCAGACGCTTTTGTTGAAGACCCCGTTTAAATTTCCGGAATTTAAGAAGACTTTTTTTTAAACACTAGTTGGCTTTCGGTTATCGATCACACGACCCTTGTTCTGTCGAGAGATAAGATTTGAACAATCCCAGACGCTGGCATATTTAGGACACACCCTTTCCTTCACCCATTGGTGAACTTTCTTTTATTTCTACGGCGCGGAATGCTTCTCTCTTAATGTAAAAGAGTGGAAATTTCACTCTCTCGCCCGAGTGATGTCCTTTTGGCTCTTTTGTGAGTGAAATTTACTATGCATCACCCTTTTTGAGTGAAATTGGAGCGAACTTCACTCTGCTTCAAGTTAAAAATTCCCGTCTTTCACTATAAAAAGAGTCGTCCATCATATGGCTCTTTTAGCAAGAGTGGTATACGGCGGACAAAACGAGTGGTTGTTCACGCTTTTACATTATTAGAGAGTTCAAATAAGTTTAAAGGGTTTTTGAATACATTTTCGCAAAACAAATGATGTAAATTAGGCCACGGTTTTCACCATGTTTTCCTGCATCATTTCTGTGTAAACCCATTTTCATTTCTCTTTCCTCGCAATTATTACTTTGTTACGCACTAAATGGAAGCATTTTTCGCGCCATCATAAATTTAATATTTCCGTTGAACGAATGTTTTTCTTCAAAATGTTCTTCTCCGCTTGCGGAAGGTGCTACCACTTGTTTAGCATTTAGATTCCCGCCACTTCTTCAGCGGTAATAGCACCATTTTGAAAAATTGTTTTTAAAATTTTGTTCGCATGTTAAACAGAAGAGGTTTTCCGTGGTTTTGTTTGGGAATCGATTGTTTACACCTATCCAGTTGGACTTTTTTTGTGTGTGTCTTCAGGTGAATTTATGGTATTTTAGCCGACACAATTTTGTAAATAAGTGTAAATATTGATACGAAAACATAGACGGCAATATTTGTTGGTTATGTGATATTTATAATTTTAATTTCACATTATGAATTTACTCATTTTCTTTACATTCAAATAATCATTGTCCTCACTGCTTGCATTATGCTAAAAGTTGTAATACAGCTAGCATAATACTACATTGTGTAAAATACATCATTTAATCAAGATTTCTAAAAGTGTAGAATGTAAAACGAGAAATTCTTGGCACATCGGATCTCAAGCATGTTAAAGGACACTACTAAAATATACACCAATACTAAACGATATTACGGCATTAATCTTCAACTCAGTTTTCAGTAACGTTACACGCGCCTCAGAAAGAGTGTTATGAATGGTTTACTGTCTTTTTTAAAACAAACATTTAGTAGAAACCTCTTATACAAACCTGATGATAAAGTGCGAATTTTAAGTCTGCCGTTACAGGCTCCGATATTTTGCCCTGTTTTTTGTTTGTTTGTTTGTTTGTTTTTTGTTTTTTTAATTGTTCACACTTTTACTGACACAATCTTAAATTCCTATATATTTATTTATTTGTCTATTTACTATTATTTTTTAGTAATTATTGTTTTGAAGACGGACTTATCCAACGAAGTTTCAATGAAAATTTACTTTCTCGTAGGCATATACCTCTTTTGCACACGTGTTTGGCAAACTATTTTACTATACTCTAGCTAAAGGAATATTCTAATTTCTAATAAAAGATTTATATTACAAAATATTATATAAATAAATGTGTGGGTTTTTTGTGCATGTATAATCAACAAGGTTTTTTAAGCCCGGTTCATATTTCATGCGATTACGAATGCGAAGCGAAATTTGACGTCACAAAATTCGCAACAAGTAATATTAGCTCATTTTTGAAATGAGGTCAACTCTTGGGAAAATATTTTGCTACAAAATATGTGACGTCAAAATTCGTATGAACCGGGGCGTGCGACTTTGACTACGGCTATGGCCGTTGGCTGCAACGACAACGTTGAAGAATAATTTTGACCCGTCCAGCCATAGCCACAGCCGAAGCCGTTAATTTGGACACGGCCTTCCATATCAGTCAGACTGCTGTTCACTGCATGCAAATTTAAATATGTATACGATCCGTGCTCCTGTGATTTGTGCTCGAAAATGAACTGATTCCAGCCAACGAAGTTTTAAAAAGCATTGTTATTTTATAACCAAAAAAATTTAATAAATCGCGTTTTGACCTTGTAGATGGCTATAAAAATGTTGTTTTTGAAACGATTATCCTGACCAACCACCCTACGTGAAAATGTGCACAACAGCATTGCCCGTTGCTGGTACCCAGAAGTCAGCTACTATATGACGTCATTTCGCATGCATTTTGTCTCTGTGTCGCAAAGCATCCGGCTAAAAGTGAGCAGGTCGCGCGCCTGCTCAATTTATTGATTGTGCTCCACAAATGCAATCAGCATTTTTGACGCATTCCTATATAGGCAGAGCTTGCGTCTCACCGAGACGAAAACTAATTTGGGATCTTATTTCATTTATTATTTAAAAACAATAACACTTCAGGCAGAAATATTTCAAGGAAAGTTTTCTACCATCATTATCTTTATACCATGTAGTAAATCTATGAACATTTATGTTTTTCCTTCTTACCAATGTTATGAGCTGGGGCTGTAAATAAACCATTAGTGACCGTGTCTGGTCATATTGAAGCGTCCAGTTGGCGCTACGGTCCTTAGTGATTGACCTTCCATCAAGTTACACCCACCCCGTGCCCGGACACGCCGCCTTACCACCACCCATCCCATCAGCCTTTTGAGATAACACAGCCGTGCACAAAAATTAGCCAAGTTAATCCATTCAAAGAGTTACACTTTACGTAATTGTGAATGGCTTACACATTCCTTCCACTGTGACTTAAAATATTATCACAAAGAGTGCAAAGTGGTAATCAAGTTTAAACTTTCGGTGCCATCTTCCCCAACGATGACGAAGGCTGACCAAATTAAAATACTTTCAAGACACTTCCTAAACGCTGGCTCTAAGACGTCAACGTCACATCTCTTTTATTATAAGTAACGGTAATGTTTGCGATTCTTATGCAACTTGTTAGTTTTGATGTGAAGTCAAATAAGTGCAAACTTACTAGTTTGTCGTGGTAATTCCAGGATTTTGTTGTACACTCTGCGCCACTGTCGTTGAATCTTATTTTAGAAAGTGATTCCCGCCACTATTGCTCGATGTAATTGAACTAAACACTGCTGTGTAATTTACACTCGGTACAACATGCCTATAATGTGGGCAATACAAAATTCGAGAACGGATGAAAAGTACTGCTGCCTATTTTTCAGGGCCCAATTTCATAGAACTGCTTAAGCACAAAAAGGAGTTAAGCACAATAAAATTATACTTACCAGAACAAGGTTCCCAGCCAAAAATACCATTCCACACGCACAATTTGTAGCTGGTATCCTGCTTATTTTTGCTTAGCAGAAAAAACATTTGCTGCTTAAGCGGCTCTATGAATTTGGGCCTTGGTACCAAACGATGGGGTAATCAAAATATCACACTTAAAAAAACCCAGATGTTTAAGGAGGGCAAGGGGTAAACATTCGCTGAGTACAATGTGAAATATTTTATATAACACTTATAATTTGGCTTGTTAACATTAAATACCAGGTTTTAGGCCTACTGCGAAGATGCCTACAGAATGATACGCAGCAATGTGACGTTGCCAGCGTGGTGCATGCTCAGTAGTTCGCCTCTACCCCTTCACTCGATATGCCGTTGTGCATCTAGGATCCTATTGCCGCCACGTGAATAAAACAATCTCACTCTTATCGTGTACGTACACGACAGTTATCGTGTACGTACACGATAATGATTCCCAACTTATCGTGTACGTACATGATAACTTATCGTGTACGTACACGATAATGATTCCCAACTTATCGTGTACATAAACGATAAGTTATCATGTACGTACACGATAATTATCGTGTACGTACACGATAATGATTCCCAACTTATCGTGTACGTACACGATAAGTTATCGTGTACGTACATGATAACTTACCGTGAACGTACACGATAGTTATCGTGTACGTACACGATAATGATTCCCAACTTATCGTGTACGTACACGATAAGTTATCGTGTACGTACACGATAATTATCGTGTACATGATAATTATCGTGTACGTACACGATAATTATCGTGTACGTACATGATAACTTACCGTGAACGTACACGATAGTTATCGTGTACGTACACGATAATGATTCCCAACTTATCGTGTACGTACAGGATAAGTTATCATGTACGTACACGACAATTATCGTGTATGTACATGATAGTTCCCAACTTATCGTGTACGTACACGATAATTTATCGTGTACGTACACGATGATTATCGTGTACGTACACGAACAGTTTGGACTTATCGTTTATGTACACTATAAGAGTGATGCATTTTTTATTCATGTGGCGACAATACGCTTCCGTACTTTAGCAACATATTGATGTAAAAAAAAAGTTCAGTTTCGTGGAATGTGCGAGCAAATTAATACAGAACTGGGCCTCGTGTGCTGGTACAAAAGCCCCGCAACTGAATGCCCGTTGAGTTGGTGGTCTCTTGTGCCTAATTAAGCACAAAAAGTGCTTTTTTAAATCATCATTTTCTATAACGATTTATCACACGCAGTAATTAGTAAGTACGTTCTCAGACTGTCGAGACTCGGTCCATTGGTCCTTCAAACTGTTTTTACTCTCCGCGGTGCTCACAACTTACACAGATTTACCTTGGTGTTTTCATTCTGAGGGAAAGTGTGGGTGGTGATTACTTATAGAAACTTATCACAAACCATGTGCAATCAGGGTAGCAATGTATATTCCTTCTTTGTGTTGCACCACCCCCTCTTTCCTTGCTTAAGGGAAGGGGGCTGGGAGAGGGTGAACAAGCTACGGTAATCATTCTACAGTCATGGCAATAATACAAGATCTCTGTACGTGTACATTGCATCGTATTATGATTCATGAACCCATGGGGGGATGGATCGTTCTTATCAACCAGAAGCAATCGCGGTTACCTTTTCCTTTTTCCACGGCCGGGTATTTCCACCCCAAAGCTCAAGGGTTTACCGCGGCTGTACTCCCCGTGTAAAAACTCTCAGACCCCGCGTTGGATTATAATATGCCGAGGTCGGTCATAGTTTGGCCGCGGTTTGCAGAAGAGGGGGGCTGGCTGGGGGAAATTACTCGTTGTGGTGCCGGAAAGCCGTCGGAAATTTCTTTAATTATTGTCAGCGATAGTGAATCTGAATTGATGCAATGGGGGAAGGGGGTATATGGGTGTGCCTGATCGAGTGTGCGTGGGTGAGGGGTACATGATAAGGGTATAGATTTTCACGTTCAGTGATATCTGTGCGAAGGGTTTTATATAAGCTTTGAAATTGAGAACAATTGTTATAATTAGCGAAGAGCTATTATACAAATATTGACTGCTTCGAGTGGCGTAGTAAAACTAGTCACTCGAGGTGATCCCCGGAGCAGCCTATCTTCCCGAGGCGGAGCCGAGGGAAGATAGGCGGCTCCGGGGATCACCTCGAGTGACTAGTTTTACTACGCCACGAGATAAAGCAGTCAATATTTGTTTTATAACACCTCAATTTCATCCATTTTGCGCTAATATTCGCTGTGCGTATATCAGTCTTCAAACAACTGTATAAAATCTGACAGGAAATCTTGACAAAAAGAAAGAGGGGGTACCACACTGCCTTCGTTCTCATATCGTTTTTCAAATGCACGTACTATTTGATCGTTTCACCGGGTTCGAGGTTGTCGTTGGATAGTACCATTTATTAGTTCTTTTGATCAGTGTGCAGTGTGATAGTAAAAATACACAACACCACGTGACGCACGTTCGGCCAATCAACAGATAGAATCAAAGGAAGAGGTGTTATAAAATTAAATGCATCTCTGTTGGTCATAACTTGTGCACCTAATTAACGAGAACACATTCTTAAACATTGATTGCTCATTGTGAAGAAAAACTGCCAAGACGCCATCTTGATATTCTTGAATGCTAGGCTATTATCAGAGATAGTCCTACGTATTGGATGTCATGACCCACTTCAAGCTTCAGATCTGACGGGGAGAAAGTGACCTTTCAAAGTGGCGCTCTCTTTCCGCAAAGAAACCCCACAACAGTCCGGCAACTCTAGATCACTGAACATAGTAAAGGCAGGATGTAATGCATTTGAACCCAGCTCCGGGGATGACAGCAGGAGGAAAGAGGAAAAGACCATGGGTCAATGAGCTCATTTCCACGGTGCTGACAGAGTGCCAATAGACGCCCCCCCCCCCTCGTGCTGACGGCCGAGGAGTTGGTGCTTGTTTGAAGGGTTGGTGTGCTTCCTCGCGAAACAGACCATGATGGCATGGATGGGGCTGGAGGGGGTGGGGAGGCATTGTCTCCGGGGGCCGGGATGGGTGTCGTCTGCTCTCATAACGGTTTCCTTCCAGCGTCACTCTGATGTCTCACATAATTCTGATTGTATTTTTGGGGCCTGCACTCTGCTTGTTCCAGCTTCAGACAAAAACAGTCAAGCTCAACTGTCCGTATCTATAGACTGGGTGCAAATTAAATCAAGATCAACTGGTTAGATTTCCTGTACTGGAGAACGCACCCAAACTCCATCCTGCGTGAATGCATCACAATTGATGCTCCTGACAGATAAGGCGCATCGTTTGTTATTTATAGAATTTTCTATAGTGAACTTATTTATTAGTGACAAATTTGCTAGATTCTTGCAATCATAAACTAATCACACAGCGTCCACCCCCTCATACTATGGGCCTAGATATACTGAGTCTTATAACAAGAAGAGACAACTTTAATTTGATGCAAGCTTCGGTTCAATGATTGCTCTGAATGGGGCAGGAACGAGATGGTTAACGGGACTGTGTCGTCATGATTATAGCAGTTTTTGGAATAACCCAATTACTACATTCGCGCGCGCACAGGCGGTCACATCACAGTTTGGTGAGACGGCACAGCCTGGCTTACCATGGGCAGCGCGCCGTATCGATACCTCTCGTCACTATGGGCGAGTAAAGGCAGGATGGGAAAATGATGCGGGAAATCGATCACCCCTGAGAAGAGATTGGAGACGACGCCCTTTGTGATTTGACGGCAAGCGGGCCCGTGTGAAGTATCTGGGTGAGAGTTCATCTTTCCATCCACAGCCTGCTGTAATCATGACGGCAAAGCCCCTTGTAATAGTAGTAACATAGCTTCTAATGAATGATAAGAAATCACTAAAATAGCCTGCAATCAACGAGATAACCGTGGTAAGTTTGGTATATTAACAAACATCTCAATGAAACTGGGACGGGACGCACAAAAACTGGCAGCTACTATAGAGAATCTGATTGATTCTAAAGCAAAATCGGTGACCCAATTTCTGGGAATATAGGTCGTGTCGACTCTTAAGTGGCTCCTTCGAGCCTGGATCTGGATCAGAATCGACCCAGGACATTTCAGAGTGTACTCGCAACAAGCGCATGTTGGGCCTAGAGTCCTTATTTTACGTGCATAAAGGCAGAACCCATGCAAAGTGGAACAAGATGACGCCAGGATGGTGTACTTTTATTTACCCTTGAGATATAAACCAACAATCTCCTCAAATTATAAGACGTGAACACAGCAGCCGATCTCAAGGAAATTCTCATTGTTTATACTCATGTAATCGAGGTATACCCACCCCACAGGACCCAGGGAAGTTCAAGGTCTAATCCAGGGTCTTCCCGTCTTATTCCACCGAGCCGAGCCAGGAGAGCAATGCCGTTGTAAGACGGGGGCTCAGAGACCCTGCGACACGCTCGGTTTCACGGAAAGGCACTCCCTCATGACGGAACTTGTCATTCCTGTAGCACAGAGTCATGTACCTTTTTTTTCCATTCCAACATGACTAATCAGAAGTAATGTTTTTTTGTAAGGAATTTTTAAAGGAATCATTCAATGACGTTCATGTAATCCATTATACAGACTGTACAGTGGCGTAACCAGAGGGGGCGGGAACTGGAGCCCCCCCCCCTCCGAGTCATTCCCCTCTTACCTCCCCCCCACACCTCTTGCTCCCTCTTGCCCCATGTAAGAAGGAATGGTTCGGTACATTAAAAAGCCCCCCTAAAAAATGTCTTTGCTGAATAATGCACTTAATAAAACAATTAAAAAATCTGTGATGTCACAGGTCACATGGTCTGTATAAAAAAATGCCTGTGTATGCGCACAAGTGTTTCAACCTGTACACCCTTTGCACTGACGTCACACGCGTCTATTGTCTGCCCCATAGTCCGCCATTTGGGAATAAAATTACATAGTATAGACCTTTCCATTGTTGATAAACAAACGGCGCTGGTTGGCATGGACGGCCAAATGTAGCAAAACATTCAAGTCTTGTCGACAGACGTTGTGATCAAATGCAACATTTTTGCAACTCCCTTTTTAAAGAAGATACATCCCATTATTGGCTGGTTTGCTTCCAACAACCTTTAAACAGTTTTTTTAATATTTTGTGTAACATTTTTGCAAACTGTGGTTATCTGTCTGTGCTTTGCATTCATGGCTCCCCATAGTTGGCAAAAACTCGGGCCGTGATGTTGCAAAAGAAAGGTCTATAATAGGCCTATGGTGCGCGTCTAACCAACCATGCGCGTCGCCTAAAATGTGCGCTACTCATCTACACACGGGGCGGGAGGACTTCCAAATTGGCGCAACCAAGTTATCGTAGGTGGTGACGTCACGTAAATTGGGTTAGCCAGTGATGGAGGGGAGGGCCCGAAACCACGCATTTTGCACTTCAATGATGCACCGCACATCGTTTACAAAACTGACGTTTGTACAACACATTGATAATAGGGAGGTTTAGCTGCACGTTACGTGAGGAAAGACGTTAAAGTGAACGCGAAAAGTCTGTGCTGTTACGTGACGTCAGCGAAAAAATAATTCCAACTCACACGTTGACGTTCAGGTAAATACGTGTAGCTAAACCTCCCTAATGTCACTGATTACTCAAGGATACTATTGGAGGTTTTTTTGAATGTATCTCTTCTTATCGGAAGACTCATTATTGACCCATCCATATTAATCAGAGGCATCCGGTAGAGGGCGGGCGATTCCATGGCAACACCGTGATTTCAAGGTTTTGACCAGATGACTGTGAGATCCTCTGTAACAGGTGAGGATTAGTGAGTTGAAGTCAAAGCTCCATCATCCTACAGGTGCTAATAAGGTTCCATTTTTGCTGTTCGTGTCCTTCCGAGGGAATTAAAAAAAAAAGTCCCGGTTCGTAATGAATGATTCGCCTCTTGCAATTTGGATTTTATCGAATCAATTAAATGTCGTTGTTTGTGTGGTTGAAAGAACTGTAAATAGCCACACGACACGTGTTTTTGTTAGTTAAAGGGTCTGTATACGTTTGGTAATGACTCTGAAAATTTATGGCAATAATAACTTACTTGGTAAGAAGTACAGCAGCTTTGGATAGTATAATGCATTTTGAGAAACGTTTCACTTCGAAGTACTGCAGTTATGGAAAAATACATCACTTTTTATCCCCCAAAAATTTGAATATGAGAAGCGTTATGGTCAGAATGTGTATTCCAATGACGGATACTTCTTCTGCGTGAACACAACCGCTCCAGATTTTTGGTGATATCTCAAAAACGCTGCCACCTTTTGAACTGAAATTTACACGGGTTAGTTTTATGGCATATATCTACAATTCTATAGCATTAAGGTAAATGTACGGTTCCAAAAACCAAAGGTATACTTTGCCTTTAAACAGTACCCGGTGATCCGTTACTTGGGACTTCACTTTTGCAAACAATAAGTGATTTTTATACACACAAATAAAACCTCAAAACATTACTATTAAAACGTCACTTGTGTATTTTTTTAATTAATGTAAATTGATACAGGTGTTTTTGTTAGAAACGGTACCCTAAGATCCGTTGATTGGACTTTACTTTTGCAAGCAACAAGTGATTTTATACACTGCAAACACTGGGGTGTTCAAGTTTATTCTCTTGGTATCTATATGTGACAACATCGATATGGTGTTAATTTTACCAAAAGTAAAGCTAAATGGGGAGAGGGATAACTAACACCACGTCGGTGTTTTCAGACAAGACAAAAAAATTAACACCCCTATTTCGCAGCGCATACACACAAATATAATCATGACTCAAAACACGACACAGCAAGTGTTAACGCCAATGTTTATGTATTGTTATCAGTTGTTTATGCGAGGTATATTTCTGCCAGTGGCGTAGCCAAGGGGGGGGGGGGCAAAGGGGAGGCAGCTACCCCCCCCCCCCCGTAGAACATCCCCCTGCTTCCCCCTGTTAGCCTCTGGACACTGTGAAATTTGCTATAATCAGGCAATTTTAACTGAAATGGGAGACTTTTTAGACGTTAGCAGGCGCCTCAGTAACCGGTCCTTTTCTATTATGAGAGCAATAGAAAAGGACCGGTTACTGGGGCGCCCGCTAACGTCTCAAAAGTCTCCCATTACCCTCTCTACAAAATGTTTATGTGTACTCCCTTTGCCCCCCCCCCCCCCCTTCAAAAAAGATGCTGACTATGCCACTGATTATTGTTCAGTTTTTTTAAGATCACGTGATGTAAACCGGACACATCTACGTTGTTCTTGTACTTAATTCTTTCTTAGAGTTTTAATAGAAATGGGGAAGTTCATATTTTAGACATAACTTACTATGAATATTAATACAATATTATTAAATACATTCAATGTTTATTTCTAATTTTACATGAAAAGTAATTGTTTGTAGTAGCTTTCATAACAAAATGGTTATTTATAATTATTGTTTGAGTTACAGATAGTATTTATAATAGTATTTTACTCTTCCAAAAGTGTTGTTGTTGTTGACATTTTGTAACTTATTGATAGCATTAAGAATGATTCCATGTTTACAAAAATTAATTAGGAAAACATATTTTTAACAATCGTTATTGTTTTAAAAAAATACATATTAATATACAACAAAAAACATGCTAAAAAAGTGACACTGCTAATTCCACGCGCTTGATCCTAAATCTAGACGATGGCGGCGCTGTTTGGTTGTGTAAAGATTTTTTGTGGACAAAATCCTCGATGGGGCTTTATTGTTGAGTTAGTCACTCCTGGCAAGGTTTGTCTATTTTGAAGAATCGTAAACTTTTACGTTATTAGAAACCCACTAATTGATAAACCTACTATTTTAGATTTTGGGGGAAAATTGTGGTCGTGAGGGGCCGGCGTCCGCAGGTTCGATGACGCACAACCTTTTTCCCTGTGGAAGAAAATCTGAACTGCATTTCACCACATTGTCATCAAAGCGTGTGGTGGTGAGGCTGGGGGTCGATGCGTCACAGACTGCGGCCACTTGTGTTCCATTTTTCGTGTTATTTTGGGGTGAATTCGGTTAATGTTGAAAATGGTGCTTTCTTAAAGCCCATATTGCTCCCTGCCTCCAGTGATTGGTTTGATAAAACATATATATAGACTGAACAATTTTGGAAATCACATTCCTTGTGCATGGATATCTACAATATTTTCAAGACAAATTTCAGCAAATATAACTCGCGTAAGATTCACCACCTTGGAATTGTCAAAATTGTTTCATGTATAGTTTTTCCGTATGTTCGTGTTCAAAATGTTGCCTACTGGCTTTTTAAGTTTTGAAATTATTCATACAGTCATCGTGTTTTTGTGGGTTTTTCCCCCTGTCTTTATTAAAAGCAGGAACGCTCTTGTGGGATTGTTGTTTTTGCCAAGTCAGTTTCAATAATGCAATGTCTAGTCTGAATAAAAAGGTTAAAAGTGATGCCCCCGTCCCCCTCCCCCATCTCTTCAAGAAGCTTTGCTAAATGAAAACAATGAACTACTATAATGGTACAAAAAAACACTGCCAAATTTTGCGAATTAACTCGATTACAGCAGAGTTAACTAGGGAACCAGTCACAAATACTACAAATCAATTGGTATTTGGTTGGTGACCTCCTGTGTTCATTTTTGATTGGTTGTTGATTTATTTATTGTTGATTGATTTATTTATCAGTCGGCTGGCGTAAAGGTTGCATGTTGCATCTGCAGTTGTTTGCTGCTGTTACTGTTCCTAATCGGGTCTGGCCGTAGGCTCAGTTAGGATTTATTTGCAGTTAGCGTTGCTGTAATGGCAACTGCAATTGTGGATGATTTTGTTTGTGATGGTGATGTTTTATTGGATAATGTGATGATTGATGTGTTGGTAAACGTGGGTCACGTTGGTCGTTGCTATGGGGGATGTTGTTGCTGTTGTCATCGTGGCTGATAATGTTGCCGGGGTTGTTGTTCTTGTTACCGTTGTTGTTGTTTACATTAATGTTGCCCATTGTTGTGGTTGTTGCTGTTGTTGTTAATGTTAATGTTGCCCATTGTTGTTGTTGTTGTTGTTGCTGTTGTTGTTGTTGTTGTTGTTGTTGTTGTTGTTGCTGCTGCTGCTGCTGCTGTTGTTGCTGTTGTTGTTGTTGCTGTTGTTGTTTTGTGTCAGATAATGAGCCCGCCCAGGGTGCCACGGGTTCACCAGCTGATGTTGTACTTGACTCTGCTGATGCCGTAGTTGTGGATGTTGCAGTTGATGTCCACGTGGTGGTTGGTTGGTTGAATCGGCAGCCGGTCGCTGAAGGCGATATCCATTCGTTAAGTTACTTTGGCCATTTTGTAGACTGCGTAGAAAAAAAAAGAGATATATAGAGTGTAAAAAGTGTAGGCCTATATTCATTTTTAGAGCAGATGCACTATCAACCGTAATAGTAGACCGCACGTTGTTTATACAAAAAAATAAAAAAAATAAAAAATAAAAAAAATAAATAAAAAAAAAGTTATAGCATGAGGTACATTTTTTGCGCAAGGAGTATGTGTTTTGTTTATACTTAATGTTCATATTTCTGGGGCGAAACTTACAAGTTGCTAGGCTGGGCAAACACGATGCAAGGGTCGTCCAGAATAGTATTGGTTCTCTGTGTTGGATGATGTGGAAATGGACCTTGGCCCTGTTGTTGCCGCTGCTGCTCTTGCTGCTGACGACCAAACGGCTGCGGTGGACGCAGGCGCTGCTGCTGTTGGTACCCGTGTTGATACTGAGTGTTACCAGCGGCCCAGCTGGGTCCATTGTACTGCATGGGGCCGGGGACCTGCGGAATGCCACTGGGACGGGGTTGCTGCACCGGATGCTGCCGGTACGTGAACGCCAACGAACGTCCTGGTCCTTGATCAACCGTTGTTTTCTGGGCTCCACTGTTTGCTTGTGCCGACTGCATGTTGCACTGTGCCCCGTGCTGCTGATGTTGCATGGGATTCGGTTGCACGGGCTGCATATTAGCAGCGTGTGGTACGGTGTACCTGTACCTACCATCATCACCTCCGTCCCGTTTCACTCCTCGAGTGGGCACCGTGGGCACTGCTGCCACCGGTGGCCGAGCAGGAATTTCCTGTATCGGGTGAAGAGGACCGTTGCGTCTATTGACTCCATCAGAGGTTGTAGTGGTAACACCGGCTTGGGTTTGGTGCCTGCACTGTGGTTTCGAGGAAGGCACTGCCTCCCTGGCGTTCCCAATTTCATCCCCTTCGTTGCGACGATATCTCTCTGTAGTCACCCTTTGCTGAGAGGCGGTCTCTGCCGTTGGGGGTTGATTGGTAGTGGCCGGGGGCGACGGATGGCGATGGTGGACGACCCCTTGCTCAATGACGGGGATGGGACGCTGTTCAGTTTGGAACGCCCGCTTGTTTTTTGCTGTCATCGGTTGCAAGGTGACACCGTCTTGCAGAGTTTTCTGACAGTTTCTGCCCTCTTCTGGTGAGTGGCTACCAACCTTTTCTTCTTTTTTGCGTCCGGAGGTTGTACCTTTGACCCCAGCTGTTTTATTCGGCTTGACGCTCGGGTCTATGCCTTTTTGGTCTTTTTTAATCGCAACCCGGCGGGTGGTTGTAGTTGGTGCTTTCTCTTTGGCGGGAACAAATGGTTTCGCAGTGAGGTATCGCTCCATGTCATTTACAGGTTTTGAGCGAGACCCCATTTTAACCTTAGTGGCTGGATGTTGGACGTTAACCGTTTGTCTGTCCTGAACTGTACGTATGTTGGTGTTATTGCCGTGGTTTGTGTTCCCAGTGCCCGCTCGCCATGAGTCCGGTGTACCCGTTCGAGCTTTCACAGCACGTTGCACATCGGCATGTCTCGCAGCGACTGCTGCTCCCGGGTCCGCGCATCCGTCAACTCCGTCCTCTTTCGGGTGCTCCTGCCCACAGTTGCTCCCTCTGCCTTGGACATCTCTCTGCTGGCGGCTGTGCTTATCTTGATAATCTGTAACTTTGCTGTTCCCCTGATGGACATCCTTGTAGTCGTGGGTATCGCCTTCGGTTTCATCAAATGACCCCGGCTCGAGTTGGAGTACTTCGTGAGAGTCTCTCGTCATCTGTTGTAAGACATTTGATAGATTGGTGTTCAATGGAGGGCGTGCAGGGGACACCAGGGTTGTTAGCTGAATCGGTGAAGACAAGATGCCTTGTTTCTGTAAAAAGTAGATAATGGAGATGGGCAGTTTGGAAAGTAGGCCTTCACAACGTCGAGAAAAATAACCTCCTTGCCTATTTTCTCATTCCCTGTTAGGGAATCATTTACAAGCTCGTTTACTAATTTGTTAAGCCAATCCATACATAGTACCGTGTCTCACTCTTCAGTGTACACGGTCCTGTCATTGTTTGTATGTTGTTGTTTTGAAGTCTTGTCCCAGGTCTCTAAGACAGATACAAAAGCTATTCCTCACCTTTTTCCGACATGTTGACATCATAATTGTTTTTTGGTTACCGTCATGTTTCTTACTCTTAACGTCAACTTCATTATGCATACATACTGTAAACCGACTACACTTTATTCAGCTTAAAATAACTATAATGTAACCTTTATACATGCCGTCATTGAGGATGTCAATGTGAAATAAATGTATTAAATTGAGTAATTCATTGTGTTTATATGTGACAGACAAAGATAGATAAAACTTTGGTGTGGGCCTTGGTTCCTTTTGTGATAGGAGTCGAAACGTTGAGACCAATAAACTCACTCCGCGGCAGTGAAGTTATCCAAAGTAACCTCGATCCACTAAGCGAAAAGTAGTAGTCCCGGCCGATTTCCTACCTCCCCAGGTAGTACTTAATAAGCAGGACCTGCCTTTTCAGAACTAAGTTGTCCCCCGGATTTCCGAAATCTACTCCGCGGTAGTAGAATAATAACAGTTCTTACAAGAACAATTTACTGTATATAGTAAAATAGATACAATCACATGGTGTTACCGCAAACCAAATATACATTGATACCTCATGCAATGCCGCAAACCTATATAGCTTTAGAAAAAAGGTAGGCCTAATCTTTGACATTATTGTATGAAGAACAGCCAGAGGAAACAAGAAATCTCCAGTTTTCGTCACCCTACCTTTAGTTCCTCTTCGATACTTGTCCACGAGACGTTGAGTCGTGGTGACCATCCTCCGCCGGCGTTGCCTCCCCGTCGTCGGCCGCCGAACATCCTCCGTCTTCGAACCGACTCGTGCGCTCTCCTCCATGACATCTTTGGATGTGGCAACCTGTTTGTGTATCAGTGTGAATAATTTACTGCTCGTCCGTTGTGGAAAGTGCGATTTAGGTTAGCAATAAGATCCACTTGACAAACGTTCGGACCCCCTTCTCTCTTTATCTGAAACATTTTGTATTTATACTTTGGAAACATCGCAAAATTAATGGAGGGTTTTCGAACTGCATTTTTCAATACGTACCTTCGATATTGTCGAAAACATATTGCCTCTCTCCACGTGTAAGAACTTGTTTCCATCTCATCACTGGCCACGAAATCTCTCCCTGGCTCACCCGATCCAATACTGTCGGTCCTGATATCGCTATACTCTTCATCTTCTATGTCTTCTTCGTCTTCATCCATAAACTCATCCGTGTCCAGACCAACCAGCGTGCCGCTCGAGGCAAGTGTCGAGGAGGAAGACGAGTTGGAGCCCCCTGGGCTTTCGAGCATGACTTGGCCATCCTCTATGGAATACAGCATTTCCTCCGGTATGCCCTCTGCCATTCTACACCGTACAAGGTGTGGGGAGGGCTCTCTCATCTCGCAGACAGATCTGAACATCAGGATATTTTTTTTTTTTTTTCAATTCAATTCACATTTATTTCCATACTGTCAAAAACATAACATTAATTACATACAAAAGCAAAAGCAAACAACATTTGTTAGATGTATAACAAGGAAGCATAGACCTGGCTGGACGTAGTCAGTCACGGTTACACTACTACTAACGACTTTGATATAACGGGGCGCTACATAGCGAACATTGTTTTAATAACAGTGTAACGAAACTTGACGTCCTACCAGGGCTACATCAAACTTGGAGACTTTGATGAAGGAGATCATTGCCATCCACTTCATTGACCAATGCTTGAATTCCCTCAAACTGAATCCGAACATTGCCAATCATTAAATGTAGAGGTTTTTACAGGTGGCACTGTTAAACTGCGATCTTGGTTATAGTTTGTTCTAGTTTTTCTACAGTGTTAGATCAGACCATGCCATGTCTGGGGGAGGTCCTCCAGCAACACGGGCTCATTTGATTATCTCCCTCCAGTCGGACTGGTCCTTTATGCAGGAGTGCATGTATTCAGTAGTGGGGACTCCTGTGTCTCATGAGACCGTGTTTATGACGTCCTCCTCTTGCCTATGGAGGCCTTTCCTTGGGTTGGATCCCCCCAGATGAGGGAGGAGCCTGCCTGGCGTTCAGGATGCCGAAAACAGTGCCCCGCAAGTCTCATCAATCGCTCAACATGAGTCCGGTCTCTTTGTAAATATTTCTTTACCTTAGCTTTCTCTGTGTCATCCCCAAAACAAAAGTAGGCCTTATGTTGGCTCTCTCTCTCTCATTCTCTCTTTCCTGTTTTTTATTTTATTTTATTTTTAAATATTGTTTACGGAGACTCGAGCGATAGTTTAGTTTGATAAACAAAATCTAGTCACCTCTTCGTCACGCTTGAGCTTGCACGGTCCAGCTGTTCTGTCATCCCCTTCAAGATATCGTCTTCGGTCGTCACGCCGAACCGGTGGTCAGTCTGACGGCG
This sequence comes from Marthasterias glacialis, assembly GCA_911728455.2. Classification (NCBI taxonomy): domain Eukaryota; kingdom Metazoa; phylum Echinodermata; class Asteroidea; order Forcipulatida; family Asteriidae; genus Marthasterias; species Marthasterias glacialis. The sequence continues at coordinate 19,005,353 of OU452224.1, forward strand.
ATAGTGTTGCAGTTTCTCGCACTGGACATCCATCGTGTCCATCAGCGCTTTCCATACTCTCGTGTCACTCACCAAGCTCGTCAGTGGCGATCTGCTTCGGGAACCTCTTGGAGACCAAGAGCAGAAGTTCCTCGGCCTGTCGCGATAGTAAAACGGCGAATTCTGGTCGTGGACTTTTGGCATTATTGAAGGTTACAAATTTAAACAGCTGTCAAACTCTTGTTTATAAATTATATGGGGCCTTCTTTGCTGAGCAGCATCCACAAAATGAGGGTTTTCAACAGCCACCGCGCGCGCTGGTTGATGGAAGCGCTCAATGATTTCACAACGCGCGCGTTTACAGCATGGTGGGCGCGGCAACATGATTGGCGCATGTGTGTCATTATTCGGCAGTGGCTGACTGGCGGATCACTGAAGACCCATTTTGTAAGGTAATGCATGCAGCCAATAGTATCATAAGGGAATACAATACGATTTGAGACTCCGGCCAAAACTAGGTGACAACTGCAAGTAGATTGGCTTCGGAGACAGGACTCGATTATATACACCATTATACTACCTGATGCTTCATCCTTCGAGTAAGGGCCAGGCAGTTTTTCTGTAGTGAGGACACAGTCATCTACGAAGAAATTTGAATGTGCGCTGGAACATTTCAAGAGATTTTAGATTTAAAATTTTAAACATAGATTTGAGAAAGTTAAGCTTTTCATTTCTAATTGCATGAAAAACAATCTGCCAATGATAAGTGGTCGTTAAGTCGAAACAAAAAAATAATGAATTATTTCTGGGATCCCGACGGTATCTCTCGTCTACCAGCCATGTACAAACAATTTTGAAAATTATTATATGTATTTTGTGCAAGAAGTGCGTGGCATACGAAAAAGTTGTATGTTTTTCCTTTTGAAATAGCATCCTCAGTCAAGATTCGTTCCCAGATAAAATTCTATAAAAACATTTTTTTTAATTATTATTTCGGCGAAAATCGGGCTGTGCAAAAGCCAAGAGCAAAATGTGATTTTGTTTTTTTATTGTCTGGCAGGAATTGTTCAACCGGCCGGTGATTCTGTCCCCCCACACGGCGCAATGTGTCGAAATTTCGTCTGATATACCGTCCTCCTCTTGACTCAACTTCCTTCACCACATGTTAGTTTTTCATATGGGGACACACACCGGATGAATCCCCCTTTTATTTGACAATGCCACCATGGAAATTACCCCAATGATAACAATGAGATAACTGATCTGTTGGTGAATCTTGGGTACGAGGGTGAAATCAAGCCCACTGCCAGGTGAGATATAGCAGATTTAATCTCATCATCTTGAGATTAGCAAAAGAGAGCTTGTGAAAACGTTTGGCTTACCAGGACATGCCTCCATTTTCACCTTTTGTTTCTAGTAATTTTTATAATATTTTGCCTACATTAAGCTCCATTCATTTAACTGTTACTGATCTTTCTTTTCCCATTGAATTAAATCTCATTTTACTATTGTTGCTAGTCGTCGTTTATTGTAAAGCTGTTGCTTTGTTTTGTTTTGTTTTTGTAGGCTGTTCCTTGACAAGCCCCGCTTTTTGGAACGTGCCTCCACATCTGTTCATATTGACTGTATTTTTCTTGATGCTAATTGTGGAAATAAATGTTACTTAAAAAACCCGAAACGTTTCGGTATTGAAATTCAATATCTCTGTCGAGTTTGTAGGCACCAACGGAAACTTAACGGCGCTGAATATGATTGGACTTGCTGCAGTGGTGTGTGATTATTGAAAAATAAAAATAATTGTTTTTAACTCTTTAAACAACGCCCTCTATTGGTTAAACTCCGCAAGTTTTGTTTTCATTATAGAATTCAAATCGAGGCTCTAATACAAAAATGTATGTATCGACGTCTGTCCGCCGATTATATACACACAGCGCATACGCATATACTGTGTGTACACGTACATTGTACACCGCGGACATACGCGCAGTGTATACACAGAGAGAGCTGTGTGTTGTCGAATTATTCAGTTCGACGTCGCCCATTTTTACCGAAGAAGACAAATTTTGACCAAGAATTACATCGGCAATCATCTACTTTCACAAACAGCACATCTTTTGAGATTGTACATCACATCAAGGAAGGAAGAATACTAAAAACGCTTTCCCGGCTTCCAGATAATTTCATCTGTGAATAATCTGGTAAAAGCCGGCGAAAGTGACTACAATCGGTCAGATAAACTACCGGTTTTTTAAAAATGGCTTGCGCAACATTGAAACGGACTCTAGATTTCGATCCACTTCACAGCCCCGGTGCTTCGCCAAAAAGACGAAGATGTACACCCCTTTTGTCCCCATCCACGCCGACATCTTCGACAATGTCATCGTCGTGTCGTCAACCGTCGGCATTTTCTCCAGTAACCCCGAGAATGTCTCCAGGTAAGTTGGGAAATTCTCCGTTGCAATGGTCGGCAGCCATTTTATCTAAGCAGAGTTCGTTTGCCTTTGTGGACCTAATCAGCTGTTCAGTCAGACAGCAGTGTAGAAAGTCACCTTCACAACTTCTCGTACATTTATTGTCAGGAATCGTGTCTTTGGTTCCCCATATTTTATCACATTTACATGTTCACTCAGTTTTACTTGTCTGTGGTAATACTTTAGGCAAGGCATATTTATATTTGACCATGTTGACGGTGTATGGGAACGCAAGAACTGAAGAAAGAAATCCTGGAAGTCGGGGCCCAACACAGTCACCATGGTCACTCTGGACTGGAGTCTAATTTTGAACAATATTTTGTAAAGTTTAAGTTGCTACATGTATGCTGTTGTTGTGATTTGAATTGAAGCCAATGTAATTTTAATGAATTTGTTTTCTTTTAAAAAGAGTACAGACTACAGAATCCAACTGCTACTTTTCACTCATTATATCATATGACCAAATTGTTTGTTTTTAAGGAGCTTCTTTTAATAATAGCCCTACTATTACTAACCCACCGATTATTGGCCCTACATTTATAATGGTCACCTTTATGACAGTCATCGCCAATCCCAGGGATGCCAAAACTTTGAAGATTTCCACTAATAAATTTGTTGAATGCCACATCTTGCCAACTTACTCAACCATGTCAACCCGTAAACTATGGACATGGTAAAGATTGAAGAAGAATTTTTGTTATCCCAATCTGGATACATTCCCAATGCGTCTAGATGCATTTTTTAATCATTTATTTTCCTGCATATAGTCATGGAAGCATTTTGTTTTCAGACGTGTGTGCCGTTTGCCATATTGCTACTACATGTATTCCATTTGTAATTGTAGCAAACGGTCTTTTTCAGACAGCCGTTTTATGATTGACTCTGTCAGGCCCCCCCCCCAAAAAAAAAACAGATGTTAAGTTTCAGTTGCAATACATGCCATTTCAAAATAGGATCGGTAGATCAGGAATTTATTATTATCATTATAGATTTTTTTGTGTGTGTTTTTATAATTTTATATTCTGATAAGGTTGACAGAGCAAAAACTATATGGGGAAAAAATCATTTTCAGAAGGTGCTATGAATCATACACTGAAAACCAATCTAACCTGCATAACAAACTCATAATGTATACATGTACTCGTTCAAAGTTTTGTTAAAAAAAATTGTAAGGAGTGTGGATTATTTTCCCCCTCGTGTGGTCAAGGCTTAAAGCACAAAAAGCAGCTAAGCACAACAAAATTATGCTTACCAGAATAAGGTTACCATCCAAAATATACCATTTGTACCATCAGTGAATGGTATCCTGCTCATTCTTGCTTAGCTTTAAAGCACCTCTATGAAATTGTGCCCAGGTTATTGTTGGGTAAGATTATGTGTACACACAATTTTTTGTATTGTAAGTCTATTTATGTTTTTTAAATATGTGGAAAATTAAGGTGAAAGTTGGACTGTGGAATTTTTCCTGTCTTTTTGTGATTGATAAATGATTGATAATTGATTGATTATTTTGCAGGGTTGTTATTAATTGTTATTATTTTTTACTGTTGTTTCCTTTCAGAGAATGTAATTTGTCAGGTTGTCAGGTTGTACACTGTATATTTTTGTGTAGGCCTAGGTTTTTATAAATGAATTTATTGATGTTGCTTTTCATTTTCTATTATTGCACTACATTTTTGTATTGAATTGAATTCTTACTGTACGTTGTAAAAAATATTAATGTCACAATTAAAACATGTAAATTTAATCAGGCGATAAAATATGCAAGATATTTTCAAATCGTTCACTATCACACCCCCCCCCCCCCCCAAAAAAAAGATCTACTGTAAAGTCAATACTGATTACTGATGAATGGGAAACAAATGTTATTGGTTTTTTATTTTAGGACAATTAGCAGCCAACATATGTTTAGAATGGAAGAGAATGAAAAGAAGACGGCACCTAGAGGACTCATTCTCAGACTCAGCCGGCGGCAGCAGCAGTGCCGACATTAACGAGTCCGACTCACAAGTGTCTGACATGATCCACCAAACCTCGTTCCCAACAAGTCAGCATGTGCATTTCCAGGGCTGCGGGACACCCAGTACATCAGCAGCAGCAGCAGCGGCAGCAGGTAACAGCGCCATGGCGCTGATCCACGGCAGCAGGGAACAGCCCATGTTCACCCTAAAACAGGTTATCATAATCTGTGAGAGGATGCTGAAGGAGCAAGAGGCTCGGATACGAGAAGAGTACGACAAAGTCTTGTCTTGTAAACTAGCAGGTAAGAACAACCGCAGTTCCTTCTTTCATGGTAAAAAATGTCAAAGTTATTCCTCACTGTGAATAAAGGCTTAATTATACCATCACCCCCAATTCCCAGCAGGCATGGAATTCCATGGAGGCCATGGCCTTTGTTGCCTTGGTCTTGGCCTTGGTGCCCCTTCAAAAGTTTTCCATAGACTTTAAGATTTTCCAATGGAAGTGCCCTTTGCAAAATGAAAATGGCATTGCCCTCTCGAGGACGACATTCCAGGCATGCAGTAGAGCACTTTGCTGGTGTCATGATGAATGCAGTATTGCCTAAGTTGCTGGGAGTCAATGCAACATAATCCACCAGCTAGAACAAAGGTTCTTTTGTCCTCTGGAACTAGGGGTGAACACATGAATAAAACTTTACTCTCACATGCTGCATTGAGAATGCTTTGGGTAAAAAGGAAGTTGACAACATAAAACAATATTAGCAGTTTTTAAGGAGTTTTGACAAAGAACCTTCTCTTAATGTATGATCACCAAATAATGCTTCCCCCCAAAACAATAAGAACCGAATAAGCCAAACAAAAGATAAAAGTACTGTTTTTTTAATACATCAAACAGCACGCAACACTCATGCTTTGAACTCTGTTAAGATTACTGTTCCAAGCATGGTTGGTTATGCAGCGCTGAAAGAAACCAGCACATTATTATGCATTTAACCAAGGTCAGGCTTTTCTTTTTCTTTTAAAGATTGGGGTGTTTGTTGTTAAATCAAGGAAATGTATTCAAAAGTTCATTTCCTGAAATGTTTGTACAAACACCAGCATAGTTTCAGCAGTGAAGATTCAATAGAGTTTAGCAGAAAGAAACATTTTGTCTAAAGAGAGACGAAACATCTAAGGTCTCATGTTGCAGGCCTGTGTGCTTTATTCTTGAAAGGGCAAGGGCACCGAGGCATTTTTTTCATTGGTAAAGGGCACGTCTATGGGGAAATTGTAAATTGCTATTGGAACATTTCAAGGGCACCAAGGCAATGACCAGGGGCAACGAAGGCAATTGCCTCCGTTGCCTCTGTGAAGTATCAGGCCTCCTGTAGTACAAATGAACACTTGATTCCTTCATGAAAAGTTAGAAATAGTATAGAGTCTCCATTAAAAAGTCTTTGGGAAGTACATACATGTATAACCGAGACAGATTCTTAAGTCAGCCAAGGTTTTCAATCTTTTGAGTCACATTTTGACAAATTGACAAAATGTAATACATGTTGGCATCTTTTTAACGGAGCCGTCCGCTCCTTCCCCCTCCTGTCGCGTCTAGGGAAGGGACAGATCATACAAGCAATCCAAATAAGGAACGGAGTAACTACTAGATCAGTCAACACCTCAGGTGCACTAACTTCCCGCGTAATACACCTGTTGGAGTTTTGATTAACAAGCTGGTTTGTGTTTAGAGCCCCCCTGAAGCTAAGTTTTACTGAATCACAGTGTAATGTCCGAAGAGTCGTTTCCTTCATCTCCGACTGCCAGACCTGTGCCCGGTCTTTGTCTTCCTTATGATTTGTCATCCTGCAGTACCATTTGCATTAACAGGCCTCGATCTTAAGCAAAACGGGGGCAGGCCTTTGCTGGCCAGATCAGAGAAACTGTACCAGGGCATGCTGGCCAAGTTGGTGGTGACAGTGCAATTTTTCTGAAGGGCATGCTGGCCAACTCGACAGGGCATGAGGCCAATGGCCTCGGTGGCCTCGGTTAAGATCAAGGCCTGGCATTAATCTAAATCCCTGCAGCTGCCCAGTTTTTTAACTGGATGCTCTCTGGACACCGAAATAGCCAATCACTGGTTCTGGTTCTGGTAAATTACTGCATAAACTCCACATTTATGGATGTATGCAGGTTACTGAGTAGGGTGAATTAAATAAAGAGGACCCCCTGATGATATGCCCCATGTGCAGTGCTTGAAATTTTTCTTTAAACATACCTATGGTTGGGGCTTGTCCAATATCTTTGGTCAGCTTGTTCCATTCAGCAAATGATCTTGGAAAGAAGAATAATTTGTAACAGTCTTTGTGTGCTGGGGGCTTGATGAAGGCAGTTGCAGCCTGTTGTCTAGTTTCAAACCTGTCCCGGCGTACTTTGGTCTAGTATGAGTTGGTGTCTATGGCAGTTATACTGTGGACAGAGTTATGGAGGAGTGTCGATGGTTGGACGGCCCTACTGTGTTATGTAGTATGCAGTCACCACTTACTGCACTCAGGAACAGAGCACAGATTTCAAGAAAATCGCCTCAAAAACCACAGGGCCTGTAGCGTGGTAACTTCACGCCAAAACCGAAGACCTCATTTGTACATGTATCATCAGCACTTTTTCAATTCTGTTTAAAAAAACTTGCCTGCCCCTTGCTGACCTACATGTAGCAGGAGAAGTTCTTTAACAAATTTCAACAAGACTATTATACATTTATTGGAAGCATTTCGAGTGCAGTGTTGTAGAATATAATCACAAGGTGAAATCTGGACTGTTCTATTTCATGAGGTGAAGCAGTCTGAGTAAAATGAAAAGGCCAGATTTCACCAAGTGATTATATTCTGTGACAATGCACGAACGAAATGCATTCAATGTTTGTTTTATACAACTCACACGTAAATCCTTGGCATTTGAAATTTGTTTTACAATAAACACAAAAAACACGTAGACACGGTGCCTCGTCTACCCCATACTCTGAAAAATCTTTTAAAAAGCCCACGTACAAGTAAACAATGTGGACGACTTCATGTAGACACCAACCTTGTCCGCGGGAACTGTTGTTTTGGGAATTATGCTGCAAATTAAGTGTCAAAAATCCATATATTCAACCTCCTATAATTATCCACGATGGTCGAGTGTCACGTCAATAAATACATGGCAAAATAAAGGATGACCTGTGACCCGTGTTCCACCATTCAAATGACAAGGATCTGTGTGTGTGGTAGTAGTTTATAATACTCGAAAGAGTGAGGCCGTATCTGAACTAGTAGCTATGGCTACGGCTACGGCTGTGGCTTCAACAGCATGATGATGCGGTGATGCAGCCGTAGCCATAGCCACCAATTCAGACACCGTAGTACAATAAATGTTGGGAAGAAACTTGAGACTGCTGAACTCATTTGATTCAGAGTAACTCCAAACCTGCCTTGTAAGATAATATAGTCTGTGACCAACTTTTTGACAAATTCTTCCTCTCGTGGACCTTGTTTTAGTTTCGGTTGTAATTCCTTAACCTAACCTAATTACCCGACTGCTATACTGTACATTATTCCAACTGCAAATTCAATCAATTGAGTTTTCCTTCCTAGAATTTATTACATCATTCTTTACCCACAGGATATAATCCCTGGGTGCATTGTATTTGTTGGTTGTTAAAGGGCCAGTTAATTTCCGTATCGGTCCTTTGATCAAGTCAAAGCATTACATGTATGTGTACAGTGTTTTCTTTAAAGGCAGGTACTACATACATATGCTTAACATCTACGTGTACTACATTGTACATTATTGGTTTTGGGAAAAGTAAAGAAACTCCAATCCTCTAGCATGTCTAGTTTTCAAACACAACATGTAACAGGGATGAGAAGGCCGTTGCCCTGGTCTTGGCCTTGATGCCCCTTCAAAACGTTTTCCATAGACTTTCAGATTTTTGAATGGAAGTCCCCTTTGCAAAATGAAAATGGCCTTGCCCTCTCAAGGACGAAATTCCATGCCTGGATGAGACATTCTACTCAGACTTTTTATGTCTGCTTGGTGAAAAAAAGTAGCTGTTCTTTTCTTCAGAAAGAAGTAAACAAGTGCTCCTATCTGCTTCCCTTGTGCTGAAAATACTGTTCCCAAAAGCTTGAAATCTTTAACTGCAGGGGTTACTAAAAGGTGGAAATACTATCATTAATCCAAATATTTGGATCCTAGTTTCAAATCTTTTTTCAGCAAGGAGTCTGGCCCCTGAGTTAAAGAACCTGTCAAAAATTCATGACATTCAATGGTCACACATTACAGGCAACAAAACAAAAGGTCTCATATTTTCTTTGAGATTCTGTGCACCTTACAATAAATATTGGGTTCAGTGCAATTGCGGCAATGTTGATTTTGTGGGTCTAAAGATGCCATTTTCGAAACTTTGACAGTATTTTAGACAGAAATGAACACGATTCTCTGGTGGATTGGTCATGTTACATGATGTATGAACTTTATATAATCATTGAGATTTCAGAGAAAAACTAATCAATGGATGACTTTTGAACGCTTGATGGCAGCAGACATACCAGGTTTCAATTGTTTGCAAAGTTCTGAGCATGCGCAAATTTCCGAGAACAATGGATTTACTTGGTAAGTCTGCTGCCACCTAGTATCCTAAAAAGTCGCCCATGTGATTTTGTTTCAATGATTACCAATCCAGCAGCCGATTTCACGAAACTTGATGCAAAGTTTCTGCACTCCCATTTGTGCAAGATTTGCTGTTTGAGTGATGTGCAACTTACGCAGTAAATGTTGCGCAAGTGGACTTAAACAGTATATTTTTGTCAAATCGGCGGTTGAACATTGTCTTTAACTCAAAAGCTAAACCTTGTGTCCGTGTGTACAATGAACAACTTCCTAAATTGTTGGTATTGCTGCATGTTGCGAATTAGTTGAGAACTTTTTAAATATAAATCATTTTGAATGGAGCTGTGATAAATAAATGTGTTTGAACTTAAAAGCCCGTTGAAAAAGAATGTTTTAAAAATTGAAACTGTCACATATTTCAAGCACCTTACATTTACGTGTGCATCACCCGGCTTCCACAAAGCCGTTCAAACTGGTTCACCGTACATGGGTGCATCTTTAAACACGGATGACTGGTCCCCATGTGTCATTGAGATCCTATTGAGTGAAATTTCCTTTGCTTATTATTAACTAGCCATGGGTCAGCAAAAATCACCGACATTTCGTTCATTCGTTCGTGCATTTAGCAATTACTGAAAATTAGGTTCACGAGGATGAAAATTACACTGTGGTACACTCTGGTAGACAGACTGTATTGCTTCATACTTAGCTGAATTACTAGATTACTAAGTTTAATCAGGGCCGAATTTCTCAGAGCTGCACAAAAAAGTTGCTAAGCACAACTAAAATGTATGCTTACTAGAATTGGGTTACCAGCCAAATTACCATGTCACATGTACCACCAGTGACTGGTATCCTTGCTTATTTATGCTTAGCAGAAAATGTTTAAGCACTATTTTCTGCTGAAACAGCTCTACGAAATTGGGTCCAAGTTTGAATAAGGGCACATCCAAATTTGCGGGGAAAAAATTGCTGTAAAATAAAATGAGAAAAATTACATCCTAAACGTTCACTTCTTAGAGACGTACAAAAAAGAAGTTAGCATGTCAAAACTTCAAGCAGGGTGTCTTAAAAATCCATAGCTAACTAAAAGTATCCCAACTTCATGGAACATGTGAAAAGACTTCCCTTACACAAGCATAAAATTCCATGTCAGTTGTAGTACATACCCAATTTTAGTAGCTTCTAAAATTCCTGCTTAGTTGGAAGATGTGCCCAACATGTTTCAATGGGTTGATAACCCATACCTTGCACCCATGTTCCACCATTTGTTGGTATCGTCATGACAAATTTCTGGTAAGCAATTATGGCTGGTGCTCAAAGATTGTGAGATAGTGACACCCCCCCCAAAAAAAAACCTCCCGTCTGGTTGTTCAATCAGTGAACTGCGTAGAAGGAAATCCTGTCAAGCTACTCACCAAGAGCACAGGATGGACTAGCAGACACGCAGTCCAAGAAGATTCATCCCAAATCAATCCGGAGTTGACGTGCCGGTTATGTTGATTGGTTGGGGGGGGGGGGGGTGGGGATTTTGCTGATTATTTATTTAGGGTTTTTCTTTTAAGCTGGTCACTCCCCAATCCCACCAAGTTCTACAGGGCTTGGCCTATGGCCAGTGATTTTAGCATCGGGCCAGTAAACTTAAGTTTGTGACTAAAAGTACCTCACTGTGTTAAATAAAAAAAGAAAATGAGGTTCAAATGTTGACTTTGAGTCTAGTGAATATCTTTCAGTGGGAGGCTGGGTGGCAGCGGACTTGCCAAGTAAATTTCCATTGTTTGCCTAGTTCTGAACATTCGTACATAGTATCCGAGAACAATGGATTTACTTGGCAAGTCTGCTGCCACCTAGTGTCCTCAAAAGTCTCCCAATGTGTTGAGTGTGGAAACATACTTAATACCAAGACAGATGAGATATTCTCTTAGTGCTTGTTCAAATGAAAACAGTTTACATATTGTACATGTTTAACTGTGCAGAAAGTTCTTTCTCGTTGGATTCTGGTCTTGTAGAATGAATTCTGGTCCCTTAAAAATGGTAAACTACATGTACATGTACAAGCCCTGCTATGTCTGTTCAGGCCTCAAGAAAAACAGGGGCGGGCCTTTGCTGGCCAAATCAAGGAAATTGTGCAAGGGCATGCTGGCCAAGTTGGTAGTGACAGTGCAATTTTTCTGAAGGGCACGCTGGCATACTCGACAGGGCATGAGGCCGGTGGCCTCGGTGGCCTTGGTTAAGATCAAGGCCTGTCTGTTATGTCCATGTGGATTATCCCTCTAAATTGGAGCTGTGTATATCAAGCTTGTGTTATGTCCACTCCATGGTACAAACCAGAGGGGGGCATCAGGGTGTCTGTGAGCCACCTCGTTTTTAATTTAGACACCCTGCTTTGTATTATCGGTTTACAATGACAGGCCTGATCTGATCTTTCATTCTTGGAAGGCCGAGGCAGTTTTCCCCTTCGGTAAAGTATGCTTTAATGAGGGAAAGGCTTTTGGTCTGAATTTATAAACACTCGCCCAAATTTGCTGTAAATGGAAACATAGTTGATCAAAGTTGCTCACTCCCTAGTACAATGTGGATACTTTTGTAGGTCTGGTACTTTATGGTGGCAACAGAGGCAATAGACCTTAATCATGCTGCCACCATCTTGGTCACGTGCCCTGCATCCAGTAACAGAAATGGATGCTGATGTTCGTTGTTCAAAAAGGAACCTGACTATTTGTCCTTCCAGCCTCGGTTTGGTTACACTGATTTGAATGGGAGAAAAACAAGATGGCTGCACCATGATAAAGTTCTATTGCCTCCATGCCCCATGTCATTTCCTTGGTGCCCCCTTGAAATGCCTGATCATGATAAAAACTCGATCTTTCCCTCATTGAAAAAATCATTCTAGGCCAGCAATACACTTGATATAACGATGCTCTTAATATTTGTGGATTTGACTCCCTGGCTGGGAGGAGGAGAGATCATTGTGAACAGTTTGCCCAAGGTCTTGTCAACAATTCTCATTTACAATCCCTCCTCCCCCCTGCCAGGGAGAGTATCCATGGCAGAAATACCCGTAGCTCAACTAAATATTCCACTCTCCCAATCAGAACCACCCGGTTTCAAAACAGCCCGGTCCCTTATTTTATCAACGTTTTAAATAAATGAGTTTATTTTTAGTTGCTGTATCGATAAATTTTTGGTAGATTTCTTGTCCCCTCTATACTTTTTTTTTTTTTTTTTTTTTTTAGTTGTCTCTTGATGTTAATTTTTACTTTTTATACTTTGATTTGTTCAGTCACTTGCAATTTGGCCCTTGGGCCACGATTTGTGATTTTTAATACAATTGAATTGAATTTAGTTTTTTCATTTAGTAGCCTATGGGACAAGCTTTCAAGATGTTGTTTCACTAGAGACCCCTAGCTTTTTAGCTGGTCCGACTCCATACCTGAAGGTTTCCTGTGAATATTATCAGTTATTGGGACTTGAATTTGAGGCCATAATGGTCTACACTTTGTAGGCAGTGGTTTATTATACACTTGCCCACTGTGTACTGTGCATGTACATGATTAAACTAGCCAGCACGGCAACTTCAAACCCACTAAATTTCACCATTATCTGTGAGAAACTCGTCCCTGGAACTTGTGTGCGCGTGTTAATTTAAAGCCCCAGTTCAACATTGGTGAACTGACTGTAAATGTTTCCATTCTTTGCACAAATCAAGATGTTTGTAATAAAACCAACCTGTGAAAATATCAGCTCATATCGTTGTTTTATTTGTGAGAAAGCGATAATAATGCATTCAGCATTTTTGAACACATTCTTAGGCAGAGTTTTCGTCTCACTGAGACGAAACTGATTTTTGATCTTACTTAAGTTATTATTTAAAAACAATAACACTTCAGGCAGAAATATTTCAAGGAAAGTATTCTACCACCATTATCTTTATACCATTGTAAGGTATATATGTAAATCTGTGAACATTTATGTTTTTCTTCTTACCAATGTTGAGCTGGGGCTTTAATGGTGTAAACAAAATACATTTATGAATAAATTCTACCGATGTCAATGCAGCAGTGAAATTGCATACATCACTGCATCAAGCTTTCAGTCCTGCTTTCCATATCATTTCTTTGGTCATTGTACACACACAGTATGTAATTGACAAAACAGTAGAGAGTAAATCAGTCTTGAACTTGCTTCATGTATACATACATCATGTTTTGACATTTGATCACTCAATCTTCGTTTGATTTGCAACCGTTGCACAAGAGCTGAGCACAGTCCAGGCTCATTTAATAAATGTACCGTAAATCTGTCAAGAAGTGTCGCGGAGGGGGTGGGGGGTGGGAGAGGGGAGGGTGGTGGTGCTGCAGAGATTTCTTTACATAGCAAAGAATGTGCAGGGAACTAGTTTATAACTGAAATTTATTATGTAAATAATTCACATTTAATGTGAATTATTTACCATTTTGGTGGTCATCTGGCTCTGCTACTTAAGCCAAGTTTGTCTGTGTTTTTCAAATGTACGTGCTGTAAAGCAACTGTATGAAGTGGTTGGAAATAGACGGCCAGACTGTTGGCAATGTTTTTTGTGGGGTGTTTTTTTTTCTTCTTCTTCTTTGGTGTGAACTGTGTATCTGACTTTCATTGATTTATTTCGTTTTTGCGCTGTCTTTTCAGAACAATATGATGCCTTTGTTAAGTTCAACCAAGACCAGATTCATCGACGCTTCAGAGACTCAACTGCAAGCTGTGAGTTGATTTTTTTTTTTTTTTGGGGGGGGGGGGGGGGGGGGGGGTAGGGGTGGAGATTCCTAAAATTTATTTGTGCTCACTGGCCACTCATCAAAACCAGCGGATTAATGAATGTTGGGGTGGTTTGAGAAATGACTAAGCATCCTCTACTACCTTCCTATCCTCCCACTTCTCCATGCACTCAAATTATACATTCCGTCCCACGCTCCCTGGAGGTGGACTACCTCTTTCTATTCTCAGCCTTTCTAAATAGTCCAGGCTGTCCGCACAACTTTCAACATCTCGTTTTAAAGGGACGGTTGATCCTTGATATTTGGAACTGTTGTTTCGTGTCGCAAGAGATATACAGACCTTGTAACCTTTGTGTACAAAAAAGAGTGACCTTGTACAATCCAGGGCCTTTCTGGCAGGCAAGATACTACACTGGTCATACGGGAAATTCAGCATTTTGTGTCACAATACCCACTTAGAGTTATGAAAGTAACAGCTGAACAAGTTGTAGGTGTGCCCCCCTTTCTTCATATCAAAAGTCTGATAAAATCAGACAGAGCAATCTTCATGAATTTTAAGATTTTATGCATTCTTCCACTGGGCTGTGTACAAATTGTGCCTGCAGGAAGTCCAGGCTCTGTGGCTCTTTTGTAAACATGTGATGTCACAGGTTGCACGGTCTATACCGTTTGTCACTAATAATGACTAAACCAATTCATGAAGGGTTCGCCTCAATAGATGAGCTCGTTCTTGATGATGTTGAGAATATACCAACCATCTGTTTATTATTATTATTTTTTCTACAATGCACGTCACAAGGCCCAAAACCACTCGAGGTGTGGGTTACTTTTGAAGGGATAGAAACCTGCCCCAATGCGCAGAAACAAGACATGGCGAGATATTAACGCAAGTCTCTTCACAGCACAGCTAAGAGCAGGGAGGGGTAAATGACTCTGTTGCGAGACAAACATGACAACCTCTTCCCCCTATTTGAAGCAATAAAAGTTAAGTGTCTTGCTCAAGGACACAAGTGTCATGACTGGGATTCGAACCCACATCCCGATGACTTAGCCACTAGAATCTGAGTCTGATGCACTAAACCACTCAGCCACGACACGCTACTAAACCGTTTCTTATCAAAGCCGTAACCTATGGAACAGTCACATGGTGTACTCATGAGATTAAAGTAAGGCCTTAAACTAGCCTGACGTACATTGTCTAGTGGAAACTGCTGCAGGCTACTAAAAACCACTTTGTAACTTGCTCGGCAAGCTATCCCCAAAATGCAGGCCTGGTGCTTCACCATGCCCCTTGTACCTTGTAGTTATTAACCTCCTGGGACTCCTCGTGGGAGTATAAACTAGAGGCAGCCCGAAACACCGGGGCCAACCCCTTCTCTTAACTATAAGTGTACTGGGTTCTTTTGCGTGCATTACACAACACACGGGACCTATGGCTTTACATACCATTCAAAGGACGAAGCAATAATGGTTAAGTGTCTTGCTTAAGGACACAAGTGTCATGACCGGGACTCGAACCCACACTCTGCTGATCAGAAACACCAGAGTCCGGTGCTCTCAACTGCTGGGCCATGACACGCCCCTGGTCATTGCCTTGGTGCCCTTTGACATGTTCCAGTAGTAAATACCTGAGTGTGTAATGCATATGTTAAAATGTGTAATATAAATCTGATACACATCTTTTAATTCTCTGGAGTACAAAGCACACTAATAAAGTAATTTTTCTCTTAGTGCTTGTTCAAATCAAAACAGTTTATTTTGATTCTGGTGTGGATTTCACAAAGCGCTAGGACTAGTCTTATCTTGAGTTAGGACAGTTAACTAGTCCTAACTTACAGGACTTGCCATCAGTTAGGACTAGTCCTAAGTTTGGACTGGTTTTGTGAAATTCAACCCCTGGTCATGTAAAAAAATTCTGGTCCAATAAAAATTGTTGAACTACAATCCCTGCATTCTTGTGGATTTTCCCCAAAGATTCAAGCCTGAGACCAAACTCACTCCACGGTAGTGAAGTTATCCGAGAAGTCCCCCCAATCCACTAAGCGAAAAAGTAGTAGTAGTCCCAGCCGATTTCCTACCCCCAGGTAGTACTTAAAAAGCAGGACAGATCTTTTCAGAACTACGTTGTCTCCCGTAAATTCCGTAAATCTACTCCGCGGTAGTAGAATAATAGCAAGACAAGTTCTCACAGAACAATCTACTGTATATAGCAAAGTAGATATAATCACATGGTGTTACCGCAAACCAAATATACATTGATACCTCACCATGCAATGCCTCAAATCCAAGATTCAAGCCCTGTTACATGTTTTACTAATTTTTAGAAATCCTTCACTTTCTCAGAAGAGGAAGCTCTTGATGTTAATCTATTAGTTTTAGGATTTCATTTCACTCTCTGACAGTGACTTTGGTGGTTTTTAATGCGCTCTGATTCTCTAACGCCATGAATTTTTCCCACCCACAGATGTTTCTTAAGCTCCTGAATTACAAAGCCAAGTGTAGCCTCCTCACAAGGTGTCGACACCTGCATCAGTCGTGGAGATGAAGACTACACCGTATCCATCCTACAGTATCCCTTTAAATCATCCCAGCATTATCCTCATAAAAAAAATAAAAATAAACAAATAGCTTCCATATTACAGATGGATGCGTTTATGCTCAATATCAAAAGAAATGAAATCAATTTACTTCCCACTCTAAATGACGTAATTGCAATCAATAGCTTAAATACAAAACTTTGGTGTCGAACTCGACTGAAAGTGACTTCGATGACTTAAAAATCTAAAAACGTGTTGTTCATGTAAGATTATATCTCCTTCCCATTTCCCTCGTCTCTTAGGGAATGCGCAACCAATACAAATATAAAAATCCTCTGCATGGAGTTGCTGGTACTACGTTACAATGCACTAAAAGTATGTCATTACCTCATAGAGTTTAAGCAAATAGTTGTGTATACCGACCGAATTAATCTAGAAACCATCTTTCCCTCGTATATTGTAGGGTTCTCTGCTCTATTCTATGCTCTGTCGGTCATTTAGTAAGGCAGGGGGTCAAAGGTCAAAGTCATTACTTTGATTGGTGGACACATTTGATTTGTGTGTCTCTCAGAATCGGACAATATTATTGCGATGCAGTTTTTGTCTGTGTTGGGGCCATGCCACACCAGGCATTTTTTTTTTTTTTTTTTACAGACAACTTTGTTTTGAGGGGTGCTTTATTTTACTTTATTGTATTTTTTTTTTCAAGAAGAACCCTTTTGAATTTGATCTAATAATGTATTGACATTGTTGGAGCAGAGTTATTTTTTGTTGTTAATCATAACATTAATTCATGTTTAATTTGTTAAGAAACCATTATTTTAATCATCTACTAATCATATTTATTTGAACCTCATGTATGTTACACCAAAATATTACAGTTAGCCTTTTTTATGTTAAAGAAAGTATTTGGAGTTCCAACGATGTGAGAGCAATTAAAGGGTAGGGATGACCCATAAATTACAAGTCTAGTTCCTGGTGTAATACATGTATAACCACACCAATGCATTGCCAGACACCGGACCAATGTTGCGGTAAGCCTCAGTTTGACTGTCACTGGGGATTGCAGTTGGAAACCAACATGGCCTTTTCTTACGGGAAAACAGTCTACTTGACGTCATCACCCACAAACAATCTTGGTTGCACCATGTAGGGAGTCGGACTCCATGTGTGTTACTATGCAGTGGACACAATAGACCGTTCCGGCCTGTCAATCAAACTGCGCATTGACCAATTGGATCATGCATTTTGGTCATGTGACCTCGGTCAAACTCGGTCACACATGCAGCGTAAACGTACACAAACTAAGGTGTGTGGGCGGGGCTTGTTGCCAAAGCCGGAACGGTCTATAGGCGATGTGCAAATAGTTAAATGTGCACCATATCTGGTGTGGATTTCACAAAGCGCTAGGACTAGTCTTATCTCGAATTAGGACGAGGAACTAGTCCTAACTAATAGGACTAGTCCTAAGTGAAATCTATCCCTGTATTTGCAATGTGACTCCTGAAGTGGCAGACCCAGGTGAGGAAATCCATGGAGGCCATGGCTGTTGCCCCTGGTTTTGGCCTTGGTGCCCCTTCAAAAGTTTCCCGTAGACTTTTAAGATTTTCCAACGGAATGGCCCTGTGCAAAATGAGAAATGACCTTGCCCTCTCAAAGATGAAATTCCAGGCCTATAGAGAGTAGTCGTGTATGATGTCAATGCCAGGGGTCTGTAGAGCTGTTCATGTGAACAAAACGGCCAGGCAGGATTTTTCTTCAGAAAAGTCCAGTAAACAATTCCATGGTTGAGGGAAGTTTACTGGTTGGGAGCCCAGGCCTGTTACTTCACGGAGGTAACGGAGGCAATTGCCTCCGTTGCCCCTGGCCATTGCCTTGGTGCCCTTGAAATGTTCCAGTACAAATTTACAATTTCCTCATAGAGGTGCCCTTTGTTGAGAAGGAAATGCCTTGGTGCCCTTGCCCTTTCAAGAACGAAGCATACAGGGCTGGGAGCCCCACAATAGACCGATCCATTAAGCCCCGCCCCCGTACGTGTTGACCAATCACAGCCTTGGGTACGCCACCGAAAGTCCGACAAAAGTCCGTCATGATAAAAAATCCTTTTGGAAAATAGAAACATGCGTGGGCGTACTTATAGCATGCGCGTTCATGTCGTCAATGTGGCATTGAAGAGATGCACATTGTGCTGTCCACGTGTACAGTGGTGATTTAGCCAATGCTGTGATTGGTCAGTATGTTCAGGGGCGGGACTTAATGGATCGGTGTATTTTGGGCTAGGATTCAAACTCATCTGAATGACATCGCCGTGAAAATACAAATTCAAATCTCAGCCCCGGGCTCAGCCAATACTCGGAGAATCAAATTATGTTGGGGGTGGAGAAGGGAAGGGGTGGAAAGTGAAGAGAGAATCAGTGATTATTGAATAAATATTATTTTCCAACTTTCAGTTATCTTATCTAAGTTAACGTGTTTAAATTTGTAGATATTGTACAGCAGTTTTTTTCTTTCCCGTTGTCACTTTAATTTTTAAATTTTTGTCGTTTTACTCCTGATATTTTACTTTACTTTACTTTGTTTTTAATGATTTTTTGTTTTTCCACTCCATGTGATTAGCTAGATTTGTGCCGTTATAGGTAGAAATGAACAGTGAATGATCGGTTATGTTTTGATTATGATTTTGAATGTTGTAGCACAAAGTCATTCCATTGCTACGTGAGCTCATATATTGGGATAGTAGAATTTAGGATTTGGTTCACAAAAACAATATCCCTGACCGGGAAGTACCAATTTCATCACATGGATGCCAATCATGTTTCTGAGACAGTGGTGAAAATTTTTCTTTTCGACCAAAATTTCTTGTTTTGTTTTTGTTTTTACACTATGGACTGATCCATTACACAATGGACTGATCCATTACACAGTGGACTGATCCATTACACAATGGACTGATCCATTACACAATGGACTGATCCATTACACAATGGACTGATCGGTTACCCAATGGACTGATCCATTAACAATGAACTGATGCATCAAGTTCGGCCCCTTAATGCATTGACCAATATCAACCTAGATCCCCCCACCCCCCAATCAACCAACCAACCAAAAGTCAGACATGTTAAAATCAGATTACAAAATGTAAACAGTTTTTCACAATTTGGATTGCACGTAGGTGTCACACCACAGAGGTAGAAATACACGGAAACACATCAAGAGACCACAACCCTTTTAGCTCATTTGCATTTGCGGCAAATGCAGTTGAGCTATCCGCTGATCACTGCTGATTTAAGGTCCTTTTTTTCACAATGCCACAAGACTGGTTTTCCACACTGAAAACATCCATTACTGGAGTGAAGAGTTCTGCTAAACTTGCTTGAATCTAGCAAAATTATGTGATATTTGGCAGGATATTCGTGTTATTTATTTTTTTTGTTTTGATTTTTTTTTTTTAAGTCAAAATGTTGTCTTTTGTTTCCACAATGGTGAAATACTGTTGTGGATCACCATGGAGCAACAAAACAGTTATCACGTGTCAAAAAAATTATTTATACATGAAGTTTGTCCAACATTTTTAATGAGTAAAATCTTTGTCTGCACAGGTGCAAGCAATTCCATAGAGCATTACAGCTCTATATCTGGGTTTTTTGCTGGTTATTTCATATTACATAACTCATCCCCTCTCCGGCCATTGTTGAGTTTTAAAATTGCCAGTTTACATAACGGCAGTGGCATGGGACTTTAAACCTTTAATCAGCTTTGGGTTGGGCCTCCTTGTATTTCTACCACCATGGTCGTACGCTCTACCCTGTTTGATAGACGGTGTCCATGATGGATCCATCAGTTGTCGGTTCCCGCAAAAACGATCATACTGAGATGGCAGATGTTTATCCGGTATAGTGCTAGTTGCAAGTACCGACATTACCCTAGTAAACTTTATTATTATTATTATTATTATTATTGTTGATTAATTGTGGTTGTGAAGCCAAGGGTTCTTAGAAAGCCAACTTAATCACTCTGCTAGCCAAGAACCCCATGGAGAGAAGACGAGGAAGGAAGTTTCAGTTTTAGATGTGGGAGGGAAAACCCCAGAGATTTATTCCAGGGAAAAACCCACGCAGTCAGAGGTAGGGACTGAAAAAAACCCAATCCACATGGTTCCCCCCGGCGGGATTCGAACCGGGGTCCTAGAGGTGGAAGGGGAGGAAAGATACCACAACGCCAACCCGACCACCCTTTGGCCCCAGTCAGTGGCAGTTAAAATTCCAGATTCATATTTCAAGCTGTTAATAAACTTGATGAAACAGTATTCATCCTATCCATATGAACATGAATAGGGTCCCACATGTACACGGCAGTAATTGTCCAAAACTCAGCATGTTTTTATACAACTGCTAAGTATACAAATCTGCTTAGCATATTTTGCTTAACAGAAACGAGTTACCAGCCGAAATACAAAGCAATATGGATTTCGTTGTGACTGGTCCTCTACCAAGTTTTGCTGAGAACCATCTGGGCCCAATTACATAGAGCTGCTTAAGCAGAAAAAAAAATGCTTAAAAATTTTTTGCTAAGCAAAAATAAGCAGAATACCAGTCGCATATTGTACATGTGACGTGGTATTTTGGCTGGTAACCTTACTCTGGTAACCACTTTTTTGTGCTTAAGGACATCTATGAAATTGGGCCCCACTGCTAAGCAGCACTGAAATTGGGGCTTGTGTTGTCTGGAAGTCACTAATGCAGTTCATCAACGGTTTGAAATGACTTTGTGTTTTCCTTACTTTTGGTGCTATTAATAGGTAAATGTTGTGAGAGTATGGTGTCTGGTAGATAATTGATAGTAATATGTATTGTCACTTTTATGTCCTTGTCCCTGGTCATTTTGCAATCACTCCTTACTTTGTACATAATTCATGTATTACTAAGACAGTTAAAAATAAAGACGATTCAGAATGTTATACCAAATGAGTTGGGTTCTTGTGTTTTTTACGGTGACGAAAAAGGTTCACTGACACATTCGACCTTCCGGCAAGGATGAGATTCCTCCGGAATTTTCGTGATTTCTGGATTTTACAAAGTTATTGTTGAGTTTTTTAATTATTTATTATTATTTTGTTTTTTTTAATGTCATTTACATGCATCCAGGCCCTTGTAAATCCTTAACACAGTACATGTACTGTATTTTGACTACACTAAGGTGCTTGCCCCATCTACATTTAAGCACAGAATGCTGTCATCGATACAGGTTTATGGCGTGGTTGGTAGCCACCAAACCCTCCATCGGTGTTTTCATGGATTTTTCATTTTCATCCACTCTCATCACTGTCATAAAGGGTGGCGTGTGCTGGCCAAGTGGTCTAGCACATCGAACTCAAGTTCTGGCGATGTCAGAGTGTGGGTTCGCCGTCCCAGTTTTGGCACTTGTATCCTTGAGCAAGACAGTAAACCATAATTGTTTTTGTCCTACGGATGGGACATTATTCAAGCTGAATCACCTCGTAAACCCTTATAAGGGGCTACATAAATGGGTCTCATAGTTTGGACATGGCTCTGCAAACTCTGTCATCAAAATAATCAACGCTGTATTATTAGTACATGTAGTAAATTATTAGTCCAAGGATCTAGTGCCCATTTCAGTTGGTCGATGTGCCGATTTCACAATGCGCCAAGTTTGATCTTGAAGCCCCAGCTCAACATTGGTAAAGAGTCTGTAAATGCTTCCATTCTTTGCACAAATCAAGATATACGTAATAAAACCCACCTGTGAAAATTCAGCTTATTTTGTTGTTTCATTTGCGAGAAAACGGTAAAAATGCATTCGGCATTTTTGTACTCATTCTTAGGCAGAGTTTTGGTCTCACATGAGAGGAAAATGAATTTGTTATCTTATTTCATTTATTATTCAAAAACGGTAACACTTCAGGCAGAAATATTTCAAGGAATGTTTTCTACCATCATTATCTTTTTACCGTGTAAGGTGTATGTAAATCTGTGAACATTTATGTGTTTTTTTTTCTAACCAATGTTGAGCTGGGGCTTTAACTGTGTATCGATCTTAATTGCTAAGCAAAGTGTGATGTCACAATACAAATCACTATGGCAATATTGACAACTCATCTTAAGATGAATCTTAGTGCTTTGTGAAATCTGGCTCAAGCTGCTAGAAATGCCCTCAGAGAATTCTTTCAAACGGAAATGAGCAAGTTCGATCAAGGAGACCAATGGTCAGTGATTAACTAGTGGTTGGTTCATAACGTACACAGCGTATGGGTACTGAAGCTGAAGTGTAAATGACTGTAGTCAACCTATCCATTTTTTCTGATAACTGGTTCCCTCTCTGCACTGTAATATTAAAACGGCTGTTGGTAACTAGCGATGTGACCAGCCTCGATAGGCTGGTTGTGAATCGTTGACTAGACTAGTCCGACCATTGACGACTAGTGTGCATAGGATCAGTTAGTCGAACAATAGTTAACTATGGTCCTTGATCAAACTTGCTCAGTGCTACACTTCCTCCCCCCCCCTCCCCCAAACCTCTAACCACCCACCCACCCACCCACCCACCCACCCACCTCCTTTCCCATCACAAAGCAGTATTGAGGTGACACCACTCCTTTTGCCAGGGGACTTCACCACCTGTTACTGACTGGTGCAAAGGTTGTCTGGCACTAACTATGCACATGTCAATAGAAGTGAACAAAAAACTTCCAAGAGTGTACAATTTCATTGATTCTTTTTATTCAGACCACATCCTTAATCTTATATTACTTGTTTTTTACCCATACACCGATGTGTTTTAAGCACTGTATACTCGGTACTTTCCAGAGTCCTGTGAAAAAAAAAATCCACAGGCATATTCCTCGGGTTGGATCCGAACCCACGCCCCCCGCCATTCTAGAGCACATGTCTTACCAACTAGACTACCAAGATTGCCCAGCAGCTAGAGGCAGCTTGAGTCCTATCCAATAGCAGCGGGTACTGCAACCGCAACCAAAATGCAAAAATTAACATCTATTATAGTACTTAATCTTGTTTTGATTTTGTTGGTCAACTACACTCAATGCCGCGTTGGCGTTACGATTTTAAAGTACAAATCCCTATCTATAGAGTGTAAAGTCGGCAATCCTTACCGGCGATTATAGTCTCTTTTTGTACGCACAATTATGCATCATGCGTAAGTGCTGCATGCGACGCGCAGGAGTTTATCAAATTCCCTGCATGATTGGCTTGTGAAACACTTAGCTGAGTGAACAAATTAGAATGCTTGACGCAGCTCCAAGCTAAAACCCAAGTTGCTCGTAAAGATGGCATCTATTGGACGCTATAGAAAATATATGCTTTGTCTGCCAAGAGTTGTACAAGGTTGCGCTTTTTGGCAAACTTGTGACACCACAATGTCCTCTAGAATTTTGTATTTGTATTTTTTTTACCCCCGTATGTGGAGCATTTACTGTGCATAATATCAACCCCACTGACTTTCACAAGCCACCCTATGCACACGCACGTACATGACTAAGCAAGCAAAGCTCAAACTCATATTTCCTGCCCCAAATGACTTCCACATTCCTTCCATCATTTCCTTTTGATACGGGGGTGGAGCCTTACCTAGAGGGACATGTAGATGAAGAGGATGGGCTAATGTGTGAGGAAATGACCCCTCCCCTATCCACTGCAGCAGGGGTTCTGATAGTCTTGGTCTTAAGACGCTTTACGTTATTACCGAGCGCCAATTTGAGGTTAGACAAAAAAATAACAAGTCGACTGAGGAAGCAGCATTTGCTGTGTAGTTCGAGATCCAAATCAAGACAGATTGCAGAGTTATACAGTGCCCCTCTGTAGTGTTGGAGCCAAGATTGTAAATAAAATCTCCCCTTCTTTTATCCAACAGATGGAGTCAGTTTTCAACATAATACATACAAGGCGATAAATTTGGATGTGTAAAGTTGTTAACGCAGATTGTGGAACTCGTGGGTATACAGCCATTGCCAGTGGGGGCATAGAACTCCAACTGGAGTCTTGTCACAGAGAGAGCCCAGTTATTAGCATTGACATGGGGCAAGTTTGATCAAGGCCCAATAGACCGTTCCGGCCTGTCAATCAAACTGTGCGCATTGACCAATTGGATCACGCCATTTGGTCATGTGACCTCGGTCAAACTCGGTCACACGTGCAGCGTAAACGTACATAAACTAATGTGAGTGGGCGAGGCTTGTTGCCAAAGCCGGAACGGTCTATTGGGGGGTGAACTAGTGGTTGGTCAGTGAAGTACGTAGCGCATGCATAAATGTTACTATGAATTGAATTGAATGCACACTGAAGTTGAAGTGCGAACGACTCAAGATGACCACGTCAACGTGCCCATGAGAAAACGGGGAAATCAGCATCAACATTTTTCTGATAACTGGTCCCCTCTGTACTGTGCTTATGAAACGGCTATTGGTAACCAGCAATGCGACCAACCTTGATAGACTGGTTGGGAATAGTCGAGCAGACCATCGTTGACTAGAGTGAGTTCGATCAGAGTTAGTCGAACTATGGTTAACTATGATCCTTGATCGAACTTGCTCATGATTGTGCAGCCCTACCGAAACCCAATGTAAAGTTACCCCAATGCTGTAACCCAATTCCTTTTACATTATAAATCATTATAGACTGTGCAAGTCTCGTGTGTGATTTTGTTTCCTTTACACATTATGGCAATGAACGCAGGAACATGAGGTTCCTATAATATCGTTCAAATACGTGCAAGCCTCTATTGACCTTGATCTAGAGTGTTCCATGCCCATTGAAACATGAGGCGGCCCACCTCACTACTTTCAGTGACTGGTGATTGCTCCATGTTCCAACACCCCCATGTTCTGAAAACCCCTCTTGATATGCACAGTTGTCGTATGTGATACGGAGTTGTCGTGGCCGAGCGGATAAGAACACAGGACTCAAGCTCTGGTGTTTCTGATCAGCAGAGTGTGGGTTCGAATCCTGGTCGTGACACTTGTGTCCTTAAGCAAGACACTTAACCATTATTGCTGCGTCCTTCGGATGGGACGTAAAGCCGCTGGTCCCGTGTGTTGTGTAATGCACGTAAAAGAACCCAGTGACACTTATCGCAAAGAGAAGGGGTTCTCCCCAGTGTTCCTGGTTTGATCGGCTGCAGATTGCGCCACAGCACCTTGTGAATCATTACATGGTGCCATGTAAAGGAACAGGGCCCAATTTCATAGAGCTGCTTAAGCACAAAAAATAGCTAAGCGCAGCTTAATTATGCTTACCAAAATAAGGTTACCAGCTAAAATAGCATGTCACATGTACAATCTGTGACTGGTATCCTGCTTATTTTTGCTTAGCAGAAAATGTTTAAGCAATATTTTCTGCTGAAGCAGCCCTATGTAATTGGGCCCAGGTTTCATACTTCAAAAACGTAACTCATCATACCTTGCAGGAAAAAAATACTGAGCGCTCTGAGAGGCCCATAGGGTGTGATAAAGCGCTATATAAAAACTGCGTATTATTACTATTATTAGTAGGGTTAGGAACATACATTTGAAGGGCTGTCAGAACATAGGTGTGTAAACCCAGTGACTACCTAGCTCAGTTTTTGCCGATATCACCACCTCGCTATGAAGATTTGCCACAAAGGAAATACTGATAAATTTTGTTTTATTTATAAGTTTTTTTATTCCCTTGACCTCTATGCATCAAGAACTCACAACTTGGATGTGTAGATGGAATCATCGCACAATAGACCTTTCCCATGAAATATGTAAATTGGACAACGCGCGTGCGCACTTACATTTTGGTTGGCAAAATTTTGGGAATAGTACGCCCTTTTGCACGGGACTTATGGAAACGTGACGCGTACGTGCTTTGTGCGTCTGCTTTGTGCACATTTCAATGGCGTTTGCCAACCAACAGGGTCTGTACGCATGCGTGAATGTAATTAGCATGTTTCATGGGAAAGGTCCATTGTGCGAGCACTGTATTCTTTTCAGTTCTTTGCTTCGATCACCAGTTTTTTTTTTTTACCACCTTGCTCAGTTCATCAACCAGGGGGAAACACTGCCCTTATTATCAGGCTGCCTTTACCTTGGGGTCATGTTCCCCGTTCATACTATCAATACTGTAATGAAACCAGAAGCCAGAAATTCTTTCTAGGTTTATCAAATCAAAGTTTATTCCTAGAACTCACTGAGATAAGGGATGCTTTTTTAAGACCAATAAACAACACTGGATGGACAAGCAATATTTACAGGGTCATAAAGTTACACATTAATAATTAGGAATTAATGCCAAGCAGTTGTACAATTATTACTCACACCTGTAATAATTATTGTAGTACAGCTTGACATTAGCTAGATGACTTATACAAGTTTAATCGACAGTGCACTAAGATGGTGCTTTGATTTAAAACATCAATGAGGCACATAAGGCCTGTTGTTGTGAGGCGCTCACTCCTCAGGGCTTGTGCAGAGCTCAGAGATACTGTTTCAGTTCAGCTCAGTACGCTTCAGTACGGTTTTCCAGTTCAGTTCAGTGAGTTAGTTCAGATCGTGACTTGTTCCGACCCAGTGAGGTTGCTGCAGGAGAGGCATCTAAAATAGTAGGCGTTCCACCTCATCATCATCATTATGACAGTTTAGCTTAAATAGTTTACAAACATATTCTGGACTCTAGTGATCAAATAAAACAGTCGTTATTACTCCCTCTGTGGAACCAACACGATTTCTCTCGTCAACATCCTTTATTGTTGGGGAACTAGTCGCTTTAGTTTTGTTCTGAAATCTGTAAAGTCACGCCTGTTTTAAGAGGAAATAGTGATTCTTAATGTGTGGCAAAAGGGATCAGACTAGTCTGGTATTCAGCCTCATTTGGCTACATTGATTTAAATAGGCACAAAACATGAACCTAAATAACTGATACAATGGCTTTTAAAATTTTTATTTTTAATGCAATTCGCCCATCACAAGGCCCAAAGGCCATTCGAGGTGTGGGCTACTTTTTGAAGGGATAGAAACATGGAGAGATATAGACGCAAGTCTCTTCACAGCACAGCTAAGAACAGGGAGAGGTAAATGAATCCGTTGTGAGACAAACATAAGTGAGGTCAGATATCGTGACTTGTTCGGACCCAGAGAGGTGCTACAGAGGAGGCATCTCTTCCCCTATTTGAAGCAATTTTAATCGAGTGTCTTGCTCAGTGACACAAGTGTCATGACTGGGATTCGAACCCACATCCTGATGACTTAACCGCCAGAACTTGAGTCCCATGCACTAAACCGCTCGGCCACGACACGCTACTTAACATAAAAAATAAATTACCCATTTACATGTCTTGGCTGATTGGTGCACTACATGAAAACTTGTCCAGTAGTCACTGTGTTAAAGTTAGAGTCGCACATTTCATTCTGTCGGTGCGGCATCTTTCTTGGGTTTCTTCTTTTGTTTTTTCTGGTCATCTTCTCCGTCGGCTGCCTGTCTCTTCAGGGCCTTGACCTTCCTGGTCTGGAGGTTGTTCAGGTCTTGTGTCTCCATGTGGATACGACCCAGCTTGGTGCCAAACACGTCATGGTTGATGTTCTTCTTCTTCTTGGGCTGCAAGACGCAAAAGAGACAGACATAATCAGGAAAAAATCAACAGCAGTCCGTCCCAGTGTGTTTTGAGTGCCACTTTAAAAGTTTGGACATCTGAAATATTACGGATATCTTGAGGAAGAGTGACTGGTCCCCCGTCTTTATCCATAAGGATTATCCATAAGGACAAAGACAGTCACTGGTCCCATCTACTGGTTTCATTGGATAGTCATACACACGCAATGACACATTGTGTGAGCAACACACTGTGTGAGCAACACACTGTGACCTTGCCCACCAGTACTTGTGGGGTCCTGACAACAACAGAACAATGGACCCCGCAAGGAATCCCAATGGGAAGAACGGATCCCACAAGGAAGATCTTTAGAAAAGGGACAACAATGCAGGACCCCACAACTGTCTAGTAACTGTGCAACTTACATGTACTAGTTCACAATGCTCATACTTCTTCCTTTTCAGATGTGAATAACAAATTTTAGAAATGTGTTTTTGAGTGTGTGAATGTAACTTCACTTGACTGTTATAAACTGGTTGTGATCGCTACCATTAGTATCAGGAAGATACATTAATGACAATACGTGTTTAAAATTTGGGCAACAAAAACTTCCTGGGGGCAAGTAAAATGCACAGTGTACCAGCCCCTTGTGCTCCTTCACAAAAAGCTTAAGCGCAAGGCCTGCTTGGTGTGTGAGAATGTGTATGGATCCCTGTGGAGACCTCTATTGTTCTTTCCTTTGTCCCTGTACTTAATATTTTCTCATAGACTTCGTACACAAATTTCCTTGTGGAGCATCCCTCTCTTTAGAGTTCCCCGGTGGAGACCAATTGTTCTTGCGCTTCCCTTTTGTTATAGGACTCCACAAGGGAGTGAGTTTGAGCCCAACATAACTACCAGACTGAGAGTATGTGTGTATACACACAGCATTGTGACATTCAAAATGTTAGTGCATCCAAGGTACATCTGGCAGCCGACCCGCAGGTTCTAAAGGTCATTCTCTGGCATTATTCAGGCGCCTCAAAGAGTGACGTCAGATGTTTAGGCTAGTCCAAGTGTTGAAGTCAAGACTCAATTTCATTAAGTCGCTAACGCACACAAATTAGGAGTGCACAAAACAATTTAAATTGTGTATGAACAGCAGCTGCTGCTGCGGCTGTTGCTAAGGGTGTTGCTTAGGGCAACGTATGCTGCAACATTTGTTATTGTGGTGATCAAGCCGCAGCCTTGGAAAAAGGTTACCAGCCAAATTACCAAGTTATGTGTACTGTTTGTGACTGGTTCCCTGCTTTATTTTTTTCCTGACAGAAGAAATGTCTTAAGCAAACATTTTACACTCAAACAGGTCTATGAAAATGGATCAAGACCCTCAGACAATTTATCCCATTAAATGAATGCATTTTCAGTCATGAACGGAACATTCGGGTCTGATACTTCACGGGGCCAACAGAGGCAAATGCCTCTGTTGCCCCTGGTCAATGCCTTGGTGCCCCTTGAAATGTTCCAGTAGAAACTAACATTTCCATGATAGAGTTGCCCTTTATGGAAAACTAAAAACTGTCTTGCCCTAACAAGAGCGATGCTGGCGTAGCAGGAAACCCTTCACGCTTACAAGAGTGTTTTAAGTGCCCTTTACTTATGTAAACTGCCTTGCCCTTCCATGAACAAGGTATTAGACCTAAACAATTCTTGGTTAATATTTGTGTTTTGTTTTTTGTTTTTTACCCATACACCGATTTTCGTTTAGCACTGTATACTCAGTACTTCCCCCCCCCCCCCCCTGGGTCCTGTGAAAAAAATTCCACTGGTATATTTCTTGGGTGAGATTCGAACCCACGACCCCCGCCATTCTAGGGCAGATTTCTTACCAACTAGACTACCGAGACTGCTCGGCAGCTAGAGGCTGTTCGAATTCTATTAGCAGTGGGTACCGTGACCAATTTCTTGGCTAGTTTCGTATAAACTTGAAAGAAGAGAAAAACAACATTTACAAGAGTAAGAGGAAACCATTTATCGCTTGCAAAAAGTGATTTTATCTTGACATTTCTTTGACGGATGCTTGGCTACAAAACTCACCTTGATCACTTTAGGTTTCTTCATGGCTTGTTTGTAGAGGTCTAATGAGGCAAGGTGACTCCTCCTCAAGACCATATCTAAGGATGGTCCGATATCTTCCAACTCTACTCTCGGTGTCTTACTCCCGGACTTCTTTAGCTGGACCCTACGTCAGAAAAAAACAAAACAATAGTTAAAAAAGGAAGTTACTTGGTTGGTGTTACTACAGATTATCTATTCAATAAAAATTTCTTTTACGGAAATGTTTATCAGCATAGATAAAATTAAATCCAGGCAATGGATCCCTTTCACTAAGGTTGCACGTGGCCACAGTCTGCCCAAGATCTTGCTATTTTGGGAGACAAATTGCATACGCAGATAAGGTGCTTGTCTCATCACGCATGAGGGTTAACTGTGTACTGTGTAGATGCATTCACCACGTGATATCATATTGCAGGCTGGAATAGTTTATATGTCATTCAAAATTACAATGGATGATATTGAATGGTCAGGCAGTAGGAGGGTTGACTATGTACTGTGTAGATGCATTCACCACATGATATCATATTGCAGGCTGGCATAGTTTATATATCATTCAAAACCACAGTGGTTGACATTGAATGGTCAGACAGTAGGAGGGTTGACTGTGTACTGTGTAGATGCATTCACCACGTGATATCATATTGCAGGCAGGCATAGTTTATATGTCATTCAAAATTACAGTGGATGATATTGAATGGTCAGACAGTAGGAGGGTTGACTGTGTACTGTGTAGATGCATTCACCACGTGATATCATATTGCAGGCTGGCATAGTTTATATATCATTCAAAACCACAGTGGATGAAATTGAATGGTCAGACAGTAGGAGGGTCGACTTTGCCCTGTGTACATGTTTTCACCATGTGGCATCATATTGCAGGCAGTTATCAATCAAAACCACAGTGGATGATATTAATTGGCCAGACAGTAGGAGGGTTGAATATGTTCTGTGTAGATGTATTAAGATGTATTCATCACATGTGAGCAGGCAGTCATAGTTCATATATCATTCAAATCTATAGTGGATGATATTGAATGGTCAGACTGTAGGAGGGTAAAGTGTGAAACTTTAATTGTCTTTTTAATTACTGGCTTGTTCTCGCATACCTGTAATTTCTGACTAGAACTTTACCGTTGACTGCTGTTACACTAATGACATGCTCCAGCCCAGCAAGACGTACCTTCTTCACATCAGGTCCACGGAAGAAATCTACAGAGAGAAAAAAACAAAAACAAAAACAGGAGGCATTCTTGGTGTCACTGTCTTCACTTAGTCTGCATAACTTCAATGTAAATTATCAATACTTTGAACATTTTACGCGTGTGATAACGATTTTATCTTCATCAAGCGCGCCACTTATGAATTTACAGTGAATTTACAATGAATTCTGAAGGTGGGAGTTAGAACAGCGCGTTTGAGAACAGGGTGTGATGGGCCGTGCAATATGACTTTATAATATCACACTCTTGTTGCTATGGAATCGACCAATCAGAATTGAGGATTCAAGTTTGCTTGAAGATAATGTAAATTATCAATGCTGTAAAGTAAACCAGCTTACTTTGTTTTGTTAATTGTTTGTACCCAGGTGTTTGTGTGCTTGTAAATTGCTGGATAAAAACGTCTGATATTATTTCAGAACTCTTTAGCCTATCACCGATGAATTGAATAATACAAATCAAAAGTGTGCATGGACACATGACTTGGCAAGTGTGTGTTCAAGTCAAACTTTTAAAATGTCTGAAAAAAATAACTTGAAAAGAACTTATTACTAAAGAATAGATATCCATAACTGCCTGTTTTTTTTTTATCATTGCCTTTATCATTAGAGAATTCTCCAGTATTCTTATGTACTAGTTGACGATCGAGTAACTTCTGTAAAAGAAAACTCTTCCCTTTATCATGTGGACAAACATTTAGGCAGTGTTGAACTGCGTTGAAAGAAAGTGATTTTACCTATGAGTAGGTTTTTCAGTCTCTTGTATTCATGTTCCGTTTCGAAGGCATCCCCGGCAAAGACCAGGCAGGGCTTGGTTCCTGACATGCACTTTGCGCTCTGTATATATAGAAACACAAGAAACTGTTAAAACAAAAAGAACAAGTAATTTAAATCAAAACTTGAAAAGGGATTGTTTTTGATACGGGAGTAGACATCCCCTGTAGCCATCTGTTAAGATTGGCAGACATACCACCATAATCAGAGCAGTGGTGGTCCTACAGGGGGACAAATGGGGACAATTTCTTTGACCCCCCCCCCCCCCCCCGAAACACACACACAGTGACACTGAACATTAAGTACAGCCAAGACAAAACACTCTCCACACACACTACATTATTTTTAATCAACCTTGTGGTTTACGTTTCTGATACATAAATAATCAGACAGCCTCAAAATAGCTGAACAATACGGGCGATTCAAAATACAGTGCGCCCTCTATGGTCTACCTCGGAGAGGCCATTTTCCCCAAAAGCGGTCGACTAAATAACAACCACACTCGCAACTCAGCACCGCACGGCACTTTGGGACCTTGATATGGCTAATCATCGATGTAAAGAAAAAAAAAACAGCATCACAAAAAATACTATCTCATGCTGTAAACACAGAACAATACAACCTGAATCGAACAAACTTTAAAAATGGAGTCATGCGGCTTTCCCTGCGAGATAACCAAAAACTTTTCAACCTTGTCCCATGATGCACTGCAAAAATGGCATCTCCTGAGCAAACTGTTGAGGGCACACTGTATTGCCAAGTGCCCACTGTTCAGAATGACCATCAGGATTCCTCCAAACTTGATCAGCAGATTGCTTCTTCTCACCTTAATTTCATACATAGATGTAAACTTCTCCACGCCCAACTCTACCATGTCCAGAACTTGATGATCAAACATTCTCCCTGTACAAATATAAAGAGTGGTGTATGCCTCAACTCAACTAATTGCAAACACATGCATTCTCAAGAATAAATATTCAAGGAAAACATCCACGAGTCTATATTTGGTTTGCGGTAACACATATGGCTTTATCTTCCAGTACGCACTAGTTCTCCAATCAGATTGCTCAACGGGAGTGTGATAATAAGCCATATCATACTCCCAGTAGTCTACATTGCACTCTGCATATTTTGAGTATTATGCGTCAGGCTCTGTATACCGACAGTGCAAAATGACGTTCTAAAATTTGCACGTTGCCCGTTTTGCTCTTCATCAAATAACACTCAAAGTTGTATTATCTTCCAGTTGGCTGGAAGATAAATTCGTTATCACACTCGCGCTCGTGGAATACGGGAAAATATAGCGCGTCTGCATCCCATATCCGACTCGACCTTCGGCCTCGTGGGATATGGGACGCAGAAGCGCTTTATTTTCCCGTATTCCACTCGCACTTGTGTGATAACTTATAATATTTAGTTTGCGGTAACACCAAATGGCTATATCTACTTTGCTATGTCGATTGCTCTTGTCATGCTTTTATTCTACTACCCTGGAGTAGACTTTGGAACTCAGGGGGACTTCTTAGTTCTGACAAGAACTGTCCTGAACAACACAGTGCCTGAAACAAGTCTGCTTCAAGTCGGTCAGCTGTTTACCCTAACCACCCAAAACCGTTACAAATCCAACCACATGTTTTGTATTGTTTGATTATTTTGGACTGAGGACTGTTTCACACAGGATCAGGCATACCACCATAATCAGAGTCCCAACAGTTTGGGTTTTGAGTAAACATATAGTGTTGGGTTTTGTTAGAGTGAGGAAGGATCCTCGTAAACCACTCAAGGGAGTCGGGGTTCATATATGCCCAGCATGAAACTTACCAAATACTAGATTGTTAGGTCTCTTCTTGGAATGGCTGCCGAAGAGGAAGAGGGAGGAGTCAAACTTCTTGGCAAAATGTTCCTGAAAGTTAACACAATGATCAAGTCAAGGTGAAGAAGCTTTCACTTGAATCAAATTTAATCCTTTTCGGTTAGGACCTCTCTTAAATGCATCAAACTCCTTCATTTTCTGTATTTGGTGATTCCCTCAACACAGCCTGTTCTAAAAATTTAAGTTTTGATGCTCCAAGATAAATACATAAGTAGGTTTCAAGGTATGGCACACACACAGTGGAACAATTTGACAGTTACATTGTAGTATTACAATTATTGCCTGCTTCGAATGCTTTGTTTAAAACTACTACTACCGAGGTGATCTTCGGCACGTTCTGTTATAGAACGCGTTGAGGATCACCGAGGGTGTCGTGGTTTTAACAATTGCACAAGTAAAAGCAGAATATAATTGTTTTATAACATGCCATACATATATTGTGCCTAGAAGTTTAGGTACAAAGAAACTGCTGTTGCTATGGGTATAGTACATTTGTTGCTATGGGAAAGTACATTGGTTGCTGTGGGTATAGTACATTGATTGTTATGGGTATAATACATTAGTTACTATGGGTTTAGTACATTGGTTGCTATGGGTATAGTACATTGGTTGCTATGGGTATAGTACATTGGTTGCTATGAGTATAGTACATTGGTTACTATGTGTTTAGTACATTGGTTGCTATGGGTATAGTATATTAGTTGCTATGTGATAGTACATTGGTTGCTATGGGATAGTACATTGGTTGCTACGGGTGTAGCCTGTCGCGTTCATGCAGCTTTCTAGTAAACAAGTTCTAGTTCTGAACTGTCCATTATTTTCATTAATTTTTGGCAGTGAGTTGACCAACCATTCAAGTACGGGTGGAACACCAGTGCATCTAACTATCTGTGTAGAGGATGCATTGTTACAATCATATAGCAGGCTGGCAGAGTTTATCGATCATTCAAATCCACATTAAGTTACACTGAATGGCAACACAGTAGGAGGGTTGACTGTGTACTGTGTGGACTGCATTCACCACATGATATCAGATTGCAAGCTGGTGTATACTTATATCTATCATTCAAACCCATGGGGATGATTTTGAATGGTCAGACAGTAGGAGGGTTGAGAGAGAAATATCTTACCAGCTGTGTCCTGTCTTCAAACGGCCTCAACATGTTTTTCCTGTTAAAAACAAACAACAATATTACATTATTAATGGCTTTTTGGTAAATTCAGATATCTCACCAGTCCCCCATTTCATCCCTTAAGAAACCTTTTATAGACCTGTTTATACAGCAAAACTACACGGGAACCAGTACATTAACGTGACACGTAACGTGATATTTTTGCTGGACACTTTTTCTGGTAAGAAAAATCGTTTCATGCTACGCTAGTTTTAGGCTGAACAGTGGCACTCTGAGGCACACACATGCTGATGTAAAGAGTAGGGCCATTGCCCAAGGTGCTTCAATGAGTGGTAAACTGGAGAAGCCACCAGCTGTACTCGATTGCAATAGAATTTGGGCCACTGTTGGAAGAGATTTAGGTTCTCGGGTCAATTTCTGAAGTGACAATCTGTGGCACTGATTGATCATAAATAGAAATACGATGACAGGAAAGTGTGGCGTGGGTGACTTCACCAGGCCTGATGCTTCACGGAGGCAGTTGCCTTCATTGCCCCTGGTCATTGCCTTGGTGCCCTGAAAATGTTCCAATAGAAATTTACAATTTCCTCATAGAGGTGCCCTTTATCTACAAGAAAATTCCTTGGAGCCCTTGAGGCATCTTGGATTGGAGTATGCTCCCACAGGAGGCTTTTTAAACTGATTCTTGCAAGACGCATAAACTGTTTCTTTCGAGGGTTTAAAAAACCAAAAACCAAAAACACCTGTGGTCGGTAACCTGCAATCACCGACACTGTACCCTCCTTATTGTTACCTTTGCAACATATTGCTGTCTGTCTTCTTAAGAGTATACAGTTCCTTCAGGATTCTTGTGACCGTCTCGCTCGTGTTGCCTCCTCGTATGAAGGTACATTTCTTTGTGTTCTCAACCACCTTGGCGTCTCTTTTCACCAAGGCACGTTTTGCCCGCTGCGTTTTGGGTTTCCTGTTCAAATGCAAAATTTTAGTAATAGCAGAAGTTTTTTAAGTACTAGAGGAATGCAACTGTATTCAGGACAGGACCAGGCATTTTATTTCATCTTTGTCCAATATATCTGGAAAATCCAGGAGGCGATTTCAAGCAATTCTATTGAGTCTTAGGCATTTTTTTTTTAACAGAGGCATTTTAAATCCACCTGACCGTTGCAGTTATGATATGTTTCAAGCTGGGGCGCTAGTACGATTGATAATGTCAAAATCTCAAAAAAGGAGAACAGCGCCCCAGTTACTGCACTGGTCTAAGTAGCACTAGCATTAGCAAGTAGCAGTAGCAGTAGCAGCCACGAAATGAATTAAAAGGAAAGGCCAACCAAGTCAAGTGGAAATGCTCTTCATTGTTTAAACAATCAATCATGATAATAATAATTAATACATAAATAGGATGACGAACAAAAGACATTTTACGCCACAAACTTACACAATTCGTTGCATAATTGTCGTTGAAAGAAAACTGAATTTAGAACATGATCAAAACTTCACACGTGTCGTGGTTCGTGATCGTGTGTGTGTGTGTGATCATTATAGAGTATAGTAATTAGTATTATGCGTGTGCGATAAACATGCGGACTTTAAATAGGCTGAGTACCACATCAAAGAAACCCGCACTATTCATTCATTACTACAAGGAACTAGATCAAATTGAGCGACGTTAGAGAAGACGATTGGTGGCGCCCTCGCAATTAACGATTTTTTTTGTGTTTTTTTTAATGCATCTTTGAGTGACAGACTGATTATTTTGAACGGAAGTTATCAATATCACTATCATTCAGTGTACAACCGCTCTTGCGCTCATGGTAAGCCCCGAAGTGTAGGCCTACTGCTTCTAATCGTCTGGGCAGACTGGGGTTTGAGGCCTTTAAGTCTTGCCTCTAAAAAGCATCCACAAGTCGCTCAAAACAAACGGAAAACAATCAAAAATTGAACGTTGGACGGGAACACAATTTTGGTCTGCTCATAACCGACTTATGAGATTGGGGATATCATCGCCTGTCACTGTGCATAGAAAAGCTCATTGCCCAATTTCAAAGACGTTTAGGAAAACATTGCTAACCAAAATTTTTATTTGCTAAGTAAAAATTTGCAGGGAACCATCCACGAGCAGATTTGACTAACAAGACATAATTATGATGTGCTTGTTGTCTTGTTCCCATACTAACTTAATGAAATTTGGCCATCATGCATAATAATATGCAGAAGTGCCATTCGTGGGACGTCATAATGTCAATAAACATCATTCCCAAGATTGTCCAATCGCGGTTCTTATACTGTTGACCAATGGCGAGCCCTAATGGCAAGTGTCGTCTGCCAACATTCTCCCATAAAATGTTGGCAGACGACACTCATACTTTCCATTCAGGTAGTAAAGAGTCAGTATCCCTTCGCGCACAGGGGAGTTAATGTTTATAATATTTCTAGAAATTTCAAAATTAAAACTTTTCTTCGACAAAACATGACAATTATGCAGCTAAAGCTATATTGCGAAGGTTTCACAAGAAACATAGAGGTCTGACTGCTAGTCGGAGAAATTTGAAGCCTCTGACTGCGGAAGGATATATTTAGAGCGAACCGCCCCGTGGAATAAAAGTCAATTGTCTCCACCACTGTCTTTGCAGTAGTGCCAGATTTGTGCTGATTTTGTGAACATTTTTCACACGAGTTTCCTTATTTCAATAATGCATCACTTAGTATTTCCGCCTTATACCATCCGGGAACTGTTTCGCGCTGATGGAACTGCAATCTTTTTCATCTTAGCCGAGGACAATACTTCGAATTATTTCCAGGAAAATATTGGATGACCAGTTTACGATTGCAGCCACTTGCCGTGGGACCACTGTCTGCAGGCTCATGAACACGACGGACCATTTTTGGTGAGTTTTTCAAAGAAACTTAGAAAACTGAGATTATAACAAGAAAAGCCCACAAGAACACGATTCAGGAAAGCAGTTGGCGTCACAACGGGGGATTTGGGGTTGTCATTTCCAAGAGAACAATACTAATACTAACTTACTACATTACATAGAGTGAATTTTTAATTTCATATCAGGTTATACATCATTGCATGCAAACTGTATCTTGAAATTAATTTTTGTGTATCACATTTTTAGCGGCAACTGCCCGTCAATTGGTCCGAACACGACGAGGCTCTGAGTGGATTTTGTGCTGGTTGTACTGTTTGTAGGCCCCCTATGTCTAATGATCTTTATGACGAATTGAGGGATGTCATGACAAATGAACATAGATTGTTTCGCTTTGACACAAAAGAAAAAAGAAAAGAAAAAAGACGCTGGCTCCACTTAATTTAAATAAATCTTGCGGGTAACATTTTTGATAAAATGTGGAAATCAGATTATTTATTTTCCCTTGAAGTTCCATCCCCCCCCCACCTTGTAGAGTCTGATGCAGCCGCTGGAGTCGTCCTTGGCTTGTGTATAAAAAAATAGTCTCACTGTGTGTCTGTTGCATGCTTTGCTACCGTGGAGGTGACATTAACTTCCACTTTACCGCCCTCCCCCGGCCCCTAATAAGCACCAACATATTTTTGATACTTTTCTTAAAAAGTTGTTCGGCGGGAAAAGAGTTGGCTCAGTGCGTAGCTCCAGCTAACCCCTCTATGCTGATGCATGCTATGTGCTAGCCCCATACACCTTGCGGGAAACCCGTCACATGGGCTTTGTTATTACAATTAAACCACTGGTAATATGCTTCGGATACCTTGATATAAACGATACAGCCTGTCGGGTACCAGCGCGCTTGCGACGCCATCTATTGATGCATTATGCATTTTCATGACTGAAGCATGCGCGTCTGTCTTTTTCTTTTGAGGGGTTGAAATCCATGTGACAAACCCAACATACCGCAGTATTTTATCAATTTTTACAGTTGGTAAGTGTAATGCATCAAGCTTTTTTATTCTGTATGTATCTATATGTATTTATGATCATGCTGTGGTATATTTGAATGTATAATTTGTCGTGCTTTTAGGGAAATTTTGTGCAAATTTACATTCAAATGTTCACTCATTTTGAAACTCGTATGCACCCGCGTAAGTCAATAGGTCATCAGTGACAGTGGCCACGCATTTTTTTGCGTTAACTTTGTTATTTCTTATCATTAGTTGTCGTCATATCGTATTTCCCAGATGATTATTGTATACTGTCATGCAATTACTAACAGTTCGTTGTACTTCAGGTTGCGTTTCTCGAGTTAAACTGTAAGTAATTGTTGTGAAAATCGACGGTTTATGATTTTTAAATGCCGGCTGCCTTCTGTTTAAATGTGATTGAACAAAGAAAACCGGAATGCTTCACGCAGGTTGTGTATACTTGTGTAGTGTGCGTCAGCCATGCTAGCTGTGTGCTGATGATGAGGCAGGCAGTGCTTGAGTTCACATTTGGCGGTCTCCCAGGCCAGCCGAGTTGTGGCGATGAGTCAAGAAATATTTATGTAATATTATTAGTCTCATTCACTTGACATGCTCTCCCTTGTTGTTGTATCATTATAATTTCTGATTTGCTTACTTCAATTCAAATGAAATAAATAGGTCTTTAAATTTAAGGCAAGTTGGAAATGAAAAAAGACTATGTCAAGTTGCAAATTGAATTGGCCTGCCTGAATGTACTGTGATGATGTGCTTTGCATGAACATTGTGTGGATTTATTTTAAGTCTTCTACTCTGAATCTTGAAGAAGAAAAAAATGTCAATAAAACTAAAAATTAAAAGTCTAAAGATGCCAAATCCAGTTGCCATTGCACTTTTTCACTTGTCATGAACATGACCGAAAATGTAATCGTATTCACATGAAATGTATGTAAATACATTTTCAAGGACTGCTTTTTCTTAACTTCAAAATGTATCGTGTAATTTTGAATTTTACCTTGTCATTGTCATGCTTGTAATGTAAGTTATATATGACCGCAGGAGGCCCACAATTGTGTATATTCTTTATGTATTTATTTGTTTTATGTTCTGTGCTATTGCGCATATAGAGGCTCCTGCATTATATGTGCTATATAAATGTCTTGTGTGATTATTATTATTATATTCTAGTATTCCTGAACTCTAAATTTGTCTTCAACCTTTTTAAAATTTTGTAACCTTACTTGATTTTTTACCTGCAATTTTAAGTGAACGTACTTTCTCTTCTTTTGCAGCATTTGATTAAGCATGGCCGAATCCAACGGAGAACAACTCACTGAA
Organism: Marthasterias glacialis; assembly: GCA_911728455.2. NCBI lineage: Eukaryota > Metazoa > Echinodermata > Asteroidea > Forcipulatida > Asteriidae > Marthasterias > Marthasterias glacialis. Next base: position 19,045,572 of record OU452224.1, read on the forward strand.
GACCAGCAAATGGATGAGGAGGTGCAGGGAGAGGGCCAGGCTGGCGACGAACCCATGGAGACAGAAACATACACAAGGACAGACAACTTCGACAAATATCTCGGCATGGGCTTCACAGAAAAGGTTGCTGAGAAACTCGACCAAATCATCACGGATTTATCGGGGCGTAAGTAGCCATGGGAGAACTTGTTGAAAATTGTGTACAGATTTGCCTGTTGACCCCCCGGCCACTGCCTACTGTATGCTGTACTCGTCATTTTTAGAGTCAAATTTCATATAGAAATCATGGTACAGGCATTGAATTTCGTTTTCAGAAGGGCAGGGCAATTTCCCCAAAGCAAAGGACACCATATGAGGGAAATTTAAATTTGTATTGCAGGTTTTTAAGGGCACCATGGCAATGCCACAGGGCACCACATCAAATTGCCGTGGTGCGTTTTTTTTCGAGACCTGATGGTAAGTGTGTCAAATGTGCGCTACACAGTATGACTCATGGAGGCATTGACTTCCAAATTGGGGAAATCAAGACTATGTGATGATAGATAATGTCAAGTGAATTGGGTCTATACGGCAGATACTAAACAGAATTTTGTGCGAAATACTCTTCTAAATTTTCTATTCTCAATGTTGTGTCGTCACTGTTGACTTAGTTTTGCTAGTTTAAGGTGAGATAGAAATCTTGCTTTATTACAATTATTTTGATTATCTTTTGTTGAAATCCTTAGGCTGGATGAGAAAGTTGCCGGAGATTTAAAAATAAAGTGAGTTTTCTTCTAATGACATTGCATGTGTTTTATTCTCCAGAGGGCGTACTGAAGGACGACGAGCTCGATGACAGGGCGCTGGAAGCTCTGAAGGAGTTAGATGATGAAAGTTCCATTGCTGTCCTCAAGAAGTTCAGCTCAAGCAATCTCACACATGTTAACAACAAGAGTGCATTCATCTGTGGTGTCATCAAAACCTTCAGACAGAAGGGCAGGCGGCCTGGTGGCAGCAGCAGTGCCCAAGCACCTGTGGAGAACATGGGACCAGACGAGGCCAAAATAAAGGTATACAGGAAAAAAATCACAGTGCCATAAATTCTGGTTTATAACTTAAGTTAAAGGCTTTTTGACTAGCATGTAAACTTTTGTGGGAATATTATTTAAATAGAACAAATGCCATATTTGATTAGAAACTGGTCATGTGCTTTTTTTTTAATGTTCTTAGAATATTACAGAAAAAGTTGATCCTTTCTCTAGTGGGTTTCCCTAAGTCTTCTCATTTACAGACATTGGTTTTATTTTACTTATTGAGTCAGTACTGAGGCAGGTAACTCCTCATCTAAAAAGCTAACTTCTTAATATCCGTTTGCTTTTAATTTATCGTACTGAAATAGGGTTTGAATTTATGTTTGGTGTACAGTCGACATTGTGCACAACAAAGATTGCGCACTGGAAACTATTTTATCCGCAAGTTTTGTTAGATTCTGAGAATCTATAAAGGTTTTTAGTAGTTTTTATTGAATTAAATTATTGTGCTTTTATTCTGGACAGGAAATGCTGGAGAAGACAGGCTACTCGCTCGATGTCACAACAGGACAGAGAAAGTATGGAGGACCACCCCCCAACTGGGAAGGGGATACCCCTGGTGCCGGATGTGAGGTAAGCGTGAAAATATCAGATTAATGTTTTCAGTTCCGTATCAAAGTTGCTCCAATTAGTCTTTCTTTAGTCTATCTAAGCTCAAGAAAAATGTATGTTTATTATATTTTTGTATACATTTCAATAATTGTAATGGCTTGAATACACCTCATTATGCCAACTAGTTCAAAAGCAAGTCCATGAAATTAAACCTAGAATTGAAAAATTCTATTGACCGGATAATTATTTTTTAAAAGAAGGGAGACAATGAAAGTATACTTCTGTTTGGAGTTAGTGTTTTTCGGTAATATTTTAGCCTGTACATTGGAGAACTCTAATTAAATTATAAACAACAATTACAAAAATATATCTGAGACAACTTTCAAAAAATTCCTGTTGAATAGGTGTTCATTGGCAAGATCCCCAAAGACACATTTGAAGATGTCTTGGTCCCCCTCATTGAGAAGTGCGGAAGGATTTACGACTTGAGGCTGATGATGGATCCGATGTCTGGCTTGAACAGAGGCTACGCTTTCACAACGTTCTGCGAAAAGGAAGGTGCAAATGAATGCGTCAAACAGGTTGGTAAAATCCGTAGGAAATTCGTGTTGTTACTAGAGATTATTTAAATTATTTTTGGCTATTAAACCTCTTTTTCTCTGGTAGATTGTGGACATGTTTAATCATCCAGAACCATTTACACGCTTCACTGGTCATTCATGGTTGGGTACACTTACTTTGATCTAAGGGTAAAGCAATAGAGTGTGTACAAAGCAATGGGCAAGTGGGAGGAATGAATTTTTGAATTGTTTCAAATGGTCTATCCGAAGGAGGGTTAGTATTATAAAGACATCTAAAATTTATTATTGCAAACTTTTGTTTACATTTGATTTTATTTGAACAAATCCGAAAAAAGTTGAGCCGTATATAACATGTTTGGCAGATTAATGTGAGAATGTTTTTAAGTTGAAATTAAAATGCTTCTGTTATAGCTGAATGGTTACAAGATCAAAGAAGGCTGGCAGATCAACTGCAACATCTCAATCCCAAAGAGCCGTCTTTTTGTTGGTTCGGTACCCAAGAACAAGTCCAAGAAAGAAATCCAAGAAGAGTTCGCCAATGCAACACGTAAGTATTCAGTTTAACAACAGCCATTGTCTCAAGCCTATCAAAACAATTTTTTTTGTTATTGATGTTAGTTTTTGCATCGGGGATAAAGAATGTTATTTGTGTTTTTGCCCATACCCGATGTGTGTTAAACACTGTATACTCGGTGCTTTCCCGAGTCCTGTGAAAAAAGGGACCAAGAAATATGCCTGTGGATTTTTTTTACAGGATCTCCTGTAAGGAGGTACTGAGAAGGTACTGAGTATACAGTGCTTAACACACATCGGTGTATGGGCAAAAACACAAATAATAATTTTTTGGGGACTACACATTCCAAATTGAGACTACATAATTTAGTTAATTCGGGTGGTATAGTAGTAAAACATGTAGTACGTCAGGAAAACATTGATAAAAACAATTTACAGTCGAAAGGATTTTAAACGGTTTTTCTTGTTACAGAAAACAAATATTTTTTTCAATAGGCCTCAAGGGTAATTCTTTTATGCCCTACTGTATCTTATAGAAATTTATAAGCTACTGGTATGAATATTTTATTAACATCAATCAGGCGAGTCAGTTGGCAGATATAACATTTATTTTAAAGGAAAAACATAAGCAGGAATTTTTTTCTTCTTAAAATGAGACATTTTCTCAAGTGAATTCTTTCGCTCCTCAGCTGGTCTTACCGACGTCATCATCTACCATGGAGAGGATAAGTCTAAGAACCGTGGCTTCGCCTTCCTGGAGTATGACAGCCATCGGTCAGCCAATGCTGCACGTCGTGCACTGATGAGCGGCAAGGTTAGGGTCTGGAACGCCATGGTCACGGTAGACTGGGCTGATCCCATCTCAGAACCAGATGAGGAGACGATGTCAAAGGTACGTGCAAGATGCAAGCCTGGAATTACACACAGTCCTCTGGTGCCCTGGGCTCGATTTCACAAAGCACTAAGATTCATCTCAGTATTACCATGGTGATTTGTATTGTGACATCACACTTTGCTTAGCAATGGAGATTGATACACAGTTAAGATCAATCTTAACTCTTTGTGAAATCGGACCCTGGTCATGGCCTTAGTGCCCTTTAAATTTGCCCATAGACTTAAAGATTTTCCAATTGAAGTGCTCTTTGCAAAATGAAAATGGGCCTTGCCCTTTTAAAGATTAAAATTTTCATCTTTGAGAGGGCAGCCTCTCAAAAATGAAAATTTGGGCCTGAAGATGTTTTCCGTTTAGTTTACAGACTTGTTAAATTTGCCATTGCCATTTATGCTTATGAAATGTGTCATGTTTTTTTCTGCAACTGTTATAAAATTTGATATTTATTTTTGTTACTCCTATGACTCCTGGTGTGTTTAATTTTTGTTTACCACTAAGGCAAGCGACTGCAAACCTCAGCTTACCTGGGCCTTGCCTCGGTGTATTTTGTTGCATTATTCTTATATTGACCCAATTTCACCCGATGTCATCATCACAATAATCTTGGTTGTACCATTTTCGTAGTCAGTGTTCCCTGTGTGTTTATTATACAGTGTAGTGCATATTTAAGGGGACGCTGTGTCAACATGTTTTTTTTTAAGTTCTACATGCAATTTGACTTCCAAAATGGAAAGTGTGACAGACAGTAACTGTATGTGACTTTGGTGCAGTGGATCAATATGTGATATTTGAGTTTGAATTGAAATGTATTATTTTTGAATGCCATTTTGAATTTCAGGTCTTGAAAAACAGCACTTGATATGTATACACTGTCTTGCTTTTTCTTGTTTTTCCTAAGCAGAATTTTTAAATTTTGTTCGAATGAATTTCTTTGAGATTTGAAATATTTATGAACGTGAAGCTTTATATACATTAGACTAATCACATGGTTGGTTTCCTTACATCAGGTGAAGGTGGTGTATGTCCGTAACCTCTCCCCAGAGGCCACTGAGGAGAACATCAAGGAGCTCTTCATGATGTACGGTACAGTGGAGAAGGTGAAGAAGATGAAGGACTACTGCTTCATTCACTACACAGAGAGGGAAAGCGCTATGAAGGTCAGAAATATTCCTGTGTGACAACTATAAAGTTCAATCGGTCATTTAAAAACTTTGACTAGGGAGAATATCTCTGTTTGATTCTGGAATTACCTTGCGCAAATAATTTATGTTAAAGGTTACTATAACATTCAATTCATGTCCGTGAGACAGTAGAAAAGATGTGTTGTATGCTATTGAATATTCTTTCATTTAGTCTAACACTTTGTGACTTGTGTAAATATTTTAATAGACCGATCCATTAAACCCTGCCCTTTGCTCTTATGACAAATCACTCACATGACTGTACAACCAAAAGTCCGACAAAAAAAACACATTAGTGCATATGATGCACGTGCACAGTGGTTGGGGCTTAATGATTCGGTCTGTTGTAAAGATTACTGTTCCATTCAATTCATTGTCAGTGAGACAGTGAAGAAGATATTTTGTATGTTTCTGAAGATTTTTTATTTAGCCTAACAATTTGTGACTTGTGTAAATATTTTAATGTTAAAGATTACTGTGCCATTCAATTCATTGTCAGTGAGACAGTGAAGAAGATATTTTGTATGCTTCTGAAGATTTTTTTATTTAGCCTAACAATTTGTTACTTGTGTAAATATTTTAATGTTAAAGATTGCTGTTCCATTCAATTCATTGTCAGTGAGACAGCGAAGAAGATATTTTGTATGCTTCTGAAGATTTTTCTATTTAGTCTAACAATTTGTGACTTGTGTAAATATTTTAATGTTAAAGATTACTGTGCCATTCAATTCATTGTCTGAGGAAGTGAAGAAGATATTTTGTATGCTTCTGAAGTTTTTTTTTATTTAGCCTAACAATTTGGGACTTGTGTAACTTGGTGTGCCATTTCTTAAATTAAAATTTGATAACAGAGAAGTGTTGCTTATTTAGTGCAATTGGCTCTATATGAACAGAGACAAGCTTTTACGTGGTCACAATGGGCAAACATTAATTAGTTTTTATTTGTTTGAATTCAACACATACAGGCTATTGAAGAAATGAATGGTAAACCATTCCAGGGAACAGACATTGAGGCTTCACTTGCCAAACCACCTCAGGAAAACAAGAAGAAGAAGGAAAGACAGATGAAACAAAGCTACCAAGGAGGAAGGTAAGGATTCCTTTCATTTATGTCAGGCATTGCAGGCAGGCAGAAAAACAGGGGCAGGCCTTTGCTGGCCAAATCAGAGAAATTGTACAAGGGCATGCATGCTGGCATGCATGCTGGCCAAGTTGGTAGTGACAGTGTTTGATGTGGTGCCTTTTGCAAAGTTTCAGTACAAATTTACATTTGTGCCCCTTTCCAGAGGGAAAATTGATGTGCCCATTCAAGAGCGAAGTTCAAGGCGTGCCAATGGCCTCGGTTAAGATCAAGGCCTGCATTGTGTTCATGAAGCCTCCCGTCCGTGTAAAAGATAAAAATCCGTCATTTAAAAAAAAAATGTTTTGTTTGATTATAGGTACTACGACGATTACTACGGGCAGATGCGCGGAGGCCGTGGTGGGAGGGGCCCTCGTGGTGGAAGGGGCTTTGACCGTGGGGATCGTGGCTACCGGGATTTTGGTTACGGTGGTGGTTATGATGATGGTTACTATGGTGGCTACCCTGGTGGCTATGATGACCCCTATGACTACGGATACTATGATCGTGGGTATGATGCAGGATTTGGGTATGGTGGCCGTGGACAAGGTGTAGGACCCCGTGGACGTGGGGGACAACGAGGAGCACGTGGTGGCATGGGTAGTCCACGCGGTGGACCAGGAGGCCGAGGTGGACCCAGGGGGCGAGGTGGAAACCGTGGTGGTCAGCAGCAGCAGCGGGGCGGACGTGGTGGTGGTGTCCGAGGGGGTCGTGGTGGAAACCGTGGTGGCAATGTCGGAGGCAAGAGGAAATTTGAGGGGCAGCAGTCTGCTGATACCAAGCGACGTAACACCCAGGGAGGCTGGGGTGTCCAACCCATAGCTCAGCAGCCCCTGGGTGACTTCTCATCAGGGTACGACTACAACCAGAGCTATGGAGAGCAGTCATGGTCACAGGATAACTATGGGTCTGGCTTCTAGTTATCTTGACCTGACCCGACCTGACTTGACCGTTGACCAGTCTGTGGAAGTCTTTGCCATTCTGATACCTTTCAACCAAGCCTATGCCAAGGTGAATTAAAAAAAAAAATCACTAAACTGGCTTCCCCCTGTACCATAAGTCCAACGGCTGTTTCCACCCAAATTGAATATAAAAAAAAACAATTGTAAATATCCGAACTGGCATGACAATGCTATCTGGCCGCCACCTGAGTCGCCACTGTGAAAAAGAGAACTCAAACTAACAGATAAAAGTGAACTCATAAGAATTTCTGTCGAATTGACATATTTCCAGCTGAAGAAACAAAAAATGGGTAAAACAAATATTTTTACATCGTGAAAATGTTAAGGGAAAAAAAACGTACAAAGTGTAGTTATCGTTTCTGTCAACCGTGATGTTCAATGTGAGTATATCAAAATTATTAAAATGCACTTTTACCTTTAAATTCACAGTTATGAGTTTGAGAAAAATACGTAAAAATGTTTACAACCATGTATTGGAACTTCAAAGTCTGGAGCACGATTAAAAGATAGTTTTTTGACTTTGAACCGTTTAATTGTGGAAGGATTTTAATCACAGTAAAAAAGAAATGTTTTTTAGCTTAGATCTAAATTGCTCGTGCTCTTTTTATATCTTAAATTTTTGTCAAGTGGCTCTGCTCAATTACTCAGTGGTTACTTTTTTTCTAGAATTGTTAATGTGTTTTCTTAGAACCATGTATGTTTATTTTTTATTGTTATTTTTTTTTTTTTTTTTCATTTTTGAAAGACTAAACTTCAAGTGGAAAAACTAAAATAAATGGACTTGGCTAGATAGTTCTGAATTTCTCGTGCAGAAATAAAAAAAATTGCAAAATTGTCTCTGTCATTTGATTACTTCACTACCAGCCAGTTGGTTAAACTTAACTCAATAAAGATAGTTCCACAGTGTACAAAATGGAAACATTGGCCACAAAGCCCCATTTACTATTTTTTTCTTTTGAGTTTGTCTGTCTGTGGTAAGTATTTCTGAAGAGCTTTTTGTGGTTTTATGGTAAGTGGTAAGTATCCTGGAATGCTATACAGCATTTAGTTTCTCCAGAAAGTTCCCTTTTCAGCATTGTGGACCAAACAAGACTAGTTAAAAATGTGTGCAAATTTATGAAGTACCTTTCCTTCATAAGATCAAATTTGACAGGGTTTCAGGAATTTTCTTTGGAAGATAGACTTCCATATAACTTCTTGTGACTGCAGATATTTACTTGGTTTTTAAGAAACTTGTGGATGCTTGTCATCGTCGGCAACTTCTTTTGGACATGAATACAATTTTCCAAGAAAAGTGAAGCAAAAATTTTTCTTGGAACAATAAATCCAAAGCCCAACTTGGTTCTAACGATGTTTAAAAAAGACAATTTTTTTACAAATTTTTTTCCCTGTTGTGTTTTGCATGAGAGAGCAAATGACCTATTTTTATTTAACCGTACCCAGTCTTCTATCCCACCCTTCCATTGTCATACCAACAGTCATTTATTGGGACTAAACCACAACTCGCCTTTTTAAATGCCATGAATTTAAACAAGTCTGTTTATTTGTAACGATGGCATGTTTACACCCATTACTTGTACATTTACCGTCAAGCCCTCTGATTTTTCTACTTTTTTTACACCTTTGAAACTGTCGTTCAGTACATGTACATAAATTATTCACTTACTCAAACATTGCGCCACTCATTTGTCTGCTGTAACGGTAAACTTCAAGTCAAGTTACAATTGCCCCCCGTGGCCATTTGTTCTTGACATTTGTACATGTAAACCTGGCTCCCAATCAAGCAAAAACATTTTGACCAAATCATGCCATGCATGCTTCATGTGGTTGTTCCAGTTTGTTGTGAGTGCAGTTTTATTTTGACATAATTTTGCATGCCTCTAAAAGGGAGGTTAAACTTCTGTTTTGTTTTTGTAGTGTATGCGATGTTGGAATTGTTTATCGATTACATGACTTGGCCGGGCCTGATTGCTTCGTTCTTGAAAGGGCAAGGGCACCAAGGCATTTTTCTTGTTGGTGAAGGGCACCTCTGTGAGGAAAATGTAATTTTGGACTGGAACATTTCAAGGGCAACAAGGCAATGACCAGAGGCAACGAAGGCAATAGACCTTTATCATGGTGCGGCCATCTTGATTTTCTCCCATTCAAACCAATGTAACCAAACCGAGGCTGGAAGGGCAAATAGTCTGGTTCCTTTTTGTGCAATGAACATTAGCATCTATTACTGTTATTGGATACAGGGAACATGACCAAGATGGCGGCAGCATGATAAAGGTCTATTGCCTCTGTTGCCTCTGTAAAGTATCAGACCTGCATGGCAAGTTTAATCTCCCTTTTATGTGCCTTTCTGTTAACGTTTAGAAGTGTGACAAGTTGTAGATGATCTTTGTACTAATGTGCTTTCTTTTTCTCTTTTCTCCCTTGCCCCACCCTTTATTCAACCAAAGTAAAGTTAACCAGATTAAAAAAAACTAAACTGCAATTTTCCTCTAAAAAGAAGAGGAAAATCGTTGATCACTAAAACGTGCAGATTTTTATATTGTAATTGTTATTTTACAGTCATAAATTATGACTGGGTTTTAATTTTATTTGTGTGTGAGAATCGGAACGGTGCATTTATTTGTGTATGGTTTGTACTTGTGTTTAAATTTTGGTGAAACATCTGAAGGAATGTACTGGCATGCAAAATTATGCGCTATGCCGACGTACTTCTTAAAATTTTTAAAGACACCCGTCACCACAGGAACTTGATAAGCTGTGACTTTCACGGCAAATTTCACTGTACTTTTCTGTTGGGCTTTTTGCCAACTCAACCACTGCAATAACTGATAGTGCAGAATTTCTGTATAAGAAAACTTTAAAGATGGCATCCACAAAAGAAAGCCCTAGCCTATAACAGGGTTACCACTGACGAGAAGGATGATCAGATGTCGTTGGACCGGGAAGAAGCTGCTCACCATCCATCGCTGACGATTTGCGTTTGTCTTCATGCGTTTGCTTTGCATTACTACTGTCCAAATTAACAGTAGCTCTTTGAGAAAATGCTTTTGAAAGAATACCTCCATGGTTTCTGGAAGACTCGATGCACTCCTAGAGAATTTGATGTGGCTAAAGAACGGAAGTCGTTTGAGTTTGTTGCTTTCTAAATTTCTGCACAAGTGATGGTGTGATGAAATATAATGGATATTAAGATGGTCTTGTTTTTTTTCTGGAGAAGTGATACGGTTTCTGGAAATTCATCATCACTGATGAATTGCAGTCTTCTTGGCCTGTGAAACTTGGCCCTCAAAAATAATGATGGCGTGCTAGTTCTGGTTAGCAACATTTTTACTGAGGTTGTGTTTTGTGCAGGGTTTCAGACGACCTAATATAATAATTATGTCTGCATGGTGAAAAAAAAAAAGCCGAAGTATTTTCTTCAGATATAACTTAATGATGCCCTTTGATGCACTTCTCCAGCACTGAGGATACTGTTTCCCAGAAGCTCCTTGCAACATATAACTCCATGGGTTTCCAAAAGGTTGAAATCCCTTCTGCATTTAAGCACGGCTCAGTTTTGGATCCTATTTTCAGACCTTTTTGTCGGCCACGACTCTGGCCCCTGAGTGTGTTGCCAGCTGCAGTAAGTTGCACTTTTTAAATAAGGATACTTGACACTCTGTCTCAGAAGAAACATGCAGAATTTACAAGCTTAACCCATTTTCCTGTCAATGGATTAATCAAGATTTTCAGCGTCTAGACTTTTTATGATTCAGGTTGGCATTCAGAGTTTTGCAGACTTTACATGCTCCACATACTGCCTTGAAAAGTCAGCTTTACAGGATTTGCTCGTTTCTTGTATCGATAATTAATGCACTACATATTTTGGTAATTTTTTACTTCCCGGTATGTCTTGACTTTGCAGCTGCATCTTGATTTATGTCTTGAAGAACAATGAAATCTTATCTTAGAAAAATACTAAACTTGTTTTAATTCTCAATTCGGAAAAAGTCATCTCATCTGTGAAAATTTAAGTACAAAGGTTCCTGCATTAAGAAGTATGTTGTTGAACGTGCTATTCTTGAAGACAAACATGCTTATTTGAGTTGCCAGGATGGATAATTTTTATAAGCCTGAAAAAAGGAAGTATTTTTGGATCAATATACATGTACAATGTACAGTATTTAACAATTTTTATAGTGTGAAGCAGCAATGATTTAACTGATAGGGAGGGGGGTCTGTTTTTTAATGAAGAACATGTACATAAAAATTATGTCTGGATGTTTGTCATGGGTGCACCGGGGGATGGGCGGGGGGCATCCTTCATGGGGTTGGTGCTAGCATGAAACCGTTGAGAAAGACTCTGATGGGGTGGAAACGTGAGGCCATTAACAATTGTTGTAATTTATGAATCCGATTCCTTCATTTGAATTTGAGGAGAATCCTTGTATGAAACTTGCAAATGAAAAAGTAGACAGGATTTCTGTTGCTCAAGATTTTGTCCAGAAATTTCGGGACATTAAAAGTAGTTATTTTAATATATCCCCCTGCATTAAGAAGTATGTTTTGTGCATGCTATTCTTGAAGATAAACATGCTTATTTGAGTTGCCTGGATGGGTTATTTTTATAAGCCTGAAAATAAGGAAATATTGGGGAGGGGGGGGGGCCCAGGGTCTATGCTTTTCAATAAAGTACATGAACATGTATCTGGATTTTTGTCATGGGGGGGGGGGAAGGCTGCTGGCATGAAGCCTTTTAGAAAGACTTTGATGGGTCGAAACATGAGGCTATTTACCATTTCTGTTGTAATTTATGAATCCGATACCTTCATTTTAATCTAAAGTAGCCTTTTTGAAACTCGTATTTAACTTAATTTGGACAAAAATGTACATTGTACATAAAAAAAAGCAAAACTTAAAAGGCGCACATATTCACCCTGAAGAGTGCTCAAGGCACATACAAAAAAAGAATTACAATTTGATTTATAAGCGACCGATTTTAAATTCTACCTTCAATTGTTCTTTTAAGCAATATTGCTTGTTTGAGAGAAGCATGGAAAATGTTATGTACTACTCTCCATTTTTGAGGGGGGGGGGGGGGGAGTTACACTAGAAAACTAATATAAGATCATGAAGAGAACTTTTAACTGCCATTTCTTGCCATTCAAAGCTTAACAATTTGACTAGTTTGAATACATGGTAAATTATTTTTGAAGGGTGGGTGGGGTACACCAGGAAAAAAAAGTAATGGCCCATAATTATGCACAAATGCCGCTCTTGAAAATGTCATACTACAATGCATGTTGGGGAGACAAGTATAGTTAACTAGGGTAAGTTGCCAAGATGGACGCTGTGCTGTAGTTTACGTGCAACTATGACAGGTTTTACCTGTGTGTGCTACATTGGTTTAGAATTGGCGAACCTTGGTGGTTGCCGATGTTACCAAAGGACATTTGGATTTCACCCAGAATCCTTTGTGCGGTGGTCATTTCAGGTCATGGCCATTGATATTGGGACACGCATATATGCATATGGACTATTGAGTTACGTCTTGTTTTTTGGGCCTAAATTATCCCATATCCCAAATATGAGCAGATTTGAAGGGGTTGAGTTTAGCATTTTTCATGTACAATGTGTACAATGTACACAATGTGCGTATGTAACTTAATTTTTGCCACAAAAACTGTAAAAAGCAACCCATTTTTTCCTAATGCTCGTGATCCTTGATAATTTAATTTGATTGGATCAAATATGAGAGGAAAAACACTAATTTTTGGTTAATGCAAGTCATTTAGATTCAAAATACAAAAAAAAATTTGAATAGTAAATTATAAAAACAGTCCTGTACAATTAATGTACATGTACTTTCACATGCATCATCATTTGACTTTAGTAACAAAGTCCATACCTTTAAAGGGCCCATGAAGAGGTATTTTGTCACATTACATTTTTGTGGCTTAATATACGGTTTGAAATTAACAAAACATAACATTGACTATTTTGATGTGTTTGTTATGCGTTAATACACTTTAATTGAGCCCCGAAAATGTGTGTCATTTGATTGCGCAATGATTTGTGAAGTAGACTGTGGTCAAACGTTTCAAAGACAGCTTTGGTGCTGAGTGGTCAACAATGCATTGTGTGTTATTGTCACACACATGGACCTGGTCAGCTGGTCCACTGTCTATGTCACAGATTTTATGTTAATGAGGAAGGGTGGGCGGAGCACGGCAACCCCCTAATTTTAGAAATCAATATTTATACGATTAATATGCATGTAAAAAATATGAAAAAAGTAAAGATATACTATAATAGGCATATTTTATTTTTTTAACCAATAAAAAATAATAATTCATGGACCTTTAAAATAATTAATACTGATTTCACAGGATTTATATGTTATAAATAATTAACTTGGCCAAAGTGCAGTTGCTTATAACAAAAATATACCTGCACAAAATGTCTTTCAACCAAAGGTAAGTTACTGTCTAAATTTATGTCTCCTTCCAAGGGGGGGGGGGTTGCAAGGGTAAAAAACCAAGACAGAGTTCAAATTACATGTCTAACAAAATGTTGAAGGAATTTTATTTAAAACGGTTTTATTAGACGATTTTAATACTAGGTCCCCATTACAATTCATTAAGAAATTACAAAGTTTAAAAAACGGATGTATACACTTCAGTTTCTGCTCTACTCTGCCAAAGTAAGAGGGCAAAACAACAGATTTACTCTGAATTTAACCATGGTCTACGTGCATGGGTCTCTAATAATTGAACCATTATAATAGCTATACTTGTACCAGAAGTTTTTTGTCGGTTAACATGAATTTCATCTAAACCAAATCTGGCAATTGCCCTATTTAACACCGAATCATTTGTCAATACATGCACATAATGAAAAAATTGCCATCGTTTCTAAATAGATTTACAATGTACTGTACATGTACACCAATACATCAGTGGCTCCAATTTGAACACTGGAAAGATGATTTGACTAGGCACGATTGATATGTTCACAAACATCTTCACCCATTATGTGCAGTGGAGAGATAACATTTATTTTACCAAATAAATATTAGACGAGTCTTGGTTGTGCAATATTTGGTCACATTCCTTGTGTTATACTGTGCAGTTGCAAGGGAACATTTTAGGCAATGCCAGTGGTGTAGCCATTATTTTTTTTCACTGAGGGATGGGGGGGGGGGGGGTAGGGGTAATTGCTTTTCAATGGAGAGCCCATGTTTTTTTTATGAATTATATGTATCTACTTTTTTTTATGGGGGGGCACATGTCCCCCCTTGGCTCTTCCACTGGGCAATGCGGACGGTAGACCACGCACAATATCTTCACATGCAATTTAATTCCTAAAATGGTAGACCATGGGCAGACGTCCGTGCAACAAGTCATTTGAGAATGAAATGCCAATACCTCTATACATGAAACAGTTTATGTACTCATGAAATCCAACCATTAAAAGCTGCCATGTGCAACAATTACCAAGTACATTGTATAGTTGGACGCCCGGGGGTGCATGTGTGAGTGAAATTCACGGTCTGCAAAACGAGTAAAACAAACTGGTGTTTCCACTGTTATTTATTTGGCTGTTGATACAAAAAAACATATAAGCAGAGAAAAATGTAAAGGAGCAATTCAGAATTGGTTTTTGCTAACGGAACAGTGTAAGCACTTTATGGAATCCACCATATACCTAAACTGACAAACCTGTAGATGTTTGAGATCAATCGGCCATCTGGGTCACGAGAAAATAGTGAAAAACCCATTACACATTTTAATGAAGTCGTCATGAATAATAAAACGCTTCTGAGCGATAAACTCCAATTGGGAAACTAGTTCATCTATTTCTCATCAAATGTGGCATTTCAGACAGAAATATTTCAAGGGATATTTTCTACTATCATCATCATTATACCGTGTAAGTTTTATGTAAATCTGTGATCTTGAAGTATATTTTGTCTTACCAATTCTGAATTGCTCCTTCAAGAAAAACTGAAGTGGTCGTGCAAGGAAATTACCTGTTGAAGACACCCTCATGCAAGCAAAAAAAAATGGTTAATAGGCCACACACACTACTTATCGAACCTACTGGTCTGAAGGAGCATATTGCCAAACTAAATTCGTCCTGGGGAACAATGCCCCCTAGTCAGATAATTATCAAATAATAACCAAATCCCGATCTTTCACATATTTTAAATATTTTACTTTTCTTACTGTATGGTTAAATGGTGTAAATTTTACCACGTTCAAGACATTTTAATAAGGAGGACCCCGCCCCCTCCCTCAAAAAATAAAAGAAAAAAAGGTACACTGTAACAGCCTTTCACACGATTAGCAAAACACAATGTATAACGGTATAAAACGAACTGATTGCCATTACTGTTTTGAACTTATGGTTTTCCGATTTAGAAGCGATACTCAAACTAAGTTCCACACATTATCTTAGAAAGAAAGAAGATATTGACCGGCCCGACACCGACAACATGGAAGTATTTTGACTCGCCCACCACTATTTACACTCTGGCAGCCATGCCGATCATTAAGGTCAAACTCTTTCTAGATACTGTAACTTGATTAAATTTATGTTCTCTGAGTAACTATTTTCTTTACTGCAAGTTCAGAAATGGATCACACTCAAAATACAACTTGTACAAAACTGTAAATTACTCCTCAAAGAAAAAGTAATCTGTGTACACTTTACCATGAAGTTACAAGGTTTCAACCAAACCACTTTTTTCTCTTCAACAAGCTCTTGCAGCAAAACTAAGAATTAAAACACTTTGTTTTTAACATAAAGATTAACGTCCCCAATGCTTAACTACATTATTATTGGCGAAACAAGGAATTAACAAACTGCAAGTGAAAGCAAATTGAAAGGTATGGTACATCATTTGTTTTTTGGAAGAGTAAATTCACTGCCATCTTCTAGTTTCAATAAACACACCATAATACCAACCTGTGAAAAAAAACTCATCAAATTAGGTCACCCTTGATCAAAACAATAAAAAAAAAGTGTTTAAATTTCATATTGGAATTTTTTAAACTTTTGTATTGGGCTTATTTTGATTGCAGCAGTTTAAATAAGCAATGGCGATTTTTAGGGTTTTCACAATTTATTTTCGCAATTTATTTTCGCAACTCTCGACAGTATTGTAGAAGAAAATTGGTACATGTATCAATGGTGAGCTTTCAGATTGAAACTAACATTGTTTGCCCTGATATTGGCCAATCCTGTCCTGAATTTGACAACAAATTATTTAATGGAATAATGAAGAGTAGCATTCACACTAACAACATGAAACAAAAATTTATATCTAAAACTCTGCCGGCTTTAATATCGAATACTTCAGTGATGGCAACACTGAAGATGGGAACAAGTTATGGATGTGTACTGTTTAACCGGCAGGCCTGGAATTACAGAGGCCCTGGTCTTGGCCTTGGTGCCCTTTGCAAAATGGAAATGGCCTTGCCCTCTTAAAGTTGAAATTCCAGGCCTGAGCAGTACCTACTCTGATAACTTGTCGCTGATTCCAGCTGGACAAAGTGCCGCCTTCTAACCAAATGTACAATAAACAATACCTATCGGTGCTTTGTGAATTGAGAGATCCACTTAAGTGTCCTCATGTGACTGGGTTCGTTTCAGAGATTGGAGAGCTTTCTCACGGAGTTCTCTTTCCATCTTCTCCCCTTCACTCTCTGAATCCTGCAAAAAAAAATGTATAAAAATAAATAAATAAATAAATAAAAAAAAGCATTGCTTTATAAATTGATGTATCGTCCACCAATGAATATTAAGATAAACCACACACCTCGGTACATTTATACCCCTACTCTTTCCCTATAAGATAAGTGTTGTATTTGTTTTGTTAAACGACGCCAGGTCCCATTTTTCTTGGCCTATTTGACCAGAAAATTTAGATTTTCATAGATTCAAGAAAGTTATAAAGCTTTTATTTATGGTATTGCTCACACACACACACACACACATTTTTTTTAACACCGAGTTGTGGGGGTTGTTCTGTTGTTCCCTTTCTATTGAATTACCTTGTGGGGACAGGGTTTTACAAAGAATAATGTGGGTACCTTTGTTCCTTTGTAAAATGTCTCCACAACGGTGTGTGTGCCTACCCACAAATACACACACACAAATCCACCAAATTAAAAGTGGTAATTAATTAAAAAACTAAATTGACTTGTTGTCGGGAACCTCAAATCCATGAGCCATGTACAAACAGGTTTTGAATGTTGCTTGTTTTTTGTGCATTGTCTGTGGCGTAAGCCAAACTTTTTTATGTTTTTCCATTTTAAAACGGCCAGTAGAAAAACTAGGGTCAAATTTTTAGGTGGCACTTCTGGCCAACTAAACCCTACTTTCCATGTACATTTTTCAGCGCTCTAATGGTATGCCGTTTACTATTTTTTTTTATTAGATAATCTTATGTAGAGGTAAAAACAAAAATACACTGCATGTAAATGGAGAAGTAGTTATCAATTAGAGGAACGTTCCCCCCACACTCCCTTTAATTACAGCGTCTGTAAAGTTTCATTCAAAGAAAAAAATTCTTTAATTTTTTTTTTTTTTTTCAAAAATCGGGCCATGCAAGTTTAACCCTATCTATTTGAAATACCCCTCCCTGTTCGATCTTAGCTGTGCCGTGAAGAGACTTGTGTATATATCTTGTATCGTATGTCTTGTTTCTGCCCCTTAAAAAAGTAGCCCACACCTCAAGTGGCCTTTGGGCCTTGTGATGAGCCAATTGCATAAACAAATATATAAAAAATAAACAAGTAAACAAACATAACCAATTTTTTGTCAACACCCAAATGTTCTGAACTATCTTTCATCAGATGGTAAGCCTGGCCTCGTGCTTAGAGTAGGCACCAGATAAAAACATCCATTAAATTTAAGCCATGGATGTAGTATATTTAGGGTGATAAGGTCCATCCATGTTTATTTGAACAACCTATCCTAGTACATTTGCCACGGGGGCCACTAGCACTCTGACTGACTGCATATGTCATGTGTTTGATATTTATGATAAAAAGCCAACACAGATCATACGCAAGGCGTCTTTAAGCAGTTGAACACATGTGCATGGGATCCAATGCTTAATGTCTAAAATAGGCCCAAACTACTCCAAACTATAGTAGATTCCGAAAACCAACACGCCTCTTGCTGGTTCGGTATTCTGGTTGGCTAAATCACGGTGACGAGTGGGGTTTACTAATGTAGGCAAGTGTATGAGATTTGTGCCACTGTGAACTACAAGGGCGGGGTGTCAAGACATCGTGCATGCACATTTTACAGGAAACAGTTCACGAACCAAGCTTCATGCTCAAAACTTTGAACTGGTTACAGCGCCCTCTTATCCTAAAACATTTCTTATTTCATTTTTTTGGACTAAGGTGTGTTATAAAACACATATGGACTAGCTTAATTCACAAGTGCACGTCTATGCACCTCTCCGGCCTCGGTCACTAGTGCACATCTATGCACCCCCCGGGCCTGTGAGTGACCAGAATAGGGTTCCATGTCCATAGAACCCTCCTCTGGTCTGCTGAAAAAGTGGCACAAATCATGTTCCTAAGAAATATTCACTCCAGGGACCCTTTAAATGTAAAAAGAGTTCTCTTGATTAGTTCCGGCCTGTCAATCAAACTGTGCGCATTGACCAATTGGATCATGCCTTTTTATCATGTGACCTCGGTCAAACTCGGTCACATGTCCAGCGTAAACGCACACAAACTAAGGTGTGTGGGCGGGACTTGTTGCCGAAGCCAGAATGGTCTATTGTTCAGTGCTTTATGTTTTACTAACCTGAGTGTTGTCTTGGTCTTTCTTTTGCTTCTTGTGCTTCTTGTGTTTCTTGTGCTTCTTGTGTTTCTTATGCTTCTTCTTGTCCTTCTTCTTGGCATCCTTGCCCCCGTCAGAATCAGAACCCTGTAAAACAGCCAGTGGAATTTATACCAAGTTTTTTCCGACACTACTTATTTTTAAATTGATTAGAATTGTTGTCAAGATAATATTATTCAAAGCTGATCATGTTTAATGTTTAAAGTTCAGTAGCAGTCTTTCTTTGAGAAATAAAGGACTGTTTCAGTAGAATAATTCTGGAACCGACTTCAAAATAATATTATTGAAAGCTGAACGCAGTCCTTTGGAAAATAAAAGACTGTTTCAATAGACGAATACAAGTTTCCCTTGGGAAACATGCCCTGATTGCCCTCCAAGCAGTGGCGGCCTAGCGAAGGCACCAGGGGGGGATGGTTTGGAAGCCTAAATTTGCCGACTGACATTACCAAGTGAAAGTAACAGTACAATGACATGAGATTCGCCAACATGTGGGGGTTCGGGGCGAGTGCTCAAGAGGTTTTCAGTGATTCAAAGGTTTGAAATGACCCTTAGATGGAAATCATTAGACGACTCATATTCGAAATGCAAGTTTTGAAAACCATACTTTTTTTGGCGAATCCCCAGTTGGAGTATATAGACGCAAATTCTAGTAGGGGTCCTGGGGGCAAAGCCTGAACTGCTCTATTTTAAGTGTTTTCAT
Organism: Marthasterias glacialis; assembly: GCA_911728455.2. Lineage (NCBI taxonomy): Eukaryota > Metazoa > Echinodermata > Asteroidea > Forcipulatida > Asteriidae > Marthasterias > Marthasterias glacialis. Next base: position 19,064,990 of record OU452224.1, read on the forward strand.
GTCTAATGAGGACCGTCAAGTTGCCGAAAATAGATCTTTAATTTTGAAATTCAAACTTCAAATACTTTGGGACTCGGGAGAAATCCTCTACCTTTGGAGGTTACAGGGGGAACAATTCTTATGGGGATCCGGGGGCGACGGCTTTTAGTATTTTCAGAGCGTAGATTTCCGCAAGTTGCCGAGAGTATTAAATTGGTAATTCAAAGTTTGACTTCTCACACTACAAGGATTAAACTAAAATTTTCACTCGGCAAATCCGGTCGGCAAATCTCTAGGCTTGCTGAATGGATTTGTGTTCAGCCTGAGTTAGGAAAAATATTGGGGGGTGACACACCCCCCGGTTGCTACGCTGCTGCCTCCAAGATATAAGATCAAGATAAAACAAACTGGAAGTATCAGGGCTTAAATCTTTTTCAGATACACATATCATTTCAACCTACCCTTGCTGAATCACTAGCCTCCTTGGTCTTCTTAGATTTCACAGGTGTTGGCTCGGGACTATCAGATGATGATCTTGATCTCTTCACAACTTTCTGTGATCTAGGACTATCTGACTGTGTGCGAACTTTAGACACTGGTGACGGAGAGGGACTGCGTCTTGCCTTCCGTTTGTCTGAGGATGACGACTTCCTCTCTGGGGATGGGGATCTTTTCTCGGGAGATAAGTGGCTACGCCTACGGTCTGTCTTCTCAGTATCAGGGCTGTTTTCCCATTTTCCACCTGGGCGTGGTTGGGAGGCAATTTCCGGGGAGTGATCCCGTTTTCTCATTTGAGGGATGGATTTTTTGTGTTGCTTCTCTGGGGTGAAGCTTCGTCTCCGTGGGCTACGTCGGCGCTTTTCTGGTGTTGGGCTTCTACGTTTGTCAGGAGTAGGGGGGCTTCTTCTGCGTCTCTCGGGGCTTCTTCTTCGTTTTTCAGGGGTAGGGCTTCTTCTCCGTTTTTCAGGGGTAGGGCTTCTTCTCCGTTTTTCAGGGGTAGGGCTCCTTCTTCGTTTTTCGGGAGTAGGGCTTCTTCTCTTCTCAGGAGTGGGACTTCGTCTTCGTTTCTCTGGGGAGGAACTTCTTTTGCGTCTATCTGAACTTGGACTCCTCTTGCGTTTACTTTGAGCAGGACTCTGTTGACGTAAGTCTGGGGTTGCACTTCTGTTGCGCTTATCTAAATTTCTCTTGCTTATCTCTGGTGTGCGGCTCCTCTTTCGCCTGCCCGCAATTGGGCTCCTGAGTTTTTTGGTTGATCGTTGAGGGGATGGACTATCCTGGTCAGATGAACTATCACTGGAATCTGATGGGAGGTTACTTTTTTCTTTAGCCCTGCGTGGTGGGGACTCTGCAACTTCCTTCTTTTTCTTCTTTGATTGGGTAAAAGTATTATCTTTCTCACGTGACTCTCTACCTCTGTCGCCAGATTGCCTACGTCTATCAGCTGGGCTTGAGCTTTGACGTCTTGAGGACCTCTTCTTCGGGGTCGGGCTTCTTCTACTTCTTACAGGGCTACGTCTTCTCTCGGGGGTAGGACTCCGTCTTCGGTATGCTGGAGAAGGCGTCCTGCGTCTTCTCGGAGAAGGAGTTCTGCGCCGTCTCGGAGGGGAGCGATAACGTCTGGGAGGTGTTGGAGATCTCCGACGTCTGTATGGACTGGGGGAGCGGAAACGCCGACGTGGTGGACTTGGTGAACGATATCGACGTTGAGGTCTATATGGTGAAGGTGATCTGAAACAAAATGGGAAAGCACGATTGAGACAAACCAAGATAGAAAGTGTTATACAAGAATTTACACTTTGTCTAGAAATGACATACAAACCTCCTTCGCCTTGGGGTGATGCTACGGCGACGTCTCTTTGGAGATCTTGAAATAGAACGGGTACGAGAACGAGCATTTCTCCTCCTTCCTGATGTCTTAGTTGGCTCCTTCGCGTTGTCCGAGTCAGATGATGAGGATTCTGTTGATGAATGACGCCGGTAGTGGCGTTGGGGAAATCGAGACTTCTTGACCACCACAGGCTTAGATTCTTCAGTCTTGTCAGGAGAATCATTATCAGAGTCTTTCTGCTTGACAAAAGGAGAGCAGTATTGAAAACATTAATTTTGTTGACTCTTTACCTTTCACAAACATTTTACAAAACAGTACGTGATTTCTGAGTTCAAGAAAGTAGATTATCGACTTCAAAAAGGTACTTACATCCATAGTTTTAACGTTGTTTTCTTTCTTCTTCTCCTTGGATTTGAAGTGAGACGGAGGAGGTGACTCTGATCCAGTGCTGTCATCGCTGCTTTCGCTTTTCTCTTCCTCACCAGAAGACTTCTCTGGAGACTTCTGCTTCTTGACAGGGGAAGGACTTTGTGATTTTTCCTTTGTCTTGTATTTCTTCTTAATTGGAGAAGGAGAAGGGCCTCGCGAGGAACCAGAGGAGGCAGAGGAATCAGAGTTGGAGCTGCTCGAGTCTCTGCGTGTTCGAGTACGTCGTCTAAAGAAATAAATACACAAAAGTTTGACAATTGAAAACTTGTACTTATAATTATAACCACTCAATAATGTTCTCCCTTTCTTATCTCTTTTAACAAGGCTTACCACCAGCATTTAGTAATTAATAATGTAAGTTTATAAACAAAAACAAAAATAAGAATATCCACTATGCACTTTTTAAAATATAGTATTTCTTTACAGTCAATGTGCAAAATATCTTAAAGATACCTATGTGGAGATGGACTTCTCCTTGGTGAGCGCCTTCTCTCAATGCGTCTCCTCGGAGATGGGCTACGTCTCCTCGGAGATGGGCTACGTCTTCTTGGAGACCTGCTTCTCCTCCTTGGAGAAGAACTACGCTTCCGTGGTGATGGTCGCCTTCTCCGAGGTGATGGAGAACGGCGTCTTGGTGACCGTGATCTTCGTCTTGGGGATGATCTTGAACGGAATCGTGGTGATGGACTCCTCCTGCGTCTTGAGTATAAAGGTGACCTAGATCGACGACGAGGAGAACGACGCCTTGGAGAGGATCGGCGTCTTGGTGACCTTGACCGAGACCTACGAGGAGTGCGAGAACGATGTCTTGTCTTCTTTCTCTTAGGAGATCTATCAAGATGCAAACACGACAAAAATATCTAACTAAAGCATTTTCAAGGATATTAATGCACTTTAGCAAATATGTACAAAAGCAGGCACAAATTTTAGATGCTTAACCCTTTCCTTACCATAGGCGACTTCGGTCAACAAAGAAGAAGAAAAAAAAAAATGTCGAGGTTCACCCTGTATTGACAAGCTTTCAATGGTTGGAAAGATCTAAATCAACATCAGATCTTTCCAATGTTAGTAAAATAACATACCGTTGCTACAATGCAATCCTTTCAAAATGGAGCAGAAAAAAGTTGAGTTTTCAGAACAAGAAACTGGCTGTTTCTTGATCAGAATAAAAACAACGCACTGTCAAAAAAGGAAAAACCTGACAATGGTTCATCAAAAAGGAATTCTGGATTGTAACTATTATCATGACCGCCAAACTACACTGTATTCCAAAAGTCTCAAAGGGGCTTACTTGGAGCGAGACTTGTTCCTTCGTCTATCTCTGTCCCTGGACCTGGAGCGGCTACGACTCCTTGAGCTGTCGCTTGATGATGAGCTGGACGATCGTCGTCGTCGGCTCTTCTTCTTCTTCGCATCCTCGTCCTTTTTAACATCTTCAAGGTCAGAATCCTTGTCACTATTTTTTCTGGGGGAGATTAATGTTCGGGATTTATTGACAGTTTCTCTGTAACACTTGGCTGGCTGTTTGGTCCTATGCCACAACAACTGATAACTGTATATTTCAAAGCACCTTAGGACTGGGATAGGATGGGTGTTTCTAATAGAACCTAAGACAAGTAAACTCGGGCAAAACAAACGGGTACTTACTCCGACTTCTCCGCAGCAGGTGTTTCATCATCCTTGCCCAACGGGAAAGATCTCTCTCTGTCTTCCATCTTAGATTTGCTCTTTGGGGATTCTGATCCACTTCGAGAACTAGAACCAGATCTTGACCCATGACCTTCCTTCTTTTCTGGTGACTGATGAGGCTCCCAGTCCCACTTCCCAGGACGAGCATGAATCCTGAGGTTTCAAGAAAAGATAATCAGGCTTATATGGTATTTTGGATTTTGATCTCCTTGCGTCTTAAGTTTTGAAAATTTAAATCATAATAAGGGCTATATTCTCACATTCTCCACAAGTATAACATCCACTTACTTCTTATCCGGAGTCTTTGAACCAGATCTTTCCCGGTCTCCCCCTCCATTCATTCCATCGTTGTCTTTCTTGTCTCTGCTCCTCCTGTCCTTACGATCCCTGTCTCCATCTTCTTCCATATCGCTGCCATGACGACTCCTTGACGACTCCTTTTTGTCTTTCTCCTCCTTTTCTTGCAGCTGCTTGAGGCCAGTTTGAATGCGTTCCTGCTCCAGCTGTTTTTGGACAATGAAAAGGAACCCAAGTTACAAAATGTATCACAATAACCTATATTCACTCAATAATTCAGGAGAAATTGCATCACACAAAAGAAAACTATGAAGACATATTCTCTATCAAAACCTTGTCTAGGGCCCAATTTTGTACACCTGCTTAAGCAGAAAATGTTGCTTAACAATTTTCTGCTTTTCTGCTAAGCTTAAGTTAGCAGGAAACCAGTCAAAAAGTGGTACATGTGTAATGGTAGTTTGGCTGAGAACCTTGTACCGGTAAGCAAAATTGTTTTGTGCTTGGCTACTTTTTGTCAAAAATACCGCAAATTGCCAAAGTGAAGGATTGAGAAGTACCCAGGCCAATAGGCCCAAATAACAATTGCTTATCACAAGGCCAGGCATTCCAATTGTGTCTAAGCCCAAATAATTTGGTGTGGAGTGACAAAGGAAAGGAAGGTATGGGAAAATTGAGGCCACATGCTAGTCAAACTTTCTAGTCTGTAAGGGTTTTAATTGAGTTGATCTGGTCTGATTACCTGTCTCTTCTTGATCTCTTCCTTCTTCTGTTCCAAGAAGGCAGCTGGGATGCCAGCGATGTTGTCCTGTGCACTTGTCAGAAGTTCCCAAAGCTCCGACATGAATTTCATAGCATTCTTGGCGTTCAGGAATCCGGTCAAGTTGATCTGCATCGTCTTCGGGTTGGGATTCTGTGAGAAAGGGAAAGCGAGGCCAATCATATTATGAGGAAATGTCAACGAGCAAATGTGTGCTTCTTTAGAACAATACCTTAACAAGGTTGGGCTCAGGCTGATCTTGGGTACTGACCTTGGGTGAAAAGTTTCAATACAAGATAGAAAACATTACAATGTCAGGCCTGATACTTTCTTCTTGCGAGGGCACAGCAGATTTTCCTTAGGAGAGGGCACCTCAATGAGTGAAAACGTTGATTTGTTCGGGAATGTTTTAAGGGTTTTGGTGGAGTGTCGTGGCCGAGCAGTTAAGATCACTGGACTCAAGTTCTGCTGTTGTTGTCAGCAAAGTGTGGGTTCGAATTCCAGTCGCGGCACTTGTGTCCTTGAGTAAGACACTTTACCATAATTGCTTTGTCCTTCGGATGGGACATTAAACAGTAGGTCCGGTGTACTAGGATAGGTAGTGCACTTAAAAGAACCCAGAACACTTATCATGGAAGAGTAGGGGTTTATCCCGGTGTTTCTGGTTCACATGGCAAGCACCCTTATCTACAAGTTTCCTCAGGCTTGAGAGCTACAGTGATTAAGTTCACTTATGAGGCATCCTTGGTTTCATTACCAGAAATATATAATAATAATTATAATAATAAAAGGGGCACCAAGGCAATGACTAGGGCCATGAACGCCTCCGTTGTCTCTGTCTGAAGTGTCAGGCCTGCAGTGTAGCTATCTTGATTGTTCCATCCACACAACCAAACAACGGCTGTAACCCAATCTAATGTGACTGAAGCAGGCCTCGATCTTAAGAAAAACGGGGGCAGGCCTTTGCTGGCCAAATCAGAGAACTTGTATAAGGGCATGCTGGCCAAGTTGGTAGTGACAGTGCAATTTTTCTGAAGGGCACGCAGGCCAACTCAAAAGGGCATGAGGCCAATGGCCTCGGTTGCCAACCTCTGTTTTGCACATCATGACAGCAACAATCATGGCTCCCAGGAAACTTTCACACAAAATTATGCACATCTCGACTGGGGAGAACATGGTTTGACAAAATTTTGTTAAGTGTCAGTTTGCTTCAAATTAACTGCAAGTATGAAAAAAAAAAACAGTTTCAAGATGGCCAAGACATTACTTAATATTAACACTCCCAATGAGCAGGCTACACGAAGTGACGCTGTGAGATTTACCATCTGAATTGATTGTCAGGTTTATGGACTTGACTGGTTAGATTTTTATTTTAAATCCATAAAACAGGTGGTGATTTCTGTTCACTGTGCCACTGCAGTGACACCCGCTCCAAGCCATCACCAAATGACTTCCCACAAACTGCCTCGTTTATTTAAGTTCTCAAAAATGAAGGAGGATAAATTTTTTTTTATAGAGTTACTATAACGGAAACATTGAGGGAAAAATGTTCAAAAGGGGGAAAGGCGAGATACGTTTGACAATAATCATGATGAAAACAAATCATTTAAAAAAACTTGACACACACTACTGAATACAAACCAAACCAAACCGTTTCGTTAATTTTGTTTTCGGTCTAAAAAATCTCTCAACAAAGTTGGTTGTACCGTCATTCTTCCAAAAGCCGTAAAGCCGGCATGACACAACCGGTGTTGTCGACCAGCCTTGACGAGCTACGAATCCTTGCCTGTTTCTTTATCAACGTCATCATATAGAGATGGAAGAATTTTTTTACAAACATCTATATATTGAGAGATGAGATGGGTACATTAAGAAGCCTTTTCTACACTTGGGAAATAAAACATTGTTAACAAAGACAGTCGGACGCATGTTGTTTGGACTCTTTACAAGTGGTTGACTGAGGAACATTCACATCTTATTTCAATTTTTTTTTTTTTAAATGTGTGATAAAATTGTGTCTGATTAGGCACAATACTGCCAGAAACTGGATGAAATAATCAACAGTGAATTTGCTTTGTTTCATCTTGCAAACGGCTAAAATGTTGTTTTTAATTTTTAATCTGTAAAAATGTAACAAAGGTAGTGGTTCTGTGAAAAAAAAACAGTGACCTGAACTTAAAGCTGTAAAGGCAACTTAAAAGTTTGTTTGCTTTCATTCTAAATTTCACACCCCATTTGGTGTTTTTATGAACTGTAAGGCAAGAACAGTCTCAAGTCTCTTGTGGCAGATCAGTTTCAACATGACAGAGTTAATGTGGGCTGTTGATTAACCTATCACAGCTTGTTCAAGAAAGTCATTATAACATCCTCTAAAAGATGATAGCTGTTAGGCCTAACAGAAAGTATTGTTTCCTGTAACTCAACCAACTGCTCAAAGACATGCCAACCGTAAAAAAAATTTATCAATAATTTGAACAAATTGAATATCTGTTTTCCTTGCCAACTGCATGTTTCACTACTATACCACCAGAATTCAAAAATTCAATATTTTATCAAATGTCTGAACTAATTTCCAGATGTACAGTACTCACACATCAAATTCTTGCTGTCCAAATCTTCCTTTTTATTGCAGGTAAATGAATTTCTCTTTGGTCAATGAACTTTATTACTCAGTGAGCACACCTACAAAAAAATCATGGAAAAATCCCTGTCTACCGACTCTTATTTTTTCAGCATGTTACAGGAAACAAAAAATATTTTTGTTAGGCCTCATTATACAAACATCTCAGGAAGCATACGATTGAAGAAATGTATCAATGAAGTTTTTAAGGGGCAAGGTCAACAGAACATTACTGCACTACCATGGAAACTTGAAACTTGACTTTTTTGGCCTTACAATGATTATTTCATTTTACGACACAATCTTTATCACGTGGAAGCAAACCAGTTCCTTAGGAAGTTTTTTCTAAAATCAACAAGAAAATTACAAACATACTTACAAATGAGCACCAACGATTTCTGATGCTGACGGCAGCGAAGTGAAAATGAAAAAATAAATTTTAGGAGTCGTAGTAAACTTACTTTAGTGTCTTGCAAAACAGCTCAATATTATCACCTTGTACTCACCGTTTCAAATCACGTATGAAAAGGTTCATGTCAAGTGTTTCCTTTTCTAGGCTTTGTAAAAAAATTGGCAACAAACATTTTAAAACAAACCTGTTACCGCTCATCTTTTATTGGTCCATACTCATATAAGATTTTCTCGTTAGGCTTTAATATTATCTTACCTCTTAATCTCTCCTGGGAATCTTGATTTTGTTTATATAGTTGCTCCAAGTTGGATTTATCAAGCGCTTTAATTGCCTAGAGATGCAGCGTGGCTTGAAATACCAACTGGACCACTGGCCAAAGTCCAGTATTTCTAGCATTGGGCCATGCTCCATAACCAAATAAGTCCTGTGGCCTAATTTTTATTCAAACAATTTAAAAAAATTTCAAATGTATACTATTCCATTTTAAACCTCATTCTAAAAGTTAAGCAAATATAAAAAATAACAAAAATATTCCGGGTCTCATAAAAAATTTTCTGGTCCTGCTGGTCCACTAAAATTTCTGAGTTATAATAACCTGGATTGGTAGAGGAACATTGATGTTCCAGTGTGATTTAGGGAACAGTTGCACAAACAACGACGGCAAGTACTAAAAATTTCTAAGCATAAAAAAGATATGCTTAGTAGAATCAGGTTCAATCCAACACAGTAGGTAATGTCCTGCTAAGCACTTTTTTCTTCGGAGCTATTGTATAAATGGGCCCTTGAACACAAATGTTCACAGCAGGTGAATTGATGACGTCGAACTTGTGCATGGCGTATCATGCGCATTTCCACAAAACCAGATGTCTAGTTTATCTGCTCTTAACACTAAGTTTGGAGATTCGTACTCTATGGGAAATGACTCTCAGTGTTTTGCGAACCTAGCTAACTTACCTGGGCTCAACTTCATGGCTCTGCTTTATGTAAGCCAAAAGTCTGAGATGACGGAAGCAGAAACATCCCCGTTTAACGTTTTGTTTCTACGTGTGTGAACTCTACGTTACTAAGCATTTTCACTTAAACAGCTAGGGCAGAAATTCGGCACTTACACTGTAAGCGGAGAATGGTGACTGTAAGCACAGAGTTCCAGAAAATTAGGCCCTGCTCTTAGACATGTCTTAAAACGGTACTGCAGGAAAGTTTAGATTTGTGCAAAAAAAGTCATACTTACTATTTCACCACAGAAAAAGTCCAACCTACGCTTTGGAATAGCGCATGTACCATTCCGATTTTCAGACCTCTTATAAAATACAAACAGGCTTTGGATTAAACAGAGGTCACCAATGACATGGGCTCCACGGTCCATAGTCCTGGCTTTATTAATAATCCCACAGAAATGTTTTCTTACTCAGGAATAGTTGCTACGCCAGAACTGAAAATCCAGGGTCAGGCTTTGTTGAATGTCTTCCAAACATGGGCATGTTAAATTGCAGGGCAAAATAAGCCTTTGAGAATATGACAAACAGGCCTACCGCTCAGGTGTTTTAACTTGGAGCGAAAGTATGTCACCTCAATCAAATCCACTAAAAAGTTTAAATATTCAAAGAAACCTGTTCAGCCTCATGAATCGTGAATATGTAGTAGGCAGTTGGAATAACAAGAAGCTTCTGTATGAATATGTATGAAAGGGCTGTCACTCCAACCAGGCAAAGCCATTGTTAACCCTAGAGCATGATAACACAACAATAGAAATTCCTGAGAGGGTTATTTACAGAGTCTTGATTTGGATATCTATGCGGTAAGATCTGAATGAGAAAGGAATCCGAGGTGAAAGTTGAATGCACAGGTGAATAATAAATTAGTAGATGTACTAGATGTACTGAGTATCAAGGGTTTTAGTTTAAGGGGAAGTTGTCTTCAAGCAGCTCAGTGTGTATAGGGCTTCTAGATTCCAGTACACTGCCCTGCCGCATTGATATTTGCTACATGAATTTGACCAGGCTTGTTAAGTCTACCAAAGTGAAATTGTACTTCCAAGCTTTTCTGAAGTAACCTTCCAACTTTAGCAGGAGAGGAAAGTCCAGACATAGATAAGAATTGGTAAGAAAAACACAATTTTGCTTCCTTTTTAGTGCTGCATCAGTTATTCAGTTAAACGCTTTTAAAACGCTCATTGGCACAGTTCAGTTTAGTTGTTTTTTTTTGTTCGGCTAATCATGAAAATGTATACTTCCTTTCTTAGTGGAAGTGACCGGAAATTTGTTATGTTATTTATTGTTTTTAATATTAACGAATGCTAAAGATAATTATTTTTATTTAACTCCACAAATGTCATACATTTGGTGGAAGGTAAAGTAATCGGTATGGAATTATATATCCTTTCAATGGCTGATTCTAACCCATATGGAAGGTCGTCGTGTGCCTAGAAAAAGGTCGTAAGGCTGTACAACCTCTTTCTGTGCACACATATTAGCAAATTTTTGCCCCAGCAGTAGGTCACGAACAATAACAGCTCTTTTGAAAAAAATAGGGCATAACTGTTGTATATTTCCTGCTAGAATGACACCCGAGGCATATTTTCCTATTCCTATGCCTGAAAACGACCAAACTTTCACACCAAGTTTTCTTGAAACACAATATTGGACAGTAATTGCTTACGACCTCTTGTCGGCCATGCTTTTGTAGCGTCCTTCTTCCAGGCACACGATGAGGTGTACTTTTTAATAGCTACACAGAAAGCCAACATACTACTTCTGAAAGGTGCAGTTTAAATCCTATTTAGGGAATCACAAATGCAAAACAAATTACGCAAACCTCTGCTTGTGACAAGGCCGCTGACTTCACGATCAGGACGATGGGCTTTTTCCCAAACCTCAGCTTTTTTAGGCTGCATCTTCGGCTTCGTTTGTCGTTGGAAACACTGTGCAGAATGTGCACTGCTCCAAAATTGATGACGGAGCCAGAAGTCAGAGCTGGAGTCCAAAGCCCGAGGTTTGGAAAAGGCCCCTGGCTTAACTTTCAAATCAGCAATGTTACCTGTGCGTCGTCTCGGGGTTTTGGGTGCTTTAACATCAGGATCGCCTGCTTACAACCCCTTCAGGACATGGTTTGCTTCCAAACATATTTACCTCAAAATACGCCACAAGATTAATCAATTGCATTATACACCTGTTTACCTCTTCTTCCAACTGGTTGAAGATGAACTCGATCAGAACATCGTCTTCGATTCCCAACATCTCCGTGACTTTCCTCGTGATCCATGGTTTGAGTGTGTCCATTTGGATCTTACTTGTGCTCACCTGTATTCAAAACCAAAAGCACACAACGATCAAAGTCTGTCGAAGCCTTTTTTCCCCGCTTGCTAGCTCAACTCGAATGAACGCTTCAACTTGTTTCAGGCACTGAACACTCTAGGGCTTAATAAATACCTTCATGGTAATACCCGCCATCTTGTTTACAACTGGGCAGATTTGTGTATTTCAAACACGCGTTGCATGAAACTGCAACTCGGCTCTCGAACTATCACGCACCTTCCCAGAAGCATGCATGAAGTTCAGGCACCGAGTTGCAGACTGCAAGGTGTGTTCGAAATAAAACAGATCTGCCCTCTGAACAAGATGGTGCAGATTATCGTGATTGAGTTTATTGTGCTAAGTGCTTGAGACGTAGTTCCTTCTGTCATCTTCTTATTTAAAGTTCACTTTTTACCACAAACTGGAGTGCGTCCTTGCAGACGAAGTTCAAGAGGCATGTGCTTCACTTTTGCCAGACATTACAATAAGGTTTACCTTCTTTTCCAGCACTGCAGCAAACTTCATGTTCTTCATCAGTTTCTTCTGCTTGTTAGCAAACCGATTGTCCTGGTCATAACTGGTACCCTGTACACATTGAACATAAACCAAACATACTTTTAATTGCATGGATTGTTTATGACTCTCATTCTTAAGACGACGTTTAATCTTTGAAAGACACCGACGGAATAACGAAATACATCAGTTGGTTTAGAAAAAAAAAAAGTGTTTTCTGTCTGTACATGTACGTAGACTAAAACATTTGTGAGCGATTGTGTGGCAAATAGAAATACTACTACTAGTTACTACCAACAGAGGGCGCAATGCAATGCAGTTAAACTAAATGGTATCATGCAACAAAACTGCTGATGTTATCATATTCAGTTGTCTTTCGCTTGCTCTGTGTTGTAATTAAAAGAAGAGTCGCAAAAACACTTTTCCTTTGAAATTCATTAATCATGCATTGTGCACATTGCGCCCTCTACTGTTTGTATCCCACACTCGGCAACAGCAGCTGCAGCTCGACTCGGTCAGTCCCTCAGCAGTCGATCCAGTCACAGCGTGAAAGTGCAAAAACAGACCACAGAAAGCCACCCCATTTACACACCCAACCCGCACACAAAAACACTGATATTACATCTGAGGAGTCTTTATGCAAAATGCATTAAGCTGACAATAGGGTAATGGTGAATATGTAACGTAAGTCAAAGCATTTGACGACTGAAAATGAAATTGTTTACCCGAAAAAATCCAGCGTCCGCCATGCTTGCAAGTTTGGGTAGCTCTAAAAACAACAGTACGCATGCGCATCCAGCCCCGCTTTGCAGGTTTACACCACTTTTTTATTGTACTGGAAAAGTAATGTCTAATAATTTGTTTACAGCTATTTTTTCACTCTCATTAATAAAAACATTCATATTTTATATAATTTTTTTTGTATAATACTATTTTTGTTATCATAAGGTCAACAAAGCACTATTTAATTACCACACTAAGCAGAATAAATAAAACTTGTTTAAAGCGCCATTCAATTTCCAGAGATCCCTCCACTCATCCCTAGTCTTAGAGATCTATACGTTATAGCTCAACCACGCTACACGTTCCTGACCGCACCCTCTACTGCGTGATACAGGGTAGCGCCCTCGTTGAATACTTGTTGGTAATTATTAACATTTGTAGCGTTTTGTGACAAGACTAAAGCAAGCAGCAACAGGGAAGCTTGCGCACCAAACACACTCACTACACACGTGTTAATATAGTACAGAGTGTAAATAAACAGGAACATCATCAACAGGGCTTCTTGCAATTTCTTGCATTTTTGTTCCTGGTCTTTCGTGGTGGAGAATCCAAGTGAAGAGGAGATCATGAGTGCGCTGTAAGAGCAAAAGTATGTGGTAAGCAGCGCCATGAAATTGGACAAGATGAGCAGCACACACCACTGGTGTCACCAGAGAGAGGATAGACCTGATTTAATAATGATAATTTTATTATTTAATATTAAATAATTAAACTTTTAAAGATGTACTTCAGCTGGTTTCACATTTTTACTGTTCAACACTGAATAATCTGGTTGTTATCACTTCTGCATCTTAGTGATTCACTGCTTAAAACCCTCAATCTCTGGGTTGGTACGCTTTTATTTGCAGCGAAAGCGCGCTTTTTAGCTTAGCGCGCTTAAAATAAGTTTGTTGATCCCACCGAGCCAGAACAGGCTCTCCCAGAGTACTCGCATCAGGTCGAGGCGGCAATTCAGACCTGCGTACTCGGTTGTGTACTTCCGGCATAGATTGTTTGCGATTTTCGCATGTTTTTGCTCGTATTGCTCACTGGTGGTACACTGATTCCAAGGGACCTTCAGTAGTACGCGTAGTGTAACACCAGGTAGCAATACACACAGTGTTTTGAGTGGATATCATTCACTCTCTGGGCATGCCAGATGTCTCCTAAGGACCTTCAAGAAGAATACAGAAAGTTTTGCGCATAATAAAGCGTATTCATTTGAATACGCAGATAAAAGCGTACCACCCATGTAATTGAATGCAAAATGCGAATAACTGCTTCGCAATTCGCAGGGTTATTGTTGTGTGGGTTTTTAATTCAGTCTCTTTTTTCTCGATCATATTCTTTACTTTGATTTTTACTAAGTATGATGTTTTTAATCGTTCTATCTTTTATTAATTTTTTTCTATATTTTTTAAAATAGTTTTTATAACCTGATCTAGTTTGATAAGTAGTCATACCATGGAGGTAGAAGCTCCATGAATTTTACCTCCGTGATTGTTGTACTTTTGATATACAACAAATTCTTTCATTGTCTATTTAATTTATTAACTTTTTTTGCCAAGGTTAACAAATTAAAAAAGTGTCTTTTCAAGGGAGTATACTTATTTCCTTTGTCCCAATTCCCCTTTTTTTTTTAAAAGAAGTAAATCGCATTTAGTTATTAGAACCAGGCCTATTATTCACCACTGCATTACACTACCATTCTACATTGTAAACTGCTGGCAGTAGAAGAGATGTAATTTACAGGCCATGTCATGGGGTCAAACGAGGCATTTTACAGGCAACCAAGTTCCAGGCAATCATCGATAAGAAAAGTCATTCAAATTTCAGTGTTCTCATTGTTTTCTTGGTGATGGCGAGTTACAGTGAAAAGAATGTCTTTCGTGCTGCCAAAATGTTCCTTTTGCGTGCGGTGCGCATGCAGTTGGTTGCCTCCAAGTTGCTTGTAAAAATTGCCCTGTGTGGTAAAGTGTCTGGAAATACTTCCATACCTTATGAGCATCAAGAGTTACTTAATAAAATCAACCTGCGAAAGTTTCAGCTCATTTCATTGTTTCCTTTACGAGAAAACAATACAAAGTCATTCAGCGTTTTTGTATTCATTCTAACGGCCGGAATTTTCGTCTCATGAGACGAAAAATCATTTGTAGATCTTTTTTCACTAATTATTCGAAAACGATAACACATCAGACAGAAATACTTCACAGGAAGTTTTCTACCATCATCGTCATTATACCATGTAAGTTATGTGCAAATCTGTGAACATTTTGTTTTTCGGTGTTCCCAAAAGTGAATATGGGTTTTAAGGGACATGGTTGTACATGTTCTGTGTTTAAACTGTTGAGTGAGTCCGCTGAGTGCACCTGCCATATGCATTCACCACTGAATTTGTGAAAAAAAATCCTTTATTTATAATTGATTGATTTTTTTCATATCAATTTCACACTCGTTTTACAGATGATCAATCAAACTCGGTGACTGCGTATAAACTGTACAGGATGACAGTGTCTCGGTTACTGCAGATATGCTTGCTCCTCCTCGTTTGCACTTCATCTCTGAGGAGTGCCCTCGCTGATGACGCTCGGCCACCGTCAATGTGGCCAGGTCACATGATGCCTCTCGGGGCAGCATCCGACCGATTACCTGTCACAACTCTGGAGACATTCCCCTCTCCGCCTGAATTCTTCAAGAACTACGTCTATCCGTCTGTCCCAGTTGTCTTCAGAAATGGAGCCAAGCGTTCACCTGCGTTTGACAAATGGAATGATGGGTATCTGAAGAGCCTACCCCAGGCCCACCATCAGATCGACGTTGAAGTGCGGAAGGTTGAGAACAGGAGTATGCCAACCAAAAGGATGACATTTGCTGAGTTCCTTGACAGATATGAAGCTCACGATGAGTATCTTGTAACAGCAGTTCCAGAATTTTTGAAGTAAGGAAGGAGGCAATGTATGCACTTTAGTGTCTATCACCTAACTAATTTTTTCCTTAATCTTTGATTCTTACTCCTGCTACTACCATCATTCTTGGTTAAATACAGTATATCGCAAACTGAAGAGCCCTTTCTCATTTCTAACCCTACATACTTTTCTCATCCATAGAACTTTTTGGGGCATTCAGGTTGGCTCAGTGGTTTCTTTCCCTGCCTTTCACCTCTGTGGACCCCGGTTCGAATCCCGGACCGGAGCCTCGCATAGTGGATTGGGTTTTCAGTGCCTACCTGATTGCATGGGTTTTCCCAGTTAAGGGTTTTCCTCCCACATCTAAAACTGACCTTCTTTATCATCTTCTCTACACGGGTATCTTCAGGCCTACAGGTCACAGTGCTAGTCACATTTGACTGCTCCCTTGGTTTCATTACCACAAAGATATAATTAATAATAATGCAGCCATCTTGTTTATTGTCCTACATCTATTCAAATCAATTTGTACCACAATCAAGGCAGGAAGGAACTATTAGACTCAGGGGTGGGGGGGGGGGGGGTGGGGTGAGGATTTGCCTTAACTTGTTCAGTAACTAGCCAGCAGAACCAGTTAGTTTGAGATCTCACTAGTCCACCAGCTCTTTCTCACTAGTCTATATTTCATATTAAAGCCCCAGCTCAACATTGGTAAGAAGAAAAACATATATGTTCACAGATTTACATATACCTTACATGGTATAACGATAATGATGGTAGAAAACTTTCCTTGAAATATTTATGCCTGAAGTGTTATCTTTTTTAAATACTAAATGAAATAAGATCCAAAATTAGTTTTCGTCTCAGTGAGATGAAAACTCTGCCTATAGGAATGCGTACAAAAATGCATTTGTTACCGTTTTCTCGCAAACAAAACAATGAAATGAGCTGACATTTTCACATGTTGGTTTTATTACATCTTGATTTGTGCAAAGAATGGAAGCATGTACAGTAAGTTTACCAATGTTGAGCTGGGGCTGTAAAGGAGGTTGCTGGGGAAATCGACAAAGATTGGGGCAGCTTGAAAAAAAAACTAAATGTTGTTTTAACTTCTTCATTATCTGCAACCATGACTGACTAGTTCTCTCCCTTTTTTGTTTATCGAACACCATTGTCTTCCTGTGTTGACCCTTTGAACTGGCGTCACACGCGCCCACGGTCTGCCATTTTGAAGAGTCAAAACACACGTAAAGCTATATGATGGGTGGCTAACACTGTGCGCACTTTGCCAAAAATGCGCTCTGCACGGTAGCACACAGGGAGACTGTCTCCCTAAATGGCGCAAGATTTATCGTGTGATGACGTCAGGCGAATTGAGATAATAAGCTTCTTCTCTTATTTGTATAACTTCCCACTCTCCCCACCCCTTAATTTTTCATCTGTCACTCTTCTGTTCTGTGTTGTGTAAAGTAGTAGCTTTTATCCATCAAAAGAATTTCAATTTTTTTGTTTTTTCAAATCGGTGATTGATAAGAAATTGTATCTTTTGTTTGTCTGTATGTGACTCATTCTGAGTTCTTCATATTAATCCACATTTAAACTTGTCAGCTTGTCTGTCTTTATTTGACTCATTGGAGTTCTTAATAATAACAATAAATTTACGTCTGTCTTTATTTGACTCATCCTTAGTTCTTTATAAATAGGCCTATCCCACACATATTCAAATTTGTTTAGTCTATTGACTGACCCTTACAGAATTCTTCATGTATAATCCACATTCAATCTTGTTTAGGCTTTATTTGGGTCATCCCTCCCTAATTCTTCATAAATAATCCAGATTCAAACTTTGTCTGTCTCTGTTTGACTCATCCTTAGTTTTTCATTGATAATCCACCTTCAAACTTTGTTTGTCTTGTAGCGTTCCAAAACATTGAGCAGTTATGGACACAGAATTGTTTCATGTTTGTCATATTACTTATTTTCAATTTTCTTTAAACTCAATAATTATCATGTTTTAAAGTTTTTATCATCATACATATTCCAATTTTGTCCTACTTGCACTTTCACCCAGAGAATTACTCCTATTGTTTCCACGTAAATGTTTTATGACCATTACACACACACCGTCACTACCTCATGGTCATCTAATCACCCACACAGTTCCATATTTCCAAGTTAACCTCCTACACACAACATGTGTGTTATGTTACTTGAAGGTCAGTTTCTTCCAAGAAACTTAGTCTCTTTGTTTTTAAATAAACTATTGACTGACTCATTGTTCCTATTTACAGTTGAACAGGGTTAATCATTCTTATAAATAGCCTGCATTCATTCATTCTACGATGTACATCTAATCTTCAATTACACTGTTGTAGTATGCAGTTATTGTTTGGTTCTTCAACATAATAAAGTTCAGTTGTAACAAATTTGTGTATCGACAGTAACTCATTTCTGCCGTGCGCTAAAGTCTCCATTTGACTCATCCTTAGTTTTTCATTGATAATCCACATTCAAACTTTGTTTTGTCATCATTTGAGTCTTCCTTAGTTCTTCATGTAATCCACATCCACATTGATTTGGTTTCTTGCCCTGTTTTGATTATTTTAGGACGGATGTTCTCATACCCCCGCCTTTAAATTGTGATAACATCACAGCTAACATGGTTGACACTGTAAGTACAATAACACTAGACTTAGTTTAGTTTTGCATGATTACTGATTTAAAGCCCCAGCTCAATATTGGTAAGAAAAAAAAAAAAAGTCTTGGTGCCCTTGCTATTTCAAAAACAAAGTAATCAGGTCTGAGTCCAGCAAAAGTCCAACAGGGTTGTCAGTAATTATTACAAAATCCAGTACTGATTTGAGTTGACAGATTTTTAAGAATATCCAAAATTGGTCCAAAATTACATAATGGCGTCTTGAGATCGCAGGGGAAACATTTGCCTGTTCTCACGTCAGCCAATGTCAACTGCTGAGTAGTTGTTAGCTGGTCAAATGCTAGTTAAAACACCTGACGAGGACCCGTCAGAATTCTCTCCAAGTGGTCCGGCTGTCTAGTTTAGTGTTGAAAAAAATCTCAGTTTAGTATTAAATAAAAAGTAGTGACACATCTGGTGGACTGGTGCAACTGCAAGCTAACTAGTCCTGCTGGCCATTCTTTAAAAAAGGCTGAGAGAAAAATCTAGGTTAACGTAAGAAAAACTTCTTTTTTTCTTTAGGTAATTTGGTTTAGCAGTGGTGGTACAAAGTCAGTGTTACACAATGACGACGTCGACAACATTAACTGTTTATTCAGAGGTCAGAAAGAATTGCTGTTTGTTAACTACACAAAATACAGGCACCAGGTAAGTTTAGGAGAGACCAGTTCCGTTTCCATGCGGGGGAAACATTTGCGTGTTCTCACGTCATCCGGTGTCAACTGGTTAATCCTGATGCATGATACTTACAAAATTCTTCACTGGAAGTTATATTTAGTCTAGAGACTTTGATTTTGCCGGAGCTCCAGACTGTAAGTGATGCATTTTGTAAGATAACAATTATTTTGCATCAAACAATTTGGCTCGGCAAAACAGAATACCCCATGGCCTCGCAATTGAACTTGGCAGAGTTTTTCTCAAAGGCTCGTACACCCGTTTCAGACTGGCGCTCCAGAGTCGTGTTGAACCAAATAGATTAGGAGCGACTCTAGATTTCGGTTTCAGAAATGCGAACTTAATTAACATAAATTTGCATTAGGTTTGGCTCATGACAAGATCAACATCTGAACCCAAGACGCTCCAGAGTCGTTCCGACCGACTGCAACAGTCGATCTTTCGACTTCTAGCGCATCTAGTCGCTCCTAACTGTTTCAGACGTCAAACTTTTCATGTACTTAATTCAATAATTTGGTTCAGTGCGACTCTAGAGCGCCAGTATAAACTGGGTGTAAGGGTTTAATATTTAATTCGGATATTTTGTCTTGTAGATTGTATTTGACCATCCAGAGGGAAGTTATTCAGGCGTGGACGTCGAAAAGGTCGACTTCGACAAATACCCAGAGTTCAAAGATGTTGAATTCTTTGAAGCTAAAATGGAGGCAGGCGATTGTATATACATCCCATACAAATGGTGTGTGTTCATTTAAAATGTTTCTTAATACAATTTGTACTGATGTGAAACTTAAAGATTTAAGCTTTGAAATTTTAAAATTATCTTGTCTGTCCAAAGGTAGGGGTACAAAAGCTATGCTTCAACCAAGCCTAAGTGTTGTTAATGTCCTAACTGCAATCATCATCAAAACTTGTCATCATTTCAATTCGTATTTTTGTGTGTTATGCCACAGAAATTGATGTGTTATTAACCCATAATGACGGCATTGAAATAAATGTGAATGAAAAAAAAGAATAACATGAATATACATTTTGCATTAACTCTAGGCCCGTTTCAAACGTCGCGCTCTTGTCGTGTTGAATTCAAATCTTTTGAGTTTGACAATAGTGCGGCATTGGCGCGGTGCTGGTATCAAATGTCGCGTTTCTGCCAAACTTTGCCAATAGCACGGCAGGGCCTGTCGAGCCATGGTCGAGCCTAAACCTCTGCCGTGCCGAATTCCAAAAGTGTTTTGAATTGTCGCGCTCCTGCCGTGTTGAATCAAGAAAAAAATCAGAATATATGAATTCGACACGGCAAGAGAGTGACCTTTGAATGGTCTTAAAGTGCGTCATCTGCATTCTGGATGGGACATAAAGCTGCAAGTCCCATGTGTTGAGTAATGCACATAAATGAACCCAGTACACTTATTTTTTTATTTATTTATTTTTTTTTTCACTTTTTTTTTTATTGAAGCCGCCAGACACACAAGGCAAGTAAGCCACTCGAGGTGTGGGCTACACAAATCAGCTGTTTTCCCAGGGGCCATTGCCACCTACTCCTGGGGCTGAAACAGAGTTACCCCCTTTACAGACCGTAAGGATGTAGGCTTGGGTATCATCGTTTAGAAAAGGGGTTCGCCCTAGTGTTTCTGGCATGTTTGGCTGCAGATTGCTCCACGTTACCATGTAAACCTAAATGGGTCTCATAATTTAAAAGCCTTTCATAAAAAAAACGCACTTTGAGGCACCCGTCAAATGTGGTAAAGTGCTATATGATCTGTGTATTAATTGTCACTATCATTACAAAACACATTGAAACGAGTGCTTTACATCTTTAATTAAGGTACTGTATTATTATTGTCTATTAATATGATTTTTATGAACTTTTTTTTTAACAATAGATGTTATTTTTTTTTTATCCCCGATGCAAAAATTAACATCTTTTATAATGGTTGCAGTACCCTCTGCAAATAGGATTCGAACTGCCTCTAGCTGCCGGGCAATCTTGGTAGTCTAGTTGGTAAGACATCTGCTCTAGAATTGCGGGGGTCGTGGGTTCGAATCCCGCCCGAGGAATATGCCCTTGGATTTTTTTCACAGGACTCGCGGGAAAGCACTGGGTATACAGTGCTTAACACACATCGGTGTAATGGTTAAAAAACACAGCTGTTTTTTTATTTTGACTTTTATTTTCTTTCTACGACTGCGTTAGGTTGCATCAGGTGAATTCACACAACAGCAATATTGCCGTCAACGTTTGGTGGAATCACTTGGCCAATATCATTCCAACGCCAGAGACTTGCGGCAGCCCAAACCCAAATCTCTCTCTGGCTGACGTCAGCTTCTCCTCCCAGCAGGAAGGCAAAAGCAACACCCACAAGGATTTCCAAGCGGAACTGGACTTTTTCGAGGACCCTCTGTGAGTTGATCATTTTCTAACACAGAGAATAAATAAACGTGTTGGTTTAATCAGTTGCTGCGGGCTATTTCCCACTTTTAACCGTTACGTCCAAGGCACTATTCAAGATTCCTTGGCCGTTAGTCATGGAAGATAACCAGGCACGGCTTACGGCCAAGGTTTGGTGGATCCACGGTGAACACAAATCACATTTTCAAATCACAAGAGAAAAAAAAATCCAGGTGCATTTTATGAGAACGTTTGTTGTCTTTACTTGGTTAAGTCATGATTTCACAATGACAACGATATTTCCTCCTCCCCCCCCCAAAAAAAAAAAATTCTTCCATGAAATTTTTGAAAATTAATTCCACAGGTGAGAACGGAAAATTTCGGAAACCTTAGCAATAATTGGTTAGTGAATGATGTTTATTCTTGTCTTCACCATAACAATTTGCTTTCTTTCTAATTTTTTTATTACAGTGAAAGTCTGAAAATGTTTTTCGTTGACGGGGAGGTGGAGTCCTTCACAGAAGAACAGTTCTTCGAACTACTTTCAACGGTAACACAAATAGCTCCTCATTCACACTGTCATTCTAAAGGATCCACACTCCGACGGTGAAATTGTCAAATTTATTTGATGCAAAATGTCATCTCCTTAGTATCCACCTGGGGAGTCGTAGTTTTAACCATAGCACTCAAAGCAGTCAATATTTGTATACTGTTTGCAAAATGACAGAATATATGTACGGCTAAAACTTAAAACAATTTTCTTGATTCCCGAGGGGTACCAGTCACAACAAGCTAAACTTAACATTTTGGCTGGTAACCTATTTCTGCTAAGCAACTGTGCTTAATTCTTTTGTGCTTATAGGCTTTATTGAATGGACCGTGTTTTTGAGCGTTTGAGGGCGTTTTCAAGGGCGAATTTCCTTGCAATACAAAAACAGTTTTTTTTTTTTCTATTTTGAGTTCCTGTATGTTGTTTTCTTGTATCAATGGCCAAACAGTTAAAAATAGTAAAAACAATGACAAAAGCCCAGCTCATTTTGCTTGTGTTGCATCACGTCAATTTGGTTCACGTACGCCCTTATGCATTAAAAAATACTACGAATTGGGTCCTTGTCTTACAGGGCAGGCTTTACAGGCAACCAACTGCACTAAATACAAAAGAAACACTTTGGTGGCAAGAGTGACATTTTCTAAGTGTGGCTTGCTACCCCCTCCCCCCCCCAAAAAAAAAAAAAAATTAACATTTAAATTTTTTACATAATCTGCTTTCCTGTAAATGCTGTATATGCTGTGGTCTTTAATTTGTTGGATAATGAATATTTGTGTTAATTATGTATTCATTATGTATTCATTATGTACATGTATTGTCATGAGCAGAAGATGTCAACCCTGCAGGGCGGAGCCTGGACTCAAGAAGCTTTAGACATAGGTCATCAGGTAATATCACCACAAAATAAATTGTTTGTTTTTGAAAAGTTTAAACAAGCTGCTTTAAAATTTGATTACAATATAATGCCATTTGTAATTTGGTACTTTTTAAAGCCTATACTTTTTTTTAAATTTCATTGTTATTAATCTGGGCTAGTAAACATTTCTGCGGGCTAGTACAAAACGCACTTTACTAGCCCGATAGGCTACTCTAAGAAAAAATTAGCGCAAGCCCTGTTGGTCAATAAATCACATTCGCATGTAATAGACCTTTATCATGCTGCCACCATCTTGGTCATGTTCTCTGTATCCAATAACAGTAATAGATGCTCGTATTCATTATACTAAAAGGAACCAGACTGTTTGCCCTTACAGCCTCGGTTTGGTTACATTGGTTTGAATGGGAAAAATCAAGATGGCCGCACCATGATAAAGGTCTATTGCTCTACGTGTTCACAGTTTTCGCTATTTCTGATGGCTCCAAAGCTGGCAAAACATCTGTGTGTACTTTTACTAAACATCATTGTTGCCTCCGAATTTGCATAGTTACTGTTAACAAGGAAATGTTCATTCATGTTTTCTATTTTCCCCCTAGATCTTTGGACTGGCCGACAGTGATCAGGATGGACTCATTACCAAACAAGATATAGAAACCTTAATAAAACAGGTGTGATAATTATCATCTTTTCTCGTTTTTGTCGCTTCAATAGGATTTTAAAAAGTTATGATTAATTCCACTTTTTTTATCAACAGTGAAATCTCCTTCAGCAAATTCTGGGCTCACGTTTATAGAGCTGCATAAGCAGAAAACTTTGCTTGACAATTTTCTGCTTAGCAAAATTAAGCAGGAAACCAGTCAATATGTTATGGTATTTTGGCTGGTAACCGTAGTCGTTTTGTGCTTGGCTACTTGTGCTTATAAGAGCAGCTTTGTGAAAATGGGCTCTTATCGCAACGCAACAACTTTCTGTGATGACAAATATTTTTTTTTCTTCAATTTTTCTTGCCTTTTTAGGAAGACGAGAATTTTTATGTCGAGATGGGAAAGAGGTTCATCACGCTCATTGATGTTGTGGATGAAGTCATTGCAAAACAGAAAGCGGTATGTTGATAATTGAAGTTTTATTTTACTAACAATCTGGGGATTATATACAAAAATTCGCTAGGAACGTTTTGTATCTTCAAAACAGTTTTGTATCTTTAAAACAGTTTTGTATCTTCAAAACAGTTTTATATCTTCAAAACAGTTTTGTATCTTCAAATAAGTTTTGTATCTTCAAAATAGTTTTGTATCTTCAAATCAGTTTTATATCTTCAAAACAGTTTTGTATCTTCAAATAAGTTTTGTATCTTCAAAATAGTTTTGTATCTTCAAATCAGTTTTGTATCTTCAAAACAGTTTTGTATCTGATACCCTTTATGTTCGGTACTATAGTCATCACTTGGAGAAGATGTGGGGCGTCCAAAATTGAAATTAAGAGTATGAAGTTGAGATTGATTTCCCATATATCAGAGATCTTCAGCATGATCTTTGAACTCTGATAAGACTCACAATGACCTTTGAACTCTGATAAGACTCACAATGACCTTTGAACTCTGATAAGACTCACAATGACCTTTAAACTCCGATAAGAATCACAAGCCTGCCTTACCATCCCCGTAAATGTTCCATTTTTACACAGAAAACTCAAAAGAAACTGATAGAAACTTCAGAAACTGAAAAGAATGCAACATCACCAACGCCGTCAAACGAGCAGCACAGCTCGGCAGATAACAACCTAGAGGGCGCCATTCTAAAAGATGAGTTGTAATTCTGTTTTTTAAGACTAAGTACAATTCATTAACCCTCGTCCTGACAGAGATTTTTTATTTATGCTCCAAATCCTTGAAATCACATTTTATGCGTTGGTTAACCATCTTTGTTTCTTTTTTTATTTTTTGGAGAGAGACATAACGATGGTAAAGTGGCCAACTTAGTTTTTACTGATCAGTTTGATAAATTTTGATACTAGTGAAGGAGTGTGAAGGAAATGGTATTTAATGTATATTTGGTTTGTGGTAACACCATGTGATTATATCTATTTTGTTATATACAGTAGATTGTTCTTGTGAGAACTTGTCCTGTTATTATTCTACTACCACAGAGTAGATTTCGGAATTCGGGGGGACAACTTAGTTCTGAAAAGAACTGTCCTGCTTATTAAGTACTACCTGGGGAGGTAGGAAATCGGCCGGGACTACTACTACTTTCGCTTAGTGGATCGAGGGGACTTCTCGGATAACTTCACTGCCGCGGAGTGAGTTTTTCAATTGGTCTCAAAGTTTCGACTAGCCTGCTCTAGTCATCGTCTGGTATTTATTTTTGTATTAATGGCGTATTTTTAGATTTATCTGGTTGTGACAAAAAGGAATAGATTTGGTGAATCACCAACAAAAACTACATATGTATGCAGTGTTGTAGTCAAGTACTTTTTTTAGTTGAGTAAATTTTTTAGTTGAGTACTTTTTTAAGTTGAGCAGTACTCAAGTATGAGTACTTGGGCCATCGAGTATGAGTAAACTGTCAGAGTACCAAGTATTCTGATATCCGTGTATGGAGTCCATTAGTCCAACAGCCGAGTACCAAGTACTTGGATCTCCGAGTATCAGTACAAGTACTTTATAAAACAAATACTGTAGCATGAGGTATAAAACATTGATTGTTTTTTTGAGGGAGTAATTTCTAGAAGACAATGTATGCTTGTTATTGTCGTATGCGTTCAGCACGCTTTCTCCGCCAGCCACTCCAGGGCGGCTTCCTCACAATTGAGTAGGGCTTCTATTCCTGCGTCTAGTCTGGTAATGGGACAGTCATTCACTGTGTGGTTCATTGTTTGGATCTCTCGTCTCCACAATCACAGCTTGGAGAGGTGGCATATCCCCACTGGAACAGGCTGGCGCGACAGGGTCCAGCGTTCGCTCCATGGCGGTTGAGGAGTGTTATGATAACTATCTTTTAAACATGAATACATCATACATGTCACAGACAACTTCAATTTGACTTTTTTTCAGGGCTTTATTCCTCTATTCCTTGCATCAAAGCAAGTGTAGGAAAGCAGAAAGGAAAGTGGTATGTTGACGAGGACTTAAAATTGGAGTCCAAGTAAATCTTCACTTGAGTACATGACTTCGAGCACAGATTATTTTTCAGTAGAGTATTGAGTATCAGTATGGACTGAGAATGGAGTATTTTGCTAGCTGAGTATAAGTAGCTACTTATACTATGAGTATAAGTAGCATCCAAATGGTACTCGAGTAGTACTCAAGTATGATTAGCAAGTACGAGTAGAGTACTACAACAATGTACATATAATTTAGGTTGGTGTTTCCTCTGCCCATTCAAGCGTGATGCGGCCCACCTTGTTACTTTTAGCAACCACCTTGCTAAGTTTTTGCTAGTCTTGGCTGAAGACGTTGTTGATGATTTTTCACCGCCGCTCACACCGTCCCTTTCACAAATCAAACAACAGAGGGCGCTTTTCCAAAAACCTGATTTCGACACACTGCAAGTCAGAGTCCTGACTCAGAAAAAACCTGATTGTTGGCAGTTGAGGACACGCCCTCTATTGGCAGAAATTACGCAGGCGTCGTGTACTAACTGCCGTAAATCTAACGTCTGGACCAAGACTAGGTTTTTGCCAATATTACCACCTCACTGTGAAGATTTGGAAATACTAAATAGTTAATTTTGTGTTGTTTATGAGCTATGTCCTTGACCTCGATGTACCAAGAACTCACAATTTGAATGTGTAGATGGAATCATCGTGCAATTGTTTGAGCGCTGCATTCTTATCAGTTTGCCCGGCTGCGTTAACTTTGCCTCAATCATCAGTTTGAATTTTGACCACCTCGCTCAGTTCATCAGCCAGGTCAGGTGAAACACTGACGTAGGTCACAGTTTAGCATGGAGCACATGACAGTGACTGACATCGGGAGCTTGGCATGAAGTCCACCTTGTAACATGTCACAAACGTTCAAACATATTGTCAGGAATGTCTGCTTTTGTGTGGTGTACTTTGAGTGAATAGTGTCATTAGCTATACGTTCTGTAACAAATCAAGATATTATAATAGATGTTAATTTTTTTACTAGATGCTAATTTTTTAATAGATGTTCATTTTTTTACATTAGGGATAAGAATATTATTTGAGTTTTTTACCCATACACCGATGTGTGTTAAGCACTGTATACTCAGTACTTTTCCTGAGCCCTGTGAAAAAAACTCACAGGCATATTGCAATTTTTTATAATTTTGTTTTATGCAAGCAAGCAATGCTATAATTTATTATTTCGTAGTTAGCGTTTTTGTAGAAGCTTCATACATGTATAGCATACACAGATTTATATTTTAACCCGTACTGCAATAAGCACTGTACTAGTCTATTTTTATAAATATATTTAACCTTTTTGGGTTTTTTTTAAGAAGTACATACCCAGCTGATGAGGTTATTCTTAATTGAAATGTATAATTTTTTGAAACGCTGTCTTTCACACTGTTAAATGCTTTCAAAGTATGACGATAATTACCATAAACTGCGAATTTTAACCTTGAGCGAAGGGTCATTTTTGTTATCACACGGCGCATGGCAACTCCCCTACCCATCCCACTATCCACCAGCCAACCCCTCTTTCCCCGCCTCATAGAGGTGCTCAACCAATTTCTACTGGGAATCTTTAATTTGTTCCTGTCAAGCCTGACGGGATTATTGTCTCGGAACTGCCGTTAAATCGTCTTTCTTTGAGGGTACCGCTGGCACAAAGAAACCTCGACTTGACGAGAGAACAAATATTCTCCTTGAAGCGCTAACAATTTTTGGTTCCAGATTCCAGGTGTTGCAATTCACGCTGCATGAGTTCAACATTTTCTCGATAGAGAAAACAACAATCACGGTGCACCTCCGAACACCTTTTTGCATTTTATTTCATGACACCATACACTTTTAGTTTGATAAATAATTGATAAACATATTTGCTCAAATAAGACAAAAGGGAGATAAATTACTTTTTTTTTTTAATGATACAGTTTTAATTACCATTTACATGTTTTTGTATTTTGCATAAACTTTAAATACTCAAATTCACACTGACTGACCCTTCTGTTTTCATACCAGAGAAAAAAAAGTGGATCACAAAATTAAATCCAGAAATTTAATGTAGGAGCAGACATTACTTCAAAGACGTAGATTTATTTATCCCTTCTCGAGTTGATCAAAGGTGAGACATTCTTTCCTTAACTTTGTAAATTTCAACTCAACCATTAAAAGGGGCACCAAGGTAGTTCCCTTGGGTGCTTGCACGAAGTACCAGGCAATGACAACTAGCCATAGTCCTTATGCACATGGCATCGTTTGAGTAGGGTGCCCTTGGTAAGAGTTCAAAAGATCGTTGCTTATTGGCCTATCCAGTGCGCCGCGCATGACGTGCGTTTTCTAATGTTTCACCATCATCTTACCTCTAAGACATGTAAGATGGCGTCAACGCATAAGGTCCATTTGTTGGGCTTACTTAACGTTGCTTCTCTCCTTTTCAGAGTTTGTTAGTTTCAAATGTAACATTTCAAGGAGCAGAGGAATTTGTCTCGGGTGCCTCAACAAAA
The DNA here is from genome assembly GCA_911728455.2 of Marthasterias glacialis. Classification (NCBI taxonomy): domain Eukaryota; kingdom Metazoa; phylum Echinodermata; class Asteroidea; order Forcipulatida; family Asteriidae; genus Marthasterias; species Marthasterias glacialis. The sequence goes on from OU452224.1 coordinate 19,093,297, forward strand.
TACCAGCCTCGACTATGAACAGTTTGTGTTTGCAATAATGTTGATGGCGAATTAGCAAAGCTTAGCTAATTTAGCATTGTTTCTCCCCATTTAAAGTCGAAACAAAATGCATACCCAGAGTGGAGGCGGTTTCTCAAGAATTACATTCCTGAAAAAAATTCAGTTGTAGTTGATAAGATAACTTAATGTTTGATGCAACTTTATAGTTTGACAGTCGGACCGAGAATGTTTTTGTACTACCGGTCACAAGTGGCCTGTATAAACAACCACATCCATCCTGGCCATGGTATAAGAAATTGCAATTTCAAAGTCATAACTGAAATGAAAATACTCAATTTACTGAAGTAAATTTCACACGTTGATTCGTAGTGGGAAAACAAGCACATCCAAGCATCTCCATGCTGATAATTATGTTATACAATTATTTTCAATAAGTATTTACAGTGACCTTTTATACATTCATACAAAAATATTTAAAAAAAATTGCAAAATAGAAAACGGGCTCAACGGTGTATAAATCATGTTTGTAACTGATAAATCAGGATTTGTAATGATGTTAAAAAACAAAACAGTTTGTGAGTATGAAATACTTGAAGTTATTATGTTCTTTAGCACTGTTTTAAATTTTGTATAAAAATGCAGTTTAACTGTTAACTTATCAGTGATTTTGTTTGTACCTTTGTTTAAAACTCTCAAGCAATTAAAAAAATCTGTAAAAAAGGGACGATACAAAAGAAGTGACTCAAACAGCAAATGTGTCATTATCTTATACTTTAGTTAATGGTGGATTTATTCTGACCTTAAACATGATCAGATAAGGCGGGAAAAAAAAGTGATATAAATAATTTTGTTCTAATAGAGGAAGATACGTGACAGGCCACCACAAAATAAGTTCAAACCATCATCTCATTGGTTTCAGTGACGCGAAATGCTTTCAAGAAAATTGCCGTAAAAAACAAATTGTATGCTATCACGTTAACCCGATTCACGTGACGTCACCACACGATAAATCTTGATTGCACCATTTTGGGAGTCGGATTTCCCGTGTGTGAATGTGAAGTGCACATTTTAGGCGACACGCGGGCAGTGTGATGTGCACCGTGTCTTGACATGCAGTTTGACAGCCCAAAATGGCAGACCGTGGGCAGACAGTGGCTGCATGTGACGGCAGTGCAAGGGGTAAAGAAGGTCCTTAACTGCAAATTTCATGTCCATAATAATCAAAAGTGCTGGTGTAAAATGCTTAAAAATCTGATGAAAACAAAATCAAACTCCACAAATAATTATTTTTCCTTCAAAACGAATGTTTCTTTTTGCCAAACAGTTACTTTTGAGACCACTTTTTGATCAATGAACTCAATGTACCAGGAGTTCCATAATAATGCAAAACAATTTTATAAAATTCATACAAATTGTAAAAAAGGACCTGTTAGTACTTAGCCAACGACTTGAAACCTTAAAAAAAAGGTTGAGAATGCAGTATAAAAATTTGTCAGAATATTAAAAATTGTTTTATAGAAACTAGAACAATTGCATTCTTTTTTTTTCGTTTTACATTTTGTTCATGTATATGGATTAGGAATACGGCAAATAAAAATTGCATACAATAATAAAAAACTGCTGATGTGTTTCACACAAAATTATTTCAACCCTAAACAAATTCTAGAGTAGGAAATCTTTGCTTACCAGTGGTTGATTAAGTTATGAACTGTTACTTGAATATCAGTCAATATCTGGTGACAAATTCTTCCCTTAAAATGCTTTCTTTATTTTGTGGTGGCCTGTGGCGTTGAAAATTAATTCTGATACCATTATACCATTAATCTAGACCCTGGTATGTATCGCGACTCGCTCCAAATATTTGACTCTCCGCAGTTACCGAGACGTCGTTGACATTGATCGCATCGATGATATTTATCACACTGTTCATGTACGAGGACGCCGGGGCTCTGAGCTCGTAGTTTGAGCTCTTCCTCTCGGCTTCGTTTTAGACTTGCTGCGTTGCTCCAGGTTTCCTCCAGGGATTTCCTGTTCTTAACGGCTTCGTTGTAGCGGGTGGCACGGTCAGCAATGAGCCTAAGGGGTGGGGGAAGAGGGGGAGAATTAAGATTGTTACAAAATTGCTCAATTTGCTTGTTTCCAAAATGTTAATGTCACTGTAGTTCGGAAGACTGAGGAAACCTGTAGATTAAGGATGCTTGCTAAGTTCTGAACCAGAAACACCGGGGTAAACCCCTACTCTTTCCTGAGAAGTGTTCTTGGTTCTTTAATGCACACTACCCATCCTAGTACATGGGACCTACGGTTCAATGTCCCATCCAAAGTGCAAAGCGATTATGCTAAAGTGTCTTGCTCAAGGACACAAGTGTCGCAACTGGCCAGGCCAGGATTCAAACCCACATCCTGTAAACTACAGAACTTAAATTTGGCGGACTAGGCCGCTCGGCCACGACGTACTGACGTGCCGATGCAAATCCATTGCGAACGCCCAAGTTGGCCGCCTAACTTTCTTGCTATCCTGTGAAATACGAGTGTACTTAAGCAACTTTATCTGCTACAGTCTACAGTAAGCAGATAAATGTGCTCTACAGCAGCTCCATAAAATTGTCCCATACTGCCAGGAACTGTTAGTTTGGCTTTTGCAAAATAAGACCTTGATTTTTATTTTTTTAATGTGATAAAAGGGCAGGTGGTGGGGGGGGGGGGGGGGGGTGGCGTTGGGGATTAATGAACTCACTCTCTGCGTGTTCTGTCCAGTATATCCATTTCTTCTCTCTGAGTGCGCAGATGATTCAGGAGTTTCCCTCGTCGCGATTGCTCAACTGCCCCGAGCTGCTCCTTGTACACCTCAATGGCACGCCGACGCTTGTCAGCAAGCTGCTCGTTGGTCGCGTCATTTTTACCGAAAATCGGCTCTTTGGAATCGGGCACGGCAGCTGGGAGTGGGAGGGGCTTAAAGCGAACCTGTATCATAAAAAAAGAGAGAAGAAGTTAGCATCAAATTTGCTGGGTTTGAACTGAGAGAGAAAAATGTAATAAATTACTGGGAACCTGAAGAGGAGTCATACTATGGAAAGTTACGGACTTATTTCAGCTGAGTTTTTTTTCTTCATGAAAAACAGATGGAGTAAAGGAAGATGCTAGCAAATTGTAAATTCCTAAGCAAAATAGTGAGCTAACACCTGTTGCTATTCATCAGTATGTCCTTTGATAAGAAGCTACCTCCTGGTTTCGTGCACGATGGACAATGCCAGAGCAAACACATTTGAGGTACATTTGAACATAAAAATAGCAAGAGAAAAACTACAAGGTAAAATCCTAACCTTTCAGTGTATACAGCTTTTTACCTAAGAATAAGCTATTGTTTTTTAAACTCTAAATCTGGCCTGATGATTGTAACAACCTCCCAAGTATGATTTCTTGTTGGCTCTACACTAACTTCTGAGAAGCAGTTCCTTGTCATGAAAATTTTTTACTGTGAGGCCAAATGCCTTCATTTAAAGAAAATAAAAAGCCTAACAATATTTTCCTTGAATGGATGTAATTAATAATCATCTCACATCTAATTGTTAAAGTCTTGTCTGTTTCTGGAGCCTACAACTAACAAAGCCTACGTCTAGAAACTACTCTACCGTTCTCTGATCCGGTAGCTTTAGCCTAAGTGGTTCCGTCTTGGAGAACGGAAGGATGATCTTGGGTACAGGGAGACTCAATGGACCCAAGAGATGAGGACTTATGAAGCCTCCCTGACTAGGAGAACCCCTCGACCCTTCTATGTAACTGAGCTGATCCAGAGCGGCCAGCTCGGCAGCTTTAGCTAGCCTGTCCCGGATGTGGATCTAGTTGGGAGAGGAGGAGGTGGAGATGAAGAGTGCAGAGAGAGAAAGATGGTGATGGGTGAGGTGAAAGGTGAGCAGGATTTCAGGTTTGATACACTTTTCTTATAAGGCAGGCCTGATTGCTTCGTTCTTGAAAGGGCAAGGGCACCAAGGCATTTTCTTGATAAAGGAAACCTCTATGAGGAAATTGTAAATTTCTATTGGAACATTTCAAGGGCACCAAGGCAATGACCTTGGGCAATGCCTCCGTTAAGTATCAGGCCTGGTAAGGGCGATGTGGCACTTCTCCATGAGGAAAACGTAAATTTGTATTGGAACATTTCAAGGGGCACAAAGGCAATGGCCAGGAGCATAGAGGTAACTGCCTCCGTGCGGAATCGGACCTGGGCTTTGAACCTCTTTCTTTAAGGAGCAAGTAATTTTTTTTGTCAGAAATGGGGGGCACCTCGGAGCATTTTAAGGTGCACTTGGACAGAGACCGGGGTCACGGAAGTAATCATAGCCTGTGCATATATTATGTGCGTTCAAATCCCAATTTAATGGCACTGCACCGCAGAATTCTTTGGTGATTGCGGCCCATAGAATCAAGGGCCTTACAGGGCACAGTAAGCGAAGAATACTGTGGTAAGAAGCGCCATGAAATTGGACCCTATTAATGAAGTGCATGATTTTGTTGAAGCAAGGTATGTGTGAACCAAAGCTTCCCAAATATGATTGAATACTGCCTCGTTGCTGTACGTGCCTAAGGAGGCACTCATAGCAAAACTGGAGAAAATTTTGAAGATGTCACATTTAAAGAGCAAGGGTTAGATAGTTGGTGTAGACAGGAGTATTATAGGAAAGAAAGGTGCATATGACGTCATTTGAGTATGGCGCCCTCGGCTACAGGCTTAAAAAAAATTTTAAAAAAAAGAAAAAAGAAGGCTGCTCATTAGCCCATCCTGTGCGTCATGCATGACACAGATGTAGGTATTTCATTGTTTGTTCATCGTTTCACCTCTAAGATGGTATAAGGTCCATTGTAAATGGAGTTTTGAAATAAAGAAACGTTCCATCAACGTGCTGATGAGTAATGTTGAGAATGTTTGTGAATTGTGTCATATTTGTTTTTGTTTACCTGTGCTGATAAAGCTCGTTGATACATGTCAGTCTGGTTGGCTTTATCTCTCAGGTACTGCTCTCTCTGTGCGGCAAGTCTGAGGGTGAAGAATCCAAGCAAGAAAAAATCGATTATATTTTTTCCTAAAAACACTTCAGAAGGAAAACACATATAGCCCGTTTTGTCATTAAAGCCATTATACACTATTGGTAAAATGTCTGGAAATACTTCCATACTTTATGAGCATCAAGAGTTCTTTAATAAAATCAACCTGCAAAAGTTTCAACTCATTTCATTGTTTCCTTTACGAGAAAACAATACAAAGTCATTCAGCGTTTTTGTATTCATTCTAACGGCCGAAGTTTTCGCCCCATGAGACGAAAAATCATTTGTGGATCTTATTTCACTAATTATTCCTAAACGATAACACATCAAACAGAAATATTTCACAGGAAGTTTTCTACCATCATCGTCTCTATATCATGTAAGTTATGTGCAAATCTGTGAACATTTTGTTTTTCGGTGTTCCCAAAAGTGAATATAAGGCTGGGTCCAAAGATTATTTTGCCTCAGGATATGTTTTTTCGGCTTCGGTGGCAATTTTGCCGCAGAAAAACCATTATTCCAGACAAGATTCAAAGAGTCAAGATTATAAAAATGTATTCTTCATGCAATTTAAAATGCATGTCATTCTTTCTCCAGGTATAATGTGGTAAAATTGAAATTAAATACACGTATTAATGCAAATCTTCAAAACTACTTGTCTGGAAAAACTCTAGACTGTAGGACTTGTTCGGTTGTAGGGTCACTGGCTGGCCAGTGGTCCAATGGGTATTTCTAGCCCTGGCTGGATCCGTTTGGCAATCCAAAGAGATGGTGCTAGTCCAAAAAAAAATGAAAATCAACTCACTCTTCAGCGAGCTGGACTTGCTCTAGTCTCTCCAGAAATTCCTGGTCATGTTTCCTGTTGACCCTGGTCGCCATCTTGGCCTCTACCTGCTCTGCCAGGTCGTCTGCATACACCTCCTGTTGGATGTGACGGGGTGGGGTGAGGCATCGTCGCTGGAAGACATAAGATCTCTGCCCAGAGGGGAAATAAAAAATACAACAACGGATAAAAAGCTGGTACAACTTCAGACATGGCAATATAATTTTTGAATGGGCAAGGCCATTATAATTTTGCAACGGTCCTATCCTCTAGTTCTTAAAGTCTATGGGAGTATTTGAAGGGTCAGTGGGGCACAGAGGCCAAGACCAAGAGCAGCGTACAGCACAGAGCAAGTTCGATCAAAGACCATAGTTAACCATAGTTTGACTAACTCTGATCGAACTCACGCTAGTCAACAATGGTCGGACTAGGCTAGTCGACTATCCGCGACCAGCTTATCGAGGTTGGTCATATTGCTGGTTACCAATAGCCGTTTCATAAGTACAGTGCAGAGGGGACCAGTTATCAGAAAATAGATTTCGCCATTTTCTCATGGTCGCGTTGACATGACATGACTAGAGTCGTTCACACTTCAACTTCAGTGCTCACGCACTACGTACGTCACTAATCAACCACTAGTTAACCATTGGGCCTTGATGGAACTTGCCCACGGTATTTACTTACATGGAATTCAGTCGGTCGCTCTTTCTTCTTGTTCTTGATTGCTTCGCTGACGCCGAGATTAAAAGCAGCTATCTTTTGTGAGTGGTGCCTGTTTGAAAAATTCTCCGCCTGTTAACAAGAAAGAGAAATTGAAAAATACAAATATGAAATACTCAAAAATTAAAACCAGAAAAAAACTCATAAAATATATCAAATTTGTTAATGCCTTGTGAATTTGTGCATCCTGCTTTTATAACTTTGTGCTATATTTTTTCCCCATGTACTTTAATATAAAGGCAAAGAACAGGAGATAGGTAAGATTAGAAATATTGAGACTAAACAAACTGGCTCTTTTCGGAGCCAAAAACCACTTATTAATTTATGGTTTACCTTTAAATTTATTTAATAAAATTCCAAGCTTGGCAGGAGAACCGAGTAAAACTAATCTTTTCTCGGAAGAAATAAAATGGTGGTACTGAGAACAACTTGGATGTATTTTGATGACCCCGAGCAGAAACAAGATTCTGGCGTAAAAATTAATTAACCGAAAACATCTCTGAGAGCTACAAGAAAACAGGTCAGTAACCAGACACAGTTTGTAATGAAGGTACATCTCTTGAAAATGAGTGTTCTCAAAACAGACAGCCTCTATGCTATTTTCAAGTAATTGAACTTAGTCTTTATAATTTTATCAATTTTATTGGTACGCTTCAAGCTTTTTTCATTTTTAAAAGAATCTATTGACATTGTTCGTAAGTTTGTAGAATCCGCCATCTTGAAATCAAGCCTAATCGAGCCAACAACTGTGTTACAGTTTGGTTGGAGCAGCTATGTCACTGTGGCTGAACCGAAATTGCAAAAAACGCTTTACCAATGAACGAAGCTCAAACATTTTTTTCTGGTCGGGGTCGCCAACACATGCCCCTGGAGTTGACAGCAGAAAATATAAAAATGAAATGTTAACACCTTATTTTCAATATCTCACCTGTTCATTGATGATAGCTTCAGTATCTTTCAAATGTTGATACTGCTGTAGAAGTCGATCTTGCTCCTGCTCTTTCCTCTTCCTCTCTGCCTCAAACGACACTGGGACATTCCTGACGGTACGCTGGTGACATAAATAGCACAGCTCCTGACCGGCGCTGTGCCCGCACGACGTCCCCGGAGGCGTATACTCTCTCCTCTGCGTCTCGGCGGCGAATGTCGTCTGCTTCTCGGGCGCCTTGAGTCTGGGCGAGCGGGGCGGTGGGAGAGCCCCACTGGGCGACTGGGGCTTGCTGTTGGGCGGTGACGGGGTGACACCACTTCCTTTGATCCCACGAGGGGGGCTTGGTGGTACCAGATCGTCTATCAGACTGATACCGGTTGCTTTGGCAGTCGGGGCGACTTGACGAGATGGGGTACGTGACGGTGGGGTTTGTTTCTTGACAACTGGTTCAGGTGCTGTGGAAATGTAAAGAAAATATAAGTTGTTGGGATGCAACTGTTCAATTCATACGACCACGATTTTACTTTTTGAACTACTTTATACATAAAGGATGAACTATTTTTAAACGTTAGGGATACTCAAACTTTACTTGTACAATGTACACCATGTTTATTATGTACACTGTTTCTTTTGATTTAACTCTTTTTCTGGAACTGTTAGTGACATTCCTTGGTAATGCAAAGTTGTATTCTTCCCATGTAAAAATTGAAGCAAAGTCAGAGTTGGAATTTCATCTTTCAGAGGGCAAGGCCATCTTCATTTTGAAAGGGCACTTCAATTTGAAAATCTGTAAGTCTAAGTTTTCTCGAATATATCAGCATTTCAGAGGGAAATATTTCACAAAAAATTGGTTCTAGTATTAACTTAATGAACAGTCAGCTTTCAGACTGAATTTAAGCAATAATGTTCATCTTCACCTGTATAGTAAAGATGAATCTTAAGCCATATTTTCTTGTGTCACAATCGGAAAACAGCATGTACTGATTGTTCCGGCTGTGGCTGTTGCTAAGGATGTTACTATGGGCATACTATGCTTTGAATCATGTCCATTTGATGGTCAAGCTGTAGCCAGAGCCGCAGTCACTAATTTTGACACAGCCTTGTCCCAAGTGAAATTAAGCTCAGCCGGAATTTATTGAGAAAGATACGGAATCAAAATGGTTGCTCCAGCTGATACCAAAAAAAAAAATATATATATTTTTTTTTAAACGCACCTTCTTCCTGATCTTCCTCGGCAGGCTCTTCCCCTTCCATCATCTCTTCCTCTTCTACTTGGACCTCCAACTCCCGGAGTACATCTTCACGATCTTCATCAATAGTCGGCATCATTCTCTTAGATGCTGGCTCCTCATTCTCCAGGACGAGTCCGTCTTTCCCAGACCCTTGAGAGATTCTTCAAAGTAAAACAAGCACAAAAACATGTTACTATTGTTTAAGTTTCTAGTAAAAATTGTGTTCAAATCAAATGAAACTCATCATCAACATTTTTAAAATTTCCTCAATTCTTCATGAAATGCATCTAAACTATGATATTCTTACTCTTTGTAAAACTTAGTAAAATAAAATTTAAAATTAACAATATTTTCAACTGTTGTTTAGTGCTTATAAGAAAAACAGGTCTCCGCTAACCTTAATTTTGAAAAAAAATTGTTAATGGCCTAACGTTTCGACCCTAGCAGAGTCTTTCTCAAAGGCTTTTGAGACAGACTCTGTTAGGGTCGAAATGTGAGGCCATTAACAATTTTTATGCATTTATACAACAGGTCCTTGTGGTTGGTATGCAGTTTGCAACAGGTAGTTTTTTTTTTTTTCAACCTTAATTTTCTTAATTGTTTTTCTACAATTTATTCTTCATTTTCAAAGCTTTGATAAGTAGCCTAACATTGAGTTCTTTGTTAAAACATGAAAAGTACAAATTATGGATCAAAGAGATTATTTCACAATTTCATTTTAGGTACAAGTTTTCAGTCCCAGGATGCCTCAACCACATTGAAAAAAGGAGAGAGATATTCTTTGATAATCAGTCAGCCTTGAAAAAAATTATCTGAGTACGTTGTAAAGAATCAAATTGCACGCCAAAAAGCTGCAACCTGAGCGTGTCCATGATAGTTACCTTGGCAACACAAGCGTGTTTCCCGTCAACGGCCTGTAAGTGGACGCCCTTGACAACACAGAATCCGCCGTGTCTGGACGCTATTGACAAACAACAAAAGATCTCCAGTTACAGTTGTGTTTATATTGACATTGATTGTTTTACAACAGCCACTATCGTTTGCAAAGTTGTAAAAACCTGAAACAATTAAACAAGATGGTGATCTGTGACGAGGTCGGTCAGATCAGTTGTCCAAAGCAACAAATAAACAGGGTTGTGAATGAAACACTAGTGAGGGTGTTGAGTTTAAGCCAAGCCCCCCCCCCCCATTCATTTTAAGGTTTAAATGTAAAGTTAAAAAAACATACATGCAGGGCTCAATGTTATGGAGATAATGTACAATACAGGATTGGTATTCATCCAATTTTGTTTTATTAGTATCAATCTGAAAGCTTACTGATTGATTATTAAGTTCATACCAGTACCAATCTTCCACAGAAATATTTCTGTCTGAAACACTGTCAAAGTCGAGAAAGTAGAATTTGAAAACCCTGATTGATATTTCAATTGTATCAATCAAAAGTAAAGGCAATGTGTTTACATGCTGGAAATTGTGCACGGTTTGTCACTATTTTCTCCTGACTCGGACGACGGATTGAGCCCAAATTTAAAAATTAAAATTTAAATAATCCAAAAATTAACCAATCCCAACAAACAGACAAAAACAACTTACATTTTTCAATGCCTCAGCGAGAGTCCCTGATCCATCCATCATGTTCAAGAAATCTTTGTAGAATTTCATCTTGACCTTTCCATCACGTATGGCTAGTCGTCCAATCCCATTGAAGGCAAATTCAACGTTGCGTTTTGATTGGACTGAGCGGGACAGGGACATTAGGACTTCTTTGACACACCGTTCTACCGTGTCCCGATCAAATGGGCTCTCGGCCGATAGCACAGAGAAGTTGAGTTGGATAATTGGTATTTGCCCTGAAAAAAATAAATACATATAATTTCGATTTAAATGTGAATGTTTTGTGAGTTTAATAGATCTTTGTTAAATTTACATCAAGGATATGGAATAATATTTGTGTTTTACCCATAAACAGATCTGTGCTAAGCACTGTATACTCAGTACTTTCCAGCGTCCTGTGAAAAAATATTGTGACATCACACTTTGCTTGGCAATTAAGATTGATACACATCCAAAAGCCCCAGCTCAACATTGGTAAACTGACTGTAAATTCTTCAATTCTTTGCACACATCAAGATATTTTTAACAAAACCAACCTGTGAAAATGTCAGTTCATTTCGTTGTTTCATTTGCGAGAAAACAGTAAAAATGCATTCAGCATTTTTGCACGCATTCCTACAGGTAGGGTTTTCATCTCACTGAGACGAAAACTAATTTTTGATTTTATTTAATTTAGTATTTAAAAACTTCAGGCAGAAATATTTCAAGGAAAGTTTACTACCCTCATTATCTTTATACCATGTAAGGTATATGTAAATCTGTGAACATTTATGTTTTTCTTCTTACCAATGTTGAGCTGGGGGTTTTAGATCAATCTATAACTCTTTGTGAAATCCAATCTTGGTTGGCTCCATCATGAACACTGTGTTTTAGGTTAGCTTCAATACACTGAACCTCAAGAACTTCACAGAATTCTGAACTTACCTGATGTAAAATGTTTTGCGTAGTTGAGTCTGTGGGTTTGTGCAAACTTCTCTGACAGAACGAAGACTGGTCGCTGAATCAGGATGAATTTATTGTTGCCAATATCAAGTTTCTTCTGGGTGAAGGTGAAGACTCCAAGACCTGGTATATTTACTCCCTTTTATTACGAAAAAAAAAATTGATATTGTGTATTAATAAATACCTAGGACAGTTTGTGGATTCTGATTGGTCAAAACGTGATCACGTGGGGGTGTATTAACGGCGATATAAAGACCGGCTAACAAAACAAGAAAGTATCGCCGAGAAAGAAAAGTTACAAAATGGACGATTTTAGCCGTTTATTTCGTTAAAAAGGTATTTATTAATGGGAATAACAGTGCAAGGACCCGGTCTTCACTGCTTGGTAATGACCTTGGGTGGTGGCTGGCCGCTGTTAACGACCGCGCCTCCGGCTTGGTCGTTAACAGCGGCCAGCCACCACCCCGGTCATTACCAAGCAGTGAAGACCGGGTCCTCGCACTGTTATTCCCTGATTAATTTCCATGAATCTTGACATTTTGGTGAAGTATCGCATGACTTTCTAAAAAATTACAGAGCTTCAATGATTAGTTAAATTTTATAGCTTTGGAAATTTTTTGATGTTCACTTTCATCTGTAGATTTTTGAAAACAAAAACTGTTTCATTGACTCTGTGATTTTGTTATGACTCTGTGTTACAGTAGACCGATCCATTAAGCCCCACCCTCTAAAGATATTGACCAATCACAGCACTGGCTACATCACCACTGGGCACATAATCTGCCTGCATCTCTTCAATGCCTTACTGCACGACGTGAGTGCGCACTATAAGTATGTGCACGCATGTTTACATTTTCCAATAGGATTTTGTTGTGTCAGACTTCTGTCAGACTTTCGATGATATAGCCAAGGCTGTGATTGGTCAACACGTAAGAGGGCGCGCTTAAAGGATTGATCTATTTAAACAATATCCCAATATGTCACATGAAGGGACTGTTACAACATCCAGACAACTTTTTCTCTTACACTTCAAAACAAAAGAAAACAATTAATCTGAAGATCTAATGAAAATTTATGAAAACAGCTTTGTAGTTTGTAAAGTTCAACCTCTTGTTTACAGAGCACAAAGAAAAATTCATTCGCATTCATCAAGTTTTTCTTATTTCAAATTTGCTCTTTTTGAAATTGAAAGAGCAAGAGTTTACTTTGATGTTAAAAAATAATCCACCTTTCATCTTTAGGAGTATTTTGTAGTCTAAGTACATATTAATACAAGAGAACCCTTTCAGGTCTTAATACCTTTTGTAAATTCATGTGGCGCTCAACAAATGCAGCAACATTTTCCCAAACACTGACAACATCTGAAATATAAAAAGTAAGTTTATTTTAAATGCATGAATTAATGTTGAGTTTGATTTAATTGCAGCGATCTGATTGATGCTGATAAATATACACATACACAAAAAGTCAAAAGAAAATCTTTGTTCAGTAAAACAAACGTTCATCATCTTGTATTGTGCTGGTAGTCGAGAAATCAAATGAATCTCAACAAGTTTGTGTGTGAATGTATCTTAATTGTTTACTGAGATAACATGTTTAGCCGCTGCAATATCTACTACTATGCCTATGGGTATGACATAGTTACAATAATCGTAACCTTCCATACCCCCCAACGAGAGGATGGAGGGTTTCGATTATGACATTGTTTCCATTCTAAATCCAGCAATTTTGATATGAGTTTACATCAAGAAAAATGTCAAATAAATTATAAATACATCCGAAAACCATGAAAATGTAGTAAAAGAAGCATTAATGATAAACCAAACCAAGTCCAAGGTATGAAAAAAAAAAAAAAAAATGCTGAACAAAAAAATCCTAGTTACCAAGTCTGGTAGGGCTAATCTAAACCAAATTTTCTACAAGTATTTCTCTTATTATTTCTTAGCTTCTCAGTAAATGTTTAGATGTTTTGTAAGTGTAGTTTTAGACAATTATTTCATCAAGTCATATTAATTAATGGTATCGTCTTGTAAAGATGCCGAAATTCAAGCTAATTTTAAAACAAAACTGCGAGATGAATGTGAGCTTTTCATCCCTTATCATCAGTCATCACGTAGACTTACCATCATCAGTAACATTTGGGATCGTCGAAAACCGATGTTTTCTCGCATCTGAAACAAGTTCTTGCATAACTTCAGTCATCTTGATTTAATTATGTTATTCCTGGCCAAGCAGGAACTCGGTCAACGAACAAGCTTTATGAAAATTGTTCTGTTTTTCTCAATGTTTTTTTCTTTTCTTTGCTTCCTAGTCTACAGTACACGATTATCAACTCATCAACATCATCACACACTGCACATCACACACACACCTACGGCGCGACCATCTCGTGTATACAATCGCCGTTACCATGGTTCATGACCTTTGTACCTTGATAATATATAATGAATATTCATATTTATTTAACCTCCAATCTCCTCAAACAACGTCCGACCGAAACACTTTCATTCTTTTTTCTTCTTCGTTAAAAAGACACAAATCAACCTTTTTTTTGCAAATAAAGTATGTTTTAAAGTTGTTAAAATGGAATTCTGATTTTAACTAAACTTGTTATTTGGAAAATTATTGTCTGCTTTGTGCTTACAAGTAATATGCCCACGGGACCGAGCGTGAATGTCCGTGGTTAAAAAACGAGGTTAATTTTGCCTGGATTTCCTCTGACGCACGAGGGCGCACTTTCCTAACTAAATAATTTCTTCTTGAGCTCAAAATTATACTGACGAGTGCTGCCGTTTTTGCTCCTTGTTTGCTGCATGGTCTGTATTTTGTGAATAAATTGTATTTGTTGGCTATGTTGTTGGCATTTTAAGGAAAACAATCGTAGCCCTTAAAAAACTTGTCGCTGGATCATGGTAAGTAACTAATGCGTAAGTAAAACATGAATTTTTGAAGGGTCAAGAAGAAAGGCCAAGCCAAGTCATAATATTTTTTTAATAATATATAAAATATAAATGATAGTGATATGATGACATGATGAGGAGTTCAGTCAAGTCGACGGTCGGACAAATTGACTCAAGACAGGTCGTCCGTTGAGACAAGTTGAAGTTCGCATCTGTTGAACTGTAATACAACTTCTACAGTACAAGACTCAAGTCTTAGGTTGACCGAGTCGACGGTTCAGACTACTTGACCATGTTGACGTGTTGGCTGGTCGGTGGGTGGTTAATCGAGCAGTAGACCCAGTTACTGGGGCCCTGAACTCATTTTTTACAGATTTTGACAGTATCGGTCGTGGCGCTGAACGGCCAGTTACTGGGTCTACTTTGCGTGCAAACTTCGGGGTGGTGAGCCCCGTTTGGCATGTTCTGACTTCTGGACAAGTTCTGAGATTGGTGGGTATGTTTAGGCACGAACGCATTGCAAGACACCGGTACGGTTAGGCCGGCAGGCATGCCGAATACCGGGCAAATGCCAGCAAGCGTAGTATACGGCCGGCCAAGGCCGCCACGTCACGGTCGCACGCATACATGGCCGGACTACAGACATGTACTAAAGGGAAGTGGGAACAGCGGTCGTAGTTTTTGACGGTCTGACCGTCGACTTGTCTCAACTGTATAGTCAACTTGTCTTGACTGTCGAGTTGTCTGAATTGTCAACTTGTCTCAACGGACGGCATTCTCAATGGACGAGTTGTCTCGAGACGACTTGTCCGACCGTCGACCCATCTGACATTGAAAAGAAGTAGACCTACAAAGGATTTTCAAGAATTGTTGACGATATCATCAGTGCCTTCAGTGGTGGTTGTGTTTTTATATAAATTTATTGTATCCAATTAGACCCAGTAACTGGGGCGCTGTACTCCTTTTTTGAGATTTTGACATTATCTGTCATACTAGCATGACAGATAATGTCAAAATTTCAAAAAAGGAGTACAGCGCCCCAGTTACTGGGTCTAGTATCCAATCAAAATCATAGTTAAGGTAGTAGGTAGCTGGGACATCTCGAAGGTTGACCAACACTTGAGACAACTAGATGGTTTGAACTCCAGCGTTCACCTGAGGTTTGCATGCAAACATTGCTTATACTTTGTTATAATGATCTCAAGTAATTTTTACCACAGAATTATTTATATTTAACTATCATTACCTACACTATGAGTAGTCTAAATTGTCGACTTGTTCAATTGTTGAGATGTCTTATGGTTTCAAACAAATTCGACCGTCGCCTTGTCTGAACCATCGAGTTGTCTCGGGTTGAGTCGGTCAACTAGAGTTGTCTGACATCCTCCCAGGGCCTCATAGGAGCCAGTCCTAGTCCTACCATGGTCCTACTGCTGTTTGGAATAGACGATCCTGACTTTCTATTTATACAACAATGGCTGTAAAGTTGTGATTGCAATACTTTGTACTAGGGCTAGCTCAGTCACCCTCGTTACAGTCGGTGGCAATGTTGGGCGCCATCGGTGATCTGCGCCATCGGTCGATCGCGTTGTGCGATCGGTCGATTCTCAAAGATCTCTCGGCTTTACTCGCCTGGTGGCATCGGGATCGATCGATAAAGTGACATGATCCACCAATCGTGCCACGATCAACCGATGGCGCAGGTCGACCGATTGCTTCCAACACCAGTATATTGACTATGATTGTTATTTTATTTATTATTTCCCAGGGAAACACAGATTCTGTTCTCTCCCCAGAGAAGATTGCAGAGCTTGAGAAATCCACACATTGTACGTATGAAAGGAGTATTTGATTTATTTGTTAATATTTTTAATCATGGTCACTCGGTTTGTTACACTTGGCTTTAAAGTCTGTGATTTTTAATGTTATAACAAATATATGGAATCAAATGAATTGATTCCATCAAACAAGCTTTAAAAGAGCATGTTATTTTATAACGAATAAAATAAATAAATCGCGTGTTGACCTTGTACTTGTAGATGGCTATAAAAATGTTTTTGAAACGATTATCCTGGCCAACCACTCTACGTGTAAATGTGTACGACGGCCATGCCCAGAAGTCATTCCGCCTGCGTTTTGCCTCTGTGTCACGAGGCACCTGGCTAAAATAGAGCAGGCAGTGCACATAGTTTATTTATTTGAAAAGATTAATTACTGTAATTAATCGTTGATGGATTTTTTTGTTTGCTATCTCATTTGAAAGTTAACAACTTTGGTCATCATACAAAAATAGCATTTCAACGTTTGCATTAATTTATTTATTTATTTATTTATTGACCAAACCAACAGCGGACAAGCCGCCAATTACAGGAATGGATGAAAAACAAGAATTGAAATATATATACTGTGAAATAAATATTCATATACATATATAAAAAAGTAAATAGAAAGGTTACATCAAAAACAAAATTAAATGAATTACTAGAAGTATAACAGATTAAACATAAAAAGGGGCACAACAATGTGGCAAATAGAGAAATATAAATAAACTAGACATAAATTTTTGTTCCAAGAACAAAAACTGGGTGTTCGGATAGAGTTGTTATTTGATATAAATAAAGTTAACACAACTAAAATAATTTGAAAATAGAAACATGAAATATTGCTTTATGAAATAATATCTGATGAGGACTTCAAGAACATCAGTCATGTTCCTACATTTATTTACCTTTAAATGAGGAGAACAATGAAGGACCTCCCCTAACCTTAGTTTTGGGTGAGAGAATCTTGTTCCTACATCTAACCATTTTTAAATGAGGAGCTACTTCCGGTTTGACCGGAATTAGAGGTCAAAGAGGTCAAGCAATGTACAACAGAGAAGGGTCTTCCTTAACCTTGGTAATTGGTGAAAGAATCTTGTTCCTAGCTCTTAGCATTTTTAAATGAAGAACTACTTCTGGTTTGGCCGGAATAGAGGTCACAAAGGTCATTGAATGTTTCACAAAGAAAGGCCTTCCCTTAGTTTGATATTTCTAGGAAAAATCATGTTCCTACTTCTATTTACTTTTAAATGAGGGGCTACTTCCGGTTCGACCGGAAGTAGAGGTCAAAGGGGTCAAACAATGTGCAAGGGAAGTATGTCTTCCATATCCTTGGTAATGGAGAAAAAATCATGTTCCAAGCACTTAGCATTATTCTAATGAGGAGCTACTTTCTGCTTCACTGGAAGTAGAGGTCATAGAGGTCACGCAAAGTGCAACAGAGAAGGGTCATCCCCTACCTTGGTATTACATGAAATAATCATGTTCCTAGCTCTAACCATTTTTAAATAAAGAGCTACTTCCGGTTTGACCGGAAGTAGAGGTCAGAACGGTCACACAATGTGCAACAGAGAAGGATCATCCCTAACCTTGGTATTTGGTGAAAGAATCATGTTCCTAGCTCTTACCATTTTTAAATAAAGAGCTACTTCCGGTTTGACCGGAAGTAGAGGTCACAAAGGTCACGCAATGTGCAACAGAGAAGGATCCTCCTTAACCTTTGTACTTGGTGAAAGAATTGTTCCTACCTCTGACAACTTTTGAATGAGGAGCTACTTCCGGTTTTTCCGGAAGTAGAGGTCACAAAGGTCACGCAATGTGCAACATAGGACATTCCCTAACCTACAATCTGATGTAAGATTTGTGATCATATAATAAAAACATCTTAAATTATGAATTTTTGAATATTTGAACTTCCGGTTTGAACCGGAAGACAAGGTCAAATTGGGGTCATGTATGTAAAGCTATTACGCATTTTTGAATGACCTTTCAGATGATGTATAGACTGCAAAAATTCATTGTGTACTTCAGGAGTTATGATTTTTTGAAATAATAAACTTTGATTTAATAAAAATGAATATGAAAATAATTAAAAAGAGCTTTATCATATGTATTTCTTGGGGACTTCCGGTTTGGGCAGGAAGCGAGGTCAACTCAGGTCACTAAGAACTATAAAGAACCGCATACATTTATTGTAAGTCGACTCCTGGAGGAAAAACAAGTTACCTTTTTGATTTTAACTGCCAGGAAAAACAATGTTTTCGTGCTTTACAAAGTGTTCCTTTTCCACGCAGTGCAATTGGCTGCCGCCAGGTTGTGTGTTCAAAATACTATTCATATTGCCTTTTATCAAAACATTAACCCTTGCTGCCCTCTGTTTTGTTCGGCATCTATGCGGTGTCAATAAA
This sequence comes from Marthasterias glacialis, assembly GCA_911728455.2. Classification (NCBI taxonomy): domain Eukaryota; kingdom Metazoa; phylum Echinodermata; class Asteroidea; order Forcipulatida; family Asteriidae; genus Marthasterias; species Marthasterias glacialis. The sequence continues at coordinate 19,111,730 of OU452224.1, forward strand.
CAAAAGTGTGTATTGCTAGTTGTAACGTTGTAACGTTGATGGCGCTATATCAAATTAACGGTCCCATTCTGTACAGTCAATCTGACATTTGACAGATTCAAATTCTGAGCTCATTATCTGTATTAAAAAGTTCCAAAGTTTTATAAAAACTACCCCACTTTGATAAACATCACAAACACAAGTGTGCACGGCTAAAGAAATACACGGACATTTAGAGAAGTGATGACTTTACTTTTTAATTTTCATTTTTGAACAGTTTTACTCAGCGTATCCCGACAACAACTCTCGCAGGGGTAAAGAGTCTCTGGCCCCGCTGTTGCACACTTGTGACTATCGTACGTAAGCACGTACGTGATCGGTATACGAAAGACGATCATTTTGTCAATTGCATTTTCTCCATAATTATACATCAAACAACTCACGTGAGCATGTGATCGTCTCAGTAAAGTCTCCTCTTCCTCTCCCTGTCACAATTAAGCCACCAGAATGACATAAAGGGAAACATTTCCACACTGAACTTGGCATCACTTAACAGTTTTTCTTTGCGTCGCCATTATTACACACACACACACACACACACACAACTTAACAACACACCGCAAAGTTCGATGAACTGTGACAAGACCTGACTTGTTGCGTGTATGTAAAACACAGCATGCTGTAAAAGCCTATAGTGCAGACGCACGAGGTGCAATACAGTAAGGTAACCGTACAGACTCTATCGGCGATCGCGCTAAAAACGGCACTTTTCACCTTAATTTAACTTCGTAATGCAACGGCCAATTTTGTTCAAATTTCACAATTAGGCTTTTATAGTCGTTATCTATTACTAAAAAATTCAACATGTAGTTTGCTTAGAAAAGTTTGAAATAAAAAAAATTCTTATTTTTAAACTCGTCGTCGTAACAAACTGTAACATTTGATGACGTTGTCAATGTTATATTTTCAAAGGTCATAAACTACATTTTATTTCGTACACTGAAACCATGTCCAAATTCTGTTTCATATTGACTCCACAACTTAAATTGTGACTTTTTAAGCATTTTTTGCTTCAACTTCCAGTTTGAACCGGAAGACAAGGTCAAATTGGGGTCATCTCTGTGAGACATATAATTATTTTTTAAAGACCTTTCCGATGATGTATAGATTGTAAAATTCCATTGTGTACTTTAGGAGTTATGATTTTTTTAAATAATAAACTTTGATTTAAAGTAATTCGACACCCGATGACGTCATCATGACGTCACTCAAACGGTTTCGTGTCCTAATGAGTATCTAACTATGTGTGAAGTTTCAAGTTCATACAAGCTTAGGAAGTGTGCTTCTGTTAGCGGACAATCTTCAGGCATAAGAAGAAGAAGAAGAAGAAGAAGAAGAAGAAGAAGAAGAAGAAGGAGAAGTAAAAAAAAACTAGACATAAATTTTTGTTCCAAGAACAAAAACTGGGTGTTCGGATAGAGTTGTTATTTGATATAAATAAAGTTAACACAACTAAAATAATTTGAAAATAGAAACATGAAATATTGCTTTATGAAATAATATCTGATTAGGACTTCAAGAACATCAGTCATGTTCCTACATTTATTTACCTTTAAATGAGAACAATGAAGGACCTCCCCTAACCTTAGTTTTGGTTGAGAGAATCTTGTTCCTACATCTAACCATTTTTAAATGAGGAGCTACTTCCGGTTTGACCGGAATTAGAGGTCAAAGAGGTCAAGCAATGTACAACAGAGAAGGGCCTTCCTTAACCTTGGTAATTGGTGAAAGAATCTTGTTCCTAGCTCTTAGCATTTTTAAATGAAGAACTACTTCTGGTTTGACCGGAATAGAGGTCACAAAGGTCATTGAATGTTTCACAAAGAAAGGCCTTCCCTTAGTTTGATATTTCTAGGAAAAATCATGTTGCTACTTCTATTTACTTTTAAATGAGGGGCTACTTCCGGTTCGACCGGAAGTAGAGGTCAAAGGGGTCAAACAATGTGCAAGGGAAGTATGTCTTCCATATCCTTGGTAATGGAGAAAAAATCATGTTCCAAGCACTTAGCATTATTCTAATGAGGAGCTACTTTCTGCTTCACTGGAAGTAGAGGTCATAGAGGTCACGCAAAGTGCAACAGAGAAGGGTCATCCCTTACCTTAGTATTACGTGAAATAATCATGTTCCTAGCTCTAACCATTTTTAAATAAAGAGCTACTTCCGGTTTGACCGGAAGTAGAGGTCAGAACGGTCACGCAATGTAACAGAGAAGGATCCTCCCTAACCTTGGTATTTGGTGAAAGAATCATGTTCCTAGCTCTTACCATTTTATAATAAAGAGCTACTTCCGGTTTGATCGGAAGTACAGGTCACAAAGGTCACGCAATGTGCAACAGAGAAGGATCCTCCCTAACCTTGGTATTTTGTGAAAGAATCATGATCCTAGCTCTTACCATTTTTAAATAAAGACCTACTTCCGGTTTGACCGGAAGTAGAGGTCACAAAGGTCACGCAATGTGCAACAGAGAAGGATCCTCCCTAATCTTTGTACTTGGTGAAAGATTGTTCCTACCTCTGACAACTTTTGAATGAGGAGCTACTTCCGGTTTTTTCGGAAGTAGAGGTCACAAAGGTCACGCAATGTGCAACATAGAAGGACATTCCCTAACCTACAATCTGATGTAAGATTTGTGATTATATAATAAAAACTTCTTAAATTATGAATTTTTGAATATTTGAACTTCTGGTTTGAACCGGAAGACAAGGTCAAATTGGGGTCATGTATATGAGCTATTACGCAGTTTTGAATGACCTTTCAGATGATGTATAGACTGTAAAAATTCATTGTGTACTTCAGGAGTTATGATTTTTTGAAATAATAAATTTTGATTTAATAAAAATGAATATGAAAATAATTAAAAAGAGCTTTATCATATGTATTTCTTGGGGACTTCCGGTTTGGGCAGGAAGCGAGGTCAACTCAGGTCACTAAGAACTATAAAGAACCGCATACATTTGTTGTAAGTCGACTCCTGGAGGAAAAACAAGTTACCTTTTTTATTTTAACTGCCAGGAAAAACAATGTTTTCGTGCTTTACAAAGTGTTCCTTTTCCACGCAGTGCAATTGGCTGCCGCCAGGTTGTGTGTTCAAAATACTATTCATATTGCCTTTTATCAAAACATTAACCCTTGCTGCCCTCTGTTTTGTTCGGCATCTATGCGGTGTCAATAAACAAAAGTGTGTATTGCTAGTTGTAACGTTGTAACGTTGATGGCGCTATATCAAATTAACGGTCCCATTCTGTACAGTCAATCTGACATTTGACAGATTCAAATTCCGAGCTCATTATCTGTATTAAAAAGTTCCAAAGTTTTATAAAAACTACCCCACTTTGATAAACATCACAAACACAAGTGTGCACGGCTAAAGAAATACACGGACATTTTGAGAAGCGATGACTTTACTTTTTAATTTTCATTTTTGAACAGTTTTACTCAGCGTATCCCGACAACAACTCTCGCAGGGGTAAAGAGCCTCTGGCCCCGCTGTTGCACACTTGTGACTATCGTACGTAAGCACGTACGTGATCGGTATACGAAAGACGATCATTTTGTCAATTGCATTTTCTCCATAATTATACATCAAACAACTCACGTGAGCATGTGATCGTCTCAGTAAAGTCTCCTCTTCCTCTCCCTGTCACAATTAAGCCACCAGAATGACATAAAGGGAAACATTTCCACACTGAACTTGGCATCACTTAACAGTTTTTCTTTGCGTCGCCATTAGGACACACACACACACACAGAACTTAACAACACACCGCAAAGTTCGATGAACTGTGACAAGACCTGACTTGTTGCGTGTATGTAATACACAGCATGCTGTAAAGCCTATAGTGCAGACGCACGACGTGCAATACAGTAAGGTAACTGTACAGACTCTATCGGCGATCGCGCTAAAAACGGCACTTTTCACCTTAATTTAACTTCGTAATGCAACGGCCAATTTTGTTCAAATTTCACAATTAGGCTTTTATAGTCGTTATCTATTACTAAAAAATTCAACATGTAGTTTGCTTAAAAATGTTTGAAATAAAAAAAATTCTTATTTTTAAACTCGTCGTCGTAACAAACTGTAACATTTGATGACGTCATCAATGTTATATTTTCAAAGGTCATAAACTACATTTTATTTCGTACACTGAAACCATGTCCAAATTCTGTTTCATATTGACTCCACAACTTAAATTGTGACTTTTTAAGCATTTTTTGCTTCAACTTCCGGTTTGAACCGGAAGACAAGGTCAAATTGGGGTCATCTCTGTGAGACATTTAATTATTTTTTAAAGACCTTTCCGATGATGTATAGATTGTAAAATTCCATTGTGTACTTTAGGAGTTATGATTTTTTTAAATAATAAACTTTGATTTAACGTAATTCAACACCCGATGACGTCATCATGACGTCACTCGAACGGTTTCATGTCATAATGAGTATCTAACTATGTGTGAAGTTTCAAGTTCATACAAGCTTAGAAAGTGTGTTTTTGTTAGCGGACAATCTTCAGGCATAAGAAGAAGAAGAAGAAGAAGAAGAAGAAGAAGAAGAAGAAGAAGAAGAAGGAGAAGTAAAAAAAAAAAAAACCGAACAAAAACAGAGGGTCTTCGGACTTGTGTCCGAACACCCAAAAAAACCGAACAAAAACAGAGGGTCTTCGGACTTGTGTCCGAACACCCAATAAAGAAATTTGGATTAATAAGACAAAATCTGCTTGAGCAGGGGTCATATATCTTTAAAATAAACTCTCTAAATTTTCATTCTGCTCTTAATTAAATTTCTTTCGGTTCTCCCCATTAAATGGCGATTAAAAAATTGTCAGATACAGCCAAGGAGATCAAGCTGGTCATATCGTACTATGCACTATATGACAAGTCCACAAACGGTGAGGATGGGATTCCACTGGAGAAGCTCTCTGAAATTCCAGAACTGTGCGGCTGCCCATTCTACGAGAGGATTGCACACCCTTACATGGATCGGCCGATGACGAGGCTCAAGGCAGAATCGTTTCTCAAGATGTTTTCTCTGCTCAGCTCGCGAGCGTCCGTGGAGGAAAAAAGCAGGGGTAACTAACTGTTCACACTGAGCTTCAAAATTATTGTTTTATTCGGAGTTTGGGGGTAACACCAGCTGGAATGTTGAAGCTATGGATGTCTCAGCAAACAACTGCCAATTCCTTTAAACCCACAAACCCCAACCACCCTCCTCTCCACCAGCATCCCCCAACCCCAAAAGAAACGGTACAAAGTGAACATTTTAGTGAGTTTTTCAAATGACATGTACTTGTGTGGTTTTTTTTTGCCCATACACTGATGTGTATGAAGCACTGCATACTCAATACTTTCCTGAGTCCTGTGAAAAAAAAACTCACAGGCATATTCCCCGGGTGGCATTCGAACCCATGACCCTCGCCATTCTAGAGCAGATGTCTTACCAACTAGACTACCGAGATTGCCCGACAGCTAGAGGCAGTTTGAATCCTATTAGCAGCGGGTACTGCAACCATTATAATACATGATCATTTTTGAATCCCCAAACACCCTCCCTCCTCCCCAACCGCATCCACCTACCCCAAAAGAAACGGTACAAAACGAACATATCAATGAGTTTCTCAAATAGCCCTCTTTCTATCGGTATACTCTCCTGCCCAACTGGCCCCTGCCACAAAATTCCACAGGAGACTGTGGAGACAGTACACAGGCCACGGGGTTCCCACATAAATCCACCTGTACAAACAGACAAAACCCATGCACCCAATGCTAACCTGGATAGTATTGTACTTTGTGGCAGTCTGTGGTATGAATAGATCAATCACTTACACTTTTTGCAAGGTGCAACCTTGCATCCAAACCATGGTTGATAACATGCGCTTTTGGTTTGTTCTCTTTTTTTTCCCCCAGCTCTCTTTGACGCCCTAGACTGCAGTCATGATGGTACCCTGGGCTTTGATGAGCTCTTCCGATTCTACAAATCTGTCTTGAGTCCAACGTTTAACGACGATTACATCATTGATCTAGTTGTTCGCATTCTTCAAAGACCAGACCTCCGGGAACAGCATAGGGTATCATATCAAGATTTCCAGAAGGTACATTTTGATAAGAACATCACCTTGTACATATTCATGAGCTACTTGTTTATCAAATTTGCATCAAATTTGTTATGAAAATCCTTTTAGTCCTTTTGTACTTTCTATTTATAATAACTATGGTTTCTTTTTGCATCTTTTGATCTGCATTGGTTTGAGATTTTTTTTTTCTTTTTCCCAACAGCTGATTTCATCTGAGGAGATAAAAGAGAAAATGACCGTTGACCTGCAACTTGATGTGTGACATCTGATGGATTATTCATGACAACTGACAAACTGATGAATTATTCATGTCATTTTTGTATGTTATTAATTACTGAAAACACATTTTTTATAACTGATGAATTATTTATGGATTCAACTTTGAAACTGTACATTGTAGAACAACATTCAGTGAATCATTTATGATGCCATGAATTATTCATGGTTCATTGAAAACTGATACGAATCAAAAGTGCCTTTAGCAAATGAGCAAATGAAGACAAAAAACAAATATATTAACTTTTATTCAAAAATTACCTTTACTGAGATTTGTGCAATATTTTTACCTTTAACAAGAGAAGTGTGTAAAATTTACATAATGTGAATAAAATTAAATGAAATATGAAAAAGTCATATGATCTGTACAATTCAAATTTTGTGGTGCACACGATTGGACTAGCCACCGTAGCTTATAAGCGAGGGCCACGTATCATGATAACGCAATCCACCTCACATAGTGGATGCTCTATCACGATACCATGATAGTATCATAAGAGGTTTAAAAGCGAGGAAATCAAGTTTGGCGACAAGCTTATAAACTATGGTGACTAGGGCAAGCTTATAAACTATGGTGGCTGGGGCAAGCTTATAAACTATGGTGGCTGGGGCAAGCTCATAAACTATGGTGGCTAGGGCAAGCTTATAAACTATGGTGGCTGGGGCAAGCTTATAAACTATGGTGGCTAGGGCAAGCTTATAAACTATGGTGGCTAGGGCAAGCTTATAAACTATGGTGGCTAGGGCAAGCTTATAAACTCATGGTGGCTAGGGCAAGCTTATGAACTCATGGTGGCTAGGGCAAGCTTATAAACTATGGTGGCTAGGGCAAGCTTATAAACTCATGGTGGCTAGGGCAAGCTTATAAACTCATGGTGGCTAGGGCAAGCTTATGAACTCATGGTGGCTAGGCGAATTGGTTGTGTGGTACTGTACTTGATTTTTTTCTAAATCATATTTATTTTTCAGAATAATTCCTAGGTTATGTTTGTGTTGTGCGATACTGTTGTATTGACAAGTCATTCAATAATTTTCCCCTTAAAATATTGGTTTGTCATATTGTTCACGGAGGAGTGTGCGATGTTGTTGGGGGGTGGGGGGGGGGGCACTGCACGAGAGAGAAAATCATGCGCCAAGCAAAATTTCAACCCACAACGCTTTCTGTAAATCAAAGATTGGAAGGTCATGGCTTTTATGGATTGTTGACAAAGTGCTTCTGGAGTTGTTGACCTTCAACCTGGAGCATTTTGGGTACACTAGCCATCTAAAAATGGTCAAATTTTGCTGAAAAGTGTAGGGCAATTTTTCCAAGTCTGGCCAGTGTAGTAATTCATGGGTTGTGTTTTCATTTTGGATGAGCATAGCTCAAAAATTATACAGCTATTACCTACTGAAAATTAAAAAGTAAAATGAAGTTTAATTGGTTATCATCAGCAAATATTGATTTCAAGAGGCTGTGAGACTCAAATAGTATTTTTGAATATATAGCATTGGTTGCTTTAGCTGGGGAGCTTATCAACTGCCAGGGATGCACTACACTAAATAGAGAGAAATCCATGCACTGAGCCTCATTAATAAAATGTAAACCCCACAACCTTTTCTGTAAATCAAAGATTTTGAGGTCCTTGCTTTTATGGATTGTTAAAAAACGGTCCAACATTGTGCCCCTGGGGTTGTTAACTTTCATCCTGGAGCATTTTGTGTAGACTGGCCCTCTAAAAATGGCCCTATTTTGCTTAACAGTGTAGGGTCATTTTTCCAAGATGAACTCTGGCCAGTTTACTCGTTCAGGGGTATTTTTATTTTGGGTCAGCCTAGCAAAAATTCCCAACGGCTAACCTACTAAAAATTGAAAAGAAAAATGAAGTTCAGTTGTCAGAAAATATATTCGATTTGTTTTCTAGAGGCTGAGAGACTTTAAAGTATTTTTTGAGTATTTTTGAATATTTAGCATTTAGCATTGGTTACTATGGGAGCCTATTTAGTGTGGTGCACCCCCAGAATTTGAAAACTGCCCTCTACTGGCAAAATTGAGCCATCCAAGTGTGATAAAATTGTTTGAAAGAAACTGGATATTGAACATAAAGCAACAAAAAGTTAAGCTTGATCCAGTGCCCCCCCCCCCCCATGAGATTTTTTAAAATAGAACAAATAAAATCAATCAGTACTCTATACAATCCGATGGCCTTTATTTAAAGCAGTATTAATATGGGAACTTTATAACCCAATCATAATAATAGAATCAGAAGGAAACCCGCCCACGATTGGAAATTCTAGTATTTCCTGTTTGGAAGTGCTGTGGTCAGGCAGTGAAATGAACATGTTTTTAAACCCAGATCAGGATCCATAATGTATACTTCAGTTTGTCAGTAACTAATATATTGTAATAAATTGGTAAAGTATAAAGCCCCCGGGGGCGTAACCAGACATTTCATTTAGTGTGGGGGGGGGGGGGAAGTTTTATAGGGGGTAGCAAAGACATAATTTTGGGGGAATATTTAATGTATAGAACCAATAATTTGTGCATTTTGTTGATCTCCTTGGGGGTGCAAGAGGGACGGGGCAAAGGTTATGAGCAGGGGGGTGGGCTACAGCCGGCCACCTCCCCTTTTGCCCGCCCCCCCCCCCCCCCACGGACAGCCTAACCATAATTATTTGACTATCTATCATTTGCAACCATCAGTGTCATGTTGCCCCTTCTCAGCCCTCTCAGTTTTAATTACGGTACGTATAGACTTGAATGGACTAACATTATATATTAGTTTATTAATTGTATAATTATGAATGCGCTGAACTTCACTCTAGTCTCTGGAGGTCACCGAAAAAAAAATCTTTGGGCTATAAACCGTTCTTTATCGTCCGCAGCGCTCCACTCCTCCAACCATCTGTTTAGGGATGAAGCCCCCCCACCCCTACACACCAGCTTTACCCGGCAGGTGGCAGGGCCGTGCCTGCCCGCCCACCTTCCTGTTCTTTGATTTTTTTTTTCATCTGCCCATGATCGACCACACCCACATAAAAAAAACCCACAAAAACAATAGAAGCTGAAACCTTGACCATCCATATAAAGGTGCTAACTTCCGGTTACTACTAATCGATAATTGATCACAAGTGGTGTGTGGCCGCAGAACACCGCTATCGAAACAAGTAGTAAATTAGTAGTAATACTATATCTAGTAGTATCGATTCCACGTTTTCCACACTTGGGGTGGTGTGTGAGATCGAGAGTGAAAATGAAGTGGATTAGTGTGCTTGAAAGCGCTGGTGTTGTTTGGTTACTGTAGCCGTTCGAAGTCACAAGTGCTCGCGTTATTTTTGTAAGCACAACGTATTTGAATCGAGGGGGTATACAAGTGATATTCCCACACTTTGTTGTTATGAAATTAAGAAGAAAACGTTAACTTTATTTGTGCGATATGATGGTCATGTTCTTAAACTTTTGTGGATGTTGCAACAGGTTGCAGCTTGTTGGTGGTGGTCTGAATCCTTCATTTTGTTGTTTATAAAGAACAAGGTAAGTCTAGGTACCATACGTAATTTGTCAACAAACTTTAAACTCCCCAATTCCAAGACGCAATTAAATGATTAACTATTTATAAATTTAAAGCGGTGTGGTCTTAATATTGTACGGTTACGAAACTACACTAATAAATAACTGATTTTTATATTTCCCAGATAATTAGGCTAAATATACATTTTGTTTTTGGGGAAAGCTTCGTGTGTGGCACAGGTTTTTGTTTGTTTTTACTATCTGAAGTCATAAAGTAAGGTTGAGTTGAATATAATCATGCTTGCCCCACCCCCATCCCCCAATTCCCAAAAAGGTAAATTTGGGGAATTTTGTCATTTATGTTTTTTTTTTAATTTTTAAATGAAACTTTTTGATAAACACACCATCCAACCAAACCAATCTGTGAAAGTTTCATCAAATTTGATGTTGCAAAAAATTGTTAACTGGCCTCAAATTTCAACCTTACTTAGCACTTTTTGTAGCAGAGAGTCTTTCCCAATGAGTCTTTATTATAAATGTTTATATAAATCAATCAATCAGTCAATCAATTAATCAATCAATCAATCAATCAATCAATAAAAATCAAAGGTTAAAAAGACTGCTGGGGTTGGTACATGAGCATGAGGCCATTAACAATTTTTTTTTTACATTTATTATCATATACCACAGATCATTTTGGTTGGTAAAGAAGTTTGCAACAGCTAATTCTATTTTCTCAAATTTGAAGTTAACATTTAAGTGAAAAAAAAAGAAGAAAAAAAAGATCATGATTGATTTTGTTCATGATCATCACACAGGCTTATTACTCTGTTCACTTGTGGTTAAATCAAAACTAAACGGTAGTGGGGACAAATTCCACCGACCAAAAATTACACATTACTAACACACATTTGAACAGGAATTTTTATTGTGATCGTTAATAGTACAGTGGTGAAAAAGTGTCAGTCTGACTCGTCTCATGCATTGTATCGTGCCGTGGCTGAGTGGTCTCGTGCACAGAATTAAAGTTCTGTTGGCTAAGTCATCACAATGTGGGTTCAAGTCTCGGTCTGGGCACTTGTTGTGTCCTTGAGCAAGACACATAACTATGAGTATAATTATGCCTTTGCATTTATGAGGGTCCTGCCGGGTAAAGAAGTAGAAGTAGAAGTAGAAGTAGAAGTTCAACAATGAGGTTGTTACGCTGTTGTCTAACCTCATAGGAGGGCATCCCTTATCCAACAGTGATTTGGGAAGACTTCAAATGTTGTTTTCTTGACTTTGACAGTAGGACTTCCCAAAAGGATTGACAGATGTGCAGGCCTTGATCTTAACCAAGGCCACCAAGGCCTTTGGCCTCATGCCCTGTTGAGTTGGTCAGCATGCCCTTCAGAAAAATTGCACTGTAACTACCAACTTGGCCAGCATGCCCTTGTACAATTTCTCTGATTTGGCCAGCAAAGGCCTGCCCCCGTTTTTCTTAAGATCGAGGCCTGCATATGTGTACTGAACTTTCTATAAATTCTAATAAGTGAGCTTTCCGATTGAAAAAAATAAAAAAATAAATGGTTCTGCTCACGGTGGCATGTGCCAGAAAACCTGCCCGGCACTGAGGATTGTCCAACCACCACTGGCAAACTTTTCTCTTTTTTCTGACCACCACACCTTTTCCAACTTTTTAAATGAAACTTGCCCACTTCCTTCCACAGATTTCCAACAACATGTTAAATGTTGTATACAAAATTACTAGTAAAAAATGGTATCCAAAGCCGTAAATTCTGAGTATTTCTTTAGTGTTTGCAGCAAGATACCCGCAATGATCTCACAATGGTTTCCAGTACATGCTGATGTGTTGTGTACCCTATTCCATACCTTAGCATTAATATTATACAACAGAAAAATGAAAGTAGGGACCATGCCATTCTGTAAAATTGTTTCCCATGGCAGTAAAGGCGTGCACTCTGTCTACAAAGGAAATTGCCTTGACCACACTAGGAAAAAATTATCAACACTCTTTACAATTTTATAAGAAACTCCGCCTCGCTGTTTTTTCCGGCCACCACTAAAGAATCCTGCGCAGAACCCTGAGAGTAGTACAATCATTTTTTTCCCTTTTCTTGGGGGGGGGGGGAACAAGTTCCAAGCCTGTGTACTTTTGTTTCAGTTTGTTTTGCTTGTTTGTTTGCCTTGCTGGCTTACTACATAGATAAAAGTAGATAAAAGCAGCTCTCAAACCAAATTCTAAGAATTCCTGAGGAAAACTAGGCTCACTTGAGTTTGAACCCTGTTAGTGTTATTCTTAGTTGCAGCAACCGGCACCCTCTGTTTACCCAAGTTGCTAGATACTAGATATCAACTGATCTGTGTTGAACCATGGAGGTTAGTTGAACCCTAATCTTCGGACTTAAGAATTCTGTGATATCAGAATATCTAGGAAAACGTAGTCTAATGTGGTTTCTAAAATTGCTTAAACTTCAGACTTTGTATCCCATGATTGTTTGCTTCGTTTTTATTAATATTTATATCAGTTGACAGACCTTGAAACTGTTAGGCCTGATCAAAAATAAAAAGGGGCGGATCCAGGATTTCCCAAATTTATAATGCAGCTCGAATGGTGAAGGCAAGTTATAGTGCATAGCGCGGAGCCCAAATTCAGCACAACAAATTGTCCTTTTGATTTTGTCCCCCTCTTTTTCCCCTCATTTTGATGTCTCTCTCCCTTTCTATTTTACTAATTTTTTTTCCTGAAGGAAAAGATGGGAAGTGCACCCCCATGCCTCCGGATCCGTCCCTGAAAATTATGCTATAAGATAAATAGAAAAAAAGAAATAGAATTAAAAAAAAACAAAAATCATTATTTGCGTTTGACTTGGATTGCAAAATTTTTCCTTTTTTTTTTTACTATTTTTTATAAACCAAAAATAAGACAAAACATTGGATGTGGTTCTGGTCAGTTTGTAGGCCTACATGTAGTCTTTTTAAATGTAAACCCCCGCAAAAAAATGTACTTGGATTTTCTATAAATTTCCTCTGCAGCTAACGATATCCATTGAATAGCATACAGTTAGCAAAATTCTACACAAAATGTTTTCAGTTGCGTACTCAAAAATCACCGTTTGCTACTCAATAGCGTCCAGTGTGCACCAAACATGGTCAGTCTAAATACTAAGCCATAGATGCAAAGCTGCTGGTTGAAATAATTTCAGGGCTGCTTTAATTAATAATTATTATTATCATTAATATTATTATGGTTTAATAAAAACTCTGCTCATTGCAGCCTACTGGCTGAATTACAAGACAGGTTACAATTTTAAAAAATATGTTAAAAAACAAACAGACTAGATTTAAGAGAAGTAAGACCATAGAAGAACATTTTAAAAATCAGTAAGATATGCCTACTGTATACATAAAAAATAAAGTGCATAAAAAATAAAGTTGAAGAATTATTTACTTTAGCAGGGTTCTCCCCAGATTTTTTTCAAAACGGGGGGGGGGGGGGGATTCTGGAACCAAATTTTGAAAGTGTGGCCAAAGCACGCTGAGTCGAAACCAGGGCCCAATTTCATAGAGCTGCTTCAAGCATTGCTTGAAAATGTTCAGCTAAGCAGAAATGAGCAGGATGCCAGTCACAAATTGTACATGCGGCATGGTAGTTTGGCTGGTAACCTTATTCTGGTAAGCATGATTTTATTGTGCTTAGCTACTTTTTGTGCTTTAAAGCAGCTCTGTGAAATTGGCCCCAGCTCCTTGGAGTGTTTTTATTTGATGTTTGGTTTGAAAAGCTCAACTGAATGGCTTTATGTTAGGAATTTTTGGTGAATTTGATATATCAAAATCTAAAAAACCCAAAATGTCTTGTTTGCGTATCGGCCTGTAGTTCGCGCATATCAGCCCAAAACGCTAGCTTGTGCATGGGGAGATCCTGATATAGGGTGCGTACGATTAGCTTCCCCAAGTATAACGGGAAGATACACTCGTGGTAGCCACGACACGGGGCTAATCAAACGCTGCGTGTATTCACTTGACATTCTGGAAAAACTAAGGTTAAAGGTTGTTCCCCGCTGTGAGCCTGCAGCCGTACTACGTCATTACACCAGGCAGCCACCAGAGACCCGCTAGCGAGCTGGGGCTGTGGTGGCATACATCGATGGCAGACACGAGTATCACGTGATGGCTAATCAAACGCTCTCATGTAAGCTTTACTTACACGGGTGTAAGCTAATCGAACGCACCCATACATGTAGAGAATGTTGATGTCTTCATCATGGAGGGAGGTGTGTGTAGTGTAGGGAAAGGGATGGGATGGGTTACAAAAAAGGGAAGGGGGCAGACATACAACTGAGCCTGTGTGTGTGTATGAGTCAGAAAACATTCATGCACATAATTTTACTAGACACTTTCCTTAAAGCTACACATGTATGTTCTTCCTAAGAAAATCATGTCTTCATTGTGTTTGATTACGGAAGCATGTTTCCATGTAGTCTTAATTGGTGGCACTAGTTTTTTGTATTACTATTAGTCACCGTTAGAGGGCCGTGCAATATTGACCGGCTCGGAGAGACTGGCCAACTCTACGAATCTTGGTTTCGACACAGATCCTTCTTCTCCATTAATTTGTGTTGCAAAAGACCACCAGCGACCAGCAAACAAAAGTTGCCTATCAAGACGACATTGATCCCTTGATTTTAACCGAGCCCTGTCGAGTTGGCCAGCATGCCCTTCAGAAAAACTGCATTGTCACTACCAGCTTGGCCAGCATGCCTTTGTAGAATTTCTGTGATTTGGCCAGCCCCCGTTTTTCTTAAGATCGAGGCCTGCTACATGTAGTTTCTATGTTACATGAACTTTCAATAGATGTGTACATAGGCTTAATGTACGGAAGCTTAAAGTGACCTTCCGAGATGCCGCGTTTCCGAGTTATTTTATAAGAGAAAGATGGAATACCGTGATATTTCAGATGCGTTCCGAGTTAGTACGACACAGAAATCCGTCATTCCCCGATGCCGTATCTCGGAAAGCCGGCTTGCCCCCATACCGTATCTCGGAAAGATGTCTTTCCCTGATTATCTCGGAAAGACGTCTTTCTGAGATACGGTATCAGAGAAAGACGTCTTTCGGAGATACGGTATCAGGGAAAGACGGATTTCTGTGTGGTACTAACTCGGAACACGTCTGAAATATCACGGTATTCCGTCTTTCTCTGATAAAATAACTCGGAAACGCGGCAACTCGGAAGGTCACTTTAAGTTTAAGCTTCCGTACTTAAGGTCATCATTCCTGACTTGAGAAACCCCCACCCGTGTTCAGCAGTTAAACATCACGTATCTTTACCCGACAGTTTCTGCACAACTTACACTGCAAAGCGTTAGTTAAATAAACTTTTCATATCATACATAGGATAGTCCAATACAAAATTGATATTTGTACATCACCACAAATTACATTAACAACTTGACAACATTTGATGTATTGTAAAAAGACATGTGACAGCATAAAAATAGAAAAACAAATTGTTGCGGACAGGATCGTTAAAACTTAAACAGTTGCCCCGTGGACTGGACAGATCCAATCAATTATAACCGCCCTGTGATCGTTCTCATGCGGGAGTAATGAGGGGGGAAGAGGAAGACACAAGGTGGATGAAGGGTGTGACCACTAATACATCAAGTAATCACAGACGACCCCTGCATTATAATCCTCTCTCCCCCCTGCTCCTCTGTATGTGGGCGAGTTGATAGCTAAATGGGTAGCCCAAACTAGTGACTACTACAGGGGCTTCCTGTGCAACCGGTGATTCTATCCATCGACTAAGTCCTGTATCATTACGTTGTTCCTGTTCTCCTAATGCGCTGAATGCCAAAGAGCTGATTGTAAAGAGGCCATCAAGATACTGTAGTGTGCTTTTATGTACTGTAGGAGGGAACGTAATAATGCAACGGTTTTCTCCTTGATGGGGAACTTCTTGTGCAAAGTGTCACTGCACGTTTGAACTTACGATACGGAAAATATCGGAAGGTGGTCGCTTCAGCGTGTTTTAATCCTGCTCTTATTAATGGGAGTGGCATGCTTGAAGGTGCTGCAATCAAAAATGTGCAAAAGGCTCAACTGAATTTATTCGCAAATTCAGGGCGGAACGTGGGATACGGGTAGAGTTAATACACCCGCTTTGTTTGAGGATACTTTGTGTTACCGACTGCATTTGTGGGATCCTAATCGGACATTGGCTGTGTTTCCTTATGGTGGTATTAACTAAGTGTGTATTCAAACCGCTTACTCGCAGGAATATCTCGCTAAGAAGAGGTCTTCAAGATGCGCCAGGACTTTGTCGTACAGCGTGGCTGGTTGACCGGAGCTTAATGCAAACCTTCAAATCTTCATCAACGCATGTTTACTTCAGGTAAGTATCCACGGTTTGAATTTTTACCTGCATGAGACTCAGTGGAAGACTTTGAGATGCTACGTACTGTATAATAGGTGGCAGCAGACATGTTAGTTTATTAAAAATCAAACATTGCAGCCCAAGGGCTGAATTGCGTTTAAGTTACCAAAATCACATCAAAACATCAAAATAAAGTAATAATAATAATAATATTTATTCGGGCAATTACATGAAACGTACAAAATCAATACATACAAAGAGAAAGCAAAACGCTTAACGGAACATTGGGAAAGCCCAGGAGATCACAAAAGTTAAAAAAGTTTAACTGTCGCCAAAAGATGTGTCTCCAGATTCCCGAGTTGAAGAAATAGGAGGCCTTGAAACCTAAAAAATTACAACAAAATTAATTAATAAATTTACCAATAATCTTGTACAATGGCAAGAAATGGCACACAAAACATTCAAAGACGAGACTATGCAGCAAAAATGGCCAGACAAAAATATAAACATGATAAAAAGCGATTAAAAAACAACAAGAAAAGAAACGAGCTGCAACTGATACGAACATCCGTTGGATAAAAAGAGCTAGAGCCAAAGGGAGACCCCTGAGACGAAGTAGACAACAAAATCCATTACAGGGCAAAAAAAAAAAGTTTAGGGATTAGGAATTTTTTATTTTTTTTTTTAAATTTGAAATCGTTGAATTGCAAGATGAGACACACACAAAAAAATTACACTGGAGATAAAAAGAGAAAAAAAGAGAAAAGCCGGTAACATTATTGATGATTTAGTAACTCAATTAGGGATTGGATGCAGCTATTCCTAAACCAGTTAGTCCTGCACAACATTGGTAAGAGGAAATACAAAAACGTTCACAGATTTGCATACCTTGCACGGTATAAAGATTTCTGATGGTAGAAAACTGTCCTTGAAATATTTCTGCCTGAAGTGTTATCTTTTTTAAATGATAAATGAAATAAGATCCAAAATTAGTTTTCGTCTCAGTGAGACGAAAACTCTGGCTATAGGAATGCATACAAAATGGCTGATTGCATTTTTACTGTTTTCTCCCAAACGAAACAACGAAATTTGAGCTGACATTTTCACAGGTTGGTTTTATTACAAATATCTTGATTTGTGCAAAGCATGGAAGCATTTACAGTCAGTTTACAAACGTTGAACTGGGGCTTTGTCTGAATTTCTCAAGTTGTTGTGTCTACATGTTCTAGGTAGGAGGAGCCAGTGTCTATATCTGTCTTGAGTTTAAGAGCGATTCACATGTTGCGTAAACTTCCAGTGTTTACGTAATTTAGGAACGTTTTTATCAGAACAGTATATGATCTATTTTCCCCTGACGTCTGCTATGTCTGCTGCCACATTATAGCGAACGACTTCCCTTGAATCCATTGTAGCATACTTGTATGACAGGAAGCACAGTAAAAGGGGACCACTTTGCATCCGCCACGTTAGCAGTTTTTCCAATGGTTGTAACTTTTTGCTAAGTACCTGAAACCAGCCAAAAGTGTTTCAACATGTGAGTGGACATGCAGGCTTATACTGAATTAAATTTGTGTTTGTTTATTTGATGTTTTGTAGTTTTTACTTTTAAATCACCCTCATAAAAAAATTGGACGGAAAAAATCTACCTGCATTTTCCGTCCGTTTTTTAAATGGAATTTGAGAGTAATTAGAAACTTCATAATCCTATTCAATAGACCTATAGCGTATGACGTCACTATGAGCATTTATTACAGGAAAGGACACCCTCGCGCTGAGGTCAAAACAGCTACAATGCACATTCCATGCTGCGTTTGATCTCAAAGATGGCGGCGAATACATTAAGGTCTATTCAAATTATTTTCAGTGTAAGCCTGCATGTCCCTTCACATGCTGAAACATTTTTTGGGAAAAAGTTACAACTGTTGAAAAATACTGCTAATGTGACGGTACTTGTAAGTTGCCCCTTTAGGCCTACTGTGTTTCCTGTCATTATAGCAAAATGCTTCACAAATTGTATCAGTTGCTTCTCAAAAATTGTCATTCGCAGGCCTCGATCTTAACCGAGGCCACCGAGGCCATTGGCCTCATGCCCTGTCGAGTTGGCCAGCATGCCCTTTAGAAAAATTGCACTGTCACTATCAACTTGGTCAGCATGCCCTTGTACATTTTCTCTGATTTGGCCAGCAAAGGCCTGCCCCCGTTCTTCTTAGTCTGCGCAAATCATGTTCAGTCTAAATATTTTGCTTTGATGAAAAATTGCTGGATGAAACTCGTTCCCTGACATTCATTGTTGGCATCTAAAAAGGAAAAAGAGAAACAAGTTTTGATAGACTTGTTTTTAAAGTGAATTAAATCTCTACTACATTGCCATTGTCTGAGAATATTGGAGGGAGTCTTTTTGAGCCACTTGACTTGATTTGTGAGCACCCATATCAAAGATACTAGAAAAACAAGATAGGACACTCTGTGTAGAAACATGAAATGAAAAATGGGTGCGCCCGCTGTTGTTAGGTACAATGTAGGTAAAACCAAAGATCGTTTGCACGATAAGTAGGGCCTACTAATTGGAAAAACTTGGGCCAAACGATCCCACTAACTAAAAAAGGTGAAGGCAGATCAAAAATGTGGTGTTAGGCCATAAATTGTGCAATTAATCCTAGCAAAATTGACACATGGGGGTAGGGCGCCATCACGCGGTAGATAGGCGTCACATCTGCTACCGTGCAAAACAGCACAAGTGTCCTATCTTGTGTTTCTAGTATCTTTGCCCAAATCTACATGTATGACTGTGTCTGAACTGGGGGCTGTGGCTATGGCTGCTGGTAAGAATGTTGCTACTGGTATGGGCCTCTTCTTCTTCAAAGATGTTAATGTGACGGTCAAGCCGCAATAGACCGGTTGCACAACCCGCGTCACGTGACCTATTTTGGGTATTAAATGTAAACAAACATGACATCCTCCATAGGAAAGTGCGTTACGGTACATGATGATTGTTGCATTTGTTTATTCGATCAAGGCTTTTCTTTCTCGAAATCTGTGAAAAATATTCCAGAGTTTGTACCAGAGATCTTCGAGTGGCTGAATAAAGCCAGTAAGGACAGTTCCAGCAGGTCTTGGAAATTGGTGCATGATGTGTACAGCCCACGACGGAACGTTAGGCCAGACAATTGCGATCACACACTTTTCAACACAAGAATTTCAAAGTTTTGTAGCTGAATCATCCAAAGAAATTGCTTTCCAAAACTGTGTGATTCCTTTGCCTATTTGAAATTTCGCAAGGCTAGGTATAAATGCTCACTTTTCCAACGTTTTTTACCCTTTTTTACAGTGATTTAGGCCTTCATTACAAACTAAATAACAGGCGGGTGGCTGCAAAGTCGTCTGACACTGGTAGTGCATAACTCAAAATAAACCTCTTTTGTAGTAGAATACTGGTAGTTTATTGCAGTCACAGCCACTAATTCGGACACGGCATATTATCCGCATAAATGATAGGCCTACGTGTTGACCATTTATTTTGTTTACCAGCAGTGATTACCGTTTGTAGGGTCAGCCTTGAGTACCACTAAATATAGCACAAATTTGCCCTTTTCAGGACTGATTGCTTTGTTCTTGAAAGGGCAAGGGCACCAAGGCATTTTCCTCTTGATAAAGGGCACAAGGCCTGGAATTCCACGGAGGCCATGAAAAGTTTCCCATAGACTTTCAATGGAAGTAATAATAAATAATACAAAGTTTTATATAGCGCTTTATCACACCCTATGGGCGTCTCAGAGCGCTCAATATTTTTTCCTGCAAGGTATGATGAGTGACGTTTTTGAAGTATGAGACCTGTTCCTTACATAGCACCATGTAATGGTTTACAAGGTGCTGTGGCGCAATCTGCAGCCGATCAAACCAGGAACACAGGGGCGAACCCCTTCTCTTTGCGATAAGTGTCACTGGGTTCTTTTACATGCATTACACAACACATGGGACCAACGGCTTTACGTCCCATCCGAAGGACGAAGCAATAATGGTCAAGTGTCTTGCTTAAGGACACAAGTGTCACGACCGGGACTCAAACCCACACTCTGCTGATCAGTCCGGCGTTCTTATCCGCTCGGCCACGACACGCAAATTGTACATTTTTTAAATTTATTCATTCCAGCGAATATCTTGAAGAAAAAAAAACACTGAAAAGTGTCCTTTACAAAGCTGTGGTGCCCTTTGCAAAGTTCCAATACAAATTAACATTTTCCTCT
The DNA here is from genome assembly GCA_911728455.2 of Marthasterias glacialis. Taxonomy (NCBI): domain Eukaryota; kingdom Metazoa; phylum Echinodermata; class Asteroidea; order Forcipulatida; family Asteriidae; genus Marthasterias; species Marthasterias glacialis. The sequence goes on from OU452224.1 coordinate 19,132,228, forward strand.
GTTAGAGAAGTGCCCCTTACCGAAAGAAAATTGCCGTTCCCCTTCAAGAACAAAGTTCAAAGCCTGCAGCAATATTTAACCCATCCATTTAGAACGTTCCTACCGTTTGGACTTTTGAGATGCTCCCTTACTTTGTGGCATCGAACCAAGTTTTTTTCCAGCTAGCATCAAGACAATAAAAGGGGAAGCCAAAAAAGCTTCCTAAATCCCTAAGCCGCTGTGCACTTCTAACTTCAAACATGTGATACACTTTTTTTTTGTTCCAAGTATAACCATGACTGGTCAGTTGATTAACTCTTCCTCGACTTCCTGAATTTGTTTCAGCTTTTTGTCCCTTCTTATTATCCTGCGTAGTTTAGGAGAGGATTTTTTTCTCATCTCGTTCTCATGTCTGGATTTCATTTGCTCGGCTAACTTTTCAGTGTTTTTTTTATCAATATATTCGCTGGAATGAATAAACTAAAAAATGTACTTGCAGTGAAGGTGGCCCGTACTTTTGCAATCCAAGGTTGGTGAAACTTACGGCTGTGTCGTTGCAAAGAAAGGTCTAGATAAATAAGTAATTTCAATGCCATATTTTCTGTAGAGAGCACAATCGGTCTTTTTAACTACCCTTAACTACCCGAGCATGCACAGAGCACGCACAAACTGTCTAATGCTTCGTTTCACCCACTCAAGGAAAAAACATGGTCTTCAATATTTCAGCGACATTCGACCATTATGCCGGGGTTATTTTGTAATCCCGGATTCCAGACCTTCGTTCTTTAATAAATAATAACATCATATATATAATAATATAATAATTTAGGCCTAATAATGTAGTAATATAATAACATAATAATGATGATCTCATCAGGCTGGATGGGAAAAAACTGAAGATTTCTGGCGGTAACTGACCGAGGTCAAATTCATTTTTGTGATGCGCTCATTTTCAATGGATAGAGTTCTTCTGAAAGTGGAAAAAAAAAAAAACATAACAAGCTCTCTAACCTTACAGTAAAATAATGTTTACAAATGACATTGTATTTGATACACTTCCAGTGCCAAATTTGTGAAGATTTAATGACATCGCATCAATCTCTAGATTTTGTACGAGTGCGAAATTGGTTAACATCCGATGACATCACATTGTCTCTGATCTAGGCCTATTTTTTTTCGTACCGGGAATTTTCTAGCTCATTCCTGCATATTCCATGACACTCATTCAAAATGCATTCAGGGTTTTCCCCATGCACAAGATAGCGTACCGGGCCAATACGTGCAAATTACAGGCCGATACGCAAAAAAAAAATTTATAGAAATTTTAATTTTACAAAAAATCCTAACATAAAACCATTTTAAGTACTCCAGATTGCACAGTAGAGCTTTTCAAACCAAACATGACCATTAAATAAAAACATTCCAAGGACCTGCTACCAATTCAGCGTGCTTCGGCCACACTTTCAAAATTTGAGTCCTGTATGCCCCACAGTTTTGACTAATCCTGGGGAGAACACTGGCATTGAATTTGAACTTTTTACTGACAAAAAAACATAAAAAAATACTGTGTGGAATGTACAGACCCATTGAAGTCATGTTTCAAATTTTGCTCCGAAAGAGTAAAAGATAAATTGACATTTTACACCATTTTAACATGAGGTAAGAGACTTTAAATTCCAACACCCCCCCCCTTCCACTTTCTTATCATGACTCTATAGCTGTCGTGTTTATTGGAAATGAAGTGCATCACAAACTGAATTTGACTAGAGAGCCGCTCTTTAATTTGTCCATGGAATGTGTTAATAAATATTTTGCTGCCCGTTCAGCAAATGAAACATTTTACGACTGATTGTTCAAATCAGAGGCAGATAAAATACAATAAAATCGAACGACTGTCAGTGAGCCTACAAGTACATGTATTAGGTGGATTTTTTTTCACAGGACTCTGTGAAAGTACTGAGTATACAGTGCTTAACACACATCGGTGTAGGATAAGACACAAATAATATTCTTTATCTCCGATGCAAATTAACAACTACTAAAAATAAAATTGTTGCGGTACCCACTGCCAATATAGGATTCAAACTGTCCTCTAGCTACCGGGCAAGCAGAGTGATCTAGTGGTATGACATCCGCTCTAGAATGCCACAGCTTGTAGTTTATCAAAACTTGTTTCTGTTTGGCATTTTCTCAGTTGGGAAAACAAAATTCCTGGTGCTATAAAATTAAAAGAGAGTCTTTGTTCTCTTGGCTTTTTCAAGTCAAGGTTTCTTTGTGCCAGCGGTACTCTCAAAGGAAAATGATGCTGGCAATTCCGAGAAAAATAATCCTGTCAGGCTGGACGGGAAAGAATGGGAGATTCCCAGCGGTAATTAGTTAGCAGTGATCCTCTGGCCAGATGCCAATTGAAACACTGGAGTACCAGTGAAAGTTTTTTTGGGGTCTGGCTGTCTAGTTGATCGCTCTTCAGTTTCTTTTCTAGTGCTCTCTCCTTTCGGCGTGTTATGGTCGAGTGGTCTAGTACACCGGACTTAAGTTCTGGTGGCTAAGTCATAGAGTGAAGTTGTGGCCCTTGAGCAAGACACTTAAGTTTTATTGGGTATCAGTGAGGGCAGATTGTTCTTGTGATTGTTTTAGCTCGATGATGCGGTACATGCTTGGCAGCTCAGGCTGTAGTTTGGGTTCAAATCCCGGTTGTGACTCCTATGTCCTAGAGCAAGACACTTAAGTTTTATTGGGTACCAGTGAGGGCAGATTGTTCTTGTGATTGTTTTAGCTCGATGATGCGGTACATGCTTGGCAGCTCAGGCTGGATACAGGTATACTTCCTGAGGGAACCGACATGGTTTAAGGAATAAAAATAAGTGGCCCAGTGACCAGTTTACAAAATTCAAGCACTATGAGCGTCGGAATTGGCGGATATAAATGCCAGGGCTCGAAATTTACTCTGGACCGCATGTCTGAGCACTCCGAGGCCAGTGATTTTTTCTGTCTGGCCACAGTAAACTCACGATCGGACAAGGGTCTCGTGTTTTACGATTGAATAAAAAAATACATCACTTTGTAATAACTTTAGTAAAGATTTTTAAAATGATGTTCAAATGTTGACTTTGAGTCTGCTCAATTGTGTTGAGTTTTGAGGTATACTTACCCATAAGACAGATGAGATCAATTTTCTCTTAGTGCTTGTTCAACTAAAAGCAGTTTGTTTATTGTTAACTGTGAACAGAGTTGTTTCTTTGTTTCATTGTGGACTTGTAAAAATAATTCCGGTCCAGTAAAAACTTTGAGCTAGAAGCTCTGCGGTCTTGTGGTTTTCTCCCCTAAATTTGAACCCTGATTGTCCATTATCGATTAAACAGCCGGTGGGTTATATAGTGAAATGACAACCGAAATGAGCTCACTGAAAAAAAATGAAATTAAGGCAAGCCCTGTGTACACGTTCTTCTGTCATATCGATTAACTGGCTTATCTGCAGGTACGATCAGACTCTCGTGACTAAAAAGCATTAATTTTTACGTCTTCTGCAGGCTTTGACAGCGACACAGATCAGTTTGTAATTGATTGTTGCTGGCAGGCTCTTAAATCAACTCTGTGTAAAAATTTAACCAGCTGACGAAATGTGCGTGTACAAGTTTTGTAAGCAGTTGTTGTGCCTTATTGCCATCTCGCCCTGATTATTAGATTAAGGAATGCACTTTATGACTTATTATGTTCTGATGATTTTGAAAGGTACGTGTAATTCATTCCAAGGTAAAGCCAAATTAAAAAAGTGACCTTACAAACTTACCAAAACTGCTAGAGCTCTATGTAATTAAAGCCCCAGCTCAACATTGGTAAAGTCTGTCAATGCTTCCATTCTTTGCATAAATCAAGGTATTTGTAATAAAAACAACCTATGAAGATGTCAGCTCATTTCCTTGTTTCGTTTGCAAGAAAATGGTGAAAATGCACATTCCTACAGGCAGAGTTTTCGTCTCACTGAGACGAAAACTATTTGTGAATATTCTCTCTCTTTCATGTATTATTTAAAAACGATAGCACTTCAGGCAGAAATATATCTAGCAAAGTTTTTTACCGTTATCATCTTTATACCATGTAAGGTATATATGTAAATCTGTAAACATTTATGTTTTTCTTCTTACCAATGTTGAGCTGGGGCTTTAAGCTTATATAATTAATAATAAATAATACAAACATTTATATGAAAGGCCTCAGAGTGCTTTACAGAAAATACATCAAAAAATTATCAACTTTGATAAAAAAAACTACGTAAAAAATGTTAGCAGCATGCAGAACAAACAATTCAAATACATTGAAAGTTAAATTACAAGTTGTAATTAAAAATTACAATTATAATTATGACATTTACAAGTTATATGATGGGAGCTCGTTACCAGCAGATTCACCCTTAGCCAAGATCCTGAAGCATTTGGCTTTTACAGTATAAAAAAAACAAACCATGAAGTAAAGTAAAGTACAATAAAATGACCTTAAAATCACCTTTGTAAAAGTTCAAGTTGGGAAGAAAATGGAGTTTGGGAAGTCAGCTGTGAGCTTGTGCGTGCCATGATCTGCAGTCATTGTTTCTAGAATGTTCATTTTCTACATAAGAATATTTAGTAAATTACAGAATGCATTATTATAGTACAGGACACTGTTGGGGTTAACAGTAGTCCTCTGGCCAAATGTCAGTTAAAACACTCTAGGACTAGTAATAGTTTCAGTCTCGCTGGTGCTGATTGGGTTCAAGCAGCTTTTTGAAATTGGGCCCTGCAGGTTTTGCAAAAAAAGAAAGTATTTTCAAATTTGCTGTTAGTTTAAGATAATAGTCTTGTTCAAGACATTCTTACCATTTTAGTTACATTTATAATTGTACTACACAGCGGCGCAACATTACCGCCAAGCCGAGCGAAAGCGGTTTTGTAAAAAAAACAGCAGGTTTTTGGAAAAGCTCCCTCTGGTACCTAGCTCATCTGTTTTTGTCCCGTCCCCTTTGTTTTTTCTGTGTTTGTTTGTGTCCCAGGCTGTTCCCCACAAGCCTCCGCTTTTTTGAACAGCCTCCATATTCATCAGTATTTTTTTTTTTCTTTCCATGTATATTATTTAATCAATGGGTTCACCAGTTTGGACCTCCAGCTGAGGCTACACTAGTTTTTTACTTTGTTCGTTTACAAATTTCGTTTATTATATGCCTTTAATGTGCTTATTTAACATTCGGTAACTGTATTTTGACGTATGTGAGTATGGAAATAAATGTTATATTGAATTGAATTGTTCGATTTGCAAAAGGGACGAATGTGAGCGGGGCGGTCTGGTGATGAGATCGCAGGCAGCGGTCCGGGAACGATGTGAGCGCGTCGGGGAGATCGCAATGCAGCGAATAATGAGCAACAACGTCTGGAGCCAAGACTACCAAAGATATATGGCAGTGGGGGGTGATTAATAAGATCTATTCCCATGCATACAATATGTCGATAAGATACTATAGTGGTTTATGAGTTGTAGCCATTTCTCCCACTTCATGTGATGTTGACTCAGCTACCTGCAGATCCCGTGACCGGGCTCTCCCGTTTTAGATGCTGTTAAAAGTATTTTGGATCACAGCAGCTGGTGGTGGCAGACACTGAAAAATATTTTCTAAAAAAAAAAAAAAAAACCACACACACACACACACACAAAGCAAGCTTGAAGTGTGTAAAGTCAATGCTTGGATTTTGTATTCAAACGGGCGGCTCAATCTCTGTGATATGCTGGTATTAAAGAGTTCACTAGTACTCAACTTTCCCTGTCGTCAACAGCACTTTTCTTTGTAGAGCATGTATGGTAAGTACATGTACAGTAAACACTACATTTTGTGGTTTAACCCTTGAGTGAAGTAATGTTTAAAGGGTCTGTATACGTTTGGTAATGACTCTGAAAATTTATGGCAATAATAACTCACTTGGTAAGAAGTACACCAGCTTTGGATAGTATAATGCATTTTGAGAAACGTTTCACTTCGAAGTACTGCAGTTATGGAAAAATACATCACTTTTTATCCCACCAAAATTTGAATCTGAGAAGCGTTATGGCCGTAACGCTTCTCAGAATGTGTATTCCAATGACGGATACTTCTTCTGCGTGAACACAACCGCTCCAGATTTTTTGTGATATCTCAAAAACGCTGCCACCTTTTGTACTGAAATTTACACAGGTTAGTTGTATGGCATATATCTACAATTATATAGCATTAAGGCAAATGTACGGTTCCAAAAACCAAAGGTATACTTTGCCTTTAAGCTAGCTTTGCGGGCAAGTTCATGAAGACTGCTTTGTTGCCTTGATTTTTCCATATTTGAGGGCTGCGGTTTTTGTTTTAATAAGTCGTTGATTTCATTTTGGACTGGAAAAGCGATGTTTGTAGGCCAGTGGTGCAAGCAAGGTGTTCTTGGTCTGGGCCATTTGGTTATTTGTAAGGGTAAGTTTTTGGGTTTTGCCAAACTGCAAAAACCATAGGCCCTATGGCTGCTTTCAGGAGCTTTAACACTGACACTAACTCCCTCTTTTTTTTCTCCTGAAGAAGAGCAGATTATACTGTTCGAAACGTCAAGACCACAACAGCTCTTTTCAGAGCCAACACTCCTCCGCAAAAGAGATTCATACATGGTTGTACCCGCAAGTTTACTAGTAGTTATTTTTTACAAACTCCCTTTGGTGATTTACAAGGATCCTTCCTCACAAAATCCAACACTACATGTATGTCAGGCCCGATACTTCATGGAGGCAACGTTGTCTCCGTTGCCCCTGGTCATTGCCTTGGTGCCCTTTGAACGTGCCAGTCCAAATTTACAATTTCCTCATAGAGGTGCCCCCCTTTATCGAGAAGAAAATTCCTCGGTGCCCTTGCCCTATTCAAGAACGAAGCAATCAGGCGTGCCATGTGGTAACTCACCACCTAAACTGTTGGAGTTAGATTACAGTGTTACATGTATGCCTGATCCCATATAAAGCATGATCAGTAAACTTAAACCCCGAGCTCAATATTGCTAAGAAGAAAAACAAAAATGTTCACAGATTTACATGTACCTTACATGGTATAAAGATAATGATGGTTGAAAACTTTCTTTGAAATATTTCTGCCAGAAGTGTTATCGTTTCTTAAATAATCAATAAAACAAGATCCAAAATTTGTTTTGGTCTCGGTGAGACGGAAACTCTGCCTGTAGGAATGCGTACAAAAATGCTGAATGCATTTTTACCGTTTTCTCGCAAAGGAAACAAAGAAATGAGCTGACATTTTCACAGGTTGGTTTTATTACAAATATCTTGATTTATACAAAGAAGGAAGCATTGACAGACTTTTTATCAATGTTGAACTGGGGCTTTAAGTGCAGTCCTCTGTTCAACAGAATCAAACAAATTATGCTGTTGGATTATGATGGGTTGGAGGTGGTTATTAGAACTGTAGCTTGAGCTTGGAACTAATCTTTGTCTGTCATTATGTATGTACACATGGTTGAGAATGGTTTTGTTTTAACACGAATAACATAACTAAACGTAGCCAATTTGTTGACTTTTAAAACAATTCTTCAAACAGAATGAATGGCATTGTTTTTTTCATTTTGTTTAAGATTGTTTTGTCAGTGTTCTTCCCCACCCAGTCATTCCAGGGTTAGTTTACAATGAAATGAGGATAAACACAGGTGTAGGAATTTTTGTTGTTGGGGGAAATCCTACCAAAATCTTTGCCCAGTTGTTTGTTCGAGTAGTTTTTTTCTTTCTTCACGTTTTAAGCATATTTCAGGTTTGGTCAACAAATCCAACAATGACAAAGAAATCATCTGTAAAAGTGTAAATTTCAAATGTCATTCAGTATTTTGCCACAACCAGACCTGCCAGGTTTTTTCTTACAGTATTAAATATACCGTAGAGTGTTTAAATGCATTGTGATTGGTCGAAGTACATGTATGGTCAAATGGGTGTGTATTAACATGGGATATAAAGACCAGCTCTGTGAACTACAATGTGGCGATGGCCCCTAAACCAGCATATTGTGTAAAAGTTCTGTATGTGAAGGGAACTATCAAATCAACTGTTTTCTTTGTTCGTATTTTTGTTTTTATATTTTCGGGTATGCCTGAATGCACAGACATTGTATGAATTTAAACTCGCTGTATGCACTGTGAAGGGAACTATCAAATCAACTGTTTTCTTCGTTCGTATTTTTGTGCGCGTGAATGCGCAGACAGTGTGTCAGTTTAAGGTGGCTGTATACGCTGTGCGGGGAACTTTCAAATCAACTGTTTTCTTTAGGCGTATGTTTGTTTTAGATTTTCGCATATGTGTGAATGCGCCTACAGCGTATCAATTTTCAATTCGCTGTATACACTGTGCAGGGAACTTTCAAATCACCTGTTTTTTTTTTTTTGTATTTTTTGTTTTATATTTTCACGAATGCGTGAACGCGCAGACAGTGTACATCAATTTAAGGTGACTGGTAAGCACATAAAACCAACATAATGCAAAGTATACCGAACCCCGACTAAAATATTTCCATTTGTTGTTAATTTTCAGAGTTCATATTCTGGTGCTTGACAATATATGCATAAATATAGGTACTCCATGATTAGTAACTATTGACAATTGAACCTCAGGGTAAACTGGGCCACTTGTATTAATCTACTTTCAGTGCAGAAGTTGTTTTAAAATGTTTGAAGTGCAGATGAAAGGAGAACTTTGATTTGTGTTGTTTTTTTTCAGCTTAAATGTTCCAGAGTTTGTAAAAAAAAGATTAGTGGTGAGACGACGTAGTATAGAGAAACATCCAACTATTTAAGCAATTTTGTTGACAATTAAAGGCAGGGGATACTTTTGGTAATCACTCCAAAAATAAATGACCATAAAAACTTACTTGGTAAGGAGCACTGGAGAGCTGTTGATAGTATGAAACATTGTGAGAAACGACTCCCTTTGAAGTAATGTGGTTTTAGAGAGAGAAATAAGTTTCTGCCTGATAACTTGAATCTGAGAATCATTTCTCACGTAATGCAAAACATGCAGTTTCAGCATGTTCAGATCCTTCTGCATGGAAATAACCACTCCAGATTTTCGCCAATATCTAAAAAAAAACCAAAAAAAAAACGCTACCATCCTTTGAAACAAATTTTTCACAGATTTCATTTATACATCTTCAATTACAAAGGATTGAATCAAACGTCTTGTTCCAAATACCAAAGGTATCCCTTACCTTTATTTTTTTATATTTTTTATTAAGCGGCACTGTCCAAGAGCAGTAAAACAAGTTTTTCAGTATTTGCCACTCAGGATTGGCAAACTGTTCAAGTAGTGACAGCGTTCGCACTTGAGTAGTCATTCAAATATTTACGCAAACTTGTCAAGGCAAAGTACACAATTGGTAAAAAATTAAACACAATTGGTTTCAATCTGCAAGCTCTCTCACAATAAGGTTCACACCCAGGACCCTATTTCATAAAGATGCTTAGCAGGAAATACTGCTTAACAAATTTCTTTGTGAAAGCGAAAAATGAGTGGGGCACCGGTTGCAAGAATGTGAACTTTATGGAATGTCGGCTGGTAACCTGTTCCTGCTAAACAAGACTTTTCTGTCCTTACCAAGTTTTTGTACTTACAGACTAACTTGGGCCAAGTACCAGTAGACCAATCCATTAAGCCCCGCCTATGAGCATACTGACCCAATCACAGCCTTGACAATGCCACTCAAAGTCTGACAAAAGTCTGACACGTTAAAATCCCATTAGAAAAGTAAACACCAAACACACAACAGCACACCCAACTGTAATTACTTTTGTTTTTACTTTTAATTTGTTTGTACATGTATTTCTGTCGGTGCAAATCACACAGCAGTGGTCCCTGTACAGTCGTGTAAAAGTGGTTTAACAGTGTTCCTGTCTGCATTGTTCTTTGGACTCAATGCACTGCTCAAAAGGCCATGAAACTAAATCCATACCGTTCACGAAAACCATATGTGTGTACCCGATCGGGTGTGTGGCCGCAACCGAACCACCGCTGCGATCGTGGCTGTTTGTTTGCTTTTCTAATGGGATTTTAACATGTCAGACTTTTGTGGAACTTTCAGTGGCGATGTTGTCAAGGCTGTGATTGGTCAATGCGTTAGTAGGCGGGGCTTAATGGATCGATCTATTGTGGGACCAATAAACTGAACTGAATTGAAGTGAATTCATTCACCTAGTTTGTTGAAATTCTCACGGGTTAGTGTTTTGGTGTGTTTATTGAAAATTACAGGATGGGAATTTTATTTATTCTTTTAAAAAACAAGTTTGTACTTTCCGTTTCAGAAAGTTCTGTTTTAGACTTTCATTCTCAGGTGTATAACTGTATAGTGTAGTTCCTGATAGACTGATAGACGCCATCTTGGGTTTTGGATTTGAGCTGCGTTTAGCACTCAAATTTTTCTTAGCAGTCAAGGGGTTTACCGATCAACCATGCAAGGAATTGGATAAAACTCCTGCATGCCGCACATGGTATTAACGCATATAACCATACTGTAGTAGTGCATTCATAAAAATGCCTATCATTGCCCGTAAAGATGGCTGACCTTACACTCTGTGACGTCAAGTGGAAAATACTCATAGGTCTTTCTTTTGGAAAACCCTGCAGCTGTGAGTTTGCCAACCTTCGTTCGCAAAAAAATAAGGGAGGTCTTCACTGCAAACAAATGGGAAAAGTTGATTGTTTACCCGAGTCTACACATAACCAACCACTAACCATTATTCATAAATACCCCAGACAGTTTATCCATTCTGATTGGTCGAGAGCATGTCACATGGGGGCCGAGAGTGTTTATAACCAGTCAGCAATTATACTTACTGGAGCGCTAATTTACGAGTGGTGCAATCAGTACCGGTACTCAGTGTAGTGCACAAATGCGCAACCATTGAGGGTCGCATGCAGTACGACCCTTCGCGAAATGGAGCCTGAGAACGTGGTAGGAATTGAAGAGTAAATTTTAAAAAAAACCAGAAAAGTTTCACAGATTTTCCTACAATATTAAGCTTTTTAACAAAAAGTTCATTTATGAATGTGAATAAAAGAGTAGAGTAGTGCCTGAGTCTTAAACGGCCGTTTAAAACCTTACAGGGTCATTGTCGTGTGATAATGGACCGAGCCGAAAATGGCCACGCAGCCCTGCTGGTTTTAAACAGCCGTTTAACATCTTGGTCGCCACTCTTTTATACCCTTAGGTTTTGATCAAACTTGCCCACTGATTCTCACCCCCATAGAGTATCTAGGTTATGGCCTTAGCCATATGTATATGAACAGTTGTAAGTACAGGCCTTGAATTAACCCACGGCACCCACAGCGAATGCCGTGGTGCCCTGTGCTTTTCCCCCGGTGCCCCTTTGCAAAGTTCCAATACAAGTTGACGCTTTCCTCATAGAAGTGCCCCTTACCAAAAGAAAATTGCCGTGCCCTTTCAAGAGCCAAGTTCAAGGCCTGTAAAGTACATGTACTGCATTAAGTAAGGAGTGACAGACATTGAGCAGCTGAGGAGCAGTTAGTATGTGAACAGACTTTGCTCAGTGTTTTTCCTGTACACAAGTGTTTGTGTTTTATCACTGTTGGGGTGAACCCTACAGGCATGACAGGAAATATTTGTGATAAATTTACCCTCTTGTGGACCCATAAAGTCGTAGGTGGAGAGAAAAGTGAAAATGTCGACAAACAGAGATCATTGAGCTGGAAGTGAATTTGGCAATATACGGAACAAAGTTTATGTTTATTGCATGTCACAGTCATCATGAAACACTTGTGCTCAGTTTCCTTATTGCACAGAACATACATACTGTACATGTGTAGAAGTGTTTTTGTCATATTTGATTGCCTTTAAGATATGATATGTAGTAATAAACAACCTACCCTTTTTCAGTGCTTATTAACTTAATATTAATAAATCATGCAAGCATTGGGCCAAACAGTGACAAGATTGGGAAATCAGCACAATGTTACATTCAGAGTTAGTTGTACTGACTGAAAGCATGTTTCACATTATTATTCCCCCAGTCAAGTGGCAACCATTTGCAGACACTTTCAATGGGGTGATGATGGTCAACGGGGCCAAGCAGGCATCCCCGGGACCTAGCAACGCCGGGGGTAACGCCGGTGATGTAGACCTCAGCGCCACGGACCACCGTGACTTCCAGGGAAAGCTGCTGCACCAGGCGGCGATTTACTCCAACGTCCCGCTGCTGGAAGATCTGCTCAGGTGGGAGCAGCGACGCTACATCAACGAGAGGGACTCGTTCGGTCGGACGGCGCTTCACTCGGTGTGCGCTGCTGAGGTGACGGAAAGGGAGGAGAGCATTGAATGTGTGAGGTTGCTCCTGGAGTCCGGGGCTGACCCGAATATCGCAGCCGCGGACAAATATAACTTTTACGTGAGTAGGAAATCTGGCATTGTATTTTTCAGATGATTTATATCCTCATGGATGTCGGCATGAATTGGTGCGGAGATTGGTCAAATAAGATCTTTAGATGATTTATATCCGCATGGGTGTTGGCATGAATTGGTGCGGAGATTGGTCAAATAAGATCTTTAGATGATTTATATCCGCATGGATGTTGGCATGAATTGGTGCGGAGATTGGTCAATTAAGATCTTTATATAACACCCAAGCAGATCCTTGGCATTTGATTGGAGGATTGTCGGTCACGTGATAGCAAATAAACGTACCATTGCACGCTATGTCATTCACCGTGCATTTTTTCGTTCCATTCACCGTGCATTTTTTTGTTCCACCCGATTTGTTCTATTGCACGCTTGCCCGCCCTCCATTAACGAAAGTGACTATTCGATTAAAAATGGCTGAAGCTTCTAATAAATTTGTGCTACTGAACCGTGCAAGTAGTGGATACGCTTGAGAAAGCATTCTTGTACATTTTTTTTATTACTACATGTATATTTTATAGTGTTATCCTCCAATCAAATGACAAAGATCTACTTGGATGCTATATAAAACAAATAATGAATGTTTTTCATTCGTGCAATAGTAAGAATATTTTCATTCGTTAAAAGATGGAATGTTCCATTCAACTTGGCTTTGCCTCGTTGAATGGAACATTCCATCTTTCAACTCATGAAAATATTCTCGCCATTACACTCATAAACATTCATTATTTGTATACAAATCTCTGATATATATTACCTTGTTAGGAATCACAATTTTGGTGATCAATTTTAGTTCGGTGTTGAGACAGGAAACACTGTAAAGGGAGCCACCTATCTACCTTAACGTCAGCAGTTTTTCCCAATGGTCATAACTTTTCGTTAAGTACCTGAAACCACCCAATAATGTTTCAACATGTGAAGGGACATGCAGGCTTATACTAAAAATAGTTTTTTAATTAAATTAGTTTTTTAATTACTCTCAAATTTCATTCAAAAAATGGTCAGAAAATGCAGGTAGATTTTTTCCGTCCAATTTTGATGAATATTTGAGGGTGATTTTAAAATGAAAACTAAAAACATCCCATGAATCCAATCAAATTATTGTCAGTATAAGCCTGCATGTCAGGTACTTTTAGCAAAAAGTTAAAACCCTGTAATAAATGCTCATAGTGACGTCATACGCTATAGGTCTATTAAATAGGATTATGAAGTTTCTAATTACTCTCAAATTCCATTTAAAAAACGGACGGAAAATGCAGGTAGATTTTTTCCGTCCAATTTTTTTATGAGGGTGATTTAAAAGTAAAAACTACAAAACATCAAATAAACAAACACAAATTAAATTCAGTATAAGCCTGCATGTCCACTCACATGTTGAAACACTTTTGGCTGGTTTCAGGTACTTAGCAAAAAGTTACAACCATTGGAAAAACTGCTAACGTGACGGATGCAAAGTGGTCCCCTTTACTGTGCTTCCTGTCATACAAGTATGCTACAATGGATTCAAGGGAAGTCGTTCGCTATAATGTGGCAGCAGACATAGCAGACGTCAGGGGAAAATAGATCATATACTGTTCTAATAAAAACCTTCCTAAATTACGTAAACACTGGAAGTTTACGCAACATGTGAATCGCTCTTAAACTCAAGACAGATATAGACACTGGCTCCCCCTACCTAGAACATGTAGAAACAACAACTTGAGTAATTCAGACACAGCCCTAGTTTAATAAACTGACTGTAAATGCTTCCATGCTTCGCACAAATCAAGATATTTGTTACAAAACCAACCTGTGAAAATGTCAGCTCATTTCGTCGTTTCCTTTCTCTATAATCTTTGGTAAGCAGAGCCATGAAATTGGTCCCTGAAAGGTCTGGCACAGGGCACGCAAGTTTTTTTTCTGCTCTGTAACTTCAATCTTACCTTTGAGAAAAACTTCCCATTTTGAACTGCTACTGAAATTGTTCAACTCAAGGATGCCAGAAGATTTATGAACAGGATTTTGTTTTCTTCTTGTTGTTGTTGTTTCAGACGCCACTTCACATAGTGGCCAAAGACGGGAAAGTGAAGATTGCTAATCTTTTGGTGCAGTATGGAGCTGACCTGGAGAATCGCGATATCAAACGACACACCCCACTAGAACTGGCCAGGGTCAACTTCCAGACAGATTGTGTGAACTTCCTACAAATGACTCAAGGTAATTAATACTATTCGTAAAGATACATTTTAAAGCCCCAGCTCAACATTGGTAAGAAGAGAAACGTAAATGTTCACAGATTTACATGTACCTTACATGGTATGAAGATAATGATGGTCGAAAACTTTCCTTGAAATATTTCTGCCTGAGTGTTATCATTTTTAAATAATACATGAAATTAGATATAGTTTTCGTCTCAGTGAGATGAAAACTCTGCCTATAGGAATGCGTACAAAAATGCTTAGTGCATTTTTACTGTTTTCTCGCAAATGAAACGATGAAAAAGAGCTGACATTTTCACAGGTTGGTTTTTATTACAAATATCTTGATTTTTGCAAAGAATGGAAACATTTACAGTCTGTTACCAATGTTGAGCTTTGGGGTGGGGGGGGTGGGGAGGCCTCACTCATTATAAATTGCATACCACCACCAATCCTCCAGAGAAATATATGTCTGAAATGCTGTCAAATTTGAGAACAAGAATGTTTGTTGATCATTTGGTTTACTTCAATCAGCAGATAGTTCACACTTAACGTCGCACAGTGTAAAGTCGGCCGTCTTTTCATTTTTAATTTATTACCATCGAGGGTGACCCATTCAGCACAGAGCAAGTTCGATCAAGGACCATAGTCAACCATAGTTCAACTAACTCTGATCGAACCCACACTAGTTAACGATGGTTGGACTAGTCTGGTCGACTATTCGTGACCAGCCTATCGAGGTTAGTCACATCACTGGTTACCAATAGCCGTTTCATAAATATAGTGCAGCAGGGACCAGTCATCAGGAAAGTGATAACGTTGATTTTACCGTTTTTTCACGGTCGGGGGTTGACATGACATAACTAGAGTTGTTCGCACTTCAACTTCAGTGCGCATGCACTACGTACGTCACTAACCAACCACTAGTTAACCATTGGTCCTTGATCGAACTTGCTCACAGCTGATAATCATTTGGTGCCCTCTACAGTCGCAAATAACAGTCGAGAATGCCAGCCGCAAATTAGCAAATTCCAACTGCAAACTCGCGAGTTCCCTGAACCAACATAATAGGCCGTTATGGGCTGCTAACTCGCTGTGACCAAGCCACATTCGGTTACCCAGACTCTCATAATATAAATTTAACTTAATTTCCATCAAGTTGGATCCAAAATTTAAATGTATGTCCAATTTTGTTCTTTAGTCATGGACAATTGCAAACAATCCAAGTTTTATTTGGTCCAGTAATGAGATGTTTAAACGGATGAAAATACAATTAGCTGAGTGATCAGCAGAGTTATCGGTTTCAAGTATTTGATGCAGGTAAGTCACATGCACGTCATGTGATCCTTGTTTTTTTTTAAACAACCGCAAAACTTGCCAAATTTGGGGGTTATTGTAGTGGATGTTTTCAATGTTAATTCTATTTTTGGACGATCATTTTGCATTTTCGTTATGCTTGGGTCAATCATTTTTATTTTACCGCCCCCAAAAATTTCCCAAACGAGGCCAAGGTGTACCTTTAAGGCTTGATTTATGGTGGTGTGATAGTGGAACATGCAGTCAATAAGGAATCTTTTCACATTATTAGTGAAATTATTTATGGTTGGCAGCTTTTTTAACATGTTACAGGAAACAGAAATGTTGTTGTTGTTGTTAGGCCTTACTGTGATTTGCACTGTAGGAATCTCCATAGTCATGCTGGTTGACAAAGAGCCAAAACTAACATGACTAAATGTCAAAATCATTTACATTTTTTTTTTGGGGGGGGGCTGGGTGGGGATAATACTCTTCAAGTACAGTTGTTAAGCCATGTAAAAGAAAATAGTTGTTCACCATCCTTCCTTTCCAATTTCTGGAAGTCTGGTCTTTTACTTGTTATTTTGTTTTTTAATTTCACCCTCTCTGATCAGTCAATACCCCTATACACCATCAACCATGTAGCACTCGCGACAACAGACTGGCACCCAGACTACCATAACAAAAAAGAAAATGGTAGTCCAGTTCAGACCAACTGGTAGGGCACAATAAGCACCATTCAACTTGTTAGTTTAGGCAGCTCCGAGTTGTTGTGGTCGGGTACTGCTATCACCGCAACCAGTGCGGGCGATGAAATTAAAACGAAATTGGTAAATTTACGCTGTACGTTGGCAGTGCCGAGTACTTGTGAGTTTCTACGGTAGTTGTTAAAAGATTTGTTCTGCATGTGAAAATATGAAAGAATCTAGAGAATAGGTCGGGTTGGGGTGGCGGGGGGGTGGGGGGCATATTTTTCTGGCCGGATGTGGATGCAACTATTTCTTTTCTTCACATGGCCATACTCTGACAGTCGGAGTCGGTGTGAATTTAGCAACCAGCTGAACTTCGTGTGTTGTGTGCCAACAATGTTCTTGTTGAGAGTTTTGAATCCTGTGGTTTTGAGTGAAAGGACGCCATTGTTTCTGGGAAAATGAGATTAAATTCCATCCGCTAGTTTTCAATAAAAACACACATCGGTGTATGGGTATAAACATAAGTAACATTCTCTATCCCCGATGCAAATTTAACCTCTATTAAAATCATTGCTGTACCTGCTGCTGAAATATATGATTTGGGAAAAAGCCGTTTCCTGGGAAAATAGTTTTCCCTGGTTGGGTGAAGGAAGATAATCCTGGGGTTAGCATTTTACCCAGGAAAAACGCATCCAGTGTGAAACGATTGTGGGGGCGATTGTGGAGTTTAAATTCCCCAGGAATTTCCCTGGGTTGTCTTTCCTGGGATTTGGCTCAGTTGTGTGAAAAGGGCGCCACCAAGTAGTGTGAACAAAAGTTTTTTCTCCGAGGGCACACTTGCCCACGGGTGACCTCAATTCTCCACGATCCTCCTTTCTTTTGTCACCCCACACCAACATGTTTGGACTTGGATAAGATCAGCATGCCTTGCGTGGTGATAAGCAGTTGTTATTTGGGCCCACAGACCTCAATCCTCCACAATCAGACCACTACTTTTAGTATGGGTTTTCTTCAATTTTAAAGCTTCACTAGAAGCTGGCGGGTCCAGTTTGCATTTTGTGGTTGTTATTTAAAACATTTTAAGTTCATCCTTTTATGAACTCGTTGTTTTAGTGTTCATTAACCTCTAGGCTAGGTTTTGTGTTTTTAGTATTTTCTTAAATATCACATACAGTAGTCGCTTTTCTGTGCTTTGCTTATTGCTTTTCAATCTTACACTGTTGTCTTTAATTTTAAGGTGTTTTGCATTATCTATTCAGTCGCTTTGTACAGCGCTTTGAGGTGATTTTTAACTGCAAAAGGCATTTTTAAATCCCCTTTTGATTATTATTATTATTATCACATTTTTGTTTTTGTTTATTGTTTACATTTTTGGCTCTGGTTTAATCTCTTTTAAAGCTCTTATTCATATTTTCTAAGATAACCTTGATATGTAGTATCGCTGCAATTCAGCCGCTGGCCGCGACGGTTGATTATATATAAACCATTTCAAACCATTTCAAACAAACTTCCTGAAGAGGATTTGGTAAGGATTTTGGAGAATTAGGGCTTCGGGATTTCATGTAATATTTCCAGAACTTACTCAAACTTATCAGGTATTCGCAATGGGAATTTTTTTCGGTGAGTGGATAAGTTTACTTTGTTGTGTAACTTAGTTGCTTCCTGGAAAAGTGGAAGATCCTGAAAAACAAAGTCAACACTTCACTATGTAAAAGTCCTGTTGTTTCCTGCAATTTGTTTTGCAATCCCGTGACATTTACCGTCCTTCTTCCTCATAATGGCTTTAATCTACAGAATAAATCTCATTGTCAACAATTAGCGGACTGTGAAAGAAGATCACGTACAGGCCAGACACTTCACTTTGTTCTTGTAGGGGTGGGGTAGTTTTGCCATATTAAAGGGCAATCCTTATGGGGGAAATTGAAATTTCTACTGGAACATTTCAAAGGGGCACCAAGGCAATGATGAGGGATATTGAGGCACTTCACTTTGTTCTTGTAAGGGCGGGGTAGTGTTCCTTTTACCACATTAAAGTGCAACCCTATCAGGGTGCCGTATCCGCCAAGGATGTCGCTCATGGCGCACAATAACAACTAATTAAACATAATAACGTGAGGTAAACATGTGGGTAAACATGTGGGTTTTCAGACTGATACTAATAATTTTTTATTTTTATTTTATTTTATTTTATTATTTTTTTCTTTATATTTCAACCCGGTTCATTGGTCAAAATCCTTCAACTCACCTGAGCAGGGTTGGTTTTGACACGGATCACGGATCACGGGTCAACGCCGCATTGAAATGTTGTAATATTAAAAGGTCAGTCAAACTTACAGGGGTCAGACTCATGCCCAACACGGGAGATTTTTTGTGGTGTTCACTCCCGGCATATGTACCCTCTCAGCATATGACCTCCACCGCATAGGGTTGCAAGAGACTTTGTCATTGCCCCCCAGGCATTTCGTAGTCTCCTAAAATACAGATAGGAAATTGTTCATGGAGCGAAATCCCTCAGCGTTGAGAGATCTCATTGGTTATTACTGTGTGACATCAGGGTTCTGTGACAGGAGTCCATTCAGTGGAACAGCCAAGAATAGAAAGTGGATGGAAGCTTTCGGAAGTCCGTCTTTGTTTGGAGATGATAAGACTTTCTTTAAAAGCTGAGGTGTCCTGTGATGTATGATGCATGTAAAGATGACCGACCTTGATGATAATAATAATAACTAGTTGAACACCAGAGCTTGAGTCCAGTGTGCTTGCCACGACATGCCAACTATTCCTTTCACAAAAGTATGTTTTAACCATGCAGTTGCCGCCGGGATTCTTTTTTGTTGTCCTGTCCCCCTGGCAGGATACTTCTTTCTGGTTGGTTGAATTGGCGCTGATTGAGTACTGTACAGTTTTGCCAAACAGAGGCTACAATGAAAATTAACCTGTTCCGGTTTTGTTGAAATGACAATCAGTAGTAAGCATCTTGGGAACCAGACAAACTATGTCAACCACCTGATCGGGTCACAAGATGCCGTTGGACTGTTTGAGAAGTTGAACAGCACTTTTTGTCTGTTTGTACAATGTACTACATCCTTCATGAATAACAAACTATTAAATTACAAGTTTGCCAATAATGGCACAGCCTTTAGGGAAATTCCTGACCACTTTGTTGTGATTACTTCCTTCCTGTCTCTACATTTACAACTTTCATTTTGTTTTTTACTTCAAAAAAAGATTTCAATAAGTTGTTTCATTACCTTCAAAATTTTACGGGTCGTCCTCAAGTCACTCAAGTCACTCTCGGACTGCTTCTTAATGCCACATTCCAGCTTGCACCTCTTAGTTCATCATCTACCAGGCCTTGCGCTTTAAGCATTTTGTAAAGTAGCCCAAGGGGCTAGTAAACTGTGCATTTTACTTGCCCCCGGGAAGTTTTTGTTGCCCAAATTTTAAACATGTATTGTCATAAATGTAACTTCGGTCAAATGAAGTTACATTCACACACTCAAAAATAAATGAACACATTTCTGAAATGTATTATTCACATCTGAAAAGGAAGAAGTATGAGCATTATAAACAAGTAAGTTGCACAGTTTTTAGTAGCCCACGGGGCAAGTTGAGAAGTGGTGTTTACTAGCCCATAGCAGTTTTTACTAGACAATGTACGCCGGGCTGGTGCTGAGCCCTGTCTACCATAAGATTCATCTGCCTGTTAAACCAAGTAGCACACTGGGAAGTGGGGTTCAAATGGATTTTTATCTTCTTTGCATCCAATGTTCGGGGCCAAAAGGAGTTAAAAGCACAAAAATTTGCCAAGTACCAAACAACTGTGCTTACCAGAAATAGGTTACCAGCCAAAATACCATATCTTACGTGTATAAGTGTACCATATTGTCACTGATGCCACGAAGTGACACACGTAGATACCACTAAAAACTGGCAATGGGAAAAAAGTGAAATTTGGGTGAGGGGCATGCAAAGGGTCTTGAGTGGGGGTCGTAGCACATAATGAATTAAACAATAAAGAGCGGGTGGGGGGAGGGGGGGCCCGGGGGGGTTGGAAGGGGTTTTGCGTAATCATTTGCGATCTCGTTTGGGGTCCACTCCATTTGATAGTGACTTCTTATCAAAAATAGTAACCATTTATACCGTTGAAATGCCAAGATGGTGCGCTTGACATCCAAGATGGCGTGGGTTACGGCTTTAATAGACCTTATGCGTATGACGTACAGGAACGGGCTGAGGTCAAAAAAGCTACAACGCCCGTTTGACCTCAAAGATTGCGGCGGATGCATAAGGTCTATAGTATAGATTGCAGGATAGCCTACATGTAGTTTATCTATCATTCAAAACCACAGTGGGTGATATTGAATGGTCAGACAGTAGGAGGGTTAAAATCAATTAATTTATACTTTCCAGTAAATTCTAATGACAACTGATGCAATTCTGCTACCTTCAATCGATTGTGGTTTATACGGTTGGTCGTTTTACACTCAGCAGCTTGATACATGTACTACAGCATATAGGTATTTGTACACCCAGAACACTTACATACTTACCACACAGATGATTAAGCTAGGAGCATGACATCATCAATGGGGAATCCCCAGAGTTGACCCAATCCTGTTGGTACAAGTCTGACGTCATTCTGGCATAAACCACGGCCACTTCACATGTGCCGGCTTCAAAAATCATCAGAGGTCCCACTGCAAATGCATTGACTAAGATTTTCCACAACCATTTACGCAAAAACTAACTAACCTAGGTGGTTGTGTTTAACACATGTGTTATGCAGACACTAAATCTTAATAATTTCCTTCTCCGTCATCGTCTGTTTTAAGAAATTTGTCTAACAGTAAAAAAACAAGGTTTGTAGGTTAAGTTACACACAAACAAGTGGTGAAGATGCCGAATGCTATTTTGATCTCTTGATAAAGTCTTGTGAGGCAGTTGGTGGCCAGGTCCTCAGCCTGATGAAGGACTGTTATTTCACCATTAGAGGCTAGCTTTGGAACGGCAAATGAGCAAAACGAATGCCAGCTTTGAAACCGGAAGTAAGCAAAATGTATGTGCGAACTACCAATGCTCGTGGGTATGACGTTAGGGACTTACCCAGCAGGATACAGTGGGTTTTTATTTCAATATTGGATGACCTTCCTGGTCGAGTTCACTTTCCTGAAAGACTTTCACTTTTATATCGCTACTTCACGGACATCCTGCGATGGTTTTGTGACATCTGTGAAAGCAATGGCGTTTTTAAAAAATGTGTTCAAGTGGAAAATACTTCATTTAATCAGCACAAAACTGATATTTACAGCCTGTAAGAGTGTTCTCAACAGGATTTGTCTCAAAACTAGGGGGATGGGGGGGGGGGGCAATCTGGACCCAAATTTTGCAAGTTTGGCTGAAGCATGCTGTATTAAAAACAAGGTCCTTAGTTTTGTACTCAGTGTTTATGTTGAAAGCTCTACTGTGCCATCTGGAGCCCTTTTAAATGTTTTTTTAGGTGTTCGGCTTTTAGCCGAAAACCTATTGTTATTGTTAAGTTTTTTTTTTTTTTAGGTGTTCGGCTTTTAGCCGAAAACCTATTGTTATTGTTAAGTTTTTAGGTGTTCGGCCAACCGCCGAAGACCTCTTGTTATTGTTCGAGTTTTTTTTTTTTTTTTTACTTTTACTTCTTCTTCTTCTTCTTCTTCTTCTTCTTCTTCTTCTTCTTCCCGGGAACTTATATCCAAAAGATAACTCAAGATTGAAAATGAATTGAACCTTGAAACTTGGCACATACTTGAACCTTAACTTGAAGACGGCACTTGAACAATGACGTCATCATGACGTCATCTGGTGTCGAATTACGTTAAATCAAAGTTTAATAATTAAAAAAATCATAACTCCTGAAGTACACAATGGATTTTTACAATCTATACCTCATCGGAAAGGTCTTTGAAAAATAATTAAATGTCTCACAGAGATGACCCCAACTTGACCTTGTCTTCCGGTTCAAACCGGAAGTTGAAGCCAAAAATGCCTAAAAAGTCAGAATTTAAGCTGTGGAGTCAATATGAAACAGAATTTGGACATAGTTTCAGTGTACGAAGTAAAAGGTAGTTTATGACCTTTGAAAATATTACATTGATGACGTCATCAAATGTTACAGTTTGTTACGACGACGAGTTTAAAAATATATTTTTTTTTATTTCAAATTTTCTTTTGAGCAAACTACGTGTTGAATTTTTTGGTAATAGATAACGACTATAAAAGCCTAATTGTGAAATTTGAACAAAATTGGCCGTTGCATAACGAAGTTATATTAAGGTGAAAAGTGCCGTTTTTAGCGCGATCGCCGATAGAGTATGTACAGTTACCTTACTGTATTGCACCTCGTGCGTGTGCACTCTAGGCTTTTACTGCATGCTGTGTATATACTTACACGCAACAAGTCAGGTCTTGTCACAGTTCATCGAACTTTGCGGTGTGTTGTTAAGTTCTGCGTGTATGTGTGTGTGTAATAATGGCGACGCAAAGAAAAACATGTAAGTCATGCCAAGTTCAGAGTGGAAATGTTTCCCTTTATGTCATTCTGGTGGCTTAATTGTGACAGGGAGAGGAAGAGGAGACTTTACTGAGACGATCACATGCTCACGTGAGTTGTTTGAAGTATAATGGTGGAGAAAATGCAATTCACAAAATGATCGTCTTTCGTTCTATTATACCGATCACGTACGTGCTTACATACGAGAGTCACAAGTGTGCAACAGCGGGGCCAGAGGCACTTTACCCCCGCGAGAGTTGTTGTCGGGATACGCTGAGTAAATCTGTTTAAAAGTAAAGTTTAAAAGTAAAGTCATCGCCTTTCAAAATGTCTGTGTATTTCTTTAGCCGTGCACACTTGTGTTTATGATATTTATCAAAGTGGGGTAGTTTTTATAAAACTTTTGAACTTTTTAATACAGATAATGAGCTCGGAATTTGAATCTGTCAAATGTCAGATTGACTGTACAGTACACCAGTGTTCGTGATGTTAAAATAAGACCGTTAATTTGATATAGCGCCACCAACGTTCTTTAGCGATACACACTTTGTTTTATTGACACCGAATAGATGCCGAACAAAACGGAGGGCAGCAAGGGTTAATGTTTTGATAAAAGGCAATATGAATACTATTTTGAACACACAACCTGGCGGCAGCCAATTGCACTGCGTGGAAAAGGTACACTTTGTAAAACACGAAAACATTGTTTTTCCTCTGGCAGTTAAAACCAAAAAGGTAACTTGTTTTTCCTCCAGGAGTCGAGTTACAATAAATGTATGCGGTTCTTTATAATTCTTAGTGACCTGAGTTGACCTCGCTTCCTGCCCAAACCGGAAGTCCCCATGAAATACATATGATAAAGCTCTTTTTAATTATTTTCATATTCATATTTAAAGGTTTTATTTGATTTCACTTTCAATATATCAAACAAATTCAAAACCATGTGTTATACGGTGTCTCATAGAGACCATTTTGTTGCTTTAAATGTTTCATTCCTCCAAAATTTTCTCCAAATAAATAACTCAACATTGAAATTAAACTGAACCTTGAAACTGTGCATATACTTGAACCTCAATATGAAGAAGCGAAATAAAACGATGACGTCATGATGACGTCATCAGATGTTGAGTTACAATAAACCAAAGTTTATTAATTAAATCAGAACTCCTGAAATGCACAATGGATTTTTACAATCTACACATCATCGCAAAGGTCTTTTGGAAACAATTTAAATGTCTCAAAGAAATGACCCCAATTTGACCTTGTATTGCGGTTCAAACCGGAAGTTGAAGGAAACAATTGTTATAAAGCCTAATTTTAAGTTCTTTGGTCAGTATAAAACGAGCTTTGTTAGTCTTTAATGCAGGGCTTATTTAAAACTTTAAAAATTAACAAAAAATCAACCGTTTGAGAGATGAACTTTATTTTTTTGACAAATGTCAAAGTAAGGGAGGGTCTTTCTTTATGACACAATAAGTGACCTCTGTGACATCTACTTCTGGTCAAACCGGAAGTAGCTCTTTATTTAACATTGCTAAGAACTAGGAACATGATTCCTTCACCAAATAGCAAGGTTAGGAAAGGTCATTCTCTGTTGCAAATCGTGTGACCTCTATGACCTCTACTTCCGGTCAAACCGGAAGTAGCTCTTCATGTAAAAGTGGTTAGAGTTAGGAACATGATTGTTTCGAGAAATATCAAGGTTAGGGAAAGACTTCATTTGTGAAACATTAATTGAACTTTGTGACATCTACTTCCGGTCAAACCGGAAGTAGCTCTTTATTTAAATATGGTGAGAGCTAGGAACATGATTCTTTCACCACATACCAAGGTTAGGGAGGGTCCTTCTCTGTTGCACATTGGGTGACCTCTGTGACCTCTACTTAAGATCAAACCGGAAGTAGCTCCTCATTAATACATGGTAAGAGCTAGGAACATGATTCTTTCACCAAATACCAAAGTTAGGGAAGGTCCTTCTTTGTTACACATTGCGTGACCTCTCTGAACTCTACTTCCGGTCAAACTGGAAGTACCTCCTCATTTAAAAGTGATTAGAAATTCCTGTCCAAACCGGATGTTCAAATTAAATATTGTATTATAAAGCTCAATTTAACGTATGTTTTTCTTCATATTTTCTTATATATCAGTTGGATTAACTTTTAATTCATTTAACTTTTAACACGTAAAATCATTTTTAATACATCACACTCCGAACACCTAGTTTTTGTGATGCCACAAAAACTCATTTCTAGTTTTTTTTGGTTTTTTTTCCTCGTATTCTTCTGCCTGAACCTTCTCCGCCAATTTTGAGAAAAACTGAAACTTGTATGAACTTGAAACTTCTCATGAACATCAACCTCGGTGAGTAGACGGCACCGCAACTTTTTTGGAATGGTGACGTCATTGATGACGTCATTACGTTAAAAAAACGTAAAAAAAACCTTAAATAATTTGAAAAATCATATCTTCAAAACCAAAACAGCTACGTTCAAGATTCTTTTTTTACATGAAACCTCTTATAAAGATCTACAAATGCGGTGCACAACGTGACCCCATTTGACCTTTACTTCCGGTCGAAACCGGAAGTTAAAGTAACAAATCATGTTATTTTGGGCTCTAGAGCCTAAGTGAATGAAAATATGAAAAAATGTTCAATGCATAATATTTTCTTTAACTCAAGAGCATTCTAAAAATATGACGTGTGACGTCATAGCTACGTCACAACGAAATTGGTACACGAGGTCGAAAAAAAAATTATTTTGCTATCTCAAAAAATACAGCATGTACGGACTTGAAACTTACCACGTACTTAGACCAAAGCGTGTACATGACAAAGAACAAAATTTGGAATGATGACGTCATCGATGACGTCATTATATTAAATTGAAGTTTTTTATTAAAATACTCATATCTCCAGAATCAGATATGCTACATACATGATCGTTACACCATATGAAAGGTCATGAAGTATTAAACAAATCTTACACAGGGTGTGACCCCATTTGACCTTTACTTCCGGTCGAAACCGGAAGTAGTAGTTTTTTATATAAAAAATCGTATCTGTATAATATTATTTTGTGTATTAATATAATAACTTAATTTTAAGGCCCTTCGACGATTCTACAAATGTTTACAATGTGTGACCTCATTTGATCTTCATTTCCGGTCGAAACCGGAAGTATAAGTTTGTACATACAAAATTGTGTATCTTATTAATGAAACGTGGTACATTAATAATCATTACATCAATTTTGAGCTCTCTGGCAATTCTAGATGTTATGCACAAAGTGTGACCCCATTTGACCTTTAAATCCTGTCAAACCGGAAGTTGAAGTTTAATATGTCAAACCTTCATGCATAAAGATAAAAAAGTACAAATAAATATTTCGCCCGTCAGCATAGCACAAACAGACAAAAAACCTGCACACAATAATGACCTTAAAATTACGTAATTAAGCCGAACACCGTGAGTTTGTTCACAAACTCTCAATTTCTAGTTTTTTTCCTCGTATTCTTCTGCCTGAACCTTCTCCGCCAATTTTGAGAAAAACTGAAACTTGTATGAACTTGAAACTTCTCATGAACATCAACCTCGGTGAGTAGACGGCACCGCAACTTTTTTGGAATGGTGACGTCATTGATGACGTCATTACGTTAAAAAAACGTTAAAAAAACCTTAAATAATTTGAAAAATCATATCTTCAAAACCAAAAGAGCTACGTTCAAGATTCTTTTTTTACATGAAACCTCTTATAAAGATCTACAAATGCGGTGCACAACGTGACCCCATATGACCTTTACTTCCGGTCGAAACCGGAAGTTAAAGTAACAAATCATGTTATTTTCGGCTCTAGAGCCTAAGTGAATGAAAATATGAAAAAATGTTCAATGCATAATATTTTCTTTAACTCAAGAGCATTCTAAAAATATGATGTGTGACGTCATAGCTACGTCACAACGAAATTGGTACACGAGGTCGAAAAAAAAATTATTTTGCTATCTCAAAAAATACAGCATGTACGGACTTGAAACTTACCACGTACTTAGACCAAAGCGTGTACATGACAAAGAACAAAATTTGGAATGATGACGTCATCGATGACGTCATTATATTAAATTGAAGTTTTTTATTAAAATACTCATATCTCCAGAATCAGATATGCTACATACATGATCTTTACACCATATGAAAGGTCATGAAGTATTAAACAAATCTTACACAGGGTGTGACCCCATTTGACCTTTACTTCCGGTCGAAACCGGAAGTAGTAGTTTTTTATATAAAAAATCGTATCTGTATAATATTATTTTGTGTATTAATATAATAACTTAATTTTAATGCCCTTCGACGATTCTACAATTGTTTACAATGTATGACCTCATTTGACCTTCATTTCTGGTCGAAACCGGAAGTATAAGTTTGTACATACAAAATTGTGTATCTTATTAATGAAATGTGGTACATTAATAATCATTACATCAATTTTGAGCTCTCTGGCAATTCTAGATGTTATGCACAAAGTGTGACCCCATTTGACCTTTAAATCCTGTCAAACCGGAAGTTGAAGTTTAATATGTCAAACCTTCATGCATAAAGATAAAAAAGTACAAATAAATATTTCGCCCGTCAGCATAGCACAAACAGACAAAAAACCTGCACACAACAATGACCTTAAAATTACGTAATTAAGCCGAACACCGTGAGTTTGTTCACAAACTCTCAATTTCTAGTTTAATGTTTTTTTTCCCGCAAATTTGATCTTTAAAATGAAACAACTGTCTTGTTCCCAAGGAC
This sequence comes from Marthasterias glacialis, assembly GCA_911728455.2. Taxonomy (NCBI): domain Eukaryota; kingdom Metazoa; phylum Echinodermata; class Asteroidea; order Forcipulatida; family Asteriidae; genus Marthasterias; species Marthasterias glacialis. The sequence continues at coordinate 19,160,117 of OU452224.1, forward strand.
ACAAGTGTCACGACCGGTTGACTCAGCCAACAGGACTTGAGTCTGATGTGCTTGACGTAGCTGCTTGCTACATAATGGAAGAACATTGTGGCGTGTCGTGGTCGAGCGAATAAGAAGACCGGATTCAAGCTCTGGTGTCTCTGATCAGCAGAGTGTGGGTTCGAGTCCCGGTCGTGACACTTGTGTCCTTAGGCAAGACACTTAGCCATTATTGCTTCGTCCTTCGGATGGGACGTAAAGCCGTTGGTCCCGTGTGTTGTGTAATGCACGTCAAAGAACCCAGTGACACTTATCGCAAAGAGAAGGGGTTCGCCCCAGTGTTCCTGGTTTGATCGGCTGCAGATTGCGCCACAGCATCTTTTGAACCATTACATGGTGCTATGTAAAGAAACGGGTCTCATACTTCAAAAAAAAAACCGTAACTCATATACCTCTTAGGAGAAAAATACTGAGCGCTCTGAGACGCCCATAGGGTGTGATAAAGCGCTATATAAAAACTGCGCATTATTATTATTGAGCACATTATTATGAACATTATTAATATCTATGTTTGGTGTTACACTTCAGTGTTTGGCCCCAACTTTGTGATGACTAGTCAGCAGGACCAGTGTGACATGTAGCCCTAGTTGTTGCATTTTGCTACACAAGGCTGCCCATACAAAATGTTGGTTGATGTTTGTAAACAACAAAAAAAAGGTCTGCAATTTCGTAATGATGTTGAGACACTGCATTGACCATGTATTTTGTACCAAATTTATGGCCTGGGATCAATTTCAAAAAAGCTGTTAAGCAGAAAAGGGTGCTCAGCAAAAGTTGTTCACTGCTCAGCAAAAGGTATTCACTGCTCAGCAAAAATTGTTCACTGCTTAGTAAAATTTGTTCACTGCTTAGCAAAAATTGTTCACTGCTCAGCAAAAACTATTCACTGCTCAGCACAATACGTTCACTGCTTAGCAAAAATTGTTCACTGCTCAGCAAAAATTATTCACTGCTCAGCATAATACGTTCTCTGCTTAGCAAACATTTTTCACTGCTCAGCAAAAATTATTCACTGCTCAGCAAAATTTGTTCACTGCTTAGCAAAAATTGTTCACTGCTCAGCAAAAATTGCCAGGGAATCAAGGGGTATACATAGCATGGTGTTCTGGCTGGTAATCTGTTTCTAAGCAAGATTGTTCTGAATCTTCAAGCACTCCTGGAACCATCTCAACTCCTGAGGAGTATGCAGCACCGGCAACCAAGTGGGCGCACAGGTTGCTGAGCATTCGCATCAATGATCTCTACCCAGTCAAGTAATCATTTACTCCCGGGTCATGAGAAGCAGTTGTAAAATGTCTTGCTTGAAGACACAAAATGTCATAACGGGATTCGAACCCATGACCCCTGAATCCGATGAACTAAACCGCTCGACCACAACACTCCAAAATTAGACTGAAATAACATTCATCATCAGTTGTTGTAGGCAGACACCTCATTGTGGATTATACCGCTCAACCATAGCTCTATGATGTAACTGAATCAGAGTTGTTTGGGGTTATTCTTTTAAGGTAGCGGGTAGCCCTTGGTAACCTATTTTTAAGTGCCCACTTTGGAGGAAACCAGGACAGGCCCTAACGGCCCTACCCAATCCCAGCCTCGTTATTTTGACTCTGCAAAAGTAACAGGTGTCCTTACTGAAGGGATGTGAATCATGTTTTCCGATCCCTTTAAATCATTAAGTATAGATAAAGATCAATTGCTTCACACAGGAAGCAACGGCTATGTTTATAACATGCTTTGATGAGCGTCTTAACATACAAATTGTTTACTGTGTACTTAAGATCGTCTGATAAGGCCCAGGCCTCGAATTAACCCACGGCACCCACAGCAATTGCCGTGGTGCCCTGTGCTTTTGCCGTGGTGCCCTTTACAATGTTTCAATACAAATTAACATTTTCCTCATGGGAGTGCCCTTTACCAGAGGCAAATTGCCATACCCTTTCAAGGGCGAAGTTCAAGGTCTGAAGGCTGCGTTTACATACTTGAACATGTAGGCAGTAGGCACGCAATGACTTTGCGCATCTTAACATACAAATTATTTACTGTGTACTTATGATCGTCTGATAAGGCCGCGTTTACATACGAACTACATTCCCTCTAAAATACAGAAATGGCTGATCTTGTGCCTTCATGACTCTTACATCGACTGTACAAATTGAAATCAATAATCTCATAATGAACGAGCACGAAATAAAAAATAAAAAACATACTTGTAGGCGTATCAACGTCTTTTGGAAATTGTGGGTGGATGGGTCAAACGAAATAACTGACAATCAAAATTTAATATTGAAAATCAATCAGTCAATCAAAACAAACCATTTAAATACCCCAGGGCCAGTCTTTCATATTGTCGGGGCTGTCATCAATCAACATAGTCTCGACAGTTGACCCTTATGTCAATAATCCACCGAGTTTCGACGGTAGATAAAAAAAAAACACTGTCCAAATTTGAGTGTAAAAAAAGTAAAGTCTTTCCCAATGTGGCTCATCAAACCGGTGTTTTTTATCCGGTTTCCTTGGCATAAATGACTGAGAATTCTATTGTCCCTGGACAGGATACCAGTCCATAGCAGGTTACTCCCCAGCTCTCGTCGGTACCCATTTGTACTCCAGGGTGGAGAGAATCAATTGTGATGAAGTGCCTCGCTCAAGGAAACAAGGGTCTCGACTGACCAGGCCAGGATTCGAACCCACATTTTGTAAATTACAGAATTTGAGTCCACCGCACTTGACCGCTCGGCCAAAACACCCCGGATTTGAGTGTTTTAGGAAATGTCCTGTTTCCTTTTGTCAACTTCAAAGTTGAATAGTCCTTAAAAACTGTATCTGGAAGCCTGGAGAAGCCGTTGAAATGTCCTGAGCTGGGAGAGCAGTGATCTGAAATGTCTGCTTCATTTAAGGCATCACTTTGTCCTTCAGTATGTAGTGCTCATCAAATATTATTTGTGTTTTTGCCCATACACCGATGAGTGTGAAGCACTTTATACTCAGAACTTTCCTGAGTCCTATTAAAAAAAAATGGAAAAAAAACCCCACAAATTCATGGAGCTGCTTCAGCACAAACAGTAGCTGAGCACAACAAAAATGTTGGTAACCAGGAGAACGTTGCCAGCAAAAGTACCACGTCACATGTACCATTTGTGACTGGTATCCTGCTCATTTTTGCTCGGCGCAAAATGTTGAAGCAATCTTTTCTGCTTGAAAGCAGCTCTATGAAATCGGGGTCGAGGTGTTACCGGTTATGATTTGTTTCCTTTTCTTGACGTTCTCAAATCATGCAGCCTTCATAAAGTTGTTGCAGAATAATCCAGCCTAAAATGCTCTCTATGGGAAGTGAAAGGGGTTTGTCCGGATGGTGGGGGATGGAGAGGTTTAGCCAAAATAGCCGTATCGAAGCCAACAGACCTTGTCCAGCTGATATCATCAGAACACATGTAATTAGTTGTTGATTACGAGTGTGTGTTTTGCGTACCACGTGCAGGCTGTTACCATCATCCAGGGCCTAAATGTCATGAAGCTTTAATGTTAAAAGTGCTGAAAATGGTTATCCTGTTGGTAACTCATTGCCTCACACATGTTTGTATCTGCTGCACACCCAAAGTTGTTGCTACTTCCAGCTCCAGGCCTGTTTTTTTATTTTTTTTAAATTTTTTTTTTTATGGAAGTCGCCCAACACAAGGCACAAGGGCCACTCGAGGTGAGGGCTAAAAAAGAAAGAGAAAAGGAAAAGAAAGCGCAGAGAATTATGATAACAGAAGCCTATTCACATTGCGCTTGAACCGAGACAAATTATAGACCGCAGGGAAACAGGATTCAGGTAAGGAGTTCCAGAGTGAAGCAGTACGTGGAAAGAAACTCGTAGCGTACACCTTGAACCTGCATTTGGGAGTGACGACTGTATGAGGATGAGATTTGACTGAGAGGTGAGTGGTTCGTTGTGAGGGACGGTCAACAGGGACGACCAACGAAAGACCATTGGAACACATGCCGTGATAGTATCTGTAAAACAGGCTCAGTGAAGATACATTGCGACGATGTGAGAGGTGTACCAAGGAAGATGACAATTCTTGGCCCACCAGGTTAACGCTGTATTCTTTCCAACAGAGAAAGGTGACAAGCTGGAGCACCGGACCAGATGTGACAACAGTACTCCATGGTAATTCACGGAGGCAATGGAGGCAGTTGCCTCTGTTGCCCCTGGCCATTGCCATGGTGCCCCTTGAAATGTTCCAATAGAAGTTCACAATTTCCTCATAGAGGTGCCCTTTGTCAAGAAGAAAATGCCTTAGTGCCCTTGCCCTTTCAAGAACGAAGCAATGCAGGCCTGAATACGATAGTGTGTAATTTTAGTATTGTAGTATTTGTAGAATTAACTTCATCTCAAATTCCCCATTGTGAGTATGGATACGTTAGTGTGGATATTTTTCTGTTTTTTTTTACAACAGTCTCAAATTCCACGTCTGCAGAACACTGCAGCCCGTCTTGTCACTTTGTCCCCCAGGAGAATCCATATCACCCCGGTACTGCAGGCTCTTCACTGGCTCCCCGTTCAATATCGCATTCAATTTGAATTACTTTTATTTGTTTTTCATTCTTTATGTGGGTCTGCTCCTCAGTATAATTGTCAATTAATCACTCATTACATCCTTCCAGGCGCCTTAGATCATCCTCCTCATCCTTACTGAATGTTCCTCAAACTCGTAACTCTTGGGGAGATTTTCTCACGCTGGTCCACTGCTGTGGAACAATCTGCCTCTCAAGATCTGCAACATGTCCTCTGTTCTTGACTTCAAAGAGGCTCTCGAAACCCACTTATTCACCGCTGCTTTTCATTCATTAGGTTGATGGTTTCACTGTTTGTAATTTTTACTGTTTCTTTCATTTTGTTCCATTTGTTCCGGCGCATTATAAGTGTTTTCATATTATTATTATTTATTGGATGTATCTAATTAATACAGTAAGTTGGCTCAGTATTATATAAATCATTGTGAGTAATGAGTAGTGCAATCTCAAATTCCCCATCGTGAGTAGTGAAGTATCTAAATATAGTAACATTGCTCAATGTTATCTGAATCGTTGGGGCCATCATTATGAGTAATGAGTACTGCAATCTCAAATTCCCCAAACATACATGACGTATGGGTACAATTATGCACTAGGCCTATACAGTACAGTAACTAAGCACAGTATTATCTGAATTGTTGTGGGCAGGAGGAGTAACGCAATCTCAAATTTCCCAATATGAGTATTGATACATGACTGTAAGTACAGTTAGCTTTGCACAATATTGTTCCCATTTGTCCTGGCCAGGATGACTAATTTCCACCGCCTGCTAATAGAAGGACACCCAATGTCCAGAGTAACTGTACTGCGTGGTGTCTATTTTCATGTGGATGAATTTAGTGTAAGTTGATTATGAGTCAGAAGTATGCTACCACGACTACGTATTCGCTCGTGTTCTGCTGTGATCATTGATGTGGACGTCATTGGTTTGCTGACACGTCACTGTTTTAGGATGTTCGAAGTGGTGTTATTTATAACCAGTTGCTGCAGGGATTCTTTAGGTGTGTTTCCCATTCCCTGGCGGGGATTCTTTTGTCGGAATTGCCGGAATCATTTTTCCTTGAGGGTACCGCTGGCACAAAGAAGCCCTGACTTGACAATGCCAAGAGAACAAAGATTCTCTTTATTTTGTTTTGTCCAATTCACGCACCGTGAACTGCAAAACATCGGCCGTTGCCTATGGCATGTGAGTGGTACTGAACACAGAACCGTGGCACCTTTCCCAGCTCGCTCTGGCTTATATGTACCTCCATTGAGCCGAAATACAATGAATAAACAATTGTTGAAACAAAAGGACAAAGGTCTGGTATCAGGGATCACACCAAAACCACCTCTCAATAGCGAGAAAACTCCAAAATATTCAAGACCATTAGACGACATGTCTGTGGTCTGTGCAAGCTCAGCAGTGGAATGTCCACTTGACCGTTGCTCCGGTGGTCAGAAATTACACATAGTAAAGGCACATTAAACAAAGTAAAAAACCAACAACAAAAAATTTGACAAGTATTAAAAATTAATAAAAAGCATTAATTAAATTTACTGACGCTAAATTGATGAAAACCAACAATAAAAGATGAAAAACAGCCCACATAAAAACCTAAACTGAGAGGCAAACCCAAGAGCAGGTTATGCGGGTAAAAAAAACCTTATTTATCTACAAAATGTACAGTTAAACTTCTGTATGGCATTAGGTAAAAAAAGAGTATTTTAAACCTATTTATTCTCACACTTAATTGACAAATTCTGCCCGATTTATTTGAAACAAAGAGCGAATTAAGAGGATCAGACAAAATGCAACTGAACTTGTTATTCCACTATTAATTTGAATAAAACTCTTTCCTGTCCCAGTCACTTTCACTTTCACGTTTATGTTACATGTAATGTAAATTATGAGGTGGAAGCAAAAACCCTACATGTGCATGAAAATGAAGGCCTGATGCTTCAATGAAGGCAGTAGAGGCAACGGCAGCGATTACCTCTGGTCAGTGCCCTTCATCAAGAAGAAAATGCCTCGGTGCCCTTGCCCTTTCATCAAGAATGATGCAATCAGGCCTGAAAGTGCACCCATTCTTTTTTGGAAATTCCGTCTTTCAGTGTCCTGTTACCAATTCCAGGTATCTGTAAAATGGAAACTTGTTTAAATACCACAGGTGTACTGTCATCAAACTGTATGTACCGGAGCGGTGGTGTTCAGGTACATGTATAAAAGCTACATGAACACTTCCTGGGATATTCATTGTTGTCTTTATCTAGACAGATAGCGAGAGAGGAAGCACGCTGCCAGCAGCAGTCACAAAGCAACTTCGTATCCTGCACAACTTTGGAAAGTCTTGCTTCAGATGTTTGTTTTTTCTCTATGTGATAGAATCTTGACCAACTTGTTCACTAACACACACACGTACCAAACACGGGGTGGTGCAACTGCCAGCTGTGAGCTACTTTTCCTGAGAAGTGTTAATTAGTGTCGACAGTAAAATTGGATCTTAATCTTCACTCATAATCACCAAGTGTAACGAGAGAGAGAGAGAGAGAAGTGGGGAGGGGAGACAGAGAGAGAGAGGGGTGTGCAGTGACTCCCAACGTAGCTTTTTAAGAAGTACATTATTTATAGCTCATCTCATCAAGGCTTGGGGGGATCGGCGACTACCACATATGACTTTGAACCTTGCCTGAACCGTTTGCCGAATACCAACCCAGGGCTAGCACTTCCTCTGGTGATAACAGTCACCGGTTGGACTCACTTCCCCCAAAACCAGTCTCCCAGACGATACTCTCCGCATGACAAATCAAAGTCCACAAGTACGTGTACTCTGGAAAGGCCACACACAACAATCCATCAGCGTACAAGTAGTGCCGTGTGAAAATTGTGAAACTGCAAGTTTGGATAATTCCCCGGTATCCTGCCATCATCGCAGCATGATTCCAGTGACGGTGTGTGAATGGGATCGGTTGCTTTTCTGACGTCCTCGAGGACAAGACACCTCGTAACTAAACACACACCTTTGTAGGTGCAGCTTCGTATCCAAAATACAATGACATTATTTTCGTAACGATCATAAAAGGACTAAACCTTGGTATGAATACCTTCAGTTACAACTCGACATTTGGTGTTGGCGGAATGGATAAGTTTAATAATAACAACAGCATCATCGCTGGGATCACCAAGGCAGACAGCAAGCTGCTCGGTGAGGTGGATGGAGATTTTGGAATTGTGAGAGCTTGGAACGATGAATTCGGTATTTGATTTTTTTAAATCTTTTTTTTTTTTAAAGGGAAAATACATCATTGTTTCTTAAAAACAGTCTTTATCAATAAAAACACACCTTATTAAGTTATCAGGGCACCAAATTTACACCGGGTCCAGAGGCCAATTTCATAGAAATGCTTAAAAATTTGCTGCTTCGCAGAAATGACGGCAGGATACCAGTCTCAAATTGTACATGTGACGTAGTGGTTTTGGCTGGTAACCTTTTTCTGGTAAGCATAATTTTTGTTGTGTTTAGCTACTTTATGTGCTAAAGCAGCTCTATGAAAATGAGCCCTGAAGAAGATTTAAAAAAAAAATCTCTGGGGAGAAGCCTGCTGATCATGATGGCACCTGTATTAGAAATAGGGATGAGAATTTCAGATTTTTAGCTGAACTCAGACTTTTTATGTTTCGTGGTTAAAAACGTAGGTTTATTTTCCTCCAGATGGAAAAAAAACCTGCGCTTTGATCTACTTCTCTAGTGCTGAGGATACTGATCCCCAAAGCTTATTGAAGTCTAAGACGATGTGCCCTTTGACATCTCAGCAAAACCAAATCATTTTATATACCGCACACACAGATTGATCCTGGGCATTTGATTGGTGGAACACGCGTCATGTGTCATGCTTTATTTTGCCATGTATGTACATGATTCATTGCCGTAACGTTGGCGTGTCCTACATAATTAATTTTTGGACAGTGTACATGTACGTTGGTTTTCGACACTTAACTCGCAGCAACGTTCCAATAATAATCGTTCCTGCCCGTTCGTCCATATGAGACAGGGTCTTGTGACAACATACAAGGTTGATGTCAATATTTAGAGTCAACCACGTCATTATGTAGTTATACAGGTTTTTTTTAACTTTCAAAGTGTGTGTGTGTGCCCTTACACTCACCAACTTACGGGGCACTTTACAGAATGGAACAATGCTACCCCACAAGGTTTTCTTTGTTCTAGTGCTACCCCACAGAGGAATTCTTCAGAAAAGGGAGTAATAGAACAATAGGAGGACCCCGTAACTGCCATATGTAAGGGTGTGTGTGTGTGTGTGTGGGTGGGGAGGTGGGAAAAGGGGGGGGGGGCACACAAGTTTCTGTGTCTATTTTGTGTTTATTGTTAACAAATATCAAATGACAAGGATCTATGTGTGAGTTATATTTAAAACAGATATTGAATGCATTTTGTTCGTGCATTGTCGCAGAATATAATCACTCGGCGAAATCTGGCTTTTCCATTTCACTCGACTTCACCTCGTGAAATGGAATAGTCCAGATTTCACCCCATGATTACATTCTGGGACAATGCACAGGTGGTGTAGTTACAACCAAAGTCAACTTCGCGAATATAGAGAGGTTTCATGTGACATCACCAGAGACCTTTTTCAAACGCTGCGTGCACAAACAGACACTGGAAATCATTCTGCAGACGGCACGTCAGACATTGAGTTTGTACATGGCATTACCCAACATGGCTGCGAAACAAACTTTTCCCGGGATCACGCAACCTGTTTATATACATCTTCACGCACTTGTTAGCCCTGGAATGAGGTGCATGCTGGTTTAGTTAGTGACAAAAATTGTCAATAACCAGAACAGCTTGCCCCTCATTCCACAGCTAATGCATGCGTAAAAAGTATTTGTAGAGTTGTCTGTGGTCTTTCACTCCAGTGGTTACTGAAAGGTGGAATTGCTATTATTTCACAGGCCTGGTTGTTTCGTTCTTAAAACATGTAAAAGGGCAAGGGCATCAAGGCGTTTTCTTCTTGATGAAGGGAATCTCTATGAGGACATTGTAAATTTCTGTTGGAATATTTCAAGGGCACCAAGGCAAAGATCAAGAGCAACGGAGGTAATTGCCTCCGTTGCCTCCGTTGCCTCCATGAAGTATCAGGCCTGATTTCAACAATACTCTTTACATTTTGGAGCCTACTTTGAAACCTTTGTGTCTGTGATGACTCTCACTCAGTAGGAAGACACTATTATGAGCAAAAAAAATATCATGCCAACCCCAGGCACTTCCTGCCAAAACTACGTTTTAGTTATACAGGGTTTATTTGCTCATCAAAAGAAGAAGAAAAAGCTTTCAAATAACAGATATTGTAGTTATAGGGCAAACAATGTGTATTTCTCAACTAATTAAGTTGGGGAGGAAGAGCCTTCTGTTCTACCAGCCAGGCTTCTGATGGATGATACCCAAGCCTACATCCTTACGGACTGTAAAGGGGGTTACCCTGTTTCAGCCCCAGGAGTAGGTGGCCACGGCCCCCGGAAAAAACAATTGATTTGTGGCTTACTGGCCTTGTGTGTCTGGCGACTTCCATTAAAAAACAAAAAAACAGATTGTTTAAGACATCACATCGCATTGTTATCGGAGCTGATTTATGTTTACTTCTAAGGCCGTTTCCCTGTGTTATGAAAAGTGCATGATCATGGCATGTGACATCGCATGCATGTAACCAGTATATCAAATTATTGTAGCCCTGTGTTGATCTTGTAATGACAAAGCCCAAAAACAAGTTTCATTCTTTGCTGATGAAGATCAATTTCAGTGACTGGTTTTCTATGTGTTGTTCAAGATGGGACAACCGTCGAAAGGTTGTACCGATGGAAGTCCTCCCTTACACCGGGTACCACAGGCTGTCACAAGGTACCATACCGTCTAGGCTAACATTGGGTGCATTGGGTTTCTTCTGCATAACTGGTAGTGGAAATAATGGCTTGTGTACTGTGTAGGTGGTATCTGAATGGGCGGCTATGGCTAGGGCTACGGCTACAGCTTCGACTTTTGCTAAAGGTGTTGCTATGGATGTCTTATACTTCAAACTATGATGATGCGGCCATCTAGCCATAGCCATAGCCATAGCATAGCCATAGCGTTAGTCATAGCCATAGCATACATGTAGCCATAGCCTTAGTCATAGCCATAGCCATAGCATAGCCATAGCCTTAGTCATAGCCATAGCCTTAGTCATAGCCATAGCCATAGCATAGCCATAGCCTTAGTCATAGCCATAGCCATAGCCATAGCCATAGCATAGCCGTAGCCGTAGCCGCCAATTCAGACACAACCTCAGTCTCCACAGTCTCCTGTGTTATTTAGTGGAAAGAGCCAGTTGGGCATAGGAGAGCACCGATAGTATAGGCTTGGAGCCATTCATGACACAAAAGTGATAACCCTTTCCAGCAGTTGTTAAAATCCTCCATGGCTGTGCCTTTGATCATGAAATGAAGGCAGTGAAGTTTTAATGGTTAGAGGAAACTATCGCTTGAAAATGTGCTCGCGAGGCCATTGTCGTAAACGGGTTTTCAGTTTCTGTTTAGGTTTCCTCTAGCTGTATTGTGTTTGTGGTTGTGGTTTTGGTCGTGGGCACAGGCATTGACAGCCAATCGCACAGCCATAACCTTTCTGGTTTTACAGAGTACACCTGTGTGTTTTAATGGAAACAGTTAACTGATGTGATTCACATTTGAATAGTGCTACATTTTCAATACGCACAGATTGCATTGGAACAGTGAGTATGGTTGGATAGAGCATACATGTTGTTTGGAGTCCCAGCTGACAGGCATGAATGTGGATCATCAAGTATTTAGTTTGGCTGCTATTTACATGTGCATAAAGTAGTTAAAGTGTACTGTAATTTGTAGTAGCGCATTTGAGATATTTCTGTGCAGCAAATGGCTCAATACTGCTTCTCGTGTCCCGCGCGGGATAATTTAACGTCTGCATGCGACTGAAATACAAGCTGGCGATCACCAAAATGATTGCAAGCGGTCGGTGACGTCATGTTGGACGACAACCTTACTGATTTAAAGAATAAATATTATATACTGCAGTTTGTTCCATAATACTACTTAATTTGTTTATTTTGTTTAAATCATTCTGGTAATGCGAAAACCAAGGGATCCTTAAAAGTGACTAGCACTGTGACCTGTCGGCCTGAAGATTTAAATGGCCTCCCGGCGTGCGGCGTGGTTAGTAGAAGTGCAAGGGGCTTTGATACATCGTTTAGGAGGGCCAAACAAATGCCAGTTACTACTATGCGTGTTACTAAGCCAACCTAAACCTAATTGATGCTCATTTATGTTTCTCTTTCTCTCTGTAGTGGAACGGGAGAGGTTACGGTCATCGCTGGAGCCAGATCTTCTAGAAGCTTGCAGCAGTGTCAAAGAACTGCGGAAAATACTACGTAGAATCGGCTTCAATGCTGTTAACTTGGAATATAAGGAAACGCCATTATACAGGTGAGCTTGTACAAAATTCAGCCACTTATTGTCGGGGTTCTCAAAACTTTTCCATTCCACCTGACAGGAATAAATTCTTTAGAATAATTTTTCTTTGAGAATATCATTGGCACAAAGTAAACCCTGACTAAACAAAGCCAAGACAACAAAGGTCCTCATTGAAGCACCGAGATTTATGGTTTTTCTTTTGAGAAACTAGAAGTTGTTTTTTTTAGCGTGGATCGCAAAACCTCGGGCTTCAGCCACAGCCAATAATTTGTCCTAAGGACGGTTCACTCGAACTTCCCTCCATTGAGCCAAAATACAATGATAAACAATGGTGGAAGTCTCTCGATGTCTTGAAATAAGTATTTTTATATTTTTTAATAATAAAAGAAATAATAATGACAACAGAAGTAAAAATAAAACATATTTGACAGTATTTTTGAAAAATATCTGACTGGTTGTTTTTTCTCATACAGGGCGGCACTCGGCGGCCATCTTAGTGTCGTGCAATACTTACTGGGTCACAATGCAAATGGAAAACCAAACCGCGATACCAGACAGTCCCCGCTGTATGCTGCATGTCTCAATGGACACTTTGAGGTGGCCAAGTTGCTTCTCCAGGTAAAAATACTCAACATTTCCAGGGTTTTTTAAATTTTTTGGAGAAGAAAGCGAATGACCTGGGCCTAATTTTATAGAGCGTTTCGTCTTGGATATTGCCTGAAACCGGTTGCCTGTAAATTGCCTGGTGTGACATGGTCTTTTGTTACATTCCACATGAAGTAGAGACTGTGTTGATAGACACCTTGAGTTCCCACAGGATTCTGGTCCTTCCTGTCAATGCAATATGACAAATGCATTAAAATTAACCAGCCAAGGTCCAATGGAACCAACGGAAGTTGATTCACCTCGTTTTAAACAATACTCCATTTAATAATTGTGTATTGTTAAAAATCATATCTGTGCTATCTTCAATCTTCAATCTTTGATCTTCAGTATTCAGTCTTTGATCTTTAATCATTGTTCTTTAATCTTTGATCTTTAATCTTTGATCTGTAATCTTTAATCTTTAATCTTTGATCTTCAATCTTTGATCTTCACTCTTTGATCTTTGACCTTCAGCCTTCCGTTTTCAATCTTTAGTCTTTAATTTTCTCTAATTTACACTTTTCAATCTTCAATCTTCAATCTTCAATCTTCAATCTTCAATCTTCAATCTTCAATCTTCAATCTTCAATCCTTGATCTTCAGTCTTCAATCTTCAATCTCCATTTTTTTGTTCTTCAATTTGAACTATTTCAATATTGTATTTACAATTGATATCCCACAATGATTGCACTAATAACCTGCCTAACACGTTGCTACCCATCAGCGCTTCCCTGCAATGGCTAGCGACCAGACCAATGAGATGGAGATCCCCCTCCATGCTGCCGCCAAACAGGGCAACGCAGCCGTCATTAAACTCCTTCTGGAATTCGATTACAAGTCAGCGCTGGATGAAAAAGTAAGTTGTTTTTCTTGGAAAGTGTATTCCATCAATTTCTTACAAAATGGTTAATTTCACTGACATTGGATGAAGAAGTAAGTTGTTTTCTTGAAAAGTGTGTTTTAGGAATTACTTACAGTAGAAATGTTTAATTTCACTTTCATTGGATGCAAAAATAAGGTTTTTCTTGAAAAGTGTTTCAGGAACAACTTACAATTTTTTATTTTACTTAAAATGGATAAAAAAGTAAATGTTTTTTGTTGACAAGTGTGTTTTTAAATTTGTAAGTTCTTTTGTTTAGACTGTGCCAAGTAAATTAGAGACAGTCATTATTACAAGAAAACTACCCTGCCATTTTGACAGCCGTCCAAGAAATGTACTTTTTACAAACCAAATTTCATTCCCAAAATCTCCTGGTTCCATTACCCTTCTCTTCTAAAACCTCAATTGCAGTGTTCTGACCTAACTTACATACATAGGAGGTGTTTCTGCAAATGCTGAGGAAATCTTTTACCAGGTCCCGCCGGAAATATTCAATTTTCCCCGTCCAGCTTGACGGGATTATTTTCTTGGGATTGCTGGAATCATTTCAATCACCAATGAATTGAGATTACACAGTTGATAATACTATTTTAGTAATGTCTTGAATTCTGTTGGTTATAGTAGTAAAACATGCAGTCAGTTAGGGGGAAAAAAAACTATTTTATCTTTTCAAGTTATAGATATACAAAAGTTACAGGCAGCGGGTTTTATGAACGGTCGGTCGGGGTACGGGAAGCATTTTTGTTAGGCCTCACTTTGTCAGTAGCATAGGCCAAGGGGGGCAGTTGTCCTCCCCACCCTCTGGGCACCTGTGAAATTTGCTATAATCAGACAATTTTAACTGAAATTGCCCCCTCTACAAATATCTGTGGCCCTCCGTTTGCCCCCTGCTAAAAAAAAAAAAAGGAAAAAAAGAGGTGGCTGCACCACTGCATTGCGTGAACCCCAATATGTCCCTCAAGTTCATAACAAAGGTCATAAAATGTCACTGAACTTTATGCCAGTCTTTATGTTTTATTCATGATGAGCCAATTAATAATCATCCTGCAGATTACAATCCCAAATTGTCCCCCTCTCCACAAGTGAGCACCCACGTCCCCCAGAGTCTTGTCTTAGAAAGAAAGAAATTAATCATAAAGAAAGCATTTAAACCCCATCAATAAAATAAAACATTTGTACTGATTTATGTACTTCTCAGAGCTCAGCATTGCCCATTCTCTCATCGTGCAGACAGACATGGGACAATGATGGTTATTAGCAGTGCACGTCTGGTCCCCTGTGACTTCTCTCGGAGCTAATTTAGGGCTGTGATTCATTCAATTTGCCCTTTCTAGTTCACTGTCGAACCGTTTTCGTCTTCCTGCGAGGGGAAGTTTAGCATTAACGGATTGACAAGAATGGCCAAACTTTAATTATAAGCTGCAGAAAGGGGGCCATAGAAGTATTGTGCTTCTTAATTAACCTTGTATAATATACAAGCTTGAATGAAGAGACAAAACCTTGTCCTTAAAGACTCATAGTGTGTGTTGTACAGAGTTCCTTGAGATTTTGGGAAGGATTTTTTTTTGTTTTTATCTGTAGGATTTCTTTCAACAAAACTCTGGTATTTACCTCTCACTGTATTTCATGTACAATTTGTATTGAAGTCTAACCATACACTTTTACATCTCTAAATATACATTTAACAATATTCATAATCCTCAAAAATCCTACTGGAAAAGTTCTCAAGCAGTCCTGATACTTCCTGGAGGCAACAGAGGCAATTGCCTCCATTGTCCCTGGTCATTGCCTTGGTGCCCTTGAAATTTTCCAATAGAAATTTACAATTTCCTCATAGAGGTGCCATCTTTCAAGACCAAAATGCCCTGGTGCCTTTGCCCTTTCAAGAACGAAGTAATCAGGCCCTGAAAGTGCACCCATTCTGACTTAGTAGGACATGGCGTAATGACCCCTTGCACAAGTGTCACACACAGCTTTTGACCGTCAACTTCCCCTATCATTCATACCAATGCATCCTGGGACAGACCGGAACTACTCTGATTGTGTGCATAACGTCTAAAACTCTTCGTGGTTCATAGAAAAGATCATATAATAATTATTCTCACGGGTAAAACAGCAACGTTAAAATATTTTACAAGCCCAGGATAGTCCAAAAGTACAAGTCTTCTGATAAAAAAACCTTAATGTTAGCTGTTTCAAGGTGAAAATGTGTGTCAAATTTCCTTAAAGTGTCTTGCTTAATAACTACATGTAAAAAATGGCAACCATTGAGACAGTTTTTCGTCGCGATGTCACTAGCAAAATGTGATTTTGAGCAGCAACTGGTAGAGTTTGTGCTGCACTCTGCTATGCCACACATGGGAAATCCTTCACTGGGTATGTATAGACTTTATGCATTGACGTCATCACGCCGCCATCTTAGAGGTAAATCGATGATGTAACAATGGAAACGCAGAGATTTGTATGCGCAGCGCACAGGATTGGCCAATGAACAACCTCATTTTGACCTCTAGACGAGGGCGCCCTACTCAAATGATGTCATGTGCATAAGGTCTATTACTTATTTTACAGCGGTGCATGTTTTTATCTTTCAGTCTACAATAGACCTTTATCATGCTGCCACCATCTTGGTCATGTGCCCTGTATCCAATAACAGTGATAGATGCTAGTATTCATTGCACAAAGGGCAAATAGTCTGGTCCAGCCTCGGTTTGGTTACATTGGTTTGAAAGCCGGGAGAAAAATCAAGTTGGCCGCACCATGATAAAGGTCTATTGGCTCAGGCTTTTGTATTAACACTTCTAAACATGGAGCTCATTTGTGCGTAAACAGTAATCTTCAGTTTATGAATATGTATATATGTAAATGTAAATGTGTCGGGGCCGAGCTACAGGAAGGATTTGTTTTTCTTGACAGTTTACATTTTTCTGGAACAGTTTTCATTTAACAGGTTTCAGTCACACACTTCTGTAAAATGAGTTTCTGTTTTGTCATTCGTACAGGGTACAAAGTGTTTAACTCATGTTGGTGTACGGGTAAAAACACTGATAATACTCTCTGTCCCAAAAGCAAACTTATCAAATCGTGGCATTAGCCGAAACGCATGTAAATTTACAATGAAAATTTAAGAAATCACAATTAGATAACAACAAAGAGCTTAATAACAAAAACAAATTACTTAATCGGCGCAAGGATTTGAGTTTTAGATAATCGCAAAAGTTAAGCGAGGTAAAAACAGTGAAAGAGAGATACAGATTGAAAAAGGACCAACAATTCAACTGTGATTAAAATTAATTTGTTTAAATGCAGCAAAGGTTGTGGGTTTGAATCCCACCCGAGTAATATGCCTTTGGATTTTGTTCACAGGAGTCGGGTGGAAGTACACAGTGTACAGTACACAGTAGTGCTTAAAGGCATTGCATACGTTTGGTAATGACTCTGAAAATTTTTGGCAATAAAAACTTACTTGGTAAGAAGTACAGCAGCTTTGGATAGTATAATGCATTTTGAGAAACGTTTCACTTCGAAGTACTGCAGTTATGGAGAAATATATCACTTTTTATCACCCAAAAATTTGAATCTGAGAAGCGTTATGGCCGTAACGCTTCTCAGAATGTGTATTCCAATGACGGATACTTCTTCTGCGTGAACACAACCGCTCCAGATTTTTGGTGATATCTCAAAAACGCTGCCACCTTTTGAAATAAAATTTACACAGGTTAGTTTTATGGTATATATCTACAATTATATAGCATTAAGGCAAACGTACGGTTCAAAAAACCAAAGGTATACTTTGCCTTTAACACACATCATCGGTGTATGGGTAAAAAGCAAAGAATATTCATTATCTTGGATGCGATCTTAACATCTGTTAAAATATAGTCAACATTTTTTTTATTTTTATTTTTTTTGGGGGGGGGGGCAAAACTGCTGGAGTTCAATCCAGTTGTGCATGCAGCTTTAATACATACATGGACATGAAGTGTACTTGTCAGTTTACAACCAAAGCAACTAAGCTGTCGGCATGTCAGGGAATATCTCCTCATCAAAACTGAGCACACAAACGGAATATTACATCATTGGTTTTGATTCCCATCCTCTAGTTTTTCAACAAACAGACCGTCCGACCAACCTGTAATTATTTCCCGTTTTATTAGTGACACCATTAAAACATGGATCGTGTTTTGTCTTGTGTTTTTAAGCATATGTTCATGGATAATAGATGCTAATTTTGGCATCGGGCATAAAGAATATTATTTGTGTTTTTTGCCCAAAACCGATGTGTGTTAAGCACTTTATACTCAGTACTTTCCAAAGTCCTGTGAAAAAAGGACCGAGGAATATGCCTGTGGATTTGTTTTCACAGAACTCGGGGAAAGTACTGAGTATAACACATGCTTAACACACATCGGTGTATGGGCAAAAAAAACCCCACAATGTTCATGTAGTTAATTTTATTGCAGCAATCAAAGTAAGCAATGGTAATTTGGGGATCTTCAAATGCTTTTTTTCTCAACCTTGCTAGTACTTCAGACAATTTTTTCTCATGCTGGTTAGAATTTTCTTAAAGTTTTCAGATTTAAGCTAACAATTTGTTTTAGATTATTAAGTTTACCAATCTTGTACATTATCTTTAAACAGTCTTCAAAGTAGGTTGTAACTGATTCTGTACCGCGTCTCAGGTCTGGAATTTCATCTTTGAGAGGGCAAGGCCATTTTCATTTTGCAAAGGGCACTTCCATTGGAAAATCTTAAAGTTTTGAACTGTTTGAGGGACATAAAGGGCAAGACCAGTGCAAGACCAGGGCAACAGAGGCCATGTCCTCTAGACCAGGGCAACAGAGGTCATGTCTTCTAGACCAGGGCAACAGAGGTCATGGCCTCTAGACCAGGGCAACAGAGGTCATGGCCTCTATAGACCAGGGCGACAGAGGTCACGGCAGCTATAGACCAGGGCAACAGAGGTCATGGCCTCTAGACCAGGGCAACAGTGGTCATGGCAGCTATAGACCAGGGCAACAGAGGTCATGGCCTCTATAGACCAGGGCGACAGAGGTCACGGCAGCTATAGACCAGGGCAACAGAGGTCATGGCCTCTAGACCAGGGCAACAGAGGTCATGGCAGCTATAGACCAGGGCAACAGAGGTCATGGCAGCTATAGACCAGGGCGACAGAGGTCACGGCAGCTATAGACCAGGGCAACAGAGGTCATGGCCTCTAGACCAGGGCAACAGAGGTCATGGCAGCTATAGACCAGGGCAACAGAGGTCATGGCAGCTATAGACCAGGGCAACAGAGGTCATGGCCTCTATACACCAGGGCGACAGAGGCTCTGGCCTCTAGACCAGGGCAACAGAGGTCACGGCAGCTATAGACCAGGGCAAGAGGTCATGGCAGCTATAGACCAGGGCAACAGAGGTCATGGCAGCTATAGACCAGGGCAACAGAGGTCATGGCCTCTATAGACCAGGGCGACAGAGGCTCTGGCCTCTAGACCAGGGCAACAGAGGTCACGGCAGCTATAGACCAGGGCAAGAGGTCATGTCCTCTAGACCAGGGCAACAGAGGTCATGGCCTCCATGGACCAGGGCAACAGAGGATATGGCCTGTAGACAGTGCTACAGAGGTCATGGCCTCTGTAGACCAGGGCGACAGAGGTCGTGTGTTACTATTGACCTAATGTCTTAAAATAAACAAAATAATGTTTTGAAGTTGGAGGTTTATAACTCATTTTTGTATTCCATCCTAGGGTTTCTGCCAGCTTGACCAGAGCTCAGGAAAGAGTACTTTCAAGACCTACAAGGGGGATCTCCCCTTCTATCTGAACCTGCGCAATATCAACGGCCAGACGGCTCTCTATCTGGCAGCCACGACAGGTCATGTCGAGGTCGCCAGAACCCTGCTGGAGTATCGCCCAGCCGGACCTGTCGTCCCCAACTTCGGACAAGGGAAGAAGCAATCTTACATCGAGGTCGACAGCTACACGGTGATCGGCCGGACGCCGTTACACAGCGCCGTTATAGCAGGTAACATAGAGATGGTCTCGCTGTTGCTGAAGCACGGAGCAGATGTCAATCTGCAAGTCAAATCTATCAAGTGCCTGTTTGGGTCGAGGAGCAGCAACGCTAGTCTCATCGAGGGCAGGGTCATCGAAAAGGTGCACATTCCGAAAGAGGACAGCTCTATCCTGTGTGAGGCGTGCAGTACCAGCGAGTACAACATTGATATTATAGCACTGCTTCTCAAACATGGCGCCAGGGATCCGAGCGGGAAAGCGCTGCTCTCAGCTACGCTCAGCGTACGGAACGATATTGTAACAACTATTCTAGCGCACACTGGGGTACATCCTGATCCGGATTATACTATCGAGGAAGAGTATCAGAATAGATTCAAGTTGTTTGTGGCTGACTTGGCACATGCGAGCGAGGGAGCCGAGGGAAACACCAAGGTTAAGATGAGTAGAGAAGCGGCACTGCTGGGGAGATCAAAAGCCATGGCTCGACAAGACTCGAGAAGAGACCACACGAGGAAAGGAAGTTCGTACGATCGCAGGAGAACGCTTGGGGGTATCAAGAGAGCTGCCAGTAATCTTGGAATGCTGGACACGCCGGTGGCCATTGATTGGCATGACCAGAATATAAACGAAATCAAACCGGAATGGTTGGTGGAAGCAGGGCTGAGGTTCAACAGCTTGCTCAGATCTTACCCTTTGGAATCCAACATACACATAGCTGTGGCTACTCTGACAAGAATAGACATATCTGACAACAGTCTGGGCTGCTTGCCATTGTTTATCTTTCAACTGCCTTCCCTCCAGCAGCTGAATGCTTCCAAAAATAAGATCTGCCATCTGCCTGGAATGGCTAGGAGTAGAGATTTCAGTTCGCTGTCCTCCAGTCCTACATCCACATCATTTCCAGCGATCTCTGAGGACGATACTTTGGATGCACCAATGCTAAGGAGGATTAATCTTTCTCACAATCGTCTGATGACAGTGCCATCAGAACTCTTCCTGCTGCCAGCTTTGGAATACTTGAACCTGGAGAATAACACGATACGGGAACTGCCTTTTGAGATGTGGATGTCGCCGAAACTGAAGACACTCAACCTGTCAAAGAATGAACTTGAGGACATGCCATGTGGCTTGTACCCCACTGGGAATGAGTCTCAAATGGGTCTCCCAGAGGTCGAGATGAGAAGTCCGTCCCCTCTGGATGATGACCTGACCACTTCTCAGAAACGAGATACCTTCCCATTGATTGCCCTCCGGTCAGAGAAGACGGGCAAGCTGGCAAGGTTGTCAGATTTTGCCATGAAGTTTGGCAAGGCTGCCCGGGGCCTAATGGACCCCTCTAGAAATTCAACCAATATGGCGGTCACAATGTCAGCTCTGGAAGCAAGACTCATCAGTGGGAGTGTAAGCGACAACTCGGAGATTGAAACCCTGGAGTCCTCTGATTCTGAGGTTTTTGTGGACGAAGAGTCTGCGACCAAAGGATATTCTTATGTGAATGTACGGCGCTTCAGGCTCTGCAGCACTGGGAGCCTCGAAGGAGACACCACTGAGGAAGAGAATGCAAATATGGGAGAAATGAACTCACTGGAGACCTTAGACTTATCCCACAACAATCTGGTCAAAGTTCCCTCCGGACTCCCTTGCCTGGCTCCGAAACTCACCAAGCTTGTACTGTCGCGCAACAGGATTTCTTACTTTGGACCCATGAACAAGTACCCTGTAGGGCTGGTGGATCTTGAGCTCTCCTGGAATAGAATCAAGGACATGAGCAATCCAGTCAATCAAATATCCGTTCGGAATAAGTCAAACGTCTTCAGGCTCCTCCGGTCCAATTCAACGTACGATCCAGCATTGAGTGTGACAGACATGTGTTACAGTCCAACCTCTCAGTACTCGTTAGCTCAGCGCAGTGCTCAACTGACTGCCGCCCACCGCTTGAGTCATGACTCGTCCATCACCGGTAGCTCCCCGGGGACCCTCTTGCCAAGCACCATGGGGCAGTTTTGCAAGCACCGTCGACATCGTGTGTTGGCCACTCTGCGGACGTTGGATCTGGCATACAATCAGATCTCCCAGTTGGATGTGATTGCTAGGACGGTACTTGGGACCGGAGCGTCCTTTGAGGAGGAGGCGCCAATAAAACCTGGAGAGAATAGTGAAGAGGACTCAAAGGTACATTTTCGTTAACTGTCACGTTATTCATTATTTACATAAAGTTTGTGTGTCCTTTATTACTTGTGTATAGTTCCACCTTTGAGGGCAACTGTTTTTTTGATGTAGCCAACATCCAAAAGACCGACATTCAAAACTGATTGCCCCTTTGTGTAGTTTGACATCAGTCACCTACATTCAAAACTGTTTGCTCATTTGTGTAGTTTGACGTCAGTCATTTCTCAAACGTCGTTCAGACAATGTCAGAAGAACAGTCTGTGTTAGGAGTGTAATGTTAGTAGCTCCTATTCAGCCTCTCACCCTCATACTCTTTTCGAAACTTTTTCAAACAAATCTGCCGATCGTTTGGAGCCATCCAACGACACAAGTTGTGATTGGTTGGCACAACTGTGCATAGAGCTAACTGTGTACACTTGTGTATGATGTAGATTTGCATTCACCACATGATATCATATTGCAGGCTGGCATTAGGTTATCAATCGTTCCCAGCCACAGTGGATGAGATTGAATGGTCAGACAGTAAGAGGGTTGACGGTGTACTATGTATGCATTCACCGCAAGATATCATAGTTAATCTATCATTCAAATCATAGGGATGATATTGAATGGTCAAACTACTGTTTGACCATTCAATATCTTCGATGCTAGAAGTACCTACTGATAAAAAAATAACACTATATGAAGTTACCCACCGATGGGTAAACTCAAGATATTTTCTTCTAATAAATGTCCCCCTTTTTTTTTATCCTGACATCAGCCACCTCCGCTACTTCAACGCGGCAGTGACCTTGAAGTGACCCTCCTCTTCCCAAGTCTCAATGCTCTCTCCGTTGCTCATAACAACATCGCTGAGGTACCCACCGATATCCAGTATCTGACAAAGCTTTCAAGCTTAAAGGTAAAACTGATATTTTTGTTACATCGGGAAACTTTGGAACGATAGGTGGCAGCAGACATACCAGGTAAATTGTCACTGTTTACGTAGTTATGAGCATGCACACATTTCCAAGAACTGTTGATATACCTGGATAGTCTGCTGCCACCTAGTGTCCCCAAAATACCTGCGGTGTGCATAAATGAAATGAATATTCAGTGGCTCAAAAACTACTAGCCAATCAGTCCATGCAATCTCCTAGGCATGGTGCTATGTATACTGGGTTTGAAAAGAAAAATGGTTAATATCACAAAATGAAAACCACTAATAACTAGACGTCTAGGTACCAAAAAGCTGCTGTTGCTATGGGTATAGTACACTGGTTGCCATGGTATAGTACAGGGAACTCCTAGGGTCAAGACACTGTTAGATAAATTTGTGCTATGACAAGTGTTTCTTTTTCTTCCTTGTAGTTGCCTGTAATTATATAGACATTAAATAATTCTTTTTGTTACTATCTATAGTGACAATCTCAGAAAAAAAATGCTCGTAAAGCATTTCCTGGTTTTTAACAGGAAAAATCAAAGTTGTTGAGAAATGTCATGATAAGAAAGGAACAATAATATATTTTACCCAACTAGAAAGCTTCCTGGTTGTGAAGTTTATGTTCTCCAATTTGCAGACGCATAGAAGTAAACGCATTATGATTTTTTTCATTACTTTAATATATATATATATATATATATATATTGTTTTTAATCCCCACGTCAAAATCAAGCAGTTCGTGGAAAGAGTGAAATGGCATTACAGTTCAATTCAACTGACTTTATAATCCAATTTTGGGGTGAACAAAGAAAACTTGACTGGAGCGGGATTTGAACCTGCGACCACCGGCTTACCATAAGCCAGTGGTTTTAGGTTCAAATCCCATTCCAATCAATTGTTCTTTGTTCACCCCAAAATTTGCCCAGTCAGTTTCCCTTGTGGTTTATTGCTTCATTTTATTATCCCTGACAGAGAAGTCATTTTGCTTTTACATCGAAAAAGTTATGAAAACATTAAACGTCACAATTCACAAAACACACACACAAAAAATACATGACACTTTTCTAAAAAAGGAATGATACCAAGAAGTTATAGAAATTCAAAAAAAATATGTATATAATAATATTAAAATACAGCACTGTTACTAATGAATCACCAGCTACAAACATGATATGCCATGATTTCAATGTGATTTTGAATTTTCTTTAATGCAATTCGCCCATCACAAGGCCCAAAGGCCACTCGAGGTGTGGACTACTTTTTGAAGGGATAGAAACCTGCCCCAATGCGCAGAAACAAGACATGGCGAGATATAAATGCAAGGCTCTTCACAGCACAGCTTAGAGCAGGGAGGGGTGAATGAATCCATCATGAGACAAACATAACTGCCTCTTCCCCTATTTGAAGCATTTTGAGTTAAGTATCTTGCTCAAGGACACAAGTGTCATGACCGGGATTTGAACCCACATCCCGATGACTTAGCCACCAGAACTTGAGCCCGATGCAGTAAACCGCTCGGCCACGACACGATGTGATGTCTTAAACATACTATAAGTTGAGAAACACAAGCCCCTCCTCCCCCTCCCGCCCCGCCCCCCTTGCCTCTGGTTACACCACTGAATAGACCCTTGACCAATACAGATATTGTAGTACGGCGATATGATTAAATAATTTCAGGAAGTGTATGTACAAAGCGTAAGCATACATTATGTAAAAAAATCCCCAAAAAGGCATCCTATGTGAGACTGAAATGATAAGAAACTGAAAATAGACTTGGCAGTGTGATAAAGTTCACTAAACTTTATACAAAGTAGTAGAGTTTATTTAGAATAGAATAGAATGGAAAAGAATTGAATAGAATGGTTTGTTTAGCCAAGGATTGAAAAAAACAATCACAAGAATTTGAAATGTTGGACTCGCAACATCATTTCAAAACTAAAGATACATGTATGTTTACGTACTATACAGTGAAAAGCAATAATTTATACGCTTTATAATAATATTTTAATTGTAATAATTGGGGAGGCTAATCATCCTTACTTGCAGCTGAGAAGCTGAATTGTGAAGGATGCGGCTACACAATTTTGAGCTGCAGGCTTTCAAGGGTGGGGCACACGTAATTTGCGGGAAATAGTTCCCAAACCAGGCACTACATACTCAAAATGTTTGACTGGTTACAGCGCCCTCTCATGGCGTGAACTGTGAACAGCAACTAAAAGACTGAATCAAGGAAAACTAAAAGCGTTCCTGTAATTGTTGAATTGCTTAAATGAGTTAAGTGTTGATTTAAAACAGTTCAGTTAGGCCTATAAATCCTGAATATTTTCTTTTCTTATTCCATATTTTGGACTGAGGTGTGTCATAGAACGCATATGGACTGGCATAATTAGATCACTAGTGCACGTCGATCTCCCTTCCGGCCTGTGAGTGACCAGAAGAGGGTCATATTTCCCTCGGCCCTCGGCCTAGGACCCTCTACTGGTCACTCACAGTCCCTTGGGGTGCATAGCATGCACTGTGACCTCATTGCCAGTCCATGTGTACATTATACATGTACTAGCTCATAATCCATACGTCTTGGTGCAAGATGTTCTTACATTGTCAGTAAAACCAAGTACACTCAACACTGCGTAGACTGGTCACAGACATAATGTTTGATGGAACAGCGCCCTCTATCATTCCATGGTTCATGTATACATGACACACGAGGGGAGGGAGAAGACGATAGTTCACAGATGAACAACGTTTTGCACTAAGGCTTATAAATCCAAGCTGCAAATTATGAACAAATTTTAAGAACTCTGATCATATTAAAGGAAAAGTAGATTGTACAATTTTTTTTGTTTTCAAAGAAATAATCCACATCCTCTTTACTTTCAAAAATAGACATCGTACATTTCCACCTGTGGAAATGTCGTTAAATTCGCTGGTCTACAACTATTAAGGGAAACTTTCAGACCCCTCCATTGATATTGAAATGCTGGTTATCAAAGTTTTTTTCAAGTGATTTAGGAACCAGTTTCTTTGTTTTGTTTGTTTTTACGTTTCAAAGCTGAATGGGAACTCGAAGATCATGACCTTACCTCCAGAGTTGGGTCGTCTCAACATGTATGACTTGAAGGTTGACGGATGTCGCTTGATTGAACCTCTAGCCAGTATGTTCAAGACGGAGCTCATCTATGATGTCCTGGGATACCTACGCTCAATCCTGGATGAGTAAGGAACAATTCAGGTTGTTTTACCCTTGATAATAAAACCAGTGGTGCCAGGATTCTTTTTTTTTTGGTCCCGTCCCCCTGGTGGGATTCTTTTGCCGGTATTGCCGGAATCTTTCTTCTTTGAGGGTACTGCTGCCACAAAAAAAAAAAAAACGACTTGACAATGGGAAGAGAACAAAGATTCTCTTTATTAGATCGTTTGTTTTTTTATCAAATTCACACACCGCTCATGACAAAACATTGGCCATTACCTTTGGCGTAGGAGTGGTACTAAACCTGGAACCATGGCTCGATTGCCGGCTCACTCTGACTTACCTCCTTTGAGCCGAAATACAGTGAATGAACAATGGTGGAAGCCTCTCAATGTCTCGTAACTCTCCTCTTGGAACAAAAGCACAAAGGTCGATAATCGGGGATTACACAAAAACCGCCTCTCAATAGCCACAAAATGCCAATATATAGAAGACCCTTTTTTGTCCTTGTGTGGGTGAAATGAAGAAGGTCGCAAGATTGTACGACCTTTTTCCGGGCACACATAGTACAATTGTTTGCCCAAGCAGAAGGTCACAAGCAATAACATGGCTCCTATGAAAAAAACGTAGGGTATAACTGTTGTATTGTTGCTAGAATTAAACTCAAGATGTGTTTTTCCATTCCTATGCGGAATTCAACTTTCCTGAAGGACTTACTAAAAAAAAAAAAACTTTCACACTCAGTTTTTTTGAAACACAATTTTTGACAAAATTGCTTACGACCTTTTGCTGGTCACACTTTCATTACGTCCTTCTTCCAGGCACACAACGACATGTGAAGTCACTGGTGGAACCAGAAATGTTAAGAAATGCTTGCGCTACCACAACAGTACATGCCTGTATGATAGCAATGAAGTTCAGGCATTTTAGTTACGTTCCTTGTTACCTCAGTGACGTCCAAAGATTATAGAGTGCCGAAGGAGCAAGACAGGGAACTGGAGCTTTATCTATTGTTGGAACGTGACACTGTGAATGCTTTGTTTCCCATTGATAGCAATGGTCATTGTCTGCACTGATCTGCACTGATCTATTGTTGTATCAATAGAGTTAATTGCTGAAATGGCGTCTAGTGGGATTTCACATTTCACATTATTCTAAAGGAAATAAATATTAAAATATATATAGAGAGGATAGTAACAGGTTTATATATATATATTTTTTGTTTGGTCTAATTTTGACAGTGCCAAACCCTACACCAGGATGAAGTTGATGTTTGTTGGTAAGGCATGTATTGGCAAGACGACCCTTCTGAATGAGCTCAGGGGGAAGGAAGGTGTAGGAGGCTCCACATCAACTGCAAACCCAGAGGTAAGATAATCAACCTCTTTGCACCAACGTCACAACAACAGCTACAACCTCATTCCCAAGGGTGATCAATCTCGCCGTGCCATTTTTTCCCAAGCATGTCTTGCTCGATCTTAACCTCTTGTATTGTGACAGGAAATCTCCCAAAATATGGAGCTGCTTAATTAGGCAGAAAATATTACTTAACAATTTTCTGCTAAGCTGATATAAGCAGGATACCAGCTTCAGTTTGTACATGTGACGTGGTATTTTGGCTGGTAACCTTATTCTGGTAAGCATAATTTTCATGTGCCTAGCTACGTTTTGTGCTTCAGCAGCTCCATAAAATTGGGCTATGATAAACGTGCAAATGCTTCATGGCCTAAAATGCGCACTATACTGTATGTTACATGGAGAAGTTGACTGCCAATATACAGGCATGTAAAGGCACCTTTGGCACCCAGCCACATCGAACAAAAAACGTGCTGTGTGATCGCATATTTTATGACCATGGAGCACAGCCAGAAATCGAAAGTGTTTGTTTTTTCCAGAGGGAGGAAAACCAGAGGGCCCAGAGAAAAACGCTTATGCATGGCACCACACAACTCTACTCACTTATGGCCCTATCCAGGGCCACATTGGTGAGAGGCGAGCGTTTTACCCACAAGCCACCCATGCCACCCATATGGAACCTGGTGTACCGATAACAGGCGGGTTAAATTGATGAATTTAATTATTTTCTCGTTGAGTTATATTTCTCAATGAGTTATACTTCTCAATAAGTTTAATACTGTTATCATGTGTTGTTCTTGTTGTCGTCAGACATTTGCAGAACG
This sequence comes from Marthasterias glacialis, assembly GCA_911728455.2. NCBI lineage: Eukaryota > Metazoa > Echinodermata > Asteroidea > Forcipulatida > Asteriidae > Marthasterias > Marthasterias glacialis. The sequence goes on from OU452224.1 coordinate 19,188,202, forward strand.
ACAGGGGAATACGAGCATCGGAGGGAAAACCATGGGAGGCAAATATCTCTCGACGGTAGGAGTGGATGTCAGCGAATGGACGTACTGTAAAAAGAAGAGTAAATTTGGAAAGGTCACGTTCAGTACGTGGGACTTTGGTGGTCAGGTAATAAACACTTCTGTCTCTAACTTCTGTTTTTATATTCGTTGTGATATGTAGAGAGTCAGTTAAGTCCTTTAAAATCGGACATCCAAAAACCATTTAAAGATGCCACTAGGTCCGGTATTCGGCCAATTTGACCTGAAAATTTGTATCTACTTTTATAGGTTCGAGAAAGTTACAAGTTTTCGTTTGAGGCATTACACGAACAAGTCTGCCAATGATTAGTGGTAGTAAATTAAAAGCAAAATATGAATTAGTGTCAGGATCCAGACATTAAATCACATCCATCAGCGATGTTCAAACAATTTTGCATGTAGTAAAGGACATGTCACACAGGGCAATTTTTACAGGCAACTTGGATGCAACCAACCGCACTGCACGCTATAGGAACACTTTGAACAGTAGCACAAGAAACATTATTCTAGCTGTAACTTACTATCCCCAAGAAAAGTAACAAGAAAACTGAAATGTGAATGCGATTTTTGTGTTTTTGGAGATTACCTGGAACTGGTTGCCTGTAGGTTGCCTCGTGTGACATGACTTTTAGATGTATTTTGTGCATTGTCCATGGCATGGGTGTGGAAGGTTTTGACTGTTTTGGCATTCTGTCAAAATTCGCTCAGAGAAAAAAAAATTTGAAACCAAAATTCTTTCGGCGAAAATCGGGTCATGCAGATTGAATGGTCTTCTTCAGCCATACAACCCTCCTCGCAGGCTTCATTCCAGCAATACATGTATGTTTAGACTCTGTGAAGCCAGAGATCCAAACAATTTTTTTTTTTTTTTTGGGGGGGGGGCTGCTTTTGAGTTGCTGCTCCACTTCTCTGGAATGTATTGAACTTCACAGGTCAAATCATGTTCCTCCGTAACTCAATTCAAACAGGCTCTTAAAACTCGTCTAATGTCACAACCATTAGTTTAGTAGTTGTAGGTCTCATGATCAAGTCATTTATTTACTTTGCAAATTTCAGTTGTAGTGTGAAGTTATTTCTTTGTATGGTACCTTGACTACAATCCATATTATTTTTATTATGTCGTCACCTTATACATGTTCTAATGTTTACAAAAAGAGTGACCTTGTACATTCCAGGTTATTTGCCTGGTAGGCAAGACATACTTCACTGGTTATAGAAGCTTGCCCACTCATATTGGATTTCATCATATTAATAGGATCATTTTAGATACCTTTTTGGAATCAAAGTAGTTGTAGCGATGTAGCTTTCGATGTCATCACGACATCGTCATTCAACGTAGTGATTTAAACTGATTATACATTTTTTGTCATAATTACACATGCACCAAAAAAAACCAATAAAAAAATTGGAAATACATCAGCTAAACCAGTTAAGAGATGTGCCCTCTTCCTTCATGTTAAAACTTGATAAGAATCTTTCGCTGCAATTTCCATAAAATGTAAGATTTTGTTCTCCTCCACTAATAGACCTTATGCATATGACGTCATTTGAGTAGGGCGCCCTCGCCTAGAGGTCAAAAGGAGTTTGTTAATTGGCCAATCCTGTACGCTGCGCAAACAAATCTGTGCGTTTCCATTGTTTCATCATCGTTTTACCTCTAAGATGGCGACTGGATGACGTCAATGCATAAGGTCCTATGAGCTTTGACAAATCATGCCTGCAGGTTCCAGAATCTGTGGCTCTTTTGTGAGCATGTGATGTCGCCAGTCACAGGTTATTGTTTTGTTTCTTCTCATATTGTAGGAGGAGTTTTACGCTACTCATCAGTATTTCTTGACGAAGCGGTCCTTGTACCTGGTGCTCTTCAAGATCACGGACAGAACGAATAGCCTCAATCTGATTCAACAGTGGCTCGTAAACATCCAGGTATTCCAAATTGCTCTTCAGTGTTCGTTTTGATTTTATAGCTTTCAAATTTATTTTCCTAAATGGTTAAACGGAACTTGTGACTTCCGTTTAACTGTTGAACCGTTTCTAACGATATCCAATCCAAATTGAGAACTGAACTGCGGTGTCGACTCTCTATTTTCTGTGTGTATTTTGAGCCACCTGTGAAAGGAGCAGATGTCAACACACATTCCGGGATTAAAACTACAACACTTCACCCAGTCTTGATGGTCACAATACGACAGTGCAGGGGCACGCACATCCCTTGTGTGCTGCTGTAGTGTTTTTCGGCATACAAAGCAAAATGTATAGAAAATAGTAGGGGATTGAAAATAGTGTTTTACAAATTGTAGGGATTTATGATACGACGCATTCTGACCAGTAAAATGGATGTCAAACACTCTCCTTGGATAGTGTCTGGGGTTAACATTTGAAAGAAAACAGAAAGTAACACTTTGCTTTTGTGCGGGAGTGCCTTGGTTGCTCAAAAGTATTTTCATCATCGTTGATAATTGTTACAAAGCAAAGCATAGAAATAATTCTTCACAGACAAGGGGGAAAAGTTAGCTCCTTGTTTTGTTACTGTTTGTTTTGTTCAAACATTTAGGAAATTTGGAAACGGATTTCACTGTTTTTACGGTTAAACGGTTAAATGGTTAATTAAACATCCCAGCCCTAATCAATACTGCTTATGCTGTTGTTCCTAAAAAGTACAGCATATTCACAACAATTTTGGTGTCCCCAAGAAGCTGAACATTCTGCCAAATTTAAATTTTGTGGTAAACCCAAGAAAAGTTTACTAAAACGGGATTTGAACCTGCGACCTCTGGATTAACGTGCTGGTGCTCTACCAGTAGCTATCCAGCCCTGGGGGTGCCAGTCAGAAGCCATTCAACCTGAAACAACCGAATAACCAGGGATTACACCCAAGCTTACGATACAACCTGAGAAGCGGCAGTACAGGGATCAGCTTAAAGCCATTATACACTATTGGTAAAGTGTCTGGATATACTTCCATACCTTATGAGCATCAAGAGTTATTTAATAAAATCAACCTGCGAAAGTTTCAGCTCATTTCATTGTTTCCTTTACGAGAAAACTACACAAAGTCATTCAGCGTTTTTGTATTCATTCTAACGGCCGGAGTTTTCGTCTCATGAGACGAAAAATCATTTGTGGATCTTATTTCTCTAATTATTCGAAAATGGTAACACATCAGACAGAAGTATTTCACAGGAAGATTTCTACCATCATCGTCTCTATACCATGTAAGTTATGTGCAAAGCTGTGAACATTTTGTTTTTCGGTTTTCCCAAAAGTGAATATGGGCTGTAAGGGGATGCGTCTTTTCATGTCAAATATCAAACAATAAAGAGAAACTGACTGGGTAAATTTTAATACAATTGTCTATTTGGTTACACTATTTTTTCGGTTACATTTCCAGGCTCGTGCCCCTAACTCCCCCGTCCTTCTGGTAGGTACTCACTACGATGTCGTCGTCCGGCAAAAGTCAAAGTACTCTAAGGATTACTGGCCGGAGTTCAAGCGAAAGATCATGGAACGGTTCGTACACATCGCCCACCCGCAGGATGTTGGTCTTCCTAATGTCATCGATTGTATCGAGATTTGCAGCTTACCGATGCCGAAGAGTTATAACGTTGGGTATCTGAGGGATAGGATCTACGACGTGGCTTTCTCCCTCACAGGTATGCACCGATCCATTAAGCCCCGCTTACTAACGTACTGACCAATCACAGCCTTGACAACGCCACTGAAAGTCCGACTAAAGTCCTACACGTTAAAATCCCATTAGAAAAGTAAACAAACCGCCGCCATTGTTCTGACACACACTGTGTTGTTTGAATTTGTTTGTATTTCTGGTGATGCAAATCTCGCAGCAGTGGTCCCTGTATACAGTCGTGTAAAAGTGGTTTAACAGTGTTTCTGTCTTCACTGTTCTTTGGACTCCAGGCACTGCTCAAAAGGCCACGAAACTAAATCCATACCGTTTACGAAAACCATGTGCGTGTGTGTGTATCCGATATGTGTGTGTGGCTGCAACCGAACCACCATATAGCGCAATTCCAAGCTTGATCATTGCGTTTCACAACAAACAACAAACAATTTGAATAAAAGAAGAAAAAAAAAACACTAAATATATTTTCAATCTCGAAAAAATCTGAAATTGTTGCGATGTTTTTTTTCTTTTCCTCGGGTAATAAATGGAAATTAATTTAAATCTGTTTTTTCCAGAGGGTCGTGACAAGGATCCAATGTTGATGCAGAGGGTTCCGACATCCTACCTAGCTTTAGAGAAAGCTGTCATGCACATTGCGTCCGAGATGCGTAAGGCGAAAACTGAACCAGTCATGCACACGCTGGAGTACAGGTAAGATATGGTTAAGAAGTAGGTTCAAAGAAGTGTGATAATAATAAGGGAATTAAAGAGTGGTGATCGAGGTCTTCAACGGCCGTTTAAAGCAGGCACGACCCTGCAAGGTTTTAAACGGCTGTTTAAGACCGAGTCACAACTCTTTTATTTCCATTCAAAAATGTCCTTTTTGTTAATAATGTTGACAAATTTGTGAATTTCAATTTTTGCCACGTCCTCAGGCTCCATTTCGCGAAGGGTCGACACTCAACGGTTGCATGTACGCGCACCTATTAATAGACTTTACACTGAGTACTGTTATGTATTTATTGCGTTACGTGTAAATTAGCACCCGCGTAAGCTAGTGCGCCAACATGTGGCTATAACGAGCGCAGAACGCACCTTCACAGCTCCAGCTATGTCTTTATCATCTGTTTAAAACCGGTCTTAAACAGTCATGTGACCACCTTTCAACCAATAGGAATGCCCAAATTGTCCCAAACTGACTGGGGTATTTATGAATAAGAGAATAAAAGTGTTGGGAATTGAACTAGTTGTTTAAAACACAGTGAGGCCTGGTTCTCGATAATTTTACCTTGACTTCGTCTCGGTAAAATTATAGAGAACCAGGCCCTCACCATGTTCAAACAACTTGTTAAAAACCGTTTCAACACACTTTCATAAATACCTTTCTGTTAAAAACACCCAAAAACCTTTAAAAATTGAGAACAAATTTGACAGCTCACCTCGCTCAGGTCTGCATTAAATTTCTATCCATGTTGAGTGTCTCGCACAAGATTCAAACTTGCGCAGGCAAAATTTACGCGCTACCATCTTCCTCCATTGGGCTACCAATTTAAACTGGGCTGTGCAATTTGCGCGCTCTGCGCAATCGCCTGATAGTGCCCTCTTTTGACTCAATTTCCTCAGTCCATGTTTAAACACTATGTGCCATGTATCTATCGCACATTTAAACATAGCCACATGATCTCCTCTCGACCAATCAGAGTGAATAAACTGTCTGGGGTATTTATGAATAATAAGAACAGTGAAAATTTATAAACCGCACATATCCACAAAAGTGCTCATGGCTCTAATACATAAAAAACACAAGATTACTAAAACATTTGAAGATGTACTCTACAAGTTTTTTCCCATGCACTGCTTCACTGTGGAACTCTTTGCCTGTATCCTGTTTCCCTGTGGGCTGTAAATCTTTCTCAATTTAAGCAGAATGTAAACAGTTTTCTTCTGCCCTAATTTGTTATGTTTTCTTTCTCTTTTCCTTGTAAGCCTCACCTAGAGTGGCCTTGTGCCTTGTGACGGGCGACTTACATAAAAAAACATGGTAATAATCAGATACAAGGATACAGCAGAAAACCCAGTAAACAATATCATGCAAATGTATATTTGGTTTGTGGTAACACCATGTGATTTTAAATAAAAATAATAATAGTGTACATTTATAATGCGCCATGTCTGTCATAAATGACACTCCTGGCGCCGAATTATCAGATCTGGTGGAGTGGAGATTGTTACGAATGATTTTATGAGACGAAGGAACCATAATACAACACCTTGAAAGGGATGTTGCTGCCAGACCATGCCAGAAACACCGGGGCAAACCCCATCTCTTTGCGATAAGGGTTCTTTTACGTGCATTACACAACACGCAGGACCAATGGCTTTACGTCCCATACGAAGGACGAAGCAATATTGGTTAAGTGTCTTGCTTAAGGACACAAGTGTCAAGACCAGGACTCGAACCCACACTCTGCTGATCAGAAACACCAGAGCTTGAGTCCGGTGATCTTATCCTCTCGGCCACGACACGCCATATGCTTCATCAACTGGTAAAGGTCCTGTGTACTAGAGTTGGTATCTCATGTCAAAGAACCTGAAACACGTACCATAGAATAGAAGGGGATTGTTTACAGTGAACCTTGATGTCACTATTCTTCTTACAGGACTGAAGTAACGCGAATGATGTTGGAACAATCGCAGGTTTCCTTCCACGATAAGGAAGACTTGATGCAAGCAACAAGATTCCTCCATAATAATGGTAAGCTAATTGTCCAGGAAAAGTCACCAGCAATCTTTAATTTTTCCAATTTCAAAATGTCACTTTCTGGATTTTTGAAAAAATTTAAATTAGCTGTTGCAAACTGCTTACCAACCACAAGGACCTGTCGTATGAATGCAAAATATTTTTAATGGCCTCACGTTTCGACCCTAGCAGAGTCTTTCTGGAATTTTAGAACTATCATAGTAGACCTTTATCATGGTGCGGCCATCTTCGTTTTCTCCCATTCAAACCAATGTAACCAAACCGGGGCTGGATGGGCAAAAAGTCTGGTTCCTTTTTGTATTAGCATATATTACTGTTATTGGATACAGGGAATATGACCAAGATGGTTGCAGCATGATAAAGGTCTATAAACAGTGGGCCGATTTCATAGAGCTGTTCACTGGTTAGCAAACTTTGTGCTTACTATTGTAGAGAAAATGTGGGTAAGCATAAGTGTATTTCACAGACGTTCGTGTAGATTTCACCGTTAGTGTGCATGTTCACAATGGATTTGCGTTGTTGCGTCACTCATCTGCTTGCAAGGCCTGCTGGCAAGTTAGCGCGTCTTTTGCTTTGCTAACAGTAAGCTATTACTGTAAAACATCGTTGGCCAAATTCCATGGAGCTGCTTAAGCAGAACATTTTGCTTAGCATCTTTTTTGCTTTTGAAGGTTTTTTTTTTGGAGTTCGCCATGTAAAATTTCTCTTCGGTAGAGGCGTTTGTTCTGAAAAGAGCAGGTTGGTTGTTCTCAAAGTTTTGACCAGTGTGCTCTAATCGTCGCAAGGAGACTGCTTAGCAAAACTAAGCAGGAAACCAGTCAAAGACAGTATATGTGATATGGTATTTTAGCTGGTATCCATAATCTGGTAAGCAAAATTGCTATGTGCTCAGGTAATTTTTTTGTGCCTAAGCAGCTCTATGAAAAAGGACCCTGGAAGTTTTGGAGGTTTTATCTTTAGGCCGAAAGAAGTTGGATATCCATTTCAGTCCATTTTTCGTATTAATTTGGGGTGAACAAAGAAAAAACGAGATTTGAACCTGAGACCTCTGGATTTGAGGTTTGTCGTTTTAATTTTTGGTGAAAAAAAAAAAATTGGGATTTGAACCTGGGACCTCTGGATTTATGTGCTGGTGCTTATTGTTACAATCACATTGCTGATTGTGAATATTTAACATTTAATTTGCAGGTATTCTGTTACACTATGAAGATTCGATGTTGAGTGACTACTTCTTCCTGGATCCTCAGTGGCTGTGTGACACCTTAGCCAAGATTGTCACCATCCCTGAGATCAACCCTGACGTCAAGAAAGGTGAGTTACGTCAAACTTCTTGACGGTCTCACAATGGTCTACTTTATAAAGTCACCCCAAAAAAGCCTCAGGGGACGGGGCATTCATGGAAGCTGCACTACTGACATGTTGACCACCTGCTGATATTGAATCCATTCAGTCTCAGTGGTATCTCAGTGGTGTCTTAGTGGCGCATTCACCAAGGGGGGAGGCCCAGGGGCTCGAGCCCCCTCCAAGGGCCTGCTGATTTGTTGTGTATTCTGTTTTTAGTAGTGAGAAAAACATGGAAAATGGAAGGGAAAATTGGTACCAAATGGAGCAATAGACCTTTATCATGCTGCAACCATCTTGGTCATGTTCCCTGTGTCCAATAACAGTAATATATGCTAATATTCATTGTACAAAAAGGAACCAGACTATTTGCCCTTCCAGCCTCGGTTTTGTTACATTGGTTTGAATGGGAGAAAAGACAAGATGGCCGCACTATGACAATGGTCTATTAGGGCATTGGGGAGGTTGGCACACCCCGAAAACCTGCTGCTCTGTATCAGTGTTTCATTTTGTATTTCACATGAGACCCGCCCCATCCCTCAGCTGGCCATCCCCCACATTTATTCTGCAGACTTTATTCTGCAGCCCCCCTCCCATTTCTGGTTGTGCCACTGATTAATCTCGATCTGTTTGTAAGATCCAGATTTTTTGTTGTTATATAAACAGTTGGTTGAATTGAATTTATGTGTTATCATGTTTAATGTTGTTGTTGTTTTATTTTTGATTGCATTATACATTAATGTTCCTTCTCTTAACTGTGGTATCTTAGATTGTAAAGTGCTTTTGAGTGTGTTTATGGAAAAACGTGCTCATTAAATTTGTTTTTATTATTATGTCCAAACTGCTCTATCTGATTTATGATGTCCTTTATCTTTCACTTGCTCCCCCGACCCCCATAAAATCTTCCTTTTTAAAATGTACACTGGACTTCCCTTTCTGATTCTTTCTTTCTTCATTTTCCTTTGGAGGCTGCAGAACAAGAGGGTTCATCAGAGAATTTCAACTAATAAAATAATAAAAAAATTGTGTCTGTTTTTTTTTTGTTTTTTTTTTACATTTGTTTTACATTTGTCCTTAATGATACTTCAGAGTTCAATCAATCAATCAGATCATTGTGGCATGTCGTGGCCGATCGGTTGATGGACTCTAGTTCTAGTGTTCTGATCAGAAAAGACACGTAACCATTATTGCTGTGTCCTTTGGATGAGGATGTAAAGCCATTTGTTTTTGTGTAATGCACGTAAAAGAACCCAGTTCACTTTAGGGAAGGGGTTCGCCCCGGTGTTTTTTGGCGTGATTGGCATCAGATTACACCAAAGCACCTTGTAAACCCTAAGGTGCTCTATTGAATCGGTCTCATATTCAGAAGTCCACATACCTGTCGAAAAAACAATGAGCAAATATCAGCGCCATGAGCGCCCATCTGTGGCGGATTCCCCCCCCTCTCCCCTCCCCCAGTCATTGCTCACGACCGGTTGACTCAGCCAACAGAACTTGAGTCTGATGTGCTTGACGTAGCTGCTTGCTACATAATGGAAGAACATTCTGGCGTGTCGTGGCCGAGCGGATAAGAACACCGGACACAAGCTCTGGTGTCTCTGATCAGCAGAGTGTGGGTTCGAGTCCCGGTCGTGACACTTGTGTCCTTAACCAAGACACTTAACCATTATTGCTTTGTCCTTCGGATGGGACGTAAAGCCGTTGGTCCCGTGTGTTGTGTAATGCACGTAAAAGAACCCAGTGATACTTATCGCAAAGAGAAGGGGTTCGCCCCGGTGTTCCTGGTTTGATCGGCTGCAGATTGCGCCACAGCATCTTGTGAACCATTACATGGTGCTATGTAAAGGAACAGGTCTCATACTTCAAAAACGTAACTCACACCTCGCAGGAGAAAAATACTGAGCGCTCTGAGACGCCCATAGGATGTGATAAAGCGCTATATAAAAACTGCGTATTATTATGATGATGTAGTGTAAAATACATTTCCAGAGAAGATTTGAAAGTCACTTGTGGTTCCTCTATACCTAGGTGTCATGCTGATTAAAGATCTCCATCGGAAGTTTGAAGACTCCAGCGTAAAGGAGTTCATCCTGACCCTCCTCAATAAGTGTGAAGTTGCCGTGACATACGACAACAAGCATGTCTTAGTTCCATCCCGTCTGCCCGTTGAAGGCCTTGATATGACCATGATTCCTCTCATTAGAGAACAGGTCACCAGTCTAAAGGTTTGTCGGTGATTTTCTACTTTCTTTCAAGACAATCGCACAAACGGAATTTAGTTTACAAGCTTTTGTAGAATTCAGGTTTTGAGGTATTGCATGGTGAGGTATCAATGTATATTTGGTTTGCGGTAACACCATGTGATTATATCTACTTTACTATAATGATACAGTAGAGTACCATGTGATTATATCTACTTTACTATAATGATACAGTAGATTGTTCTTGTGAGAACTTGTCTTGCTATTATTCTACTACCGTGGAGTAGATTTCAGAATTTGGGGGGACAACTTAATTCTATGTAGAATGTTATACAAAAGGCAAGTCAAGCATCTAAACATTTTTCAAAGTGGTACAGGCACACATTCTATAAAGCCCCAGCTCAACATTGGTAGGAAGAAACACATAAATGTTCACAGATTTACGTGTACCTTACTTGGTATAAAGATAATGATGGTAGAAAACTTTCCTTGAAATATTTCTGCCTGAAGTGTTATCGTTTTTAAATAATAAATGAAATAGGATCCAAAAATCAGTTTTCGTCTCAGAGAGACGAAAACTCTGCCTATAGGAATGCGTACAAAAATGCTGAATGCATTTATACCGTTTTCTCGTAAACGAAACAACGGAATGAGCTGACGTTTTCACAGGTTGGTTTATTACATGTATTTTGATTTGTGCAAAGAATGGAAGCATTTACAGTCAGTTTACCAATGTTGAGCTGGGGTTTTGAATGGAAGATCTGAAACAGACCTCTGCAGAAAGAGTGTTTACTTCTGACATCATAATGAAAGCAAACGTTTCAGATTGAGCATGGCACAGAATTATCAACATCAAAACAAAAGGAGGGAGTTTATATTTCCATTATTTATTTGTCTTGCAAATAAATGTCAATGTATATCGTCGCGTCAGTGCAACAAGTTCGTAACTTGGATTTTGTCAATTTTGCGTAAATAATGTTTTTAAGGTTTGGGGACTTTTAAAACAATTACTGGTTGTTTAAGACATGTCCACTTGTAATTAGGAATTATTAAGAAGTTAAAAATAATTACTTTAAAAGTTATACCTACACTAAGTTACCTATAAAACAAGTTTGATGCCTTGTTTACCATAGTGATTGTTGATACGGCCTTCTTGCACAGACGAGTATGCCCAGTGGTCAAAAGGTTGTATCTTGAAGATACGACTTTGTTTGCACAAACCTCCACAGTCAATGGGGAATGATGTCAATATTCTCTGGTGCAACAACCTTGTATCTGTAAAATACGAGCTTGTTGCTCGGACGATATTAACAAATTATGACGTTATTTATTGTATCTTTTGAATTACCTTTTGGATAAAAGACTCGATTTATTCATACAAAAATAAAGCACCTTTTACATATTTTAACTCAATTTCACCCAAAAGTGGACAAACAACTGTGTTGCATTGACATGGCGATAGAATATGGTTTCTGACTTTCTTGTCAACTAAGTTAGCCAGGACTTTTTAGCTTGGATTTAGTTTCAAATTTGCATTCTGGCATTTTATAAGAGCTTTGTCTTTTTTTTTACTATTCGTTCGATCACAGGAAAATATGCGCACAGCATCCCCTGTCTCTGGTTCCCCAGTCTCTGGTTCGCCGTCTCCCAACCGCCACTGGAACCGGCGAGCTGTCCGTGGTGCCTCCCCGCCCTCGATCAGTTCCCGGAACTACAGTCCTTCTCCAATGTCCCAACGTCGCGACCAATATGGACTACAGGTACCAAGTACTTCACTCAGTAGACAAGAGAGCTCCTCCATGCCGTTGCTAAATCAACAGTATCATAACCAAGCACGAGCAAATAACTGTAGCTCGTCAACTCCGTCAGCGTTGCTCATCCCCGGATTGTCACCCGATTGGGTGTCCCTGCCAATTGAGGTTGGGACTCAGCCTGCCACGCAGAGCACTTACAGTTACAGTTCTGGCGATGCACACCTCAGTGGAAGCCTGCCCTGTAACGTCCAGGTAACAGTCGAAGAGTCCACGACAGAGTTGGACAGCATGGAAGTCATTCCGGTTCCAAACCTGAAGGCGGCAATACGACGGCTTTACATCTTGCAGTACGTGCCCAGCGGATTCTGGTCACATCTGATCAGTCGCTTCCTGTCCGACAAGACGTTCTGTAAGATCACTCCGTCACTGTATCCAATGCCGGAACGTCTTAAGGTGATGATGAGCCAGCCAGCCCTGAATGCCCTGGAGAAGAAGTATCAGTGGATTGTCTGGCAGACGGGGATCGAACTCCGGTTCTTCGGGGCGACAATCTTCCACGTGAAGGAAATCGTCGAAGAGATCCGCTCTAGAATCTTTGTGAATGAGAGGCGACCAGATTTCATCAAGGTGGTGAGTCCTGATGGTAGCGGGTCGGGGGGAGATCGGGCTGTGTCCCTCTCTCGGAGTGGGCAGCTAGAGATCATGATCCCCAACCAGACCTTGAAGATAAAGCAGAAGCTGACATGTGCATCGCAGACACACTGGATGGACTCCGGCCATGAGGTGGAAACAGAGCACATTGAGATTGCAAGCTCCCTCCAAGTAGCTTCTCGTCTGCTATCCACCATCATGGACCTGATCGACACTCTGATGGAGAACTTCTACCCGTCAATCTGCGAACCACTTGGAATCACCTTCCAGGGGGAGCTCTTCATCACCAGACTGGTACCCTGCAATCGGTGTTGGCGAGACTACAATAAATCCAACATCAGCGAGCTTGACGAGAGGGAGTGGGAAGTTGTCGACAGGTTTGACTTTGATTCTCAGCAGAGTCTCTTGCTGGATTCCCCGCACCCTAGAAGACGTACAAAAAGATCCAACTTGTGCTGTGGACTGTCTTGTAATGACAAACACTCTAACGGTACCTACACCCAATTCACCTCGTATGCGGAACGAGACTCACTCAGGCCGCGAGCCTATGCGATGAAGCAGAAAAGTCCCATCACTGTCAGCCAATCAAAATCCTCAGACCAGAGTGAATGCGTCAGCCAAGCGGATCTCCTGCTGAGCGATTCACAGGATCAGGTCTTTCCTGATATGGTGTCGAACGTCAACCTTGACTTGAGGTTCACAAACTCTATTGATATGAGTGCGGACCCAACTGGCGATGTACAGGTGTACGGGTTTTTATTTGAGATGTTGGTGCTTCAGGCGATGAAGACAGAGATTGTTACTTGTCCTGTCCATGGACGTGTCAAGCTGAGCACCATTGCCCCAGATGTGGTAAGTTGCCCATGTGAAACAAAAATAATAAAAGTTTATCAAACTAGACAGCTTTAAAGCCCCAGCTCAACATCGGTAAGAAGAAAAACATGAATGTTCACAGATTTTCATACGCCTTACATGGGATAAAGATAATGATGGTAGAAAACTTTCCTTGTAATATGTCTGCCTGAAGTGTTATCGTTTTTAGATAATAAACGAAGTAAGATCCAAGATTTGGTTTCATCTCAGTGAGACGAAAACTCTGCCTAAGAATGTGTATAAATTGTTAAAAGCATTTGCACCGTTTTTCTCGCAGACGAAACAACAAAAAGAGCAGACAATTTCTTAGGTTGGTTTTATTACATATAATCTTGATTTGTGCAAAGAATGGAAGCATTTACAGTCAGTTTACCAATGTTGAGCTGGGGCTTTAACATAAAAATGTTACCAGCCAAACATTTAAGCATGCATGTTTTTATGACTGCTTGTTGATTGGCTTATAATTCTCGGTTTAAAGCCCCAGCTCAACATTGGTAAGAAGAAAAACATAAATGTTCACAGATTTACATATACCTTACATGGTATAAAGATAATGATGGTAGAAAACTTTCTTTGAACTATTTCTGCCTGAAGTGTTATCGTTTTAAAATAATTCATTTTATAAATTGAATTTTCTAACTGCCCCTCCTTTAGTCTGAGTATAATAAATGAAACAAGATCCAAAATTAGTTTTCATCTTAGTGAGATGAAAACTCAGCCTATAGGAATGCTGAATGCATTTTTACTGTTTTGTCGCAAATGACACAACGAAATGAGCTGACATTTTCACAGGTTGGTTTTATTACAAATATCTTGATTTGTGCAAAGAATGGAAGCATTTACAGTCAGTTTACCAATGTTGAGCTGGGGCTGTAAAGGGTTTGTACAACATTAGTCTGATTAAAAATAAATGTTCACAGATTTGTACTTTATACTTACAGAGTATGAAAAAGGTCATGGTGGAAAAACCCCTTGAAATATTTTAGTTTGAAATGCTGCAGTTTTTGAAAATTTAAAGAAACAGGCAGTTTTGATTCTTGAGTCCAAAACTCCATGTTTGAAAACAGTGAAAACATGTAAGGGTTTTTTCAGTATTTTCTCGTGACCCCGATGGCTGATTGAGCTTTCAAGTTTCACAGCTCTGTTATTTCATGTATTGACCCCTTGCACCAACGTCACAAGTGCCTACTGTCTGCAAAACTTACCATTTTGGGAGTCAAATTGTAAGTAAACCGTATGGTATTAGCGTGAGACTACCGTGTTGCCTTAAATGCGTACAGCTCTGTGTAACACATGGGGACATTGAGTCCCAAAATGGCACATCCAAGATTATTGTGAGGACGACGTCTGGTGAACAGGGTCAATATGCTAGGTCACACAAAGTGTGGATACTGTTTTTTGACAATTCGCAGAATTTTCGACTGAGTGAGGGCGTGTGTGCACCAAATATACATGATGCAAAGAAAGCAAAACAACTAGTTTTTCCTTTGTTGTTATTGTTATTATTATTAATTAGTTGGCCACTGATACGAGAAAACATACAGGCGGTAAAAATAAGATAAAACTGTAATTGTGATGCAAGGAAATTAGCCGCTGAAAGCGCCCTCATGCGGTCAAAAATGAGGTCAATTGCCAGTGTTGTCTGCATGCTTCAATGCATCATTATCATAAAAATTGTTTTCAAAAACAGTTATACTTACACTTTTACTTCCCGTTTTCATTGGGCCTGAAGCACCTGCAACCAGACGGTCGCACAGGTCCCTTATCAATCATACCGGCAATCTCTAACCTCACAGGTGCACATGCACTCCTGGGTGTTGAGAAGCAATTCAAGTTCTGTGTCTCGCCATGGGACACACACCAGAGCTGTGATGGGATACAAACCCACACTCCAATGAACCCAAGTCCAATACCTCAGACTGCTCTGCCACTGTACTAAGAATTCCAAATACTAAAGATGAGATATGAGAAGCACTTGAAGTCCCACTGTAACTCAATAAGCCAAGGATTCATGCCACAAGTAATTAGAAATATTAACAATTATTTGTTCACATTAACAGGTGTTCCATGATTTAGGTCCTGCCTTGCTGGTTGACCGTAACACCCTAGAGGTCCGCCGCCTCCTCGGCAGTGGAACATTCGGCCTCGTCTTCCAGGGTCACACCTCCCGCAGTAGCAGCGACACCAAGGTCCAAGTCGCCATCAAAATGCTCCAACCCTACCCCCCAGGTCAGGGGGCAGGGAACACCGACAAGCATCGGTTTGAGGTGGAGAACAACAAGTGGCAGAGAGACCCCCTGAGGTTCTCGTGCGAGGCATTCCGGACGGCGCGGAAAGAGCTGTCCATCATGCTGAACCTGGACCATCCACAGATTGTGCCGCTCATCGGGTTCTGTCGTCAGCCGATGAGTCTGATCTTAGAGCTGGCTCCAGAAGGTGCCCTCGATACCAAACTGGAAGATTACAAGAGGGTGGGAGCGAGGTTGACACCCATATCGATGCAGAAAATTATTGTACAGGTGAGGATATTTAGTCTTTCCGCTTGTTTATGTCGTCTTTTTGTGTACCTGCTGAGTTTCCTTGATAGGTAGATTCTTGTAAATAAAGAAATAAGCAAACAGACAAACAAACAATTCATGCAATCCACTTGGTAGGGTTTCTCGGCCATACTTACCTCCACTGAAAGGCTGTCGTCTACCAAGTTACCTTGATGTGCAGATTTACCCCAAGAGACAAACACTCTCTTCAAGCCATCTTGTGGGTTTCCTCGGGATACCTTGTAGATTCATACATTACAAGCAAACAACAAACACCCCCAACACAAAACAAACAGGAACTTTCTTCATGCTATCTTTTTAGCTTTGTAGGTTTCCTTGCAATAACTTGTAGACTCATCTAAACAAAAAATAAACAAACAAACATACAAATAGATAAATAGATAGACAAACACTCTCTCCAATCCACCCTGAAGGTTTCCTCGGATGTTGCCTACCTCCACTGAAATGGTGTCTGCCAAGTTCCATTTATGCATAGATGCATCTAACAAAAAATAAACAGACAAACAAACAAATAAACAAGCAAACACTCACTCTCTCCAATCCACCCTCCAGGTCTCCTCAGCCATTGCCTACCTCCACTGGAAGGGCATCATCTATCGCGACCTCAAGGCAGAGAATGTCTTAGTCTGGAGCCTGCCCGCCCCACACAGCCGGGACACCTGCGTCAAGGTGAAACTAGCAGACTACGGCATCAGCATCTCAGCCATGCCGTCTGGTACCAAGGGGTATGGGGGAACGCCAGGGTTTATGGCTCCTGAGATTGTGCAGTACGATGGCAAGGAGAAGTACACAGAGAAGGTGAGCATGCACCAATCCGAGCAGCGCTCGTTTATGGTGTTTTACACCACCGCAGCTGTGGCCCCCGCACGCACGCGATTCGACAATTGCGTGTCAGCGCGCATATGTACAGTGGAGGATTTACAGTGCAAGTGCGTCGACACATGCGTGCAACGGCCATAGCTGCGGTGGTGCAAACCACCATGAACGTCACATGACGTCACCCGAGACCTTTTTCTAATGCTGCATGCAAAAAAAAGATACTGGAAATCATTCAGCAGACGACGCGTCTGCTATTGAGTTTGTACATGGCTGGACCACACATGGCTGCGAAAATGAACTTTTCCCGGGGACACACAACCTGTTTATACTTTTTACGCACACGTTAGCCGTGGAATGAGGTGCATGCTGGTCTTGTTAGTTACGAAATGTATCACTATTTAGACGAAGGGGCGAATTGCATAAAACAAAATAAAATAAAAAAAAGACTCTGGCAACACCAGAACTTGAGTCCGATACACTAAACCTCTCGGCCACGACAGTAGGATTTATGTGGGACTGTTAGGGTTAAAGGGTGTGGTACCATTTATAGCTTGTGAATAATCAGTCTGGATATGATCATCTGTGTGGCAGGTTGACTGTTTCTCCTTCGCGATGTTCATGTATGAGCTCATGTCGGCCCAGAGACCATTTGAGAATCTCGTCGGTAGGGACTTTGGCCGTCTGTCGGAGATCATTAAGCAACTCATCAAGGATGGACAGAGACCTGTACTCACCAAGAAGGTAGGCGTCCTTCGGAAGCCACGGCCCGGGGCAATCTCACTTGCTTTAGCCATTTTGAAAACTGCAAGTAGGTACTTGTAGTCGTTGGCAAACATTGGGCGACGATCACTTGGGCCATTTGGCATAGTGTAGGATTTGTGGAGATAGATATTTGTTATGACATTCTGTGGGAAACGCCAAGTAATTTTCTCTCTTGGAAGAAGTGGTAGGCTCTAAAAAGAGCCCATTGGTTTATTCTCAATGTTTTGACAACTGTGCTGTCTATTTTTTTTTGTTTTCCTACTTTTTGTAACATTTTCTACCAACCATTTGAAACTATTCAACTGCATTGGTTGTGCACAGTAAATCAACTTTGCACAGAACTACATGTGTGTTGTGTACTATGTGTTCACCTGATGGATTATCATAATTGCTGGCCGACATAGTTCATCTATCATATCAATCAAAACCACAGTGGATGACATTGAATGGTCAGACTGTAGGAGGGTTAACCATGTGTTGTGTAGATGCATTATTCAACACATAGTAACTTTGCAGGCCGGCATAAATTATCTATCATTCAGAACTACAGTGGATGACATTGAATGGTCAGACAGGATGCTAAGAATTTTTTACTCATTCCTTTAAATGTTTTTTGTACCTTGCGAGTTTTGAAGGATTTAACAGACCATTCTCCAACTCCGATCTTAGTTTTTGCTTATTCTCCTCCAATGTTGCTAGTTTGATTACCACTCCTTGAACAAGCAGTCAGCTTTTTTAGGAGATTAATCATCAAGTATCGTTAAGATGTTGTGGATGTTTTTTACTTGCACCTACTGTATACAATTGACCTCATTTATTGTTGATTTGTTAACGTTTCTATATTTTTACCTTTGTACTTCACATTTGGTGACTTGCTGATCTTACTTGGTTTGCTTTCCCTTTTCATTATATGTAGTTATTTTATTAATTACATGTGCGTTTTATTCATTTTAAGATGAAGTGCAAAGTTGCTAATTTATTGAAAAATGAGGTGGCGTCATGTTACTCCATAAAAGTTACACTGGTCGCCAATTATTGCATTGAATTCATAATTTTGTTGTTGCCATTTAAAAAGGCCGTTCATGACCTTGCCCCCTAAGTATATCATTGATATTTTTTTCTCCACAAGACTCAGAAAGCACTTGTACTTGTTTCACATCGGTGTAAGGAAAAAAAACAAAAAAAAACAAAACAATAATTTTGTTCCATGTTGACACGTTGTGTACACACAGGAGAAGCTTTACCCTACGTACATCGTGGACCTGATGGCGTGGTGCTGGTCCCAGGATTCCCGAGACCGTCCCACCATGGAGCAGATCAACAACATCGCTAGGATGATGGAGTTCCCCAACTTGAAGGAAGTCATGTCACCTCAAGATAACGAGAAGGTGTCCTGCGCTTGCGCTCCTCCGGTATTAATGAGCAGCGTTACAGATTCTGGTGAGTAAGGAATGTTGTTCGGATGTTTTTTTAGGGAGGTGAGCACGGTCAAAAACACTCAGCAGACCAGTAAGTCAAGTCTATCAATTTTAGCATTCAGCCTAACTCCCTAGGTGTTTTTGCTGGAAACCGTACCAAATCTGCCAAAATCAATCAATTGTTGGACAGTTAATATGCAAACTGTACTGAATCAATCATAATCAACCAGTACAGTTAATTACAAAATTCCTTTCAAAATGTTCTAAATGGGTGAAAGACCAACTCCATCATAATCAACCAAATGTTTCAATCTGGTGGTGTACTGGATCAATCAAAATCAAGCAAAACCACCTGAAATGATTTTGATGGATTTGGTACCGTTAGGGTTAAGCCAGTAACCTCACAAGTTTTATTATATTTTTGTTTACCTTTTTTCCTTTTGATAATCAGATTTGTTCACACTGCCACTTTATTTTTTTAAAACTAGAAATAAGGTTAAAAAAACAACAACAAGTAATTCCATTGTGTCATTTCTCTGTCTTTTCCCAAACAGACAGTGAAGACTTGGGTGCCATCCAGCCGTGCGTCTGGCTAGCCCAGTACAGAGAGGAACATGAACAGGGTACCAGTCAGGCATCGGTAATCGTTCTCAATGTCGACCGTAGTCCGGGTGACGGAAGTGCCTGTGTGAAATTCAACGTAAGCGGTGGGATTGTGGAATGTATGTGCGCTGTTGGAGACAAGATGTGGCTGGGTTTATCGTCTGGAGCAATCGCTATCTATGGGTGAGTTTGAAACTGTCCAGTCATCTTGACCGACCCATTAAGCTCTACCTTTTAACCACTTGCTGCCGGGAATCTTCCATTTTTTCTTGTCCAGCTTGACAGGATTTTTTTTGTTTTGTAATTGCCGGAATCATTTTTCTTTGAGAGTACCGCCTGCACAGAGAAACCTTGACTTGACAAAGCCAAGGGAACAAAGATTCTCTTTATAGCGCTAGGATTTTTGTTTTCTCTATCAAGAAAATGTCAAATACGGGTACTGGGAATTGTAGAACCTCAGCCATGAGCTCACTGCACAGGATAGGTACTAGATCCGTAACCATGGCTGGATCCTTGGTCCACTCTGACTTGCCTCCATTGAGCCGAAATACAGTGAATAAACAGTGATGGAAGCCTCTCGATGTCTCGTAATCCTCTTCTTGGAACAAAAAGACAAAGGTCTGGTAATCGAGGATTTCACAATAACCCCCCACACAATGGTAAAAAATAGACCAAATTTTCGACTCCATCTGTCGCCTTTGTGTGGGTGAAAGGAAGCGTTACACAGCGTGTGCGTGCCCTGTGCACACTCAGTAGTGGAATGTCTGGGCGAACTTTGTTGCGGTATTACGATTTTACAAAATGGTGTGTTTAGAAAACACTTGTTTGTTGTAGGTTCTGACAATATTTTTGTGTATACACGACATCCAATGCCGACTGGTTAATGAACTGACCAACCACATCCAAGAATTCACCCCCTCTCAAAAAAAGGCTGATAAAGCCTGGTTTATTACTTCATGCAAATGGCAAAAGTGAAGCAAATTTTCTTACGTCACTTCAATTGGAAAGCAGTGTGTACTGGTTGTTTTGTCAAGAAAACTTGCTTCCCGTTCGCTGTTGCATGAAGTATGAAATGGATTTAAAGTTAATATCCCATCACAACATATAAACAAACCACTGCTGTGCCATTAGGCTGGCTGAGTGGTGCTTTTTGCACCGGCATGTAAACCAGGAGGTCGAATGTTCAAATCCAGCTCTAGTCAGTTTTTTATTTGTTTACCCCAAAAACCTATTTGTAATATTTTTGTTTCCATTTTTGGTAAATCTAGTGCCAACCGCAACGCCTACAGGGAACTCTGTCCAATGTTCACCCTCCCTCTGTGCTTGGGCAAAGTTCAGATACCCAAGTCCATGGTTCACATCAGTGCACGGAGGGAGGTGTTCGTGGCCATCGATCACCGCATCATCGTGATCGCCGAGGACGGTGGTATTGTGAAGGAAGATGTGATGCTGAAGTATGTGGAGTTCAACCTAGAGGTCTTCACGCTGGTGGCTGTGCCAGGACTCGGCGTCTTCGGAAAGTAAGTTCATATTTTGTTTCTTCCACAGATGTCCCCTGTATAAATTTTTCTTAAAGTTACTGGTTCTCCTTTTCCCACCTTTGATTTTATCGTTTGTGTTGCCATCTCCCATCTCAGCCAATTTCTTCTCAGCCATGTGATTTATCTGGATTTTTTCCTGATTTTTGGGATTTTCCATTGATCTCCCTACACCTTCAGATTTCTTAAAAGAGACGATATTGGCATCACATGGATGAGAGACTCTGTCCTTGTTGTGACCAAACCTTCAGATATCTAATTGAAATGATGTAGTGAGTCTGTAAACCTCTGAAAGAGTAACATCCTTTTATTTCAGGGGGCTTCATCCCAAGACCAAGAGGGAACTGTTATCCAAGACCAAGATTTGTCATTTTCATACCATCTCACCCCTTCCTTCTGCCCCTCCCCACCCTTTCATTTCCTTCCTGATAACTTATATTTGTTCATCTCATAATGTTTCTCCTGACCATATAGAAATTGTTATGATTGCATTCTGCTTCTTTATATTCACTCCTTTACCACACAACTGCTTTTTTTTACACTATTATTTTTGTACCTGTGTGTTGTGTTGTCATGTGGCCTGTGAGAAAGACTCTACTCTGGTCAAAATGTCAGGCCAATAACATTTTTTTGACTTTTGTACCACAAGTCAGTTTGTTTGGTAAGCAGTTTGCAGCTGTTAATTCCCTTCTTCCATTTTTTATTATTGTATGAATATATCTTTTATTATTTGTTTGTTTTACAAAAGGAGTGAATGATTTAGATTTTTAGGGCAAAATTCATGGGCCACCATTTTTATAGTTGCTTTTTTACATTTAAGTACATTTAATGTTGTGGCCGAGTGGTTAAAAGCATCCAACTCAAATTCTGATGGCTCACCGGAGTGTGGGTTTGAATCCCGGTCGTGACACGAGTGTTCGTGAGCAAGACTCTTTACTGTATATAATTGCTTCTCATCATCCAGGAGTAAATGGGTACCTGCTTGGGTAGAGTTTGTTGATGTGAATGATTAGCAGCCTGTGTGCCAAAGTGGCTGCCGGTGCTGCATACTCCTAAGGAGTTGAGATGGTTTCAGGAATGCTTAAAGGCATTGCATACGTTTGGTAATGACTCTGAAAAATTTTGGCAATAAAAACTTACTTGGTAACTTACTTGGCAGCTTTGGATAGTATAATGCATTTTGAGAAACGTTTCACCTCGAAGTACTGCAGTTACGGAAAAATATATCACTTTTTATCCCCCAAAAACTTGAATCTGAGAAGCGTTATGGCCGTAACGCTTCTCAGAATGTGTATTCCAATGACGGATACTTCTTCTGCGTGAACGCAACCGCTCCAGATTTTTGGCGATATCTCAAAAACGCTGCCACCTTTTGAAATGAAATTCACACAGGTTAGTTTTATGGTATATATCTACAATTATATAGCATTAAGGCAAACGTACGGTTCCAAAAACCAAAGGTATACTTTGCCTTTAAGGCCCAACGAACGGGAGGCTGTAATAGTAGTAAGGTTTTCAGAGGCCTACTTGGCTTGGAAAAGCACTTAATAAATACATGTTATTTTGTATTATTATTACATATTATTAATCTCGTTCTGAGCAATTTTTTAAAGGAGAATGTTCTTGTTTTTTTCCTGCATGTTAAGTAAATCGTTTGAGATCTGGTGTGGTCAAGCCGAGGGCCACATCGATGTCGTTGACGTGATGAGCCTCACTATCAAGAAGGTAGATCTGAATCACCACAACACGCTGGACTGTGTGGCCAAGGTGTCACGCCTGGTGACCTATGACCTTGAACTGATGGAGCAGATGGATCTCCAGCACGTCTGGTCTTGCATCCAGCCTGGTGAGCAGTTGACAACTTTCTAATATTTGGGTTTTACAAAAAAATGACATAAAAATGAATGGTTGAAGTAGGGTAAAACTTTTAGTTTTTTTGTGAACCAGTCTTTTTGAAAATAGCCCCATACCTTATTAAGGCTTATTGCTGGCATTATTTTTTAATTGTTGTTTTTAAGTTTTAAAATGTTTATCACACTTTCTTCTGCCATTTAGTGATAGTTTATTTGATTAGGTGTTGTGTGTCAACTGTGATGGTTTTCTTCTTGTTTATATTCTTCTTATTTACTACTTCCTTTGCCATTTATCAATGTTTTATTTGATAAGTTGTTGTCTGTCAACTTGAATAGTTTTCTTATTTATTTTTGTTGTTGTACTGTTTTTTGTTCACTCTGACGGCCCTTTGAATGGTTCTCACCATGAGTTCATAAATGAACCAATAAATCGATCACTTCATTCTCTTTTGCTTGTCTGTTTCAAGAATACCTTCCTTTACTTTTTCGCCTGCATGGAAAATTCATTGCGGGGAGATGGGCGGGGCTAGTCCCATGTGACGTCCTTCCCTGGTCCAAATAGTCAGGGAATATAGAGGGTATGCACAGCCGTTTTCCTACAGTCAAACTTACAGCCGTTTTGACCTCATTGAGGGCGCTGTTGTACATATCTCTATGGGACTCATGACGTCAGACGCACAAGGCCCATCTCCCATTCCATTGCAGATTTAGTCGTGTGCAATTTATTCAGTCCCTCATGATTCCTCATTTGTGACGTTTTTATTTGTAGGTCCCATCATATACAAGTGGAATGTAAAAACCAAGGCCGTTGAAGGAACGCTGGACATCATCTCAGCGTTGAGTAACTGTCGGTCAAACTCTAGACCGAGGGGCCGCACCAGCCTTCGACCGATGAGTGGTATGTATTCGTTACATTTTCAAATTTGGAAAAAATGAATCGCAGTTTGATTTTATTGTGTGATATTATTGATGTGTGACTTTGTTTTGCTTCCTATCCTTTCCTAAAATGACTTTGCTTGTCTTTTTCTTTAATGAGGAAGTCTTTTATTAATTAGTCGTACTTTCAAATTTGGAGAAAAAAAAATCGCACTTTGTTTTTATTGTTTGATGTTATTGATGTATGACTTTGTTTTTCTTCCTATCCTTTTATAAAAGGACATTGCTTGTCTTTTTCTTTAATGAGGAAGTCTTTAATGAATTGTACTTTCATATTTGGAAAAAATATATTGCAGTTTGATTTTTTTTGTTTGATATTATTGATGTGTGACTTTGTTTTTCTTCCAAACCTTTTATAAAAGGACATTGCTTGTCTTTTTCTTTAATGAGGAAGTCATTAATGAATTGTACTTTCATATTTGGAAAAAATATATTGCAGTTTGATTTTTTTTGTTTGATATTATTGATGTGTGACTTTGTTTTGCTTCCTACTTTATAAAACGGCTTTGCTTGTCTTTTTCTTTAATAATGAAATAAATGGGTGATTGCAAGGTCTTAGGCGGCCATTTTAAGACCATTAAGGGTCTTGGCCGAAAATCCCACTGCCAAGACCCTGCTTGGTCTTAAATGATCATTTAATGCCCCAGCTCAACATTGGTAAACTGACTGTAAATACTTCCATTCTGAAAATGTCAGCTCATTTCGTTTTTTCATTTGCAAGAAAACGGTAAAAATGCATTTAAGCATTTTGTACACATTCTTGGGCAGGAAAACTAATTTTGGAGCTTATTTCATTTATTATTTAAAAACGATAACGCTTCAGGCAGAAATATTTCAAGAACAGTTTTCTACCATCATTATCTGCATACCATGTAAGGTATCGGTGAACATTTATGTTTTTCTTCTTAATGTTGAGCTTGGGGTTGAAGACAGAGTAATTACTTTTTATTCCCATTCATTCATATTTCTGTCATTGAAATAGAAATGCCTCTTCCCCTCGTCATTTCACAATTATTGTACTTTGTGTCAAATTTGGTTTTTTTGCATGTTCGTCTCACATACGTTCACTTCGTTTATCATTGCATTATTGATGATTATTGATTATTAATGATTATTGATTATTAATGATTATTGATTATTAATGACCATTTGATGTGCGCATACCAGCTTGTCCTAGACCACTCCAACCATGTCTTTATCCTTGACCTGTAAAAGACTACCATGTGATCATATTTTAACCAATCAGAATGTCAGAACAGTCTTAACCATTTATGAATGTTAGTTGAACTGAATGTCGTTTTTATATGTCTTATCAAGGTAGTTCCCAGAAAGCTTTGGTTTAACGGTAGCAGTTGCCAAACTCTCTGTTAGAATTACGGTCATAATATTTTGACTTATTGGGATAATTAAGATGTTAATTAAGATTATTTACATTATATTGTGAGACTTGTTATTTAAAATCAACAAGTTTTTTAATACTAACTCAGGCCTAACTTATGACAGGGCGCTGGCTTGTTTAGATTCATTTGAATTTTATGGATACCAACTTTGTGGCAACAGATGTCACGATGCTGATTTGACTCAATTAAGTGTTTGTCTTCATTCTCTCAACCCAGCCATCAGGAACCAGGTGTCCTCTCTCGCCCTCTACCGTCAGTACCTCTACATCGGCGTCTCCTCGGGCAACATCCTCATCGCTGAGCCGCACTCCCTCAACCCTCTCTCCATCATCAACTGCCACGAAGGCCCCGTCTGCAACATCATCCCCGTGGCCGTCGAGCCCTGGGGCCCATCGACAATGCCGGACGACAACGGCGAGATCACCCAGGCCGGGCAAGACAGAGCCGTCATTGTGACGACCGGCCGGGGGTTCAATGACCTCATCGGTGGGTATTCCAACTCCCCGGTGAGGGTCAAGGGTCAGGAGAGGTTGGAGTGGTACTTCCTGTTGTGGGAAGCGTCCAACTGGGAGCAGGGGTATTTGCAGATTCAAGACGGCTGGCATGAAGACGATCAAGAAAATACGCAAGACGGGACAGGACTCTGAAATCTCTTCAAACTCCATGGGTCCAGGGAGTTTTTATTTAATTGTAACTCTATTATAATTCCTACTACCTTGACTTCGTTACAAAGGCAGTGTTCTATGATGTGAAATCCAACAAATACGCAATAATAAAACAAGAATTATACACAAATGAAAAAGGAAAAACAGTTCACAGTCAAACCTCTCATTGACTGATCATTCAACACTGTTAAAGTAGTTTTGTTTATGATGGAAAAAACAGCGGCGGTATGATATCATGTGGAAAATATTGTGCATTTTTTCTTTTAAGACCCAGAATACATATATATGTATATATATATATATATAATATCTAAATAATAGATAAACAAATAAATGAATAAATAGCTACTATTTAACCTTTAGAAAATCATTTTTGAAGTTTTATGAAGCTGTACAAAATGTCTATAAACATTCTGTAATTTCTGTAACAACTCATAAAGCCACGGAGGTGTAAATTCTTGGGTCAATTCTCGGACGTTAAATTTGAGCCGATACAAAAAAAGTAGATAAACAGAACAATTTTTCCAAATTTCACATTTTTTTTAAGTAGCATACTTAACAACTTTTTTAAGAGAAAAAAACCAAGGAATGTCTCACCTAGAGGGGAAATATTGTTTAGTCATTCTATTTTTGATAATACACTTGCAACTCACAACCGAGAATTTTTATTTTGTATTTTTTTTTTAATAGTATTTTTATCATTTTGCGTAGTTCATTATTTTTATATATTCGAAATATTTTGCTTTGGGCTCTCTGTTTGTATAGAATTTTGGTGCCTTGTCCGTGCATGTGTATATAATTACTGTATTAAAATTTAACAAATTGTATGTAATTTATTCTTTGCATCGGGGAAAATCGCATGCAGTGGGAAACTTTTTGGGCATTATGCGGCGTCGGACAAACCATCTACTTTTCCATTATTTTGGTTAACCCTTATTGACATATTTCACGACACGCAGAGCACTTACACGCACCTATTCTGTCCGCCAATTTGGGAGTCAAAATGTACGCAAAGGACCTGACTCCCAATATGGCGGAATTGGTAGACGCGCTAAGTACGGAGGTGCGTCCCGCGTTGTGCAAGATGTGTGACAAGCACAGCACTTTATACTCAATGCTTTCCAAATCCTGCTGAAGAATAATAAAACTAATACAGAATCCACAGGTGCATTACACGGATGGGATTTCATTTTGAACCCGTGACCCCCGTATTCTAGTATGCCATTGGATGTTTTTTTTTTCCACTCGGAAAGCAGCGAGTATTGACCCAATTCACCAGGGCCAAATTTCATGGCTCTGCTTGCCGTGGAATTCTGCGCATATGTCCTGCCACTGCCCATACGAGTAGTACGCGCATTACAGGGCGCTGTAAGTGCAGAATTCTTTGGTAACCAGCACCATGAAATAATCGGGCCCAGATGTCATCAAACTGTCATCATCACAATAATCTTGGTGGAGCCATTTTGGAAGTCAGGGTCCCCAGTGTACCTGAGCGCATTCTTGGCGATGCAGCATTTAGACGTACACCTATTGACTCCCAAAATGGTGAGCGTGGCACATTCGCCGTGTGTGACTTGCATGCAAGGGCTCCGTGCTAATCACATTAGATTAATGGTACAAAAAGGTAAACCAATCATTGTTCTTTATCCCCGATGCTGTTATAACATTGGTGGTCGGGCTGGCATAGCCGTATCTTTCCTCGCCTTCCACCTCTAGGACCCCGGTTCGAAACCCATTGGGGGCACTATGTGGGTTGGGTTTTTCAGTACCTCCCTGAGTGCATGGGTTTTCCCTGAAATAAATCTCTGGGGTTTTCCTCCCACATGTAAAACTGAAACTTCCTTCCTTGTCTTCTCTCCATGGGGTTCTAGGCTAGTAAAGTGTTTAAGTTCGCTTTTTTGAGAAGCCTTGGCTTCACAACCAGAATTAATAAATGAAATGAAATGAAACCTTTATTAAATACTGTTGCATTGTTTGGGTTGTTCAGAGTAGAAGAAAATTTCTTAGAACAGTGGATTTACCTGGTAAGTCTGCTGCCACCTAGTGTCCCAAAAAGTCTCCCATTGATGAGCTGGAAGATGTTCAGAAGCAATTTGAAATTGATATGCTTTTAAAAATATGACAATAAAACTTGAAATGTATTGAAAACAGTTGGGCACATTTTTGTGTGTGAGACGTATGTCAAAGACCTTATGATCCACCACAAGAGGGCGCTCTTTCATTGTCTTTGGGGGTAAACTTCAGGGTGAATCGAAAGTGATTTGATTTTAGGCACTTTGAAAATCAGTTCATCAGTTCATAAGCCATTTGCGAGTTAGATTTGAATAATATCTGGTACAATGACTTCCAAAGTCACTAGTTACTGCCTAAATTTGAATTCCTCAGACTATAGAGAGAGTAATTGCTCTACGTCACATGGTTCGGGGAAAACTTTTGTATAGCAACCTCCAGATGAGCAAACCCTGGTACCATTATGCCATAGACATTCATTCAAAATTGTGTTTGGGTGTTTGCCTTCTTTTACAGAACTATGTAAAAGCTTGCCCCAATCCATGTGCCATAGAAACTGTCTCTATATTCTGAGGAATTTAAATTTAAGAGTAACTTATAACAAGTCATTGTACCAGGCATTATTCAAATCTAATTACTGGATGATTATGACAAACTTAGTTTTCAGTTTGATAAATTGTTAAAGCATTAAATAACAACATTGTCTGTTTTAGTGCCCCCCACACACACACCAGAAGAAAAACAGAAAACTGTCATCACTCTTTCTGCTCTTGTGGTCGACTGTAAGGTTTATCGTGAAATTTTTCAAAGAGATCCATTTATATTTCTAAACATTTACAATAACCGGGTCATGATGTTTATTAAGAAAATATTTGTGTGTGTGTAAATATTGAGCTTATATACATGCATGTATAAAGTATTTTAAAATGTTTGTATATTCGGCCAATTATGCAGAAAAGTGCATTATAATGTAGAGATTTTAAACCTATGAGAGCTTCCAGTTACTTTTTAATGTGTAGACTTTTGTGTCTGACGTCACGAGTCCCATCAATGTGCAACAGCGCCCTCAATGAGATCAAAACGGCTGTAACTTTTCTGTTGGGAAAACTGCTGTGCATACCCTCTTTACTGTAGAAAGTACATTATCATTGTTCTGTTGTTGGGGACTGATATATTTATTGCTGTAGCAATCTGGAAGTATCGTGTGAAACTAACCCACGAAGAAGAGGTTTGTTCCGCGTAAGGCAACATGACACCATTCATGGTTAGCTCAGTGGTTAGTTATAGGGCGTGTTTTGGCGACCTCGACAAGAAGCAAGCTTCTGACGTCAAATTCACAGAGCAGAACAATTTTTGAGAGCAACGCAAAAACGGGTCGGTAAGCGGGAACAGTTTGTGACATGGGTACATTTCTTAGAAATGAATGTTCTCAAAATGTACATTTATTTATTTTTTTTTCAAGTAATGGAACTTAGTATTTTGTAATTTTATCAACATTGTTGATTGGTATTGCTTTAATATTTGTCATTTTTAATAGAATTCTGACACTTTTTGTATGTTTGTGGAATCGGCCATCTTGAAACCAAGCCTAACCGAGCCAACAACTCGGTTACGGTTTGTTCGGAACAGCTGCGCCACTGCGGTTGAACAGAACACGCAAAAACGCTAAACCAATGACCGAAGCTCAAACTTGATTCTGGTCGAGGTCGCCAAAACACGCCTCTGTCCTTTCACCTCTGTGACCCCGGTTTGAATTTTGAAACCATAGCACTGCATGTGAATTGGGTTTTCAATCCCTACCTGGGTTTTCCCCTATTTGGGGTCTTCCCTCCCACATCTAAAACTAACATTTCTTCATCATCTTCTCTACACATCTTCTTCAGGCCTACGGGTCTCAGTGAAAAAGTCACTTCTGAGGGTCCCTTGGTTTCATTACCAGAAAAAAAATAATTATAGTATATTTCAGAAATTTAAACTACTAATACTCATATTGATAATGAAACAGCATCATATAGTGCCTTAGTGTGGTTAGTGAAAACTAAACAAATAGTAACAAATTGAAAGAAGGAAACAAGTAAATCACCCCAACTTGCTACTCATGCACCAAGTTTACATGTAGAGACACTCTATCCACTCCTATGTGTTTCAAATGTGTTGTATGAGTTGGCATTTATTACATGCAGAAGGCGCTTTAAAAACAATCAGACAAAATTTAACAGTTATCAGAGTTTTTACATGAAGTTATTACATCTATTAAATTGTTTGTGGTAATTAACACTGCTAATTAGAGGAGTCCAACTGGCCTTTCATCATCAGGTGCTCTCGGTGGTCTAGTGAATATATATATTGACTTAAGCGACACAACTTGCCCTGTTTTTGTTTTTTGGGAAGCTGTGTGGTTAGGGCCTATACATGTCTAGATATCTGCCTCTAGAATGCTGGAGTTGTTGGTTCGAAACCCACCCAAGCAGCCTGTGTTTTTTTTTTTTTACGCAGGACTCAGTAAGCTACATTTATGTATGTATTGACTCAAAGTGACACAACTTGCCCTGTTTTTTTAAGCTTTGTGGGTAGGGCCTATACGTGTCTAGATATCTGCCTCTAGAATGCTGGAGTTGTTGGTTCGAAACCCACCCAAGCAGCCTGTGGTTTTTTTTGTTCGCATATTGACTCAAAGTGACACAACTTGCCCTGTTTTTTTAAGCTTTGTGGGTAGGGCCTATACGTGTCTAGGTATCTGCCTCTAGAATGCTGGAGTTGTTGGTTCGAAACCCACCCAAGCAGCCTGTGGTTTTTTTTGTTCGCAGGACTCAGTAAGCTACATTTATGTATGTATTGACTCAAAGTGACACAACTTGCCCTGTTTTTTTTAAGCTGTTTTTTGAAGGGCATCTACATGTCCTGTCTATAAACCTATGTAATGAAAGCTTAACATTTTGCACGGCAGTCAAATCGCATTTTTCATATAATCAGACTGCTTTCATTTGGTTTCTTCTGTGCATTAACAGAACCAGCACATTTGTTGAGAAATTGATCACACAGTCAGCTTATAATGTATGTACTTAATTGTGTGCTTCCATGATGAAGCCACCTTTGCCCGATGGTGAGTTTGGTATTAACCATCAGAAAGGTTATGCACAGCATGGGTACGATTGATCTTCACAGACGAGCACATTACAGATGGTCGTGGTGGAAAACGTCCCTTGAAATATTTTTGCTTGAAATGCTATAGTTTTTGAGAAACAAGTAAAATAGTTACACTGCTAAAATTGTTTTTCTTGAAATAAGAAATATTTTTGCTTGAAATGCTAAAGTTTTTGAGAAATGAGTAAAATAGTTACACTGCTAAAATTGTTTTTCTTGAAATAAGAAATATTTTTGCTTGAAATGCTAAAGTTTTTGAGAAATGAGTAAAATAGTTACACTGCTAAAATTGTTTTTCTCGAAATAAGAACATGTCTTATTTCAAGAAAACTGTTCTGAATCTTAATAGAACAATTTTGTAGGGAGTGACACAAGAATATCTCTCTTGAAGTAATTTGTTTTTCTTAATCCAGGAATACCATTTTTATTTAGCATTGTAGTTTTTATCTTGTCCAAAGTCTGATGTTTGAAAACTGTGAAATCATGTAAGGGTTTTTATCGCCACTACTTTCTCGTGAGTGCAAATGGCTGGTTGAGCTTTAACTTTCACAGGCTTGTTGTCTCATGTTGGGTCACATAAAGTGCGGATAATGGTCTCGGACAATTACCAATTATGCAGTCATGGGGAAACATGTACACTGCTGTCAAAGGGCAGGGTGTGGTCGTCTTGACTCCGTACAAATGTCTGGGCAATCATAGTAATTAAGCTTGAATTCATGAGTGGGTGTCCCGTTTCCACCTTGGAAATGTGTGTTATGCTCTGTTGCCTTTGCCGTAATTACACTAGGTGTTGCTACTTCTTTAAAGGACAGTAACATTGGTTTCTGGACGATCGTTAACATCCATTCGATCTTCAAGTGCACTTCCATATAATCAAAACCATGTACCCACACGTGGCAGATTTTCACTGAATTTTCAACATTTTAGTGGAGAAAAATGTCTGGGAAAACTTGTCCATGCGGGCATTTTAGTTTTACGATATAAATGATAGCTAATATGTCAACATGGAACGCTCTGGATTAGATGTTTATAGTGATCTTTTCTGTTTAATGTCAGTAGGTAAAATCTTGCAGCCGCCACGATGCGTTTAGTTGAGACAGACAGACTAACAGACCAATACACAAGTATATTTTTTCAGAATATATATATTTTTATTAACTTTTTTTATTACAATTTTTTTTAATACTTTACAGCAATAAATCCACCAATTAGTCACAAAAATATGTTAGTGTACTTCAATGAACTGACGAAGCATATAATTTATGTGAATAGAAATCAACCATGAATTTAAATTTGTATTCACTCACATAATATACATGAAAATCAAACAGTAAGTTAGTCTAATTGGAAAAGTTTATTGGAAATAGATTTAATTTCAGGGCCTTGGGCCTTACTTCATAAGGCTGTTCAGCAGAAAGTATCGCTGAAGAAAATTAATCGCTAAGCAAAACCTTTAAGGGGACCAGTCACACAAGCAATGTCCGTTGCATGTTTTGATTTTTGGCTGGTTACCCATTTCTCTGCAGCAAGACTTTTCTCTTGTACTTGGAAAATTCTTGTGCAAAGCAGCTTTATGAAATTGACACCACCAGGGGACGGCCTCACAGGAAACCTTGGTGACAAATTGACCCTCCTACTCCCTGACCATTTGATGTCGTCCATTGTGGTTTTGAATGATACCGAGGATAAACTATGCCTGCCTGTAATATGATATCATGTGGTGAATGCATCTACTTAGTCAAGGTCAACCCTTCTACTGTCTGACCATTCAGTATCAACCACTGTGGTTTTGAATGCTAGATGAACTATGCAAGCCTGATATCACATCATGTTGTGAATGCATTTGAACAGTGCACAGCCAATCCTCCAACTGTATGACTTATCATCCACTGTGGTAATGAATGATACATAAGTCTTTGACTCTGGAGTTTCAGCATCCGCGTAGGGACGGAATTGTTTTTGTTTGTCATTTGATACTGTACAAAGTCGAGGCCATAAATGGCTTTACCGTCCATTTGAGTTGTGTGCGTGCATCCATAAATGGACTTGACAGAGTGAAAGAGTTAACGGCCTGCCAATATTATGATATCATGTGGTGAATGCATGCACACATTGACTTAATTGAATAGTTTCAAATGGTTGGTCAACTCGCTGACTAAAAAAAGTTTACCAAAAGTGTAGGAGGGCTTTAAACGAAACTTAAGTTTCAATCGTGCCGCCACCATCTTTGTCATGTTCCCTGTGTGAAACAGCAATAACAAATAATGATTATTAAGGGGACTAGACTTAATATATCCATCCTGCCTCGGTTTGGTGACATTATTGATGCTATGAACCCTTTCAAAAACGGGGGCTTGGGCTCCGACGGTATTTTAGAAAATGGAACACTTTCAGTACGGGACTTCCAACAGGCAGCATTGCCCAAGCCCAGTGCCATGGTTACGAAAAGAGCCTATGATTGGGGGATGAAACACAAGATGGCAACCTGATGTTGAAGGTCTGTTATGTGTAAAGTTAGAACACAGGGGGCATAGATTGTTATGTTACTTGTAAAATAGTACCCATTCTCTGTATATAAATAGCTATATATTTCTTTAAAAAACAAACTCTATGCTAGTCCCTCCTCCACATTGCACCATAGTACCCATTCTCTGTATATATAAAGCGCTTACATTACTTCTTCAGATCAAAACTCTATGCTAGTCCCTCCTCCACATTGCACCATAGTACCAATTCTCTGTATGTATATAAAAAGCTTACATGACTTCTTCAGAACAAAACTCTATGATAGTCCTTCCTCCACATTGCACCATTTTACTGTAATAAATTGTCAGAAAATATTAACAAATAGTAAAATGCTTTTGAGGTGACAAAAATCAACCTCTTCATCCAGAAAAAAACAGGGCTCTATTTCACAGGGATGCTTAAGCAGGGCCAACTTTCATAGAGCTGCTAAGCAAAAATAAGCAGGATACCAGTCACAGATTGTACATGTGACTTCCTATTTTGGCTGGTAACCTTATTCTGGTAAGCATGATTAGGTTTGTGCTAAGCTACTTTTTGTACTTCAGCAGCTCTATGAAATTGGGCCCAGAAAAAAGTGCTTAACAATTTCCTGCTAAGCAAAAAATGAGCAGGATACTAGTCACTGATGGTACATGTGACATGGTATTTTGGCTGGTAACCTTATTCTGGTAAGCATAACTTTGTTGTGCTTAGCCAGTACTGTTTGTGCTTAAGCAGCTCTATGAAATTGGGCCCAAGGATCTTACTACTAATATACTCCGCATTGTAGTGTACAACGTGAGCACCAGCACCAACTCAATTCCCACCCTGCATCTGGGCTCAATTCCATAGAGCTGCTTAAGCAGAAAATATTGCTTACCACTTTCCTGCCCAACGAAAATGAGCAGGATACCAGCCACAAATTGAACAAGTAACATGGTATTTCGGCTAGCAACCTTAAGTCTGATAAGCATAATTCTTTTGTGTTGAGCTTGGATACCAGTGAAAAACCAGTGTGCTTAAGCAGTTCTATGCCGTTTACGAAACCACGGTTTGGCGGCTTGGGCTCCGTCCGCCTGTTTGAATCCCCGTAAGGAAAGCACATGTTTTCAAAATAACTGACAGAGCCTTAAGCCCAAGCCCAAGCCCAAGCCGTGGTTTCGTAAACGGCCTATGAAATTGGGCCCTAGTGGTCCCAATTCCATAAAAGCTGTTCAGCAAAAAAAAAAAAAAAAATTGCTTAGCATTGATAAATATTGCAAAAACAGGTTACCAGCCAAAACACAATCGAATGTACATGTATACTGTTTGTGACTGGTTCTCAGCTAATTTCTGCTTAGCAGACAAATTTGCTGCGCATTATTTTCCTGCTTAAAACAGGTATATGAAACTGGGCCCTGATATTTTCATCACTTGGACCAACAATTTCTTATTTTTCAAAGCTTGACTTCTTTGTAAACAGATTTATCTTCAAGGGACTTGAAATGTTTTGTACTTGAGAAGGGGCTTTTGCTGATTTTATTAATCCAAATCTATCCTGCATTTTTTTACTTTCTTCCAAAATGCAAGGTTATCTTTTTATGTGCAATATTTATTGTATTAACTATTAATCTATCAAATAAAGAACTACCATTGACCAATAATACAGGCATTTATTCTCTTGTGGTTTTTCACTGGTATCCTTGTCCATTCAAGGCATGTGGGGTTTTCTTATGGCCATGACACATAAGGCAATTTACAGGCAACCAGTTCAAGGGTATCTCCCAAAGAGAAAAACACTTCCCACATTGATATTAACATAATTTTCTTAGGGATGGTATGACACTGTTAGAAAAAATTCTTCTTATTCTACCAAAGAGTACTTAGTTACTTCTAGTATTTTTGTTTTCTATCTTGGGAAAAAAATACAAGGTTGAATTTATCTACCGTACATGTTATTAATATTACCCGACTTAAATTTGTACAAAAATTTGGCGACACGATACTAAAAATGTACCAACCAAGCACCGTTTAAAATCCCCCAAAATTAAACACCGACTTTTGTTTGTAAAGTACACTCTGTCTGCGCGTATAATTAAGCCAGGCAAATCCTACAAGAGAATCTGCACTAGCGACACCTCTACAATTCCGTAACCATCTTTATATAGTTCCCTTTTTACACATTGATAACGTTTATGCTAACTACCATTATAAATAAAGGGACCAGACTATTTTGATATTACAACCTCAGTATAGTTACGGGGGAGTAGACTGGATTGCCTCACTGTGGGGGAACAGTCTACTCCACAGAATCTATAGACCCCTTATGTAGTCGACACGCACAAGCAGCTACTGTCTGCCCATGATCTGCCATTTTGGAAGTCCGATTGCATGTAAAGCTATGGTGGATCTCACCACCTACGCATCGCCTAACGAGCACACCCACAGTAAAACACATGGAATATGACTTCCAAAATGTGACTTCTAATATTTAGCGAGGGGTTTTCTTTGTTCCAAGTTGTACCCCAGAGAGGACTTCTTTAGAGATAGGTTAACAATCAAGCATGGAAGTATGTTGTGGCCGAGTAGCGTGTTGTGGCTGAGCGGTTTAGCACATCGAACTCAAGTTCCGGTGGCTAAGTCACCGAGTGTGGGTTCTAGTCCCAGTCGTGACATTTGTGTCCTTGAGCAAGACACTTTACTATATATAATTGCTTCACAGTGCGTTATATCCTCATTTATACATATGATGGCTGTATTGTACAAGGAAGAAAGAAAGAAAGAAGGGTTCCTACAAACCGCATCGGTAAGGTTGTGTGACGTATTGACTTAGTAACAAGATAGCGTTGTGCTTCCTGGTGTCAAAGCCCTTAATGCATGTGCCACTGCAAAGATTGAAAACATAAACTTTCACAGATTTACACATTGTATATAGATGGAAGAATACTTCCTATGATTTTGTTTTGTTTTGCCTGAAATGCTATAGTTTTTGAGAAATGAGTATTAATTGTTTAAAAACAGTTCATACAGTGATGGGTTTTTTTCCACTATTTTCTTGCGAATCCGAGGAACGATTCGAGCTTAAACTTTCACAGGTTTGTTATTTCATGTATGTATGTCGGCTCACACACAGTGTGAATACTGGCCTTTGACAATTACCAATGTTGGCCGCATGCTTTAAAAACCCTCGTCTGTCAACACGCGACAAACAAATTCGTGCCACAAAAGATCACCTTTGACCGGCGCAGGCCTTGTACGTAAATTAGGTACGGGTACATGATCGTTTTGTGCCATAGAAATAGCCGTCGGGTAATGGTGAAGAGCCTGCATCTTTAAGCTGATGGTTTCTACTTACAGAGTGGCTCGTGGCATATGTTCTTTTTTGTAGCATTGCTTACAGTAAGCAAGGCAAAAGGCTTGCCAATTTGCCACCGTTTTTTTTTTGCAAGCAAATGAGCGATACAACGATGCACACAAAATCTACTTGCCTGTTTAAGAGGGCTAGTTACGCTCTACATCACACAAATTTGTTACCAGTACACGACTTTCTGGTTGGCTGAAGATTGCGCCGCATCACCTCGTAAATCCTAGCACAATGTGTCACATAAATGGGTCTCATAATTCAAACATAGCTCTGCATAACCGTTGTGTAATCAATGAGCACTTTTAGAGGCCTGTCGAGTGTGACGAAGTGCTATATAAAGAATGCATATTATTAACAGTAGTATTATTCTAAAATTTTGACCAATAGAACAAAAACAAGAGTCATGAATTAAACATACATAACATAAACATGACATGACTTTCTTGATAACATGAGAACAAAAGATAGATATCTGAATAGTATTCTTTAAATTGTATTACTTTGGCAAATAGAAACTTTGGATCATTCACAAAGAAAGGCACGAAAGGGCAAGAAGATTTATCTGTACAACATGTTCTTCATCCAAAATGGGATAGAGAATTTCTTTATATATATATATGTATTTTTTTTTTCCAACCTGTCATGCCTGTAGCAGTGACCTAACAGTAATTGTGCTAATAGAGGTGAGCACTTTGATAAAATAGATGTACATGTAAATAGCAAGTCATAGAGCATTGATTGGACACAAGTAGTGCAGCGGCGTAGCCAGGATTTTCCCCATGGGGTATGGGGTTGGGGGGACAGGGGCATCGTTGCTGTACCTACTGCTACCAGGCAAGCTCCGTGATCTAGTGGCAAGATATCTGTTCCAGAATTGGCGAAGGTCTTGGGTTCAAATCCCACCCGAGTAATATACCTGTGGATTTTTTTTTTCTTTTCATGAATTACATATATCTGGATTTTTTTGCCTGGGGGGCACTGGGAAAATTGGGGGGTGGTCTGGTGGCAAGACATTTGTTCCAGAATTGGCGAAGGTCTTGGGTTCAAATCCCACCCGAGTAATATGCCTTTGGATTTTTTTTTTCTTTTCATGAATTACATATATCTGGATTTTTTTGCCTGGGGGGCACTGGGAAAATTGGGGGGTGGTCTGGTGGCAAGACATTTGTTCCAGAATTGGCGAAGGTCTTGGGTTCAAATCCCACCCGAGTAATATGCCTTTGGATTTTTTTTTTCTTTTCATGAATTACATATATCTGGATTTTTTTGCCTGGGGGGCACTGGGAAAATTGGGGGGTGGTCTGGTGGCAAGACATTTGTTCCAGAATTGGCGAAGGTCTTGGGTTCAAATCCCACCCGAGTAATATGCCTGTGGATTTTTTTTTTCTTTTCATGAATTACATATATCTGGATTTTTTTGCCTGGGGGGCACTGGGAAAATTGGGGGGTGGTCTGGTGGCAAGACATTTGTTCCAGAATTGGCGAAGGTCTTGGGTTCAAATCCCACCCGAGTAATATGCCTTTGGATTTTTTTTTTCTTTTCATGAATTACATATATCTGGATTTTTTTGCCTGGGGGGCACTGGGAAAATTGGGGGGTGGTCTGGTGGCAAGACATTTGTTCCAGAATTGGCGAAGGTCTTGGGTTCAAATCCCACCCGAGTAATATGCCTTTGGATTTTTTTTTTCTTTTCATGAATTACATATATCTGGATTTTTTTGCCTGGGGGGCACTGGGAAAATTGGGGGGGGGTGGTCTGGTGGAAAGACATCTGTTCCGGAATTGGCGAAGGTCTTGGGTTCGAATCCCACCAGAGTAATATGCCAGTGGTTTTTTTTTTCACATGACTCGGGAAAGTACTGAGTATACAGTGCTTAAACGCACATTGGTGTATGGGTAAAACACAAATAAATATAAAAGTTCTAGCCTACATGTAATTGTTGAATTTTAGCCCACTAGACTTCTTCATTCATCTGATTTTTTATTATTAGTCATCCCAAGACATGCAGTTCTTGGAGGGGGGGGGGGGGAATAGATCCCTTACCCATTCTGGCCCTCTCCTTTGGAATAAGCTCCAACTCAAAAGACGTAGCCCATCTGCCCTTAGTGATTTCAAAGTTAATCTCAAACCCCATCTCTTCCTGAACACATGTAGTGCCATTTGAACCATGTCTCCTTGTGCTGCTAGTTTATGATATGTCAGAGCCACTAGCAAAAACAAGATAGGACACTCTGTGTAGAAACATAAAAAGCAAAATGGGTGCGCCCGCTGTTATTAGGTAGGTAAAACCAAAGATCGTTTGTACGATATGTACGGCCCCCTAAATGGAAAAACTTTGGCCAAACGATCCCACCAACTAAAAAAGGTGAAAGCAGATCGAAAATTTTGTGTTCGGCCATAAATTGCGCCAATAACCCTAGCAAAATTGACACATGGGGGAAGGGCGCCGTCACGCGGTAGCTAGGTAAAAGGCGTTACATCTGCTACCGTGCAAAAACGGCACAAGTGTCCTATCTTGCTTTCTAGTATCTTTGGACATGTTCACATGGTTTAGGCTTAAGTTTAAGATATTGATTATTTGAATTATGTTTTTGATTTGTTGTTTTGGAATGTTGATAAGATACTCGGTATTTGTACCGAGTCATGTGTGTAAAGACTCAACGGATATTGGCGGTAAAGCCTGTAAGCACAAAAAAATTGCTAACCACAGAAGAAAAAAAATTGCTAAGCAGAAATAGGTTACCAGCCAAAATATGAGGATTTAAGCTGCTGTGTCTGGTACCCGACTCATTTTATGCTTAGCAAAGAAATTATCTACCCAACATTTTCTTGTTCTAAAAGCAGCTTTATGAAATTAGGCCCAGTAGGATTGCCACACGCTTAACAAGATTTTAGAACGATAGCCAGTGTTTATAGAAAAGATTTCACTGGGATTCATCAATGTGAGAGACAGAAAGAGTTAAGTGCAACAGTGAAATTAAGGAAAAAATTTTGTTTAAATTACCAAAACTGTCCCCACAATGCAATTAATTGAAACTATTACAACATATTCAAGTTATTTATTATTATTGTTATTTTTAGATTAGATCTGTACACAACTTTATCCCCATGTCATCTGTTTTCTCAGAGGGGGGGGGGGGTCTCTCCACCCCCTTCGATTGAATTTTTAATGGTTGACTTTGTCAGAAAATATTTTTCTTTAAATGAACAAAAATCCAATCAGTTTTCCCCAAACATACATTATGACATACCGTTAATTTACATGTTTATGTGCAAACAAATGCTATACATATTACCCTCCACCAAAAACTGTTTCACTTCCATCCAGTATTAACATATTTTAATGTGATGATCTTTTTACGACACCAAGCTTCAAGTTGCTTATAACTCGATACCTCGTTCCCTCTCGAGGTTTCCGTGATGGAGTTTGAATTACCTGATAAGGGGCCCTCAAGGCTTCCAAGCTATCAATAATGCAAACCACCAAGGCATTAACACTGTGAAGTTCTGACAGTTGAACATCGCCTAGATCATGCAAGTACATGCAATCTCAAATAGACCTTCT
Organism: Marthasterias glacialis; assembly: GCA_911728455.2. Classification (NCBI taxonomy): domain Eukaryota; kingdom Metazoa; phylum Echinodermata; class Asteroidea; order Forcipulatida; family Asteriidae; genus Marthasterias; species Marthasterias glacialis. The sequence goes on from OU452224.1 coordinate 19,228,586, forward strand.
GCACTGCCGCCCTCATGCCGCCATCTTAGAAGTAAAAACGATGATGAAACAATGCACAGCTAAGTACGCAAGGTGCACAGGATGGGTCGCTGTGTAACGTGGTTCTGGGCAAGCTTTTGCGTAGTTACGTTAGAGACAGCGAACAGCCACACACATTTCTGAATGAATGGGTACGGCACAATGGTACCAGGCTTTGCTCATCTGGAGGTCGCTATACAAAAGCTTGCCCCGAAGCATATGACACAGCAAACTGTCTCTGTAGTCCAAGGAATTCAAATTTAAGCGTTAACTTGTGACCAATCAAATTCATTGTGCCAGACCATATTTAAAAATCTAACTCGCAAATGGCTTATTTGCACAGCCTTTTTTCTTGCTTTGTGACCAATCAAATCATTGTGCCAGACAAAATTTTAAATCTAACTCGCAAATGGCTTATTGGAATGGCCTTTTTTTCTTGCTTTGCATAATAGCTATCTCCATGGAATTGGTCCCACATTACAAGTACTTGAGAGTCGTCTATATCTTGGTATTTGGATAGTAGTAGGGTTGGAACCACAGTTCGTCCACATTGTCCAATGAGGTGTCAGCGATAGGCGCGTACTGAGTTGGCGTCTGACGGTACGAGCGCTGCTTGGCACACATCGCTATGAGTAGACAAACGGCTAGTAATGCAATCCCACCAACCACCGACATTCCTGAGAAGAAGCAAGTAAAAACATGCTAAATACAGCACTGGGTTTTTGAAAAAGTACATTATTTTTTCCTGTTCATTTGTTTTCATTAAATACATAAAACAACCAACTTGTGATAATTTCATCTAATCGTATCGACATACGATAAAACACAGAGTAATGGCATGTCTGATACTTCATGGAGGCAATAGACTGATCCATTAAGCCCCGCCTACTAACGTATTGACCAATCACAGCCTTGATAATGCCACTGAAAGTTCAACAAAGAATCTGACACATTAAAATTCCATTAGAAAAGTGAACAAACCGTTGCCATTTTTCTGACACACAACAGCACACACAACTGTACTAACTTTTGTTTTAATTTTGTTCGTATTTCTGGTGGTGCAAATCCCACAGCAGTGGTCCCTGTACAGTTGTGTAAAAGTGGTTTAACAGTGTTCCCTGTCTTCATTGTTCTTTGGAATAAAGACACTGCTCAAAAGGCCACGAAACTAAATCCATACCGTTCACGAAAACCATGTTATCCGATACGTGTGTGTTGCCGCAACCGAACCACCGGTGCGATCATGACAAGAAAGTCACACCATGTGCTGTTGCTAGGCAGTTGCTAAGAAGGTAGGCGGGGCTTAATGGATCGGTCTATTGCCTCGGGTCATCGCCATGGTGCCCTTTGAAGTGTTACAGTAGAAATTTATGCGGTGGATGCAGAAGGGGGGGGGGGAGGGGCGGATGTGGCTAAAAGTAAAGTGGGCAATCAACGTTGGTACCTTCTTAGAATTCATGAACGAGCTACACGAGTGTGTGTTTAGCTCTTCATGCCGCCATGCACAACCACCACTTGTGCACAACCGTACTCTCTCTCTCTCTCTGTACACTGCATCGCCACGGAATTTGTCGCTGTCAAAATACTAACCAGCAATGTTGGGCGTTTCCATTCTATTCGTACGTTTAATATTGAAACTACAAATACCGTTTGGTGGGAATGAATAGATTATTTTTAAGTTTACAGATCAGGGAACACTCTCTTGTTCATTCCATGAAAGTAAAAAAACTTTAGGGTAGAAGGATAAGTTTTTTCAAAGTAGATGGACTTTTGGCAGTGTTTAGGGATGTATATATTGTACCACAGAGGGTTTTTGCCGCTGCTCACCAAGTGATGCTGTGATCTTTTTGTTGTTGTTGCTTTTTCTCTGTTTTTTTTTTACAAAGATGCATTTAGTAGTCTGTGGACTCGTTTTCAAAAAGCATACATTCATGTACATTGAACTTATCACAAACTAGTAAATTTTGAATTCCCTTTGAATTCTGAAGTAACTGAAAAAGGAAACAACCCTCTAGTGAAATGGACGGGTTCCAACATTAACGGCCGTCGAGATTTGCGCAATATCATGCAATATAAGTTGTTGTCATTGAGGTCACAGTGTTGTTGAGGTTGTAATTGTATGCAAAACCTATTTGATGAAATCCTGACAAACTGTTCTAACGACCTGTTGTTCTCCTACAGTACAGGCCACAAGTAATTCCAAAACCCGGGCACGTACGGAACGAGACCCCGCAAGTAAACTGTGGGGCGGGTACAGGGCCCCACGTGTCCCCCCGGGTATTTTGTAGGGAAACAGTGGGGGGCCTTGCAAGTTGGGTGCGTACTTACCAATGATTGTACTTGTGGACATGTCCTCTGGTGACCCTGCAGTACTAAATCCTGTGTATGTAACACTATCACTGGTTTTTGTCGATAGATAAGAGGATGTCGGTTCTGCAGTCCGCAGCATGCCTTGAACCTTCCAGAACAACAAAACATTCATCATCACACTACTTACGAAGAAATTTGAAATGCCCAACACTGTCTACTAAAATGAGGTACAAATGCCGACACTGTCCACAAAAATGAGGTACAATGCCTGACACTGTCTACTAAAATGAGGCACAAATGCCTGACACTGTCTACTAAAATGAGGCACAAATGCCTGACACTGTCCACAAAAATGAGGTACAAATGCCTGACACTGTCTACTAAAATGAGGTACAAATGCCTGACACTGTCTACTAAAATGAGGTATAAATGCCTGACACTGTCCACAAAAATGAGGTACAAATGCCTGACACTGTCAACTAAAATGAGGCACAAATGCCTGACACTGTCTACTAAAATGAGGTACAAATGCCTGACACTGTCTACTAAAATGAGGTACAAATGCCTGACACTGTCAACTAAAATGAGGTACAAATGCCTGACACTGTCTACTCAAATGAGGTATAAATGCCTGACACTGTCCACAAAAATGAGGCACAAATGCCTGACACTGTCTACTAAAATGAGGTACAAATGCCTGACATTGTCCACAAAAATGAGGTATAAATGCCTGACAATGTCAACTAAAATGAGGTACAAATGCCCGACACTGTCTACTAAAATGAGGTATAAATGCCTGACACTGTCTACTAAAATGAGGTACAAATGCCCGACACTGTCTACTAAAATGAGGTACAAATGCCCGACACTGCCCACAAAACTTCTAAAATTTCCAGTACCTTTTCAAGTGATCCGTTATTAGGTGCTGGTTGAAGACCCAGGATGTTACAGATGAGCGTGTAGATGTTGACGTTTTCAAAGGGCTCCACGAGAAGACCCTTCTTAAAGGACGGACCGTTAGCCACAAAGATGGGATGCATTGACATCAAGCTGTTATTGTAGCCATGGTTACCTCCGTACTTCCTCCGAGGATCTGTGTACCAGCAGACAAAAGACAACTGTTAGTTATCATTTCCCATTGATACCTCCAAACAATCACAATCAAACAGCTGTTCTCGTCAGGTGCATTTACCGTAATTTTCGGCCCATAAGCCGCGGCTTGGTGGTTGTTTTTCGCCCTCAAAAAGTTCCATGCGGCTTATCGGCCGGGCGGCTTATACGCCGACGTGTCAGTAACGGCCAAAAATCATTGTATAAATATTAAGCAAATTATTTCAGCGTGACAAGAAAATTTGCAATGTGAGATTGAGAAACAAAACTAACCACAAAACATCAAGGCTGTAGTTTAGTTTTACGAATGTCGTTGATATTCAACCATGGACATGATGGAGGAAGGAATAATGATCCAACCAAGACACGCAAAGCCGACCGAGCTAGAGCTACAGAAAACACACACATCTCAAGTTGAGGAGACTGGGGCCCGTTCACTATACATAGTCTCCAGCCTAGCACGAGGGACGGGAGCCAGTCTAAGGAGGGATTTTATAAGATTAACAATGAGGGCGTTTGAAAACGTTTAGCCAACGTATACCAAACACGTGCACTGTTCACCATGATAAGCAACAAGCCCAGCAAACAAAATGATGCGTATTGTTGTCGGCGTTTTGTGACTACAGAGACCTGTTGTGTGCGGAACGTATTGCACACCCATGAGCATGCAGCCTATTGGTTGAATTAACAGCAAGAAGAGGCCGATCGACCAATTGAATGACAAATCCTTGTATAAGTAGGCGGACCGTATTTGATGTTGCATTTCTTTAAAGTTTGTCGCTCCCGACTGAGGTTAGCTGGTGGCTTTTTTTAGTGGTCTCCTTTCAAAGAAGATTTATTCCAAAGATTAACGTTGATGAGTTCTGTTTAGGAAACATTTTTTTTTTTTTTGACGAAAAATGCTATTCTGGGGAATTATTCCTTTCCTTTGTCAACAAATATTGTTCTACCGGGCGTAGGCCTAAACCTATTTAGGAAACTTCTTCAGTCTGAGTGTTGTAATATTTCTTTTGTCAGGTTATTTTAGTTGTGGCGGAATATTTATATATTTGGGCGGGAAATATGCATAGGCATAGACATATTTAGAAAACTTCTCTATACTAAACAATCGTGTATTTCTTTTGTTAAAATATTTTATTCTGGGAAATTATTTATTACTTGTGGAGGCAGGGTGTTTATTTTATTACATATTTGGGACGGGAAAGACGTAGTCACGTTTCATCTCTTTTTGGAAGATTTGGTAGCTCTGAAAAGAGCTGGTGGGTTTATTTGGCTGGTGTGACAAACAAAAACAAAACAGTCATTTTCAGGGCTACCACAAAACAAAAGAGATGAGAAGCAATCACGGTCTGGTCCACATATAGGGATAGCTTTTATTGAATTAACAAAATATTCCTTAAACTTACGAAATTTTCAGGGCTTCACCAAAAAACAACAAAATTGTAATCGGCAGTTGCGGTCTGTTTTAAATGTAGAAGTACACTTTATTGAACTAAAAGTCTATTCCTTAACAACAAAACTTTTTAACGACTTGATCTCAACGTCTCTAATTTCACTGTCAGTAGCGGGGGATAATGCGAACAGGAATGGTTCCATCTGTTGCTGGGGAACTGGCCCTCCAGTTTCCATGGGGAAGTTCGGGGGAAATCCGTCAGAAGGGTGCCTGTGCTATCGGCGCTAGTATTCCTATTAAGTATTAAAGAAAAAAGAGACAGGCCGACTTTCTTTCTGGACGTTTCCATTGGTTGAAAAGAAAAAGAGACGGACGTACTTGCTTTCTAGGCTTTTTATTGGTTCATTAACCAGCTGTAGTCAGACAGTGACCGCAGATACGCGGCCCCCTCTGTGTCTGAAGTGCCGGTGCTTCTCTGTGAGTGCGGTGAACCTGCTGCGGCTTATGCGGTATTGCGGCTTATGGGCCGACACCTAAATCTTGTTTTGGAAATTCTTGGGCACTGCGGCTAATGGGCCGGGCGGCTTATGGGCCGAAAATTACGGTAGTAGTCTGTGGACTCGTTTTCAAAAAGCATACATTCATGTACATTGAACTTATCACAAACAAGTAAATTTTGAATTGCCTTTGAATTCTGAAGTAATTGAAAAAAGAAGAAACTGCCTTGCCCTTAATGAAGTATCAGCCAATGGAACCTTTACATTTGACGTCACAGGCTCAAACAGTGCCCTCGCTCTCGAGGTCAAAGGAAGACCCATTTATTCGCTGTGTGATATGCGTACACACGTACACTATTCAATTGTTTGACCTCAGTGATGGCAGTCTGTGCGAGGGGTGTAGCGTACCACTACGTGGGCACATCAGGGGCCAATCTCATAAAGCTGTTGACCAGTAGGCAAATTTTCGTGTTAACTGTAGCAGAAAAATACGCGCTTTTAAGTAAATCACACACGTTCCTTTAGATTTCACGGCGTGTGTGTGCATTCACAATGGGAGTTTGCATTGGGAGTTGCGACACTCACACGCTTGCAAGTTGCCAGGCCTACTTTAAACAGTTAGTTAGGAAAAGAAATTCTGCTAATGGTGCTCGCTAAGCAGAAAACATCAGCTTACATGATTAAGCAGAAAACATCAGCTTACATGATTAAGCAGAAAACAATAGCTTACATGATTAAGCAGAAAACATCAGCTTACATGATTAAGCAGAAAACATCAGCTTACATGATTAAGCAGAAAACATCAGCTTACATGATTAAGCAGAAAACATCAGCTTACATGATTGGTGAAATTGGTCCCTGTATTAAATGAACCTATCAAGTTTTGGGCTACTTTAGGCTCCACAGCCTGCACACTTTCTGTGTAATTTTTCACCAAAAAAAAAAAAAAAAAAAAACACTAAAAATGTTGCGTCGTGGCCGAGCAGATAAGGAACACCGGACTCAAGCTCTGGTGTTTGTGATCAGCAGAGTGTGGGTTCGAGTCCCGGTCGTGACACTTGTGTCCTTAAGCAAGAAACTTAACCATTATTGCTCCGTCCTTCGGATGGGACGTAAAGCCGTAGGACCTGTGTGTTGTGTAATGCTTGTAAAATAACCCAATACACTTATCGTAAAAAGAAGGGGTTTGCCCAGGGCCCAATTTCATAGAGCTGCTTAACGGCCAATTTCGTGCTTACTGTGCGATGTCCATTTCATAGCGCTGCTAAACCGTAAGCACAGGAAAAGGCATGCTAACCTTCCGGTGCTTACTGTAGGAAAATGAATGACGTAACAATGTAAATCCATGATGAACGCGCAAGCTGGCAGCCTAATTTTTTTGCTAACCTGTGAAATACGCTTAAGCTTAAGCAATTTTTTCTGCTATAGTTAGCACGAATATTTGCTTACCGTTAAGCAGCGCTATGAAATTGGGCCCTGGTGTTTTCTGGCATGGTCTGGCAGCACTATTCACCACCTCACCTTGTATACCTTTCAAGGTGTTGTATTATGGTTGCTTCGTCTTATAAAATCATTTGTAACAGTTTCCACTCCACCAGAATTAATAATTCGGCGCCAGGAGTGTCATTTATGACAGACACGGCGCACTATAAATGTACACTTTTATTATTATTATTAAAAACTCATCGTTCAAAAGCATATTTCTAATGACAGACACTGATTGGTCAGAGAGAACCTCGCGTCTTTGAAAAACATGTAAAATTAAGGCGAGACCAAAGATTGTTTTTTCAAACAAAATCCCTATTGGAAAAACTAACTCCTTTCATTTTGCACGGCTTCGGGAAATCATTGGAGCCAGTTGGTCTGAAGTGAGCATGGCCAATTACGTGCACACTGACATTACATACAACACACTTTACGAACAGAACTGAAAATTTATTGATACTAGTTTTACGGTGCTTTCAAAACAACAGCTGCCTGGTGTCAGTTATTTTTCAATATGAAAGTACGTGCAGCCATTATCATGTGTTGTACTTATGAGAATGACAGGTGTACAGCCAGTGAGCAAAATTTCATGTACATGTACAGAGTTCTAAGTCAGCGTTTGATCTACATAAGTACAGTAGATACATGTACACCAAAAATCAATTATTATTTCAATCAATGAATGGCAAAATGCAAAGGAATCGTTCAATGTGATCACAAGCAATAATGGGATTCGTTGGACGATTAGTACAAACTGATGCAACGGGAGGGGGGGGGGCTTTCGAAAAATGATGTACCATAAACACCCACCAATTCCATTAATTTTTTTGTATAGGTTTTGAGGCATTGCATGGTGAGATATCAATGTATATTTGGTTTGCGGTAACACCGTGTGATTATATCTACTTTGCTATATACAGTAGATTGTTCTTGTGAGAACTTGTCTTGCTATTACTCTACTACCGCGGAGTAGATTTTTAGAATTCAGGGGGACAACTAAGTTCTGGAAAGAACTGTCCTGCTTATTAAGTACTACCTGGGGAGGTAGGAAATCGGCCGGGACTACAACTACTACTTTCGCTTAGTGAATCGAGGGGACTTTTCGGAGAACTTCACTGCTGTGGAGTGAGTTTTTTCATTGATCTCATCGTTTCGACTAGCCTGCCCTAGTCATCATCTCCTGACCTTATTAAGGTAGTACTTAATAAGCAGGACAGTTCTTTTCAGAACTAAGTTGTCCCCCCCGATTTTCTAAATCTACTCCGCGGTAGTAGAATAATAACAGGACAAGTTCTCACAATAACAAACTACATAGCAAAGTAGATATAATCACATGGTGGTACCACAAACCAAATATACATAACTTTTTTTATTCATATATTGAAATGTTGAATACTTTTGAATTTGAGTTGTATTTACATTGTGTTAGGAAACCCTCTTATCGCCACTCATTGGCCCGATTCCGATGCTCTCCACACAAGCTTCTTAATGAAATAGGAAGATACATTGGTTTAGATTCAAGCCAGAGAATCTGCCCACACTGCTGCCTTGATGTCGAGAATGAAATTCATTTCTTGTTAGACTGCCCGCTTTATAATGACCTTAGAAATACTATGTTAGAAAATATTCGTGATGAAAATAATCGTTTTGATTTATTATCTAGAGAAGATAGATTTAATTTTTTGACGGACCATTCTGATGAAGCTATTATTAATTATAAAAAGTATATATTTTTATTTACTGTGTTAAAAGAAAACCAAAATGTATGACCAGACTTAGTTAACTATTTTGGTCTATGTTAACATTCCTTTCTTCCCAAACACGACTCACACTATTGTTTGTATATTCTTTGTTGTTACCCTCCCCAGGATTACGGGGTTTGTTCCAGGTTGGAATAAAATAAAATACAATACAATACAAAAATAAAAGGTAAAGTACAGGTACCATACATACAATTTTAGTGGGTTTTTTTTAAATCAATTTATTACTATTATTAGTCTCTGAGAATGAAACCAAGGATGTCTCAAAAGCGAACTTGATCACTGTAGCTCGGAAGCCTGGGAAAACCTGTAGATAAGGATGCTTGCTATCTGAACCAGAAACATCAGGGTAAACCCCTACTCTATCATCAGATTGTGCTCAAGGTGTACTTTTCCAGACCTATAGTTTTTACTTTTTTATTGAAATATTGTGTGACCATACGGTGATTGTTGACAGCAGTTTTGGGTGCTCCGATTATAGAAGGCTAGTCCTTCTCTGGATGTAACCCCCATTTAACTTTAATTGTGTACTAGTTATTCAAGGTTATGTTTTTTTTAACTTGTATTGCACCATGTTTAGGTTTTACCAAACGGTGTTTATGTATGTACATGTGTGAATGGAAATAAACAAACAAACAAACAAACAAACAAACAAACAAACAAACAAACAAACAATAACTGGGTTCTTTTACGTGCACTGCACATCCTAGTACATGGGACCTACGGCTTTATTATTATTATTATTATTATTTATTTGACCTCAACAATACAAAAACGAGCACAAAAAAGGAAATACAAAGCAAATCGATGAACGGTATACTATAGAAGACTAGAACAACAAGCGAAAAACGTTAACCTAGCAAGAACATGAATTACAAAACACAATGAAAAATAAAACAAATGAAGACCGGAGGGCAACTAGACGAGTATAAGGAACAACAGCAACGAATTATCATGCGGGAAAAAAAAAACGAAAATGAGCGTAAAAGAGCGTATAAAGGGGGCATGCAGGCTTAATGTCCCATCCGAGGACAAATCAATTATGGTAAAGTGTCTTGCTCATGGACAAATTCCGGTTTTGATAATCTTGTCATTTAATATTTAACAATTGTTTTCCAGTTCAAAATACACATTTGATAAATTACCATTGTTTCCATTGTTTATGGAGTTCTGAACGTATGCGCATATTCCCCAAAACCAATTAATTTACCCGGTAAGTCTGCTGCTACCTACCATCTCAAAAAGTCTCCCATTCTTCCAATTTTATCCTCTTCTCCCATGTCACCCAACACCAACTTGTTCGGACTTGGACATTCTTGGAATGCCTGATCCTGTGATAAGCACTGGTTGTTTGGGCCTGAGGGCCCAACTCCTTTGAATTCTTTCACTCTGGCAATCCAATTTATAAGGAATTGGGACTGTAAGGGTTGAATTTTAAGTGGACTTTCAAGTAAGCTTGATTGAATATGCCCTCAGAGTTTACTAAAAAACATAACAGGAGCTCAACAACAGGTAAAACAAAAATTATCATTAAAATATGTAAATTTGGAGTCCATGAATAATTGACTGTATTTATAATTTAGGCATCTCGCCAACAAATTCATCTATCATGTCAATGAACATTGTATGTACATAATACATGTACTTCAGATCTGAAACGAGCTAAAAGCTTCCTAATCTAGATGTAATAAATCTATAATGAATGAACCACAAGGGAAACTGACTAGGGAGGCCGCCAACATATCGGCTGGTTAGCTCTGGTTGGTAGACATGGTAGAGCGTCGGTACGTTAAGCCGGCCCCGGTTCAAATCCTGCTCCAGTCAATTTTAGCTTTGTTCATCCCAAAATTGAATTCATAATTATATATGTATCCCACCAACAAATTCGTATGTCAATGAGCATGTACAGTGAACAAGTACATAATTTACATCTACTTCAGATCTGAAATGAGCCAAAAAGCTCACTAATCCACAAGTTACCTGAACCTTTTATGCGGGCACTTTATTCATATATGTACCATTCATGCATGAAATGAATACAGTCAAACAACATAATTTGGCAAAAAATTGTCTTCTCTCCCTTAATAAAAATAAAACAATAAAAAAAATGCTAGACATAGAATTTTTGTTTATTACAAAAATATGGTGTTCGGTTGAACGTTACATGACGTAGTTCAAAAACATTGAACATAAAAAGATGAATTTGTATACAATGTTTGGTTTTTATAGTTAAACTTGTACCACACTTTGTAACAACTCCCAAACAAATCCCGTTTATGTTTTTGTTACATTGGCATCAGGTTTTTTGGTTTTATTTTGCACCTCAAAGCCCTTTAAAAATTTCGCCCATCTGGCACGGGATATTGTACAAACAGATTTTGCAATGCCAGTTGTATTATATTATTTCAATTATTTCAATAAAGACATTGAACAATAAAGAATAATTGTTATACAATGTGTCGTGAATTTATTGTTTCTTCCCACAAATGCAATAATGTTTGTTTGACATTGGCATCAGGTTTTATTTTGTTTTTTTGTTTTTCACCTAATGAAAGCCCTTTAAAATGTTCGCTCATCTGGCAAAGGATGTTATGCATTACACATTTCAGAATCCCATTGAAATGTTTTAGAAAAGTGTGCCATAATGCGATTGTTAATGCAAAGCCACTCCGGATTTTTAGGTTTAGTTTTTCAACTGAAAATCTTATGTTACGATAAAAAAGCCGGTTCTAAACGAAAGCAAGGTCAAACACTAACAAAACACTTTTGTCGTGGAAAAGACCATGAAAATAACCTATTGGTAGCATTTGTGGTTCTCAAGATATAAATTTTCTCGCTATTTAATGTAATGACGTCATCAATGACGTCATCAGTCCAAAAAAGTGGTGGTTTTGGTGCGAGACGTTACCACTCAACTATTGCGATTTTCCGCTCTGCACATAGCGCTCAATGTTTCTAAAATCTTTATTCCCAACAGCGCCCTCTTTCGTTGGACCAAAGAGAGCGCCGTTGGGTATTCCCCAAAAAATTCGCGCCATATAAGTTTTACAAATTTTAAACTTTGATTCATTGTAATTTAATGCCCGATGATGTCATTATGACGCAGTTAGGTCTGTGGTGTCTTGATACCAAGGTTCACCTATCTGTTGAGTTTCAACGTTCAAATCAATCTCAATCTTGAGTTATTCCGTAGATAAGCTTGAAAGCTGTTTTTTGACGAAAAAACACGGAGGCGAACTTTGACCCAGGGTACAACCCGGAAGTTAAGGTCGTACGATTTTGGCGTTAACTTTTCAAATGTTGTCCAAGTCTTTATCTATTTGATGCCTACTTATGAACATCATAGCTTGTATATTCGTTGAGATACAGCAACAAGCAAATGGTCATTTTTCAACATTAAAAACCTTGTCATGACGTCATCAATGTCGTCATCATTCCAAAAAAGTGGCGGTTTCATCTACTAGGGAAAGAAGAACACGAGGAAAAAATTTAAAAATATAAAAAAAAAACATAACAATAACAATAGTTGTTCGGCTGTTGGCCGAACACCTAAAAAAAGCATAACAATAACAATAGTTGTTCGGCTAATGGCCGAACACCTAAAAAAACAAAAAAACAAAAACATAACAATAACAATAGTTGTTCGGCTGTTGGCCGAATACCTAATAATACAAAATTACGAATCTACATATTTTACTTAGTAAAAATGAAATCCAAATCAAATAAAACACAAAACCGGTACATGAACATTGTAGGTTTTAAAGCCCCAGCAAGAGTCAACTGACTGTAGATCATGCTTCCATTCTTTGCACAAATCAGGATATTTGTAACAAAACCAATTTGTGAAAATGTCAGCTCATTTCGTTGTTTCATTTGTAAGAAAACGGTAAAAATGCATTCAGCATTTTTGTATGCATTCTTTAAAGGCAGAGTTTTCGTCTCACTGAGACGAAAACTATTTTTGAATCTCATTTCATGTATTATTCAAAAACGATAACACTTCAGCCAGAAGTATTTCAAGGAAAGCTTTCTACCATCTTTATCTTTATACCATGTGAGGGATAAATGTAAATCTGTGAACATTTATGTTTTTCTTCTCACCAATGTTGAGCTGGGGCTTTAAACAAAAGACAGACAAACGACTTTTGCTGATAGGATCCCATAATCACCAAAAGAAGGACTTTTGAAGACAACATTGTAATATTTTATATTGATCCGTATGTAAAATCTGAATCAAAGGCAGTAAAAACTCCACCCCTACTTGAGCTATTGATTTGAAATCTGAACGATGTTCGTTGATCCCTTAACGATGCCCTTGAAGGTAATTAATCAAGCCCACTCTCTCTATCTCTCTCGTTCTCTCTATGCCTAATGTACCAGACCGCCTCGTTATCTGCCTTGGTCACCATGCCGACCATAACCAGGTTGTCATGGCGATGGTGACTAGCAGTCGTCTGAGAGAGATTGTTTGTTGATTAGCGGAGATGACTGCGTACATTGCATACAGTTTTCTGGTCATGTTGGATTCTCGGCAAGGTTGAAAAACAAACTGTCTTTCATACATGTACACGTACTATTCCCCAATCTGTACGAAAGCAAAGTCCACATTCACTATGAAGCCCACAATTGAATGCAAAGTGAATTTTCAAGACAAACAATTAGTGCGAACTATTTTCCGATTGTGACGCAAGAAAATCTAGCAAAGTACACATTTAGTCTGAAGCCCACAAATGAATGCAAAGTGAATTTTCGAGACAAACAATTAGTGTGTACTCTTTTCCCAATTGTAACGAAAGAAAATTTAGCAAACTACACATTTAGTATGAAGCCCACAAATGAATACGTGAATTTTGTCGAGACAAACAATTAGTGCATACTGTTTTCCGATTGTGATGCAAGAGAATTTCGCAAAGTACACGTGTAGTCTGTAGCCCACAAATACATGCAAAGTGAATTATCGCGACAAACAATTAGTGCGTACTGTTTTCCAATTGTAACGCAAGAAAATTTAGCAAAGTACGCATTTAGTCTGAAGCCCACAATTGAATGCAACGTGAATTTTCGAGACAAACAATTAGTGCATACTATTTTTCCCGATTGTGGCGCAAGAAAATTTGTTTCACTTTCTGCAAGCCAAGTGAAGTATGAACCGGGCTTTAAGATTAAAGTAAGAGGGGCATAATTTGGACTATCTGTTTTGATTTTGGCTGCAATAATGTACTAATAAATAGTTCATTCACATAACGGGTGGGCACAACGTTGGTAAGACTGAAAATCTAAATGTTCACAGATTCGCACATTTTGTACAGCCATGGTATAGACCTAAAGATGATCCTATTGGAAAACTTCCCTCGAAACACTGTTGCTTGAAATGCGACTGTTTTAGAAAAAAAAGGAAAAAACATTAATGTTGATCTCCGAGTCCAAAACCTGATGTTTGAAAACTGTGAAAAGTCTGAAAACACATAACAGGATTTTTCACTGTTTTTTTGTGCCTCAGTCATATCAGATGACAGCGTTAGCCTACGTTTTCACAGGTTTATTTCATGTTGGGTCAGATCAAGTGCGAAGACTGGCCTTTGACAAAATTTACCAATGTTCAGTGGTGTAACCAGACGTTCTCCTTTTTTTTGGGGGGGGGAGGGGTGGCGGGAGCAATGAAAATCTGGGGGCCTATTTAATGTATCAAATCATTTTCTCAAATATTTTATTTTTATTTTATTTATTTATTTATTTATTTATTTATTTATTTATTTATTTATTTATTTATTTATTTTTTTATTTTATTTTTTTTTTGGGGGGTGGCCAAGAGGGAGGGCAGGGTTTCCGAGTGGAGGGGGTTCCTGCCCCAGCCTCCCCTAGTTACGCCAATTCTATGTTGTCCACATATTCTAAAGGGAAAATACATCATTGGGTTTTGGAGGAGAGGAAATTATTCCCAATCCTCTACTTTTCAATTCAGAAAAAAACACCAAAAAATCTGTGAGCATTTCATCATATTAAACAATGAGTACGCTCCTCTTGCTCACACCTCTTAAGACTGCTGTGGCCCGATACTTCACGGCCGCAACGGAGACGATGTTTCAGTGAAAACAACATTAAACTGCTCGTCGTTTTTTTAAAGGAATTTTTCTTTCGTTCACGTTCATACTAGGCTTATTTTAATTGCGTCAATCAAAATAAACAAGGGCTATTTGGATGGTCTTAAAAAAAACCAATTTTCTCCACTTTGATAGTATTTGAGACAGAAAATATGTTTCTCTGGAGGAATGGTACCAGTACGAACTTTATAATCAGTGCTCAAGCTAAAAAGAGTCAAAATAATGTTAAAAAACTTCATCAATCGATAATTACCAATTTTTTTTTTTACATGTCAAGTTTTGTAAATTGTGTGCAACTTGGGCACCCTACATGTATTTCTACATAGTTACAATTTTGGCTTTTGCCTGATTACATGTCATAGGATACATGACATACAGCTACCCATGCACTACATGTAGTGTATCTAGCCAATAAAAAGGCTGTTGAAAAAACAAATCAGCAAACAAAACTTGAAATTCCATTTCCAATGAATGTAACAAAAACTTTTTTAAAGAAGGAAAGAAGAAGAAGACAACAAAAAAAAGATTGACATTTTTATAACATGTTAATTTTTGCATTGGGGATAAAGAATATTAGTTGCAATTTTCACCGATACACCGATGTGTGTTAAGCACTGTATACTCAGTACTTTCCCGAGTCCTGTGAAAAAATATTTTCCTCGGGTGGGATTTGAACCCACGAACCCCGCCATTCGAGAGCAGATGTCTTACCAACTAGACTACCGAGACTGCCCGGTAACTAGAGGCAGTTTGAATCCTATCAGCAGCGGGTACCGAAACCATTATAATGGATACTGACATTTTTTAAATATTGATTATTCTTGAACGACCCCTAACGTATACAATTCTGGTTGACTCACCACAAAAAAAATGAAACAAACGACAGAGGCCTAACAAGGCATAAAAACAAACGCTTCAGAAAAGTCTTTTGCGGGCTAACTACTATAAAAGTGAACCAATCTTTTTTTCAAGAGAACATAAATTTTAACCAAATTATTTAGAAAAAGGAAGACATAATTTACTTCCATCTTCCGCATTATTATAATTTAATGTATGTGAATTTAGTATTTTGCTCCTTCTTCTAAATCCTTCTCCACCTGAGTGATTCTATTACGATAATTTGTACGGTACGTGTGTGTTGTGTTGTCATTTAGCCTTTGAGAAAGACTCTACCAGGGGACGAAACGTGAGGCCATTAACCATATTTGCATTTATACCATACAATTTACATGTAGATCATTTTGGCTGGTTTAAACAGTTTGCAATCAGCTCATTTTCTTGTTTATATTTTAGTATCATCAGTAGAATTTCTGTTCTATGTTGTAAACACAAAAATACACATTCCCTTTCAATTCTCGTCTGTCTCATTGCAGGCAGGCAGGACCAGTTGCAGCAATGGTTTTTTATTTACCCATGACCTCATGGAGTTCATTTTATTACCCTATCCCCTTACTACCGGGGCAAATTCAACATGAGCTGTATGGTATACATTGAATTTACATCAACAAAATTTAATGTACATGTACACTTTTAATGGACACAATGTACATAAAGTACAATATACAATATGAGGCACTTTACTTATGAAGTATTACCATGGGCTCTTTGTCACCATAATGATAGCTGGGGATGTCTGGTATCTTTTGGGTGTGGGGAGGGGGGTGGGGGGTGGCTGGGGTCACTTGGTCTTGTGGACCATTGTGGCAGAGCGGTCTAGTACACCAAACTCAACTTCTGGTGCTGTTCCGTACCCAGTTCTCGCACTTGTGTCCTTGAGCAAAACACTTAACCATAATGGCTTCTTCCTTCTTCATTACCAACTAGTGCTAGGGAAAACCTCAGGTGCTAATATACATTGTAAATGGATCTCTTCATTCAAAGGGGTCACTTAATTCTCTTAATTAGCAGAGCGGTTAAGAGCACCGGACTCAAGCTCCGGTGTTTCTGATCAGCAGAGTGTGGGTTCGAGTCTCGGTCTTGACACTTGTGTCCTTAAGCAAGACACTTAACCATTATTGCTTCGTCCTTCGGATGGGACGTTAAGCCGTTGGTCCCGTGTGTTGTGTAATGCATGTAAAAGAACCCATTAAGAGAAGGGGTTTGCCGCGATGTTTCTGGCATGGTCTGGCAGCAATATGCGCCACCTCACCTTGTATCCTTTTCAAGGTGTTGTATTATGATTGCTTCGTCTCATAAAGTCATTCTTAACAAGCTACACCAGATTTGATCATTCGGCGCCAGGAGTGTCATTATAAATGTATACTAATATTATTATTAAAGTTTGCTCTGCCTACATGTACCTGTCATAAAAAATGATGAGTGCTTTCAGACACCTGTTGGTTGTGATAAAGCACTATATAAGAACTGCGCATTATTGATATTAATATCATTATTTCCGATGCAATGGTCTTCACTACAACTTAAAAATGCCCAACTAGGGATTTTCAAAATACTGTCAACATGTCACATGGTTTCCACAAATTTAATGAACTTATGTCACCCACTCTAGGCATATGAAACTTATCAGACTCCAAACATTGGTGTGGTGAGATATCATTTTTCTTTATTTAAACAGTTTGCTTTTAGTATTGTTTATTCTAATAATCAATTTTATTATTATTATTCGTTATTAGTTTCATATGTTTTTACTGCACACTGCCGTGCACGGTGAATAGCCTAGGTTGGAATCAGCACATTCTAAATAAAATTTATTATTATTATTTATTTAATTTTATTGCTATACCACAGAGTGGAGCCCTTTATTGGATTTGGAACGGCTCCTAATCACCAAGGATCCCCCGGTCTTAGTATTTAGGGTTTTATAAAAATGTTTATAAACTACGAGATTTCTTGGTTTGGGTAGTGTCGTGGCCGAGCGGTCTAGTGCACCTGATTCAAGTTCAGGTGGTTAAGTCACCGGGGTGTGGGTTCAAATCCGTTCATGACACTTGCGTCCTTGAGCAAGACACTTACATACAAACTTTCTCTTCACCCAGGAGTAAATGGGTACCTGTGAGGGCAGAGATGGTTCATGTAGTTGATTTAGCTTCTCGTCACACTTACTGGCAGTACAGGCTCAAGGAGCCAAGACGGTTTCACACTTTGTCCTGGGGCCTACTTGCCCAAGGGTGACCTTCAATCCTCCACTCTTATGTCACTCCACACCAACATGTTTGGACTTAAAGGGCCCATGAAGAGGTATTTTGTCACATTACATTTTTGTGGCTTAATATACAGTTTGAAATTAACAAAACATAACATTGACTATTTTGAAGTGTTTGTTATGCGTTAATACACTTCAACAGAGCCCCGAAAATGTGTGTCATTTGATTGCGCAATGATTTGTGACGTAGACTGTGGTCAAACGTTTCAAAGACAGCTCTGGTGTCGAGTGGTCAAAAATGCATTGTGTGTTATTGTCACACACATGGCCCTGGTCAGCCGGTGTGGCAGTCTTGGGTTTCCGGCGTGCTCAGTTTTCCGAATGACCAAATATGGTACAATGACGTCATGCCATGTCTGCGCACAGCAGAAAAAAGTCGTCAGTTTCAGTGCCGTGCTGAGTCGTATGTGTCAGGATCGCATGCATGGGATCGGATCAGGTGAAGGATCACGCTGAAGCTGTCATGGCGGCCTCCTCGATCAAAGGACGTGCGGATCGTTTTAACGAATTTGTGTGAAGAATGCCAAAATTATCCGCTACTTAGACTGCGGTCTGTATTCAGACGGGTCGACGGATGGACAGAAGAGGCTGGTTCGTTACCAAGCCAAAAATTATTTATATGATGAGGCCAGTAAGTACGCATGTTTCATGACCACACTGACATAGTATAGTAATAGTAATGAGTACAAGTAGTATAATATTATAGCTAGCTGTATTGAGTGTGACAAGTTCCCATCCACTGCACTGCTGCACAAGTGGTCCTATTTTAGTACAGTTAGACTTGGCTTTTAATGCAATAGAATAGTCGTCTATATGTGTCTATTAAAGCATTGAGGAATGGTAGAACGTTAGAAATGTTCCTTTTTCCATACATAGAAAAAGCATGCGAGAGTGGTAGAACTGTGTGATGTACTCTCTGCCTGGTCATGCTGGTACTCCTGCTAGTTTATAGTGGTACTACTGCTAGTTTTTAGTCAGTACAAACGTTAGTACTAGTACAGTACTAGCATGGAGGAAGGAAGCCCCCGTACTACGCATGTACCCCTAGAACTATGAGGTTCGTTCCGCTATCGTCTCATAGCGGAACGAACCTCGTAGTTCTAGGAGTACTACGCATGTACGTAGTGGCATTAGCCAGGATTTTTTCCCTTGGGGGGGGGGGGGGGGGGGGGGTTGCAATGCTTTTTAGTGATGGGATAGGGGGATCTGTCAGGGGCATGTTCCCCCAGCCCCCCCCCCCCCCCCAAGCTGGATGTGTCATATTTGAAAGACGTTATACCACCCAAACTGCTGGATATACTATAGCCTAAAATCGTCATACGTCCAATTTCATACTTATTTATATTATTTTAATAATACTTTTTAGTTGTGATATTAGATAATATTACTTAAGAATTAAAATCTAAATTTTTAACCTTATGTTCATGCTCTCTCAGTGACTGTCAAAGGCTACGATTATTGCAATAAAGAGTTGTTTGTTTTGTTTTTTTATTTTTTTTATTTTAGAGGCCATTGGTTTGAATTTTTTTCAATTTCTTTCTTGTGTTATATTTAATACATCAATATTTTCACGGATTTCAGGCTTGTTTTTAAAGATTACTCATAAGAAATTTTCTAAGGGCCCAAGATGATTAGAAACTATCTGTTCTTTTCCTTAGGAAATGAGTTGTACTACACAGGTAACAAGCCAGGTATCAAGAAGAAGGTTGTCATGCAAGAGGATGAAGCCTTAGATCTGATGAAGCACTACCATTCTTCAGTGACTGGAGGACATAGTGGCATAAATGCAACACTGTCCAAAATTTCCATGTATTATACATGGAATGGAATAAAGCAGGATGTCGTGGAGTTTGTGACCTCATTTGACCTTTACCTCAGGTCGGAACAGGAAGTTAAAGCATAGAGCAAGGACTTGCTCTATGGTTAAAGTAACAAATGATGTTATTTGGGGCTCTAGAGCCTAAATGAGTGAAAATATGAACAAACCTTCAATGAATTATATTTTCTTTTGCGCACACGAGCATTCCAGAAATGTAATATGTGACGTTAGAGCTACGTCACAACGAATTTGGTACACAAGTCAAAATAAAAACTTAATTTATTTGCTATCAAAAGTTTAACCTTGTAGGGACTTGAAACTTACTATATACCTGGACCATAGTGTGTACATGACAAAGAAATTCTTTTTGAATAATGACGTCAATGATGACGTCATTCATTACATTAAATTGAAGTTTTATATTAAAAAAGTCATATACATACATGATCTTTACACAATATGAAAGGTCATGAAGTATTAAATAAATCTTACACATGGGTGTGCCCCCATTTGAACTTCAATTTCGGTCGAAACCAACATTGTTAAAGGGCCTATGAAGAGCAATTTTTATCAAATGTCCATGCTTAAGGACAGTTTAAGGAAAATTAAAAATACTTTTTTGTACTGAAATTAAGGGTTAATGTACTAATTGAATTTTCAAAAATGACATGTCTCAAACTGATTACCTGAGGGCTCTATTGTGTGACTCATAATATGAACAAAGTCTCACAGCAGCATTCAAAATGTGCAAATCCAAATCCCAAATTTTGCAAAAGAAAACAGCGGTCACCCCAAAATATGTACTGGCAAGTTTAAACACTCAGCAATAAGACCAAATATTAGTGGAGTTGCCATTTGCAAAACAACAAAAATCTGCAATTTTGTGTGCACAAACCAACCATGATGTTGCAACTTTGCCTTCGATGACATCACACCTTTGCCCATAAATATGCAAAATTCAATTTGCATGAAACACAAAATCTAGAAAAAAAGTGTAAAAATGCCCCAAATTTGGCAATCAAAATGTAATATTATTTTATCAGAATGAATGTAGAGTTGTTTCAAGTAATAAAAAATCCTTGTTCATTGGCCCTTTAAACTCAAACGGATTATTTTTGGTTTGTTATTTTTTTTACGTTACAAGACTCTAACCTCAAATTAATCCTCTCCCCTCCTTGTATACCCCCCCCCCCCCCACTTTGTGAAATCGAATTCTGAAAAGATTAGGAATTTTATAATCTTTGCCTTATAGAGCCAGTGCATTCTGTTGCTGGGATTTTTTATATTGCTTCTAAAATAAAACTTTATTGTTTTATTTTATTTCATTTTGTTTTATTATATTTTTATTTTATTTTTATTGTTTTATTTTATTTCATTTTTTTTATTATATTTTTATTTATTTTGATTTTATTTTTGTAGATTTTTTGTTTATATTTTTTTATGCAGATTTGTACTTGGTATGAAATAAAACTTGTGATTTTCAATTTGATACAATGGCTTCTGTTTATTTGTACTGTGTATTTTCAAGTGTACTGCAACATCTGATATTTTAAGTATTACTCAGTGTGTTGTAATGGGCACTTTACATTTTATGTATGAAATCTGCCACGAAAAAAATGTGTCAATATTACTATTATGAAGAAAAAACCCAACAATCAACAATGAGTCACGTCGGGTTGGACATTGAGCGTTTTATTTTTTTATCACATGAAAAAAATACTTCCTTGATATGATACACCTGATACAACCAGAAAAGGGGGTTCGTTTTTAATACGAGGAATAAGTTTTGTTTTCACATTTTGCACACAAAGTTTAAGAAAGGACTGACTGCGAAGAAGTGTAACCTGGGTAAACTTGAACCCATGGACACGTACAAATACGGGCTAAGAGAATGTGGTGGTGCGGAGAATAATCGTACGATTAGTGCCATGTTGTCACCCGGAAATCCAAGCACGCCGGAATACTGAGACCATGATGCCCACGTGCTGAAATGCCCGGCTACGTCATCCGGAAAACTGAGCACGCCGGAAACCTGAGACCGCGACACCGGTCAACTGGCTACGGCACAGATTTTATGTTAATGAGGAAGGGTGGGTGGAGTGCGGCTATCCCCTAATTTTAGAAACTGTTATTTCTACGGCAAATAGGCATGTAAAAAATTGTTTAAAAAATAATAATATACTATGATAGGCATACTTCCTTTTTTAACCAATAAAAAAAATTAATTAATGGGACCTTTAAATCAGATTGATATGCCTGGCCAAGTGATTTACTTGGGCCTACAGTCCCCCATCCTCCGCAATCAGACAACTTCATGGAGAGGATTTGTGAGAATTTGGAAGGGTTAAGATTTTAAAGCCCCAGCTCAACACCTTGGTAAGAAAAACATAAATGTTCACAGATTTACAACTTACACGGCATAAAGATAATGATGGTAGAAAACTTTCCTTGAAATATTTCTGCCTGAAGTGTTATCGTATTTAAATAGTAAATGAAATAAGATAAAAAATTAGTTTTCGTCTCAGTGAGATGAAAACTCTGCTTGTAAGAATGCGTACAAAGTACTTAATGTATTTTTACCGTGTTCTCAAAAAATGCAACAACGAAATGAGCTGACATTTTCACAGGCTGGTTTTATATCTTGACTTGTGCAAAGAATGTTGAGCTGGGGCTTTAAGATAAGAAACAAATGGCCCTCTGATCGAAAATTTGCGCGCACCATGAGCATCGAAAACCGGCAGGCACCAACGCTACAAAATGTTCATTTATGAAAAACGGCAGACACCATCGCTACAAAATGTTCATTATTGAAAACCGGCAGGCACCAACGCTACAAAATGTTCATTATTGAAAACTGGCAGGCACCAACACTACAAAATGTTCATTATTGAAAACTGGCAGGCACCAACGCTACAAAATGTTCATTATTGAAAACCAGCAGGCACCAACGCTACAAAATGTTCATTATTGAAAACCGGCAGGCACCAACGCTACAAAATGTTCATTATTGAAA
This sequence comes from Marthasterias glacialis, assembly GCA_911728455.2. Classification (NCBI taxonomy): domain Eukaryota; kingdom Metazoa; phylum Echinodermata; class Asteroidea; order Forcipulatida; family Asteriidae; genus Marthasterias; species Marthasterias glacialis. The sequence continues at coordinate 19,251,255 of OU452224.1, forward strand.
ACCGGCAGGCACCAACGCTACAAAATGTTCATTATTGAAAACCGGCAGACACCAACGCTACAAAATGTTCATTTATGAAAACCGGCAGACAACGCTACAAAATGTTCATTATTGAAAACCGGCAGACACCAACGCTACAAAATGTTCATTATTGAAAACCGGCAGGCACCAACGCTACAAAATGTTCATTATTGAAAACCGGCAGGCACCAACGTTACAAAATGTTCATTATTGAAATGTTCATCTTTAATAATATTTACAAGAGGGATTTGGAAGGGATAGGGCCAAATACTCACCATCCGATTGATTCCCTCGATATATGGACCAGCCTACTTCTGCGACCAGGAGGATGGGCGAGATACGTCGGCTGTCCTGGTAATGATACTGTTTCGGAATGGCATCCTTTAGGTACACGCTCATATGAGGGCTCGCATTGTAAAACTGTCTGTAGATCAGTTCAGTATCACTCTCTGTGGCAAATAGAACACATCGGACACACTTTAGTTCATCATGTACACTGAAGCTACCGTTTCAACTGGAAACAGTACAGGCAGCGACGTACATGGAGCCAGGATTGTTTTACTTGGGGGGAGGGGTGGGCAAAGGGGGCGCGATGCTTTTCAATGTCCAGGGGCCTTTTTTAAAAAATGGATCACATGTATTTGGGATTTTTTCAGGGGGGGCACCTGGGGGGGGGCTGGAAAATAATGGGGGGCATGTGCCCCGCCCCAAGGCCCCCTAGTGGCTACAATGCTGAATACAGGGCTATGGTTTTTATACTACACTGGTAACACAGACTGCCACAGAGTACCATACCTTCTAGGCTAGCATTGGGTGCATGGGTTTCTTCTGTTTGTACAGGTGGATTTATGTGAGAGCCCCATGGCTTGTGTACAGTGGACTTAAAGTCTCCACAGTCTCCTGTGGCATTTTGTGGCCAAACAGCCTGTTGGGCAGGAGACTGCACCGATATAACCGTGATGTTCGGGGATGAGAGTGGATGAAAATGAAAAATCCACAAAACACCAGTGAAGGGTTTGGTGGCTACCAACCACGCCATAACCCGTATCAATGACAGCATTCTGTGCTTAAATGTAGATGGGGCAAGCACCTTGGTAAAGTCAAAATACAGTACAAGTACTGTGTTAAGGTTTTACAAGGGCCTGGATGTATGTAAATGACATTTGAAAAACTTTTTATTTTATTTAGTAAAACATTTTTTTTTGGACAACAATTGGCCTAACTTTGTAAAGTCCGGAAATCTGGAAGAATCTCCCCCCTGGATGCTGCACAAATAATATCCCATGATGCACAAACTGATCCTCGTAAAAATATTTTCGATAAGTTGCATGCAGTTGAATAAAAATCCCCCAAGGCGATAAGAAAAAAGGTTTTATCACGTTAAAACACGACTGGGATATTTCAATTTTATGAGTATTATTATGGTCGTACATGTACATGTACGCTGATGACATGAATTACCTTCATGCGGCCAGATACCAAATACTGGATTATTGTCCGTGAAACGATAGAGAGACGGGTCCACAAAGTCATCCAACTGTGTAAAATTTCTCTTTGAAACTTCAGCCATTCCGTGGTCAGACGTTATGATAACATCGACCCTGTCTTCAAGACCGGCTTTTCGTAACGATTCCATCAGGTAACCGACGGTATCGTCACACATTCGGATTACCGCATCCATCTTGGGGGAATCCGGACCGAATATGTGCCCAGAATGATCCGGCTCGTGGAAATACAACAATCCAAGATTGATTGATCCGTTCCTAAAGAGTTCTGTTATAATGTCGACGCGTGCGTCAAACGGAAACGATTGGTTATATGTAGGCAGTCTGTACGTGGGATAAAAGTTATGGATTTTGACTTCCATTCCTGGCCACATAATCACCCCGCTCTCTCCCCCCTCTATCTCGTTCGTCACCCACACGGGCTCACCACCTTCCCACCATTTTGATTCTTTCCCCATGAAGAAAGTTTCGTTCCACACTGGATCATACATAGAATTACCCACGAGGCCGTGCGTCTCCTCGTAACGACCGGTCACAATGGTGTAGTGGTTTGGAAATGTCTTGGACGTGAAAACGTCGTACACGTATTTAGCCTTGACGCCGTCCTTGATGAGAGTGTCAAAATTGGGGGTGGCAGTCCGGTCTAGATAATCCCATCTGAATCCATCGAAAGAGACCAACAAAACGAGAGGGCCCGCTTGTGGGACCCGAGCTACCCTCGGCGATATCTGCTGAGATGGTGATACGGCACATATGACAAGCAGTAAGACAAGATGCAGAAATAGTTGACTAAGTGCCATTACTGTGTTGTATTCCGACCGCTTTGCCATGCTGAGCATTTCACAGCGCGGGGGGGGGGGGGGGGGGGAGGTGTCAGTCTTGGTTACTGCGTCTGATCCTTTAAGATCCTACTTCTAATGAGGTTGCCTCAGTTTCTCTCTTCACTGTAGAATAAATGCAAAAAATGGAAGTTATTTCATTGATATGTATTAACAGTAGATACTTTGTTTTGTAATAAATATAGAGCTAAATACACTGGCTAGAACGCCAACACTTGATTCCAGATTTTTTTTTTTTATAAAACGAAAAAATTAAATCATTTTTAAACATAGTTAAAAGGTTCCAGCAAAAAATACACTCGTGAACATGAATGCAGAGTGTGCCATTTGTTAACAAGTTCTGTTCAACCCTGACTCCTATCATTATCAATGATGAATTACTAAACAATTGGGCCCAATTTCATAAAGCCTGTAAGCAGACGTTTTCTGCTTACAGAGCGGCCATTAGCAGAATTTTTATTTCATACAATACTGCTAACCATAAGCAAAGGAAAAGGCAGGCTAACCTGCGGGTACTTTCTGTAACTTATTAGCATATGAGTGACACAACAATGAAAAATGTACAAAACAACTGGGCCCAATTTCATAAAGCCTGTAAGCAGACGTTTTCTGCTTACAGAGCGGCCATTAGCAGAACTGTTATTTCATACAACCATAAGCAAAGGAAAAGGCACGCTAACCTGCCGGCGGTTTCTGTAAGCAGATGAGCGACACAACAGCTTGCAATATCCACTGTGAACGCGCACAAGGGATGTCAAATCTTCTCGATCGTTTATAGCTTACCCATGTTTTTCTGCTAAGTAAAAGTAAGTAAGCACAAAAATGTGCTTACCGGTATACCACTTGATGAAATTGGGCCCTGGTTCTGGCATGTCTGGTGCAAACCCTAACTCCCTTGCATGATTTACTAGGAATCAGGATCCTTCCCCACTCTAACAAATTCCAACAATGGGTAACTCAACACCCAAACTGTGGTGCTCTGATTATGGTGATAAAAACTGGTATGCCTGAACGGTGAACGCATGTAATTGCAAAGCATGATCAGTTTACTCATGCAGTCCTCAGTCCAACAGAATCCAACAAAACCTGCTGTTTGAGTTTGATGGAATAGGGACTGCATAATCTCCTCGTGAGCAGGATGTAAACATGCTGGCACCGCTGGCACTTAATAACATTAACAACTTACATTTTGTAGTGTGCACAATGTCAGAAGCTGGCAGTTGCAGAACATCGGAATGTCACTCTGGCTGTCTGGAAGAACACTAGGTCGTAAACAACAACAACAGAGATCTGACCCTGACTCGGGCTTTGCTCCATCCAGGCGAAGGTACCTGCGTGATGCACCGATGATGTGTCACGTTTTCTCACTGATCCGATTGTAAACAATACAAAGCCTGTCGATACACTACACTGGCATAATATTAATATATTATTATGATTGCTAGCTAGACACTTTCCACAGATCCATCCACTACACCAGCCAGTCGAATGGATTGCGTACTCTGTTCTTTATTCGCAATACATTGCCAACAGAGGGCGCTATCGAAATAAAGACAACATAAAGAGCCGCGTCCAGCTCATACAGCTCTATGGTCCAGCTGCATATGGGTATTGTTCCCCTCGACATTCCCCTATCCTGTTGGAAAGTGTGAGTATCAAGAACGGTTTTTCAGTACTACGAATAGCAATGAAAATAATAATCAAAGGATGTGAAAAGAAACTTACATACACAATCAAGACCTTACTGGGTGGGGTCCGGGCCCGCTCAGAGGTCTTTGTATCTCCTATAAAAAACAATTAGAAGTAGTCCAGGAGTGCTTAATTACCTTATGCCCCTAGATGCCCCCATCAATCACATAAGTGATTGCTCCCCCAGTCTCTCAATGGCCACCACCGGAAACAGCTTCAAATTTCCCACACTCCAGTAACATCATGATAATTGGCTGGAGACTGTCAGAGCAAACCTGTGGCTGGGCAATAATTACTTTTCCAAACACCCCACCCCCTACACCCCACCCTCATACACCATACCACCCGATCTCCCAAGTCATCTTTGACCTATGTTGTTTTCTAATGCCGTGCGTCCCTCATAGATATAAGCATGCCGGCTTTACAAATACAACAAATATGATATGGATAAACAAATCACATTCAAAAAGAACAAATTACACCTATCTTGGAAGTTGTCCTAGTAAATATCAAACCTTACAGAAAAACTTCCTGGAAGATGTATCTTGCTCCTCATTACTTTTCCCAACATATCCCACCAACTACCAACCACACACCACTCTTCCATCCCCCTCCCCCTCCCCATTAGTCCATATTTAAAACGATATGACTCCAAAGGTTTCAAAATAGCCCGTCACATAGTGCCTCTCATCCTCCAGAGATTGCACCAAACTAAAAAATAAAGGTATTTGAAACATTTTGAGTGCGAAATTTCATTTTCTGACTGTTTTAAGGCCACACACCCGAAAAAAAAAACTATTTGAAGCACACGCTTTCAAAAAAACAACTGACTTTGTGGCTATACTGTCTTCCCTGTTCACAATCTCTCTGCATGCTACATGTATGATTTCGCTCTTCCCTCTCAAACAATAAAACTTTATTGTTTTATTAGGTGTTCGGCTTTTAGCCGAAAACCTATTGTTATTGTTAAGTTTTTTTTTAGGTGTTCGGCCAACAGCCGAACAACTATTGTTATTGTTCTGTTTTTTTAGGTGTTCGGCCAACAGCCGAACAACTATTGTTATTGTTCTGTTTTTTTTTTTTTTTTTTTTTTTTTTTTTTTTTTTTTTTTTTTTCCTCGTGTTCTTATTTCCCTGCGAACCTTCTCCAGCAATTTTAAACAAAAGTAAAGCTTGTACAAATTTAAAACTTACTGTGTACATAGGCAATAGTGAGTAGATGAAACCGCCACTTTTTTGGAATGATGACGTCATTGATGACGTCATGACAAGGTTTTTAATGTTGAAAAATGACCATTTGCTTGTTGCTGTATCTCAACGAATATACAAGCTATGATGTTCATACTTAGGCATCAAATAGATAAAGACTTGGACAACATTTGAAAAGTTAACGCTAAAATCGTACAACCTTAACTTCCGGGTCGTTACCCTGGGTCAAAGTTCGCCTCCGTGTTTTTTCATCAAAAAACAACTTTCAACCTTATCTACGGAATAACTCAAGATTGAGATTGATTTGAACGTTGAAACTCAACCGATAGGTGAACCTTGGTATCAAGACACCATAGACCTAACTACGTCATAATGACGTCATCGGGCATTAAATCACAATGAATCAAAGTTTAAAATTTGTAAAACTCACATGGCGCGAATTTTTAGGGGAATACCCAACAGCGCTCTCTTTGGTCCAACGAAAGAGGGCGCTATTGGGAATAAAGATTTTAGAAACATTGAGCGCTATGTGCAGAGCGGGAAATCGCAATAGTTGAGTAATAACGTCTCGCACCAAAACCACCACTTTTTGGACTGATGACGTCATTGATGACATAAAACCGAAAAACCTGATGCCAAAGTAACAAAAACATAAACATTTGTCAAGTAACGAGAGTTGGTACAAAGTGTGGTACAAGTTTAACTATAAAAACCAAACATTGTATACAACTTCATCTTTTTATGTTCAATGTTTTTGAACTACGTCATTATGTAACGTTCAACTGAACACCGTATTTTTGTAATAAACAAAAATTCTATGTCTAGTTTTTTTTTTTTTTAGGTGTTCGGCATTGAGCCGAAAACCTATTGTTATTGTTAAGTTTTTTAGGTGTTCGGCATTGAGCCGAAAACCTATTGTTATTGTTAAGTTTTTTTTTTTTTTTTTTTTTCCTCGTATTCTTATCAGCGAACCTTCTCCGTCGATTTTTAACAAAAGTAAAGCTTATATGAACTTGAAACTTATCAGGAACATGAACCATAGTTAGTAGATGAAACCGCAACTTTTTTAGAATGATGACGTCATTGATGACGTCATTATGCTAAATAAACCATTAATAATTAGAAAATTCATATCTTGAGAACCAGAAAAGCTACGTACGAGATTCTTTCAAAACATAAAAGTTCTTGTAATGACCTTTAATTGTCGTGCACAACTTGACCTCATTTGACCTTTACTTCCGGTCGAAACCGGAAGTTCAAAATTTCAAAAAATCATATCTCAAGAACTGCTAATGATATTGTCAAAATTTGAATGACAGTTTGAAGATCGGTTAGCCTGCTAAAACTTTTGCACAGACATAATACCAGTTTGACATTGTCTTCTGGCCGTAAAAGATGACGTCATGATTGCGTCATTATATTAAATCAACGTTTAATATTTAAAAAATCCATATCTGAAGAACCGTATATGTTACATACAAGATCTTTGCACCATATGAAAGCTTTTCGATTACTCTACAAATCTTACACAGTGTGTGACCCCATTTGACCTTGACTTCCGGTCGAAACCGGAAGTTAAAATGTCATTTTTCCAAAAAATCCTATTTCAATAAAAAAACAGGCTATAGTAATAACCATTACTTCATCTGCAAACACTTTAACCAGTCTACATGTCTTACAGAAAGTGTGACCCCATTTGACCTTTACTTCCGGACGAAACCGGAAGTTGAAGTTAACATATAAAAAGATTCATAGGTCATTAACTAAACGAGGTACAGTCTTGAAACTTACTATTACCTTCAACTTTACTGTGCAGTAAACTGCACTGTTTTTTCTGGATGATGACGTCATCGATGACGTCATTACAATAAATCAACGTTTAATATTTCAAAAATTCATATCTGAAGAACCGTAAATGATACATACAAGATCTTTGCACCATATAAAAGATCTTCAATTACTCTGCACATCTTACACAGTTTGTGACCCCATTTGACCTTGACTTCCGGTCGAAAGAGGAAGTTGAAATTTTATTTTTCAAAAAGATTATTTTTCAATAACAAAACAGAATTCATTAATAATCATTACTTCATCTGAAAGCTCGTTAACCATTCTAAATATTGTGTTGAAGATGTGACCCTATTTGACCCTTACTTCCGGTTAAATAATTTGAAAAATCATATCTTCAAAACCATAGCTACGTCACAACGAAATTGTTACACGAGGTCGAAAAAAAATTATTTTGCTATCTCAAAAACTAAAGCATCTACGGACTTGATACTTACTACATACTTAGACCACAGTGTGTATATGACAAAGCAAAATTTTGGGAATGATGACGTCATCGATGACGTCATTACATTAAATTGAAGTTTTATACTAAAATAATCATATCTTAAGAATAATACATGCTACATACATGATCTTTACACCATATGAAAGGTCTTGAAGTACTAAACAAATCTTACACAGAGTGTGACCCCATTTGACCTTCACTTCCGGTCGAAACCGGAAGTAGTAGTTTTGTTATGAAACATCGATTCTGAATTACGTAAATTTGTATATTAATTGTATAACTTAATTTTAAAGCCCCTCGACGATTCTACAAATATTTACAAAGTGTGACGTCATTTGACCTTCACTTCCGGTCGAAACCGGAAGTATAAGTTTGTACTACAAAAATATGTACCTTATTAATGAAACGTGGTACATTAATAATCGTTACATCAATTTAAAGCTCTTTGACAATTCTAGATACCATGCACAAGGTGTGACCCCATTTGACCTTTAGTTCCTGTCAAACCGGAAGTTGAAGTTTCATATGACAAACCTTCATGAATAAAGATAAAAAAGTACAACTAAATATTTCGCCCGTCAGCATAGCACAAATAGACAAGAAACGTGCACACAATATTGACCTTAAAATTTTCAATTACGTAATTAAGCCGAACACCGTGAGTTTGTCCACAAACTCTAAATCTCTAGTTTTTTTTTTTTTTTTTCCTCGTATTCTTATCAGCGAACCTTCTCCGTCGATTTTTAACAAAAGTAAAGCTTATATGAACTTGAAACTTATCAGGAACATGAACCATAGTTAGTAGATGAAACCGCAACTTTTTTAGAATGATGACGTCATTGATGACGTCATTATGCTAAATAAACCATTAATAATTAGAAAATTCATATCTTGAGAACCAGAAAAGCTACGTACGAGATTCTTTCAAAACATAAAAGTTCTTGTAATGACCTTTAATTGTCGTGCAGAGCTTGACCTCATTTGACCTTTACTTCCGGTCGAAACCGGAAGTTCAAAATTTCAAAAAATCATATCTCAAGAACTGCTAATGATATTGTCAAAATTTGAATGACTGTTTGAAGATCGGTTAGCCTGCTCAAACTTTTGCACAGACATAATACCAGTTTGACATTGTCTTCTGGCCGTAAAAGATGACGTCATTGATTGCGTCATTATATTAAATCAACGTTTAATATTTAAAAAATCCATATCTGAAGAACCGTATATGTTACATACAAGATCTTTGCACCATATGAAAGCTTTTCGATTACTCTACAAATCTTACACAGTGTGTGACCCCATTTGACCTTGACTTCCGGTCGAAACCGGAAGTTAAAATGTCATTTTTCCAAAAAATCCTATTTCAATAAAAAACAGGCTATAGTAATAACCATTACTTCATCTGCAAACACTTTAACCAGTCTACATGTCTTACAGAAAGTGTGACCCCATTTGACCTTTACTTCCGGTCGAAACCGGAAGTTGAAGTTAACATATAAAAAGATTCATAGGTCATTAACTAAACGAGGTACAGTCTTGAAACTTACTATTACCTTCAACTTTACTGTGCAGTAAACTGCACTGTTTTTTCTGGATGATGACGTCATCGATGACGTCATTACAATAAATCAACGTTTAATATTTCAAAAATTCATATCTGAAGAACCGTAAATGATACATACAAGATCTTTGCACCATATCAAAGATCTTCAATTACTCTGCACATCTTACACAGTTTGTGACCCCATTTGACCTTGACTTCCGGTCGAAAGAGGAAGTTGAAATTTTATTTTTCAAAAAGATTATTTTTCAATAACAAAACAGAATTCATTAATAATCATTACTTCATCTGAAAGCTCGTTAACCATTCTAAAAATTGTGTTGAAGATGTGACCCTATTTGACCCTTACTTCCGGTTGAAACGGATAATGAAATTTCACAGATAGTAAATTCATAATTCATCAACTAAACGTGATACAGACTTGAAACTTACTGTTGCCTTAGACATTACTGTGTAGATGAAACTGGATTATTTTCGGATTATGACATCATCGATGACGTCATTATATTAAATCAACGTTTAATGTTTCAAAAAATCATATTTGGGGAATCATAAAAGTTACACAGGAGATTTTTGCACCATATGCAAGCCCTTGAAATACTGTACAACTATCGCAGAGTGTGACCCCATTTGACCCATAGTTCATGTCAAAACCGGAAGTTGAAGTTTCATATGACTGACCTTCATGCCTAAAGATCAACACAAGGTACAAATAAATATTTTGCCCATCAGCACAGCACACAATATTGACCTTGTTTTCAATGACGCAATCACTTTATTACGTTCCAGCCGAACACCGTGAGTTTGTTCACAAACTCTCAATCTCTAGTTTTTTTTTTTCCTCGTGTTCTTATTTCCCTGCGAACCTTCTCCAGCAATTTTAAACAAAAGTAAAGCTTGTACAAACTTAAAACTTACTGTGTACATAGGCAATAGTGAGTAGATGAAACCGCCACTTTTTTGGAATGATGACGTCATTGATGACGTCATGACAAGGTTTTTAATGTTGAAAAATGACCATTTGCTTGTTGCTGTATCTCAACGAATATACAAGCTATGATGTTCATACTTAGGCATCAAATAGATAAAGACTTGGACAGCATTTGAAAAGTTAACGCCAAAATCATACGACCTTAACTTCCAGGTCGTTACCCTGGGTCAAAGTTCGCTTCCGTGTTTTTTCATCAAAAAACAACTTTTAAGCTTATCTACGGAATAACTCAAGATTGAGATTGATTTGAACGTTGAAACTCAACAGAAAGGTGAACCTTGGTATCAAGACACCACAGGTCTAACTACGTCATAATGACGTCATCGGGCATTAAATTACAATGAATCAAAGTTTAAAATTTGTAAAACTCGTATGGCGCGAATTTTGGGCTCTAGAGCCTAAGTGCATGACAATATGAAAAAATGTTCAATGCATAATATTTTCTTTAACTCAAGAGCATTCTAAAAATATGATGTGTGACGTCATAGCTACGTCACAACGAAAATGGTACACGAGGTCGAAAAAAAAATTATTTTGCTATCTCAAAAAATAGAGCATGTATGGACTTGAAACTTACCACGTACTTAGACCAAAGCGTGTACATGACAAAGAACAAAATTTGGAATGATGACGTCATCGATGACGTCATTATATTAAATTGAAGTTTTTTATTAAAATACTCATATCTCCAGAATCAGATATGCTACATACATGATCTTTACAGCATATAAAAGGTCATGAGGTATTAAACAAATCTTACACAGGGTGTGACCCCATTTGACCTTTACTTCCGGTCGAAACCGGAAGTAGTAGTTTGTTTTATAAAAAATCGTATCTGAATAATATTATTTTGTGTATTAATATAATAATGTAATTTTAAGGCCCTTCGACGATTCTACAAATGTTTACAATGTGTGACCTCATTTGAATGTAGTTGATGACCTTTGCAAATATTACATTGATGACGTCATCAAATGTTACAGTTTGTTACGACGACGAGTTTAAAAATATTTTTTTTTATTTTAATTTTATTTTTTTGAGCAAACTACGTGTTGAATTTTTTGGTAATAGATAACGACTATAAAAGCCTAATTGTGAAATTTGAACAAAATTGGCCGTTGCATAACGAAGTTTAAGGTGAAAAGTGCCGTTTTTAGCGCGATCGGCGATAAAGTCTGTACGGTTCCCTCAATGTATTGCACCCCGTGCGTGTGCACTCTAGGCTTTTACTGCATGCTGTGTATATACCTACACGCGACAAGTCAGGTCTTGTCACAGTTCATCGAACTCTGCGGTGTGTTGTTAAGTTCTGTGTGTGTGTGTGTGTGTGTGGGTAGGCACACACACCGTTATGGGGACATTTATACAATGGAACAAAGGTCCCCACAACGTTTTTCTTTGTCAAACCCTGTCCCCACAAGGTAATTCAATAGAAAAGGGAATAATAGAACAACAATAGGGAGTCCCCACAACTCGGTGTTAAAAAGTATGTGTGTGTGTGTGTGTGTGTAATAATGGCGACGCAAAGAAAAACATGTAAGTCATGCCAAGTCCAGTGTGGAAATGTTTCCCTTTATGTCATTCTGGTGGCTTAATTGTGACAGGGAGAGGAAGAGGAGACTTTACTGAGACGATCACATGCTCACGTGAGTTGTTTGATGTATAATGGTGGAGAAAATGCAATTGACAAAATGATCGTCTTTCGTTCTAAATATACCGATCACGTACGTGCTTACGTACGAGAGTCACAATGTGCAACAGCGGGGCCAGAGGCACTTTACCCCCGCGAGAGTTGTTGTCGGGATACGCTGAGTAAAACTGTTTAAAAGTAAAGTTTAAAAGTAAAGTCATCGCCTTTCAAAATGTCCGTGTATTTCTTTAGCCGTGCACACTTGTGTTTATGATGTTTATCAAAGTGGGGTAGTTTTTATAAAACTTTGGAACTTTTTAATACAGATAATGAGCTCGGAATTTGAATCTGTCAAATGTCAGATTGACTGTACAGTACACCAGTGTTCGTGATGTTACAAAATAAGACCGTTAATTTGATATAGCGCCACCAACGTTCACTAGCGATACACACTTTGTTTTATTGACACCGCATAGATGCCGAACAAAACGGAGGGCAGCAAGGGTTAATGTTTTGATAAAAGGCAATATGAATACTATTTTGAACACTACCTGGCGGCAGCCAATTGCACGGCGTGGAAAAGGAACACTTTGGAAAGCACGAAAACATTGTTTTTCCTGGCAGTTAAAACCAAAAAGGTAACTTGTTTTTCCTCCAGGAGTCGAGTTACAATAAATGTATGCGGTTCTTTAGAATTCTTAGTGACCTGAGTTGACCTCGCTTCCTGCCCAAACCGGAAGTCCCCATGAAATACATATGATAAAGCTCTTTTTAATTATTTTCATATTCATATTTAAAGGTTTTATTTGATTTCACTTTCAATATATCAAACAAAATCAAAACCATGTGTTATATGGTGTCTCATAGAGACCATTATGTTGCTTTAAATGTTAATTCCTCCAAAATTTTCTTCAAATAAATAACTCAAAATTGAAATTAAACTGAACCTTGAAACTGTGCATATACTTGAACCTCAATATGAAGACGCGAAATAAAACAATGACGTCATGATGATGTCATCAGATGTTGAGTTACAATAAATCAAAGTTTATTCATTAAATCAGAACTCCTGAAGTGCACAATGGATTTTTACAATCTACACATCATCGCAAAAGTCTTTTGGAAATAATTTAAATGTCTCAAAGAAATGACCCCAATTTGACCTTGTATTGCGGTTCCAACCGGAAGTTGAAGGAAAGAATTGTTATAAAGCCATTCTTTTTTAGTTCTTTGGTCAGTATAAAACAAGCTTTGGACAGTGGTTTCAGTGTGTGAGTAGGTAAAGGACTCTGCGTTTTCAAGTTTAAAACTGATGACGTCATTACATTAAACAGCGTCCTCTGGTAACAAGTTTCAAATCAATGGTGCTACGACACTAATTGTAACCGCTTTTTTTTCCCTCGTGTTCTTCTTTCCCTGCGAACCTTCTCCAGCAATTTTAAACAAAAGTAAAGCTTGTACAAACTTAAAACTTACTGTGTACATAGGCAATAGTGAGTAGATGAAACCGCCACTTTTTTGGAATGATGACATTTGTCTAGAAACGGGAGTTGTTACAAAGTGTGGTACAAGTTTAACTATAAAAACCAAACATTGTATACAAATTCATCTTTTTATGTTCAATGTTTTTGAACTACGTCATTATGTAACGTTCATTTTTTTTTTTAGGTGTTCGGCATTGAGCCGAAAACCTATTGTTATTGTTAAGTTTTTTTTTTTTTTTTTTTTTTTTTTTTTTTTTTAGGTGTTCGGCCAACAGCCGAACAACTATTGTTATTGTTCTGTTTTTTTTTTTTTTTTTTTTTTTTTTTTTTTTTTTCCTCGTGTTCTTCTTTCCCTGCGAACCTTCTCCGCCAATTTTGAGAAAAACTGAAACTTGTATGAACTTGAAACTTCTCATGAACATCAACCTCGGTGAGTAGACGGCACCGCCACTTTTTGGGAATGGTGACGTCATTGATGACGTCATTACGTTAAATAAACGTTAAAAAAACCTTAAATAATTTGAAAAATCATATCTTCAAAACCAAAAGAGCTACGTTCAAGATTCTTTTTTTACATGAAACCTCTTATAAAGATCTACAAATGCGGTGCACAACGTGACCCCATTTGACCTTTACTTCCGATCGAAACCGGAAGTTAAAGTAACAAATCATGTTATTTTGGGCTCTAGAGCCTAAGTGCATGAAAATATGAAAAAATGTTCAATGCATAATATTTTCTTTAACTCAAGAGCATTCTAAAAATATGATGTGTGACGTCATAGCTACGTCACAACGAAAATGGTACACGAGGTCGAAAAAAAAATTATTTTGCTATCTCAAAAAATAGAGCATGTACGGACTTGAAACTTACCACGTATTTAGACCAAAGCGTGTACATGACAAAGAACAAAATTTAGAATGATGACGTCATCGATGACGTCATTATATTAAATTGAAGTTTGTTATTAAAATACTCATATCTCCAGAATCAGATATGCTACATACATGATCTTTACACCATATGAAAGGTCATGAAGTATCAAACAAATCTTACACAGGGTGTGACCCCATTTGACCTTTACTTCCGGTCGAAACCGGAAGTAGTAGTTTGTTTTATAAAAAATCGTATCTGAATAATATTATTTTGTGTATTAATATAATAACTTAATTTTCAGGCCCTTCGACGATTCTACAAATGTTTACAATGTGTGACCTCATTTGAATGTAGTTTATGACCTTTGAAAATATTACATTGATGACGTCATCAAATGTTACAGTTTGTTACGACGACGAGTTTAAAAAAATATATATATATATATATTTTTTTTTGAGCAAACTTCGTGTTGAATTTTTTGGTAATAGATAACGACTATAAAAGCCTAATTGTGAAATTTGAACAAAATTGGCCGTTGCATAACGAAGTTATATTAAGGTGAAAAGTGCCATTTTTAGCGCGATCGGCGATAAAGTCTGTACAGTTCCCTCAATGTATTGCACCCCGTGCGTGTGCACTCTAGGCTTTTACTGCATGCTGTGTATATACATGTACCTACTAGCGACAAGTCAGGTCTTGTCACAGTTCATCGAACTTTGCGGTGTGTTGTTAAGTTCTGTGTGTGTGTGTGTGGGTAGGCACACACACCGTTGTGGGGACATTTATACAATGGAACAAAGGTCCCCACAACGTTTTTCTTTGTCAAACCCTGTCCCCACAGAGGGATTCTTTAGAAAAGGGAATAATAGAACAACAATAGGGAGTCCCCACAACTCGGTGTTAAAAAGACTGTGTGTGTGTGTGTGTGTGTAATAATGGCGACGCAAAGAAAAACATGTAAGTCATGCCAAGTTCAGTGTGGAAATGTTTCCCTTTATGTCATTCTGGTGGCTTAATTGTGACAGGGAGAGGAAGAGGAGACTTTACTGAGACGATCACATGCTCACGTGAGTTGTTTGATGTATAATGGTGGAGAAAATGCAATTGACAAAATGATCGTCTTTCGTTCTATATTTACCGTTCACGTACGTGCTTACATACGAGAGTCACAATGTGCAACAGCGGGGCCAGAGGCACTTTACCCCCGCGAGAGTTGTTGTCGGGATACGCTGAGTAAAACTGTTTAAAAGTAAAGTTTAAAAGTAAAGTCATCGCCTTTCAAAATGTCCGTGTATTTCTTTAGCCGTGCACACTTGTGTTTATGATGTTTATCAAAGTGGGGTAGTTTTTATAGAACTTTGAAACTTTTTAATACAGATAATGAGCTCGGAATTTGAATCTGTCAAATGTCAGATTGACTGTACAGTACACCAGTGTTCGTGATGTTACAAAATAAGACCGTTAATTTGATATAGCGCCACCAACGTTCACAAGTACACACTTTGTTTTATTGACACCGCATAGATGGCGAACAAAACGGAGGGCAGCAAGGGTTAATGTTTTGATAAAAGGCAATATGAATACTATTTTGAACACACAAACTGGCGGCAGCCAATTGCACAGCGTGGAAAAGGAACACTTTGGAAAGCACGAAAACATTGTTTTTCCTGGCAGTTAAAACCAAAAAGGTAACTCGTTTTTCCTCCAGGAGTCGAGTTACAATAAATGTATGCGGTTCTTTATAATTCTAAGTGACCTGAGTTGACCTCGCTTCCTGCCCAAACCGGAAGTCCCCATGAAATACATATGATAAAGCTCTTTTTAATTAATTTCATATTCATATTTAAAGGTTTTATTTGATTTCACTTTCAATATATCAAACAAAATCAAAACCATGTGTTATACGGTGTCTCATAGAGACCATTATGTTGCTTTAAATGTTAATTCCTCCAAAATTTTCTTCAAATAAATAACTCAAAATTGAAATTAAACTGAACCTTGAAACTGTGCATATACTTGAACCTCAATATGGAGACGCGAAATAAAACAATGACGTCATGATGATGTCATCAGATGTTGAGTTACAATAAATCAAAGTTTATTCATTAAATCAGAACTCCTGAAGTGCACAATGGATTTTTACAATCTACACATCATCGCAAAGGTCTTTTGGAAACAATTTAAATGTCTCAAAGAAATGACCCCAATTTGACCTTGTATTGCGGTTCCAACCGGAAGTTGAAGGAAAGAATTGTTATAAAGCCATTCTTTTTTAGTTCTTTGGTCAGTATAAAACGAGCTTTGGACAGTGGTTTCAGTGTGTGAGTAGGTAAAGGACTCTGCGTTTTCAAGTTTAAAACTGATGACGTCATTACATTAAACTGCGTCCTCTGGTAACAAGTTTCAAATCAATGGTGCTACGACACTAATTGTAACGGCTTTTTTTTCCTCGTGTTCTTCTTTCCCTGCGAACCTTTTCCAGCAATTTTAAACAAAAGTAAAGCTTGTACAAACTTAAAACTTACTGTGTACATAGGCAATAGTGAGTAGATGAAACCGCCACTTTTTTGGAATGATGACATTTGTCAAGAAACGGGAGTTGTTACAAAGTGTGGTACAAGTTTAACTATAAAAACCAAACATTGTATACAAATTCATCTTTTTATGTTCAATGTTTATGAACTACGTCATTATGTAACGTTCAACCGAACACCGTATTTTTGTAATAAACAAAAATTCTATGTCTAGTTTTTCCTCGTATTCTTATCAGCGAACCTTCTCCGTCGATTTTTAACAAAAGTAAAGCTTATATGAACTTGAAACTTATCAGGAACATGAACCATAGTTAGTAGATGAAACCGCAACTTTTTTAGAATGATGACGTCATTGATGACGTCATTATGCTAAATAAACCATTAATATTTAGAAAATTCATATCTTGAGAACCAGAAAAGCTACGTACGAGATTCCTTCAAAACATAAAAGTTCTTGTAATGACCTTTTATTGTCGTGCACAACTTGACCTCATTTGACCTTTACTTCCGGTCGAAACCGGAAGTTCAAAATTTCAAAAAATCATATCTCAAGAACTGCTAATGATATTGTCAAAATTTGAATTACAGTTTGAAGATCGGTAAGCCTGCTCAAACTTTTGCACAGACATAATACCAGTTTGACATTGTCTTCTGGCCGTAAAAGATGACGTCATTGATTGCGTCATTATATTAAATCAAAGTTTAATATTTAAAAAATCCATATCTGAAGAACCGTATATGTTACATACAAGATCTTTGCACCATATGAAAGCTTTTCGATTACTCTACAAATCTTACACAGTGTGTGACCCCATTTGACCTTGACTTCCGGTCGAAACCGGAAGTTAAAATGTCATTTTTCCAAAAAATCCTATTTCAATAAAAAACAGGCTATAGTAATAACCATTACTTCATCTGCAAACACTTTAACCAGTCTACATGTCTTACAGAAAGTGTGACCCCATTTGACCTTTACTTCCGGTCGAAACCGGAAGTTGAAGTTAACATATAAAAAGATTCATAGGTCATTAACTAAACGAGGTACAGTCTTGAAACTTACTATTACCTTCAACTTTACTGTGCAGTAAACTGCACTGTTTTTTCTGGATGATGACGTCATCGATGACGTCATTACAATAAATCAACGTTTAATATTTCAAAAATTCATATCTGAAGAACCGTAAATGATACATACAAGATCTTTGCACCATATAAAAGATCTTCAATTACTCTGCACATCTTACACAGTTTGTGACCCCATTTGACCTTGACTTCCGGTCGAAAGAGGAAGTTGAAATTTTATTTTTCAAAAAGATTATTTTTCAATAACAAAACAGAATTCATTAATAATCATTACTTCATCTGAAAGCTCGTTAACCATTCTAAAAATTGTGTTGAAGATGTGACCCTATTTGACCCTTACTTCCGGTTGAAACGGATAATTTTTTTTCTGGGCTTTCTTAGTCGTCGAAACTTGTCCACAAATTTTCTCAAAAAGTTAAGCTTGTATGAACTTGAAACTTACCATGTACAAACATATTAGTGAGTGGATGATACAGAAACTTTTTTGGAATGATGACGTCATTGATGACGTCATGACGTTAAATAAACGTTAAATAATTCAAAAATTTAATAATTCAAGAACGGCAAATGCTACATTCAAAATCTTTAATGCATATGAAAGGTCTTGTGATGTGGGACAAATTGTATGCACACCGTGACCCCATTTGACCTTTACTTCCGGTAGAAACCGGAAGTTAAAGTTAAAGTTCATGTTATTTGGGGCTCTAAAGCCTAAGTGATTAAAAATATCAACTAACTTTCAATAAATAATATTTTTTTTAGCTCAAGACCAATCTAGAAATGTGATATATGACGTCATAGCTACGTCACAACGAAATTGATACACGAGGTTGAAAAAAAATTATTTTGCTATCTCAAAAACTAAAGCATGTACGGACTTGATACTTACTACATACCTAGACCACAGTGTGTATATGACAAAGCAACATTTTGGGAATGATGACGTCATCGATGACGTCATTACATTAAATTGAAGTTTTATACTAAAATAATCATATCTTAAGAATAATACATGCTACATACATGATCTTTACACCATATGAAAGGTCTTGAAGTACTAAACAAATCTTACACAGGGTGTGACCCCATTTGACCTTCACTTCCGGTCGAAACCGGAAGTAGTAGTTTTGTTATGAAAAATCGATTCTGAATTACGTAAATTTGTATATTAATTGTATAACTTAATTTTAAAGCCCCTCGACGATTCTACAAATATTTACAAAGTGTGACCTCATTTGACCTTCACTTCCGGTCGAAACCGGAAGTATAAGTTTGTACTACAAAAATATGTACCTTATTAATGAAACGTGGTACATTAATAATCGTTACATCAATTTAAAGCTCTCTGACAATTCTAGATACCATGCACAAGGTGTGACCCCATTTGACCTTTAGTTCCTGTCAAACCGGAAGTTGAAGTTTCATATGACATACCTTCATGAATAAAGATAAAAAAGTACAACTAAATATTTCGCCCGTCAGCATAGCACAAATAGACAAGAAACGTGCACACAATATTGACCTTAAAATTTTCAATTACGTAATTAAGCCGAACACCGTGAGTTTGTCCACAAACTCTAAATCTCTAGTTTTTTCCTCGTATTCTTCTGCCTGAACCTTCTCCGCCAATTTTGAGAAAAACTGAAACTTGTATGAACTTGAAACTTCTCATGAACATCAACCTTGGTGAGTAGACGGCACCGCAACTTTTTTGGAATGGTGACGTCATTGATGACGTCATTACGTTAAATAAACCTTAAATAAACCTTAAATAATTTGAAAAATCATATCTTCAAAACCAAAACAGCTACGTTCAAGATTCTTTTTTTACATGAAACCTCTTATAAAGATCTACAAATGCGGTGCACAACGTGACCCCATTTGACCTTTACTTCCGGTCGAAACCGGAAGTTAAAGTAACAAATCATGTTATTTTGGGCTCTAGAGCCTAAGTGAATGAAAATATGAAAAAATGTTCAATGCATAATATTTTCTTTAACTCAAGAGCATTCTAAAAATATGATGTGTGACGTCATAGCTACGTCACAACGAAAATGGTACACGAGGTCGAAAAAAAAATTATTTTGCTATCTCAAAAAATAGAGCATGTACGGACTTGAAACTTACCACGTACTTAGACCAAAGCGTGTACATGACAAAGAACAAAATTTGGAATGATGACGTCATCGATGACGTCATTATATTAAATTGAAGTTTTTTATTAAAATACTCATATCTCCAGAATCAGATATGCTACATACATGATCTTTACACCATATGAAAGGTCATGAAGTATTAAACAAATCTTACACAGAGTGTGACCCCATTTGACCTTTACTTCCGGTTGAAACCGGAAGTAGTAGTTTGTTTTATAAAAAATCGTATCTGAATAATGATATTTTGTGTATTAATATAATAACTTAATTTTAAGGCCCTTCGACGATTCTACAATTGTTTACAATGTGTGACCTCATTTGACCTTCATTTCCGGTCGAAACCGGAAGTATAAGTTTGTACATACAAAATTGTGTATCCTATTAATGAAACGTGGTACATGAGCTCTCTGGCAATTCTAGATGTTATGCACAAAGTGTGACCCCATTTGACCTTTAAATCCTGTCAAACCGGAAGTTGAAGTTTAATATGACAAACCTTCATGCATAAAGATAAAAAAGTACAAATAAATATTTCGCCCGTCAGCATAGCACAAAAAGACAAAAAACCTGCACACAATAATGACCTTAAAATTACGTAATTAAGCCGAACACCGTGAGTTTGTTCACAAACTCTCAATTTCTAGTTTTATTTCAATTTGTTTTATTATATTTTGATTTTATTTCTGTTTTATTTTTATTGTTTTATTTTATTTCATTTTGTTTTCTTATATTTTGATTTTAATTTGATTTTATTTTTGTTTTATTTTTTATTGATTTTTGGTTTTTATTTTTTCACGCAAATTTGTAGGCCTACTTGGTATGAAATAAAACTTGTAATTTTCAATTTGATACAATGGCTTCTGTTTATTTGTACTGTGTATTTTCAAGTGTATTGCAACATCTGATATTTTGAGTATTACTCAGTGTGTTGTAATGGGCACTTTATGTGTGAAATTTGCCACGAAATATTGTGTCAATATTACTATTATGAAGAAAAAACCCAACAATCAACAATGAATCACGTCGGGTTGGACATTGAGCGTTTTAATTTGTTATCACATGAAAAAAAAATACTTTCTTGATATGATACACCTGATACAACCAGAAAAGGGGGTTCGTTTTTAATACGAGGAATAAGTTGTTTATTGTTTTCACATTTTGCACACAAAGTTTAAGAAAGGAGTTATGACTTCGAAGAAGTGTAAGCTCGGGTAAACTTGCACCCATGGACACGTAAAAATACAGGCTGAGAGAATGTGGTCGTGCGGAGAATAATCGTATGATTAGTACCATGTTGTCACCCGGAAATCCAAGCACGCCGGAATACTGAGACCATGATGCCCGCGTGCTGAAATGCCCGGCTACGTCATCCGGAAAACTGAGCACGCTGGAAACCTGAGACCGCGACACCGGAAAGTGGTTGATTCTAGATGCTCTTTGGTATGGTGTTCTATAATGGACACTTACACGGTGACTTTTTTTTCTTCATGCGGCGACTTTTTTTTCTCTGGCGGCGACTTTTTTTTTTTTGTTGCCGGCGACTTCTTTTTTTTCGCGGCGACTTTTTTTTGGGGCGGCGCCTTTTTTTTTTGGCCGGCGACTTTTTTTTTTGCCGGTGACACCATAGAACACCATACTTTGGTGCATGCATGGAGGTAGAAATTAACCCTCCATGGTGCATGCAATCTGAGGCGATTCCAGGCCACTTCCCCCGTTCGATTTTGGGCAAAATTTGTGTTTGTTTGTTTGTTTTATTCCATATTATCACAACTAGTAATAATAGTATATGCATAAATTACAAATGGTGACAAATGGAGGGCACCAGGAAAAAGCATATGCTTATACAGAGCCTGGCCCCTTTAGTAATAAATTAATAAGTTATTAGCAATAGTATATAAACAACAGTAGTAATTGAAGAAAGGGAGATTTGGAGAAGTGTACATGCACAGCAAACAATAGTTTGTTTTGTAAAACTAGGATTCACAATTAGTGTTGCTATAAAGCTGTTTTTATAAAATGAAATAAATGTATGGCATTAACAAAGGAAGGAAGAATAATAAAAGATATTGAAATATTTACAAGACTATAGGTTGTGACATGCGTACATGTGCCGTTTGAGGTGTTTGCATCTCAGATGATATTGGTAATAAGTAGTTTTTTCAAGTATTTTTTAATCTTACCGGATTTCCAACCTTGGGAGAGATGGTGTGGGGGTGGGGCCTTAAATCATAGTATGAATAGAGTGTATTTTCCAACAAAGTTCAGAGCTGATTTTCATGGTCATTCTCATGTGCTTGGAACAACACAAATGGTGCTAAAGTTGGTACGTTAAATGAAATAATAACTGTATCAATATTTCAAATATTTTCATTTTTTTGGTCAAAACGGAAAATGCAAGCAAGACAATGACATACTTTCAGGTATCACAATTGCAGCATTTCCCACCCAATTTGATTGGAAAAAACAAAATCCAATATGGCCGCCAGCTTTGGCAGCCATAATTTCCATAAAGTATTTTAAATTTCACGTGACACTTCAATATAATCACTTTTTTTTTTTAAAGATCAACATGAATAATAATTGTTGTTTTACAACAAATTTAAAAATGCATTAATCAGTTCACTATAATCATAAAAAATATTTAAAAACAAAAAACATGGATACCGAGGTAAAAGTTAAACACTTGCCACAAAAGAGCATTGCAATTCATGTCCATGCTTCCAACAATTTAGATTTTTTTTTTAATTTGCAAGGATTGTCGCCCACATTTTCACGGACAAAACAAAATCCAATAAAGTACGGCAATCAGCTTTGGCGGACATATTGAATCCACAACAAGCATGGCTATCATCATGTGATTTATTTATTTTATTCTTTATTAGTTTTTATCCCCATAGGCCTATACTTTGCCGCCATATTGAATTCCATGTTACCAACGGGTCAGTTTGAAACCGTAAGAGTGTCCATTTTGAACCGCTTGAGCAGTAAAATATTCAACGATTGACCCCTTGCATGACGTCACACGCGGCTACTGCCCAGGGGCCGATTTCATAAAGAGCTAAGATTGATCTTAACTGTGTATCAATCCTAATTGCTAAGCAAAGTGTGATGTCACAATACAAATCACTATGGCAATATTAACAACTCATCTTAAGATGAATCTTAGTGCTTTCTGAAATCGAGCTCAGGATACTTTATGAAAATTAATACAATGCCATCTCAATTTGTTATAAAAATAGTGCCAGTCTCAACCATTAAAGATCGCTTTTTACAGTTGTTAAAATTGGTTTCTTCCGGGTGAAAAGGCCTACTTAACAATCAAACAGTTTAGGCATTTTTATGATGGTAAAACATGCATCATACTTCATTGGCTTATACGGCTGATGAATAATCAACATTTTCCGCGGCCGGGAAATAATTGCCTTTCGGAATTCGGTAAACGCAGAGACTCCAGCGAGAGAGCATGTGCCGGTGCCGAGAAGAGTGCCGAGATTGCTTCGTAAGGAGCTTCTTCATCAAAACGAGGCCGGTTCCAATTTGGTTTGGTGCCGAGTGGGTGCTAAGTGTGCAAGAATAGGGAATTAATTTTTGAATCGATTCCAAAAAGGGGAATCCTTAAAAAAAAAAAAAAAAAAAAAATTGCTGTCCGGTACTTACCTAGTGAGGGCGCTGTTGCTGGTAAACGTTAAAAATGTCGGCGGACGAAGACACGGAATTGAGGGACTTGGTGGCCCAAACTCTTGAAAGCAGCGGTGTTTTAGGCAAAATAAGGGTGAGACAATGATGAATTATGAATCGTTTAAATATGATTGTTTAAATAGCGTATATTTGGGTTTTTATTTTGGTGAACATTTTGTAATATATATGAAATTTAAAGATGCGTAGTCGTACAGTCATGACAGTTTTGGGTTTAAAAATCCATTTTACCGTGGGATAGCACCGTCCGAATAGCGCTGTGTGGGCTGAGCCTGAAACTAACGTAACGCTAACGGTACGACGAGTCCACTTTTCAGTGTGTGTGTGGCAAATTCTTCTTTGCCAACGACATTTTAGTAGTACCATAGCATTCAGTTTTTTTTTCTTTTGACCCTATTCTGACTTCTATGAAATTAGTCATGAGAGTGCACGTACATACGTACTCCTAGAACTATGAGGTTCGTTCCGCTATCGTCTCCACGAGCCTCATAGTCAAAGAGTGACATGTACAAAATCCTATTCGAAACTTTCTGCCCTTCACGTTTACATGGCTACAGTTCTTTTTTGTAATCAGATCTCGCCAAAACTAGGCTCTATGTGTTCTTTCAACTCTCATCGAGCGTTGCACGGGTCCAGAAAATCCACTCCGCAAACTAAACGTTGTTAAAAAGGGATAAATTCTCACCGTAATCAGATCCCATTCAAACAGTAATGCAACAAATATGGCGGCCGGAGCTGCAAAATTAACTGGTACGCGGAACCAGCCCATAGGACCAGCGCACCGCATAGCAGCATACCAGTTAATTTTGCAACTCCGGTCGCCATATTTGTTGCAATACTGTTTGAATGGGATCTGAATTACGGTGAGAATTTATCACTTTTTAACAACTTTTAGTTTGCGGAGTGGATTTTCTGGACCCGTGCAACGCTCGATGAGAGTTGAAAGAACACATAGAGCCTAGTTTTGGCGAGATCTGATTTCAAAAAAGAACTGTAGCCATGTAAACGTGAAGGGCAGAAAGTTTCGAATAGGATTTTGTACATGTCACTCTATGAGGCTCATGGAGACGATAGCGGAACGAACCTCATAGTTCTAGGAGTAGTACATACGTATATGGACGTAGACCCAGTAACTGGGGCGCTGTACTCCTTTTTTGAGATTTTTGACATTATCTGTCGTACTAGCCAGTAATGTCAAAAATCTCAAAAAAGGAGTACAGCGCCCCAGTTACTGGGTCTAGTATGGACGAATATCCAATATCCATTAAGAAACCAACTTCACTCCGTTATATTAATTAACCGAAAGATGAACAGCATAAATAACAGGTCATCCATATTATAGCTGAAAGTTGAAACTGAAAGTGAAACATCGAAATGAATGATTTTCTATTCAAAATAATCATCTTCAGAAGAATACAGAGCATCGGAAAGTGCGCAGAGTCATATGAGGTTGTTCAGAGTGACGGTTTGACATGACGTTAGCACTTGAATGCCTGAAAGGTTTGGACCTGCAGTTGACGATCATCGCTGGCGCAGTACCTGTGATGTATCTAGGCACTGTACTCATATAGCGCCAGTGTCAGGTGCAGCCCACACAATGCTATTCAGAGCTTATCAATGGATCGCCCTGGTAGATGTCAGTCTCCGTTGCACTGGCCTGGGTTCAGAATTGTTAATTTTGTCCTTGTTTTGGAAAATTAAATGAAAATTGACGTCTCAGGTGTAACGGACGTCAGTCTCCGTTGCACTGTCCACTGGCGGTGCAAGGGAGAGACAGCTGGGTTCAGAATTGTTAATTTTGTCCTTGTTTTGGAAAATAAAATGAAAATTGACGTCTCAGGTGTAACGGACGTCAGTCTCCGTTGCACTGGCCACTGACGGTGCAAGGGAGAGACAGCTGGGTTCAGAATTGTTAATTTTGTCCTTGTTTTGGAAAATAAAATGAAAATTGACGTCTCAGGTGTAACGGACGTCAGTCTCCGTTGCACTGGCCACTGATGGTGCAAGGGAGAGACAGCTGGGTTCAGAATTGTTAACTTTGTCCTTGTTTTGGAAAATAAAATGAAAATTGACGTCTCAGGCGTATCTTTCTGTGCCGACTCTGTGTGTGTGAAAACTCACGCAGCAACTAGCAAGCTTGCTCACTTACTACAGTACTACCAGCATGTTCTTTTGCAGTGCACAAATTGAACATGCGTGAACAATATTGCACGCCAGTTTGGCCTGTGCAGTTTGCATATATGTGCAGGTCAAATTTGATTGCACTTGTCATTTTGCGAGCAATGCGTTATTAATTTGGCGCACGTGCATGTAGAAACTTTGCACGGAAATTGCATTATGTTCAGGATGATTCAGTTCACAATTACTTTTCATTGAGAAAAATAAATGCAGTTATTTAAAAGATATTCAAAGAGTAGTTCAAATTACCAGGAATATAGGAATGGACTTTCAGCTTCCAACATCAGGTACACAAAGGAGAAAACTGCTCTTGTACTTATACGAAGCCTGCAAGCCTAGTGTAGGCCTACTGTAGCCCTAGGATTCTGGTACTAATTGGTAGGACAGCCTGCAATGGTGGAGCTCATTCTGGGCTATAAAGTATAAACACTATAAACTTAAATGTGTCCGATAATGAATGCTGGTCATTTCGCTCCCTAGCAAAGTTGCCAACAACAAAGTTGCCAACAACACAGTTGCCCAAGCAAACTTGCCCCAAATAAAGTGCCCACTGCTGATCGAAAAGCTCAGCCTCGGGGATTTACGATAAGCAAAAGATTTGTGCGAGAAAGGTCAATAATGTTAATATTTGTGCCATCACAGATCAGATGCAGTGCTGTTTTTTTGTTTGATTATGGTGTTCCAATATTGCAAAAACCTTCAGTTGCAAATTGCCAAACCTCAGCCATGAGCTACGGCAGAGGATTGCCAGTACTAAATCTGGAACCATGGCCGGATCCCGGGTTCACTCTGACTTACCTCCATTGAGCCGAAATACAATGAATAAACAACGGAGGAAGCCTCTCGATATCTCGTAATCCTCTTCTTACACACACACAAAAACTGCGTAATGGCTGAAATATTCAGCACCATCTGTCCTCTTTGTGTGGGTGAAACGAAGCATTCCACGTTGATTACACACTCTGTATACTCTGCATAAAAACAAATGTCTGGGTGACCTTTGTTCCGGTATTCCGATCTTACAAAATGACGTGTTTAAATGTTGCCCATTTGCTGGCTTGGGGAAAATAATGGCATGTACACACGTCATTCGCTGTCGACTGGTTAATATCCTATTTATTGAGTTTGCAAAGTAGCACATGGTAAATATGTACCCTGGATAATGTCTTATCTAATGACATCATGTCCTTTTCAATCTTTAAGGCGGAGCTGAGAGCGAGCGTTTTTCTAGCGCTAGAAGAACAAGATGCTGTACAGAACAAAACACCATTCATCAATCAAGACCTCAAAAAATTCCTCTCTACAAAAGAAGGTACGTTTTCCTAAAAACTTAGGTTGTTGTAAAACTAGAAGTTACCAGCTGGGAACATTTTCATTTCATTTCTGCTGACAGTTACAGGTTGGCTCTTCCATAATTTGTACAGATTGACAGGTTCCAACAATAGACCGATCTATTAAGCCCTGCATACTAACATATTGACCAATCACAGCCTTGACAACGCCACTGAAAGTTCGACACGTCAAAGTTCCATTAGAAAAGTAAACCAACCGCTGCCATTGTTCTGACACACAACAGCACACACAACTGTACTAACTTTTGTTTTGTTTTAATTTGTTCGCATTTCTGGTGGTGCAACAGTAGCCCCTGTACAGTCAGGTAAAAGTGATTTGACAGTGTTCCTGTCTTCATTTTTCTTTGGATTCAAGCCACTGCTCAAAAGGCCACAAAACTAAATCCATACCGTTCACGAAAACCATGTCTGTGTGTGTTTCCGACACATGTGTGTGGCCGCAACCGAACCACCGCTGCGATCATGGCAAGAAAGTCACACCATGTGCTGTTGCTAAGGTAGGCGGGGCTTAATGGATTGGTCTAGTGTAACCCTCGATCATCTCAACAGACGTACAGGTCTTAGCTCTAAAGAACGTGACCAAGAGCTAAGTTTCCACCCATGTATTCAAAATCACTGCTTACCGTAAGCAAAGCAAAAGGCACACACACTTTCTGGTGGTTCTTGTATTTTGCTGGTTAGTGACGTAACAATTCAAATCCATTGTGAAGACACACATTAAGCCATCAACTATACGCATATTTCTTCATCTTGCTTTGCCCAAATTTTTCCTGTTTTGCCCCGGATAGGGGAGGGGGGGGGGCAACTGCCCCCTGCCACCCCCTCCCTGGCTCGAATGCCTATGCTATCAAATTCTGATCAGTTATGAATATACAATTTTTGTGATTTCACACATTTTCCTGCTGCAGTAAGCGCTCAAACTAATTGCCTCCTGGCAACACCTTCATGAAAATGGAGCAAACAAAATCTAACTCATCAGCAAGTTTGGTCTTTCATAGAACTACAGTAAGTATGTACATGTACCTGGTGTGGATTTCACAAATCGCTAGGGCCAGTCTTATCTTGAGTTAGGACGATTAACTAGTCCTAACTAAAAGGACTAGTCATAAGTTAGGACTAGTCCCAAGTTAGGACTAAGTTTTTGAAATCCACCCCAGGTCATCCTGATGAAAAACCACTGTATTTTGTAACCGAATACTGCACATTGACTTAGTGTATAGAATCCACACTTTTTTGTAGAACAAGGTACCATGGTGAAAAGCTGTTACTAAAACGAGTTGCCCAAGATTTGTGTATGGAAGAATTATCTTCACTCTGATTGTCTTTTTTTCCAATAAGCTATTTAAAAACTAGCCAATAAATCTGTTTTTATTTTTAAAGATTTAACAGTTAACATTAGATTTTTTTAATTTTTCTAATGTTCATACAATTTGTTCCGAGTTTTTTTTTAAAATTAAGTGCAGAGTGGGGTAAGGATTAAATTAACCCTAACTCCCGGAGCGGTTTGCTAGGATCCTTCCCCACTCTAACAAATTCCAACACCATATGGGTAACTCAACACCCAAACTGTGGTGCTCTGATTATGGTGGTATGCCTGAACCCATGAAAAGCATGATCAGTTTACTCATGCAGTCCCCAGTCCAACAAAATCCAACAAAACCTGCTGTTAGAGTTTGATGGAATAGGGACTGTAAGGGTTAAAGTGAAAAACTAACAATTTGAAAGATAAAGAAAATGGGAAAAGAAAATAGTTGGAAAGGGAGCACCATCTTCTTCTGTTTCTTATTCATTTGTTTTTACTTTCAGGGTTTTTAATCGCTTCCTTAGTCCAGGAATTTTTGGAGCACTTCCGCTTGGACTTCACTCTTGCCGTCTTCAACCCAGAAACAAATTTTGTAAGTTAAAAGGAATATTGCTTATCAATATACATATATACTCAATATTTTAAGATGCGGGGCCTGATACTTCACTTGACCGTTAAACTGGTTGTGATTGCTACCATTAGTATCAGAAAGATACATTTATGACAATACATGTTTAAAATTTGGGCAATGAAAACTTCCAGGGGGCAAGTAAAATGCACAGTTTACTAGCCCCTTGGGCTACTTTACAAAAAGCTTAAGCACAAGGCCTGCTGTTGGTAAGTGATGATGTTTTAGAGCCGGAAGTGCAGTGTAAACGAACGGTTTACTTTCGTTACACTGCATTTCTGGCTCCAAAATGTCATTACTTACAAACAGGATAAGATTTAGAAGGATTTGGGACTGTAAGGGTTATTTAAGAAACTTTTCGATTTGTGTACCTGTGTATAAAGAAGAAGCAAGATCGAGAACTGTTCGCTGTGGTCAGCGCACCTTTGTCAAGGCCCCACCTGCCACTTGGAACAAACTCCCTGCCTCACTCCATCAAACAACATCTTTGGACATCTTCAAGAAGGAACAGAAATCTCATTTGCTTCACTAGTTATTACATTATAAGCCCGATAAAGGTGCAGCCACCTTTATCGGGCTTCCGGATAAGTGCACCATATGATCTTTATCTTCCAGTATGCCCAAATCTTCCAATCAGATTGCTCGAATTAGGCATTTTGAGATATGGTGGACACATTACTACAACACTACTTGGTTTGGGTAAAGCTGTTTGTATTACACCCAAACCTATAGTGTCCACCATACCTCAAAAAGGCCAATGGGAATGTGATAATATACAAATATAACATGGTTTGAGGGTGGACAGTCGATATTACCTCCCCAAGGTATTGGAAGTAGACAAACTAGTTCCCAAGGCGAAGCCGAGGTAACTAGTTTGTCAACTTCGATCACCGAGCGGAGTATACAGTGCTTCACACATACAGTAGGGGGAAGAAGAAAAAAAATCTATATCCTGGATGCAGTTATTGCATCTATTTGATTAAGAATCCCTCTAATTCTTATGTTAACCACAAGGACTTCTGATCTCTTTCAGGGAGAGAAATATGAAGGAAGAGAAACCCTCTCCAAGGACCTTGACATCGTCGATTCCGACAAGACAAGGGGGAAGCCCCTCCTCTGTGAGCTGCTGAAACGAGCCAATGAACAATCCAGTAATCCCACCCGGCCAAGGTCAACTTCCAGAACCGAGGTAAGCTCACCTCAAGGAGGTCAACCCCAGGCCTGGAATGAATTGCAGAGGCCACGGAGGCCATTAGCCTCTGTGTTGCCCTGGTCTTGGCCTTGGTGCCACTTCAAAAGTTTCCCATAGACTTTAAGATTTTCCAATGGGAGTGCCCTTTGAAAAATGAAAATGGTCTTCCCCTCTCAAAGATGAAGTTGTAGGCTTGCAACACTTTTAAAAGATGAGTGAAATCTTCAAATTACGTACTTCTTGAATTTATCCTTTTGTTTATCTCCTCAAACGGAAAAAAAAAGTCGATCAGAGCACACCGATCAAAAACATTGACTTATTACACTATTACTTCTTTTCAGAACCACCACAAGTCGTGTTGGAGAGATCATTACATGGTGTTTTGCAAAATTTAAGACTCTAGCTTTCCCACCTTGCCAAGTTCCAAATCCTGCCTTGCCAACTTGGGGAGTATCTCAAAAAAGGCCTGTTTTAGACTTGAAGGATCGTTCCCAAATTGCAGAAAAGTTGATCGATTATGAAGTTCATACCAATCCTCAAGAGAATCAGAGAGTTGAGAAAACCTCAGTTGAGGACACCCAAAATTAGCCCAATATGAAGTTGCTAGAAATCCCCGACTAAATATCAACTGTTTTTTTTTTTTATTTAGTGAAAATTGTTTTCGCTAAAATGTGACCACAGAAGTTGATGAAATTTTCACAGGTTGTTTGGACGCTGTGTTTGATGAAAACTTGTGGAAGGGAATGGTGCCACTTTTCCAAATAAAATGATGTACACGTACATGTAATCACAGAGCAATATTGTATACTGACTGGAGTGCTAAGTTTTGATTACACATCATGCACAAATTTGTTGAAGCCTCCTGGGCGCAGACATGTTTGAGACATATCTTTCATAAAACTCAAACAGTCGTTTTGAAACTGATGCACATTATGCATAATATGCGGGCTTGGAAAAGTCAGCACATTTACTGATTAATCGTTAAATTTATAGATGTTGAAAGAAATGTTAAAAGAAAAAAATGTTAAAAGAAAAAAAAAGAAAAAAAATTACATATATTATAATGATTGTGGTATCCGCTGCTTATAGGATTCGAACTGCCTCTAGCTGCCGGGCAATATCGGTAGTCTAGTTGGTAAGACATCTGCTCTGGAATGGCAGGGGTCGTGGGTTCGAATCCCACCTGAGGATTATGCCTGTAGACTTTTTTTCACAGGACTCGGGGGAAAGTACTGAGTGTACAGTGCTTAACACACATCGGTGGACGGGTAAAAACACAAAAAATAAGTGTTGATATACAACAGCCGTACAAAACTTCAAAGCTTTTTACATAAGTTTGTATACAAACATGGATGCACCCACATGGCTTCAAAACCTAAGGCAAGTTGGCGCTTGAGTCAATATATATAAAGCTCTATAGATGTAATGTACATGTACAATACTTATGTTAATTAAAGATTGACTACCCGTTTAAATGCCCGATCCTTTACATTTTTATTCCTAATTAATAACCCTTGACCTGTTCCATGTTCTCTTCCTTTTTTGTCCTATTCAGGAAATTGACATACCAAAGGTAGATTTGCATGACTTTTATATGCTAGCATTAAAAAAATCAAAACCATTGCATGATCATTACAGTAGTAGGTAGTAGATGTAGTTACAGATTTGATTTTCAACTGCATAGAGCCGCTTAGTATATTGATTTAATTGCTCAGCAAAAAATTAGCAGGTTACCGATCACGGTTTCACTAATACATCATCTAGGATAAATGTGGCTGGTAACCTGAATGCTTCTGTTTAGCAAAAGCATGCTTAGCACATTTGAGTGCTTAGAAGCTCTGAAATTGGGAGTAGAAACATTAGCAGAAACCAATTACAAACATCCATGTAAATTATCCATTACGTGTAGATGGTAACATTTCATGTCTAAGCAAGATTTCTTTTGTTTAGCAAAGTCTGTCTCCCTAACAGCATTTTGATATGTTCTTACTTTCATATAATTGAAATTTCCATTTTGAAGATGACTAACCCAATTCCTTTGTTTATCCTCCAACCCTGGCCTAAAAAAAATTGAATCTCCATGTTAAAGATGATTAACCTTATTCATTTTTTTACCCCCCCCCCCTCACCTTCCCCCTGGTCACACCCCACCACCACCCCCACACCCTCTCATAACCTAAAGTCTGACGGCAGTAAAGGTGTTGTTTACAAAGTGGTAAGATCAGATGATATGGTGTGCCAAATTCAAACCGAGTGATGTGCATTGGTTTAGAAAAACATTAATAGAGTTGGGCGGGGGGGGGGGGGGGGGGGGGTTGTTGAGTGCCTAAGATTTTCCACTGGCTAATGAACTGACCGAGTTCAGATTCACGATTGAACCAAAATTTCACAGTCTGCAAACTAAAAACTTCCCTTGAAATAGTTTTGCTTAAAAATCTATAGCTTTTGAGGAGTGGGTGAAGCAATTAGATTTGATCTTGCAAGACCAAAACCTGGTGTTTGAAAATCAGTAAAAACACATCGGTTTTTTTTTTTCCCACTCTATTTTCTCGTGACTCTGATGATGGCCTGAGCTTAAACTTTTCACAGGTTTGTTATCTCATCGCCCTCGTATGTTGGGTCTCATGAAGTGCGGATATTGGTCTTTGACAAGTGCCGATGTCGTCCACCTGCTTTATTTTTTAAAAAACCTGGGTCAAAACACATCTGTTCAATTGGTGTAATTCGTCGTGTGCCCGGCAAAAGGAAGTAAGGGAAAGTTCCCGGCAAAAGGACGTAAGCAATTGATGTTTAAATTTGTGTTTCAAGAATTATGAGCGGGAAAGTTTGGTAAACATGTCGCCATGCAGAAGTCATTCTAAAAAGGTTAAATTCTGCATGGGGAATGGGGAAACATGTCTT
Organism: Marthasterias glacialis; assembly: GCA_911728455.2. Lineage (NCBI taxonomy): Eukaryota > Metazoa > Echinodermata > Asteroidea > Forcipulatida > Asteriidae > Marthasterias > Marthasterias glacialis. Next base: position 19,284,376 of record OU452224.1, read on the forward strand.
CAGGGTAATTCTAGCAACAAAAAAAACTAACAAAAATTACATATTTTTCATGTCAGGAGCCATTTTGTTGCTTACGTCCTTTTGTTACTGGGATAAATTACTTTACACGTATGTTCCCGGCAAAAGGGCGTAATCCCTTACGCCCTTTTGCCGGGCACACGATGAACTGTTGAATTCAAGATCCCTAATCTCAAGGTGATAAAAGAATGGTTGTAGCAGTATTATACAATGTAATTACTAACTTTTGTACCAATCTCACTGTTTTTGTTTGAGAGTGAACAATCACCCAGTTGAACTTCACCAAACTACAAAAGAATTATCCACATTTAACTTGAAGAAATCCACCCAATAGGTTCAATATTTTCCTCAAACATATTTCAACTAACATGTACACTACATCAACTCCATTTTTATCTTGCATGGAAACTACCTTTTATGTAGAAATATCTCCAAAGCCATTTGCGAGTTAGATTTGAATAAAGCTTAGTCAAAAGTGACCACTTAAATTTGAATTCTTCAGACTGTAGACAGTTTTTCATTTGGTTTGCGGTAACACCATGTGATTATATCTACTTTGCTGTATACAGTAGATTGTTCTCGTGAGAACTTGTCTTGCTATTATTCTACTACCATGGAGTAGATTTCGGAATTCGGGGGGACAACTTAGTTCTGAAAAGAACTGTCCTGCTTATTAAGTACTACCTGGGGAGGTAGGAAATCGGTAGGGACTACTACTACTTTCGCTTAGTGGATCGAGGGGACTCCTCAGATAACTTCACTGCCAAGTTCTCACAAGAACAATCCACTGTATACATGGTATATAATGTAGCAAAGTCGATACAATCACATGGTGTTACTGCAAACCAAATATACATTGGTACCTCACCATGCAATGCCTCAAAACCTGTGGACAGTTGCTATGCCACACGGTTTGGGGCAAGCTTTTGCGCAGCTTCATTATACGTAAGAGTCACAAACAACCATACACAATTCTCAATCAATGTGTAAGCACATTGGTACCAGGGTTTGCTCATCTTGGAGTTTGATATACAAAAGCTTGCCCCGAACCGTGTAAGGTAGCAACACTGTCATTAGTCTGGGGAGTCCAGTTTGAGTGTTCCTTTGTGACCAATCGAGTCATGGTATTAGACATTATTCAAAATCAAACTCTCAAATGGCTTTATTAGTTCATTTTCCTGACTTTACCATTGAGTTATTCTGTTTGATCGTCCTTCGATGAAGCATATTAATCCTCCTATTGACTGACCATTCTACATTGTTTCAAATATCTCAACAGTGTGACCTAAATTGTTTCAGTTATCTCAGTTTTGGTCGCCTATAGACCTTATGCGTCTGACGTCATGAGTCCCATAGAGATATGTACAACAGCGCCCTCAATGAGGTCAAAACGGCCGTAAGTTTACTATAGGAAAATGGCTGTGCATACCGTCTATTAGAGGATTTGTAAAACAGAATGGCCGTCTTTAAAATGTACCATAAAGGCACTGTACTAACCTGCAACATGATATCATGTGATGAATGCCTCTACTGTAATACACAGTCAACTCTCAAGGCCCCAGTTTCATGGCTCTGCTTACCGCGGAATTCTGCGCATACTGCCCATAGAAATATGTGCTTTACAGGGTGCCATAAGCGCAGAATTAACCAGTAAGCAGGACCCTGTGGACCGTGCAAACCTCAGGTGCATTTAAGGGAGCCTTTGGGTCCCACACACACTGCTTTAACATCACAAAGAAAACAAAAGTCACACACTTTTAACGGGTCCAAATATTCAAATATGCGCGAGACTTGTACCTAGTCTATCGACTGACACGGAGCTGTGTGTTGAGAGAGTTGCAACGGCTTGCATTTAGAAGCCTTGTTCGGTCTGAAAACTGCAGGTGCACACGCAGGGTACCAAAACCAGACTGCACACTGGGTTGTGTTCATAGATATAAACCAGAGAACCGGTACTTCCTACACAGCCCTTTGTAAGAGTGTCATTCCTTATGGCGTCTCAAATAGTGTACCCTCGAGAAAAATCAACATTTGCCGAAAACCGAACGGTGGACAGCGCATCAAGATAGCACACCTGAAAAAAAATGGTGTGTTTTCTATTTGTGATCCGTGCACCCACGTCCAGCACAATCATGAAAGTGTGCAACGCGATCGCGGTGCGTGTGTTCATATTTCATGTGTTTTCGTGTTTTATACGCATTCACAGCGAACGGATGCAGACGGTACACTATTTTGTGCTCCATAGACGACTGCAATGGTAGCCAAGTACCTGTTCTCTGGTTTATTTCTATGGCTGCTCTACATTCGGACCAAAAATGGCATCCAGCAACCACGTGGCCAAAGAAAACCAGTCCCTCCATTTCGCAACTCTCGCAATACACAGCTCAGGACTGAGCGTGCAGAATGAAATGGTTCTGTATGATAAAGGCTCTGTTGACCCAATTCACCTTGACATGCTTGATGATGTCATCACTTACGATAAATCTTGGATGCGCCATTTTGTGAGTCAGAATCCCCCTGTGTTGTTACTGAGCAGTGTGCACTTCATGCGACACATGCATGGTTAGACCCCAACCACATCTTGACACGCAATTCCCAAAATGGCGGACCATGGGCGAACGGTAGCTGCATGTGACGGCAGTGCAAAGGGTTGATTGACCCCTTGCGTGCACATCACACGCCGCAACTGTGCCACGCTCACCATTTTGGAAGTCAACAGGTAAAGCGTGTAAACATTGCATCGCCTAAAATTTGCACTTTATTGTATAACACACAGGGACATTGGCTTCCAAAATGGCGCGACCGTCATTATTGTGGTGATGACGTCAGGTGAATTGGGTCAATACCAGCTTTCAGTATGATACCATGTGGTGAATGGATGGATCTACTTGGGACACAATTTATTCAATGCACTTAGTACAAGATAATTGAACAATTTAGAATGGTCATTTAAATAGGATAATGTCCTAATCAATGGCTTCGGCTGTGGATATGGCTGGATGGCTTACCGTTGCAGCAAGCAGCCGTAGCCGCAGTCCAAGTCGCTTGATTCAACTAAGCTATCAACTTAACCAACCAAGGTAAAAGATAGACAATTAATACTTATATTTCATCCACATCAACCTTTTTTTTCTGCATAGGATCTGACTGCAGTACAAATTGCTGATGCAAAAGAGAAGTTTGAATACTATGATAAGGTAAGAAACCAGGCTGTCTGCCTGTTCTCACCCAAACACTCTAGCCAAGCTGAGATACAAAATGAAGATCATTTCTAACAACTCTTTCCCCACGTTCTACATCTCTTTGCAACTCCTTGACTGGAGCATGTTTTCCTTCCATCCTACAATCTAGGCTGGTTTAAGAGGAATATCAATTCTTACCTTCGGCTTCCCCGAGTTTTTACGTCTTAGTTTTTTCTTTGTTGCAGCCCCTTACCAAGAGTGGCTATTAGCCTTGTTTAGGGGTCAAACTTGCATCTTGCAAAGCTGCTTTCCAGCCCTAATGTTGGCGGTCTCCCTATTTTGTCAATATCTTTGTTTGGGGTGGGGGCGTGCCAGAAGCCATTCAACCGGTTAATGTGCTTTTCAAATCCTATGCTCTTAAGGTGATTATTTTCTCGTTGCAGGACAAGAGTGGCTCAATTGACAAAGATGAGCTCAGAAGCTTGTTTATTGATATGTTCCCACACTTCCACAGGTAAATTATTAGAAGTCTTCCGTTGTGAGAATTTATTGTATTTAGTAGATGTGAAATTTGCATCGGGGATAAAGAGTGTCATTTGTGTTTACCAACACACCGACGTGTGTTAAGCACTGTATACTCGGAAGATAACTGAGTATACAGTGCTTAACACACATCGGTGTGTGGGTAAACACAAATAATATTGTATTTGTAATTTCCATAGATTTTATGCTTACTTAATGTGACCTCCATTGTTCATATGTTGTAATTGTGTAAAACACGTCCATGTATAATGTAATTGTTTTTATAACTTATGTGCACCAGGAGAGAGCATTTCATGCATTTTTACTGTATGACGAATCAATCATTGCATTGAATTCAATTGTTATTCCATCATGGAATAAATGTTTATTGATTTGAATTGAATGAATTTAATCAAAGTTGTACCAATTTGCTGAATGCTGGACAGTTGCTACCTTTACTTCTTTCCTGCAGGGCCCTATGGGAGACCTTTGAGGACACTAGGTGGCAGCAGACTTACAGGTAAATCCATTGTTCTCGGAAACGTGCGCACGCTCATAACCACGCAAACAATGGAAATTTACCTGGTAAGTCTGCTGCCACCAAGTGTTCCAAAGTCTCTCATTTCATAGAGCTGCTTAAGCACAAAAAGTAGCTAAGCACAACAAATTTATGCTTACCAGAATAAGGTTACCAGCCAAAAGACCTTGTCACATGTGCTATCTGTGACTGGTATTCTGCTTATTTTTCCTAAGCATAAAAAATGTTAAGCAATATTTTCTGCCTTGGGAGCAGCTCTATGAAATTGAATCCTGTACCAATTTTCCCCCAATCAGTTGTGCTGCTTATTTTTGTTATTACATGTGTTGATGATTTTGATGTTTACATTTTTACAATGATGTCGTTATTGTCTCTTTTTGAAGTCATATTTACTGCAATATGTTTAGTGCAACACAGGCTGTACGTTGTTGCTATCTGTAGTTACTTGTTGTTAAGGAACTATAATTAAATAGTAAGCTTGTGGGTACAACCATGCATGAAAAACTCTTAGAGACGAACAGAGTATACTGTTCCAAACGTCGAGACCCCAACGGGTCTTTTCAGAGCCACCACTCCTTTCTAAAAGAGTTTTTCATACATGGTTGTACCAGCAAGTTTACTATTTAATTATAGTACCTTATTTTTCACACCATGCAAAGCTTCAAACATCACTTATTTGTTGTTGTTGTTACTTGCTTTATATTATCAACTGCTTTGAGTTCAGTTTTTCATGAATATATTAAACAGGCTTGTGATTTTTTCAGGATTTTTTCCTGATTTCAGGATTTTTCATTGATCTCCCTTCTCCTTCAGATTTTCTTAGAAGAGGTAAGAGGCAGAATTGCCATGGTGAAAGACTCTGCCATTGTGACGATCAAACTTCTGAACAGATTTTTTTTTTTAAATAATGCAGAGCGTATGGCAACCTCTGAAATATAACATCCTGTAAATTCAGGGGGCTTCATCTCCACACTAAGAGGAAATTGTTATGGAATTTCCAGGTTTTTTTTCACTTTCCTGATTTCTTTTTAATTTTCATGATTTTTGTTTTCATACAATCCTGCCCTTGTATTCAAGTCATGCCTAACAGACGAATAGTCAATCATGATCTTGTTTTGCTGATGTTTACGGTGTGGCTTCCATCTTGAGAGAAGCACACCTCAGGCAAACACTTATTTGTTTGTCTTTTCTGTTGTTTACAGTTCTATCTCCTCTAAGGCTTCCGAGATTTTGTTGACAGCATGCCTTGATCTTTACCGAGGCCACTGAGGCCATTGGCCTCATGCCCTGTCGAGTTGGCCAGCATGCCCTTCAGAAAAATCGCACTGTCACTACCAACTTGGCCGGCATGCCCTTGTACAATTTCTCTGATTTGGCCAGCAAAGGCCTGCCCCCGTTTTTCTTAAGATCAAGGCCTGTACAGCCATATGTATCGGCACACAAACCCTTGGCAGATATTATAAATTATTTACTTAGTAGTTATATGTGATATTCCGTGCCATAACCAAGCTGTTCCTGCCAAAACTCCAGTGGGTTCATTTGCTCGTCGAATAGATGAGAAGAAGAGCTTTAAAAAATAATAATAATAATTAGGTAGGCCTAGTGTAAGTATTTTACAATGTATAGGCTAGATTGTTTCAGATATCACATCATGTTGATATTCAAAGATGATGTTTAAATTGTTTCCACTTTAAATTCCATTTTATTGTTTCAGAGAAGAGTCTGTATTTGGCGTTAGGGCATCACACATGTTGTTTTTGCTGTTGTGTTGTGTACAGTTGTTGTCTCTACTCCTTTTTTTACTTTTGCAGGAATATTAGTAGATGTTAATTTTTGCGTCGGGGATAAAGAATATTATTTGTGTTTTTTACCCCATACACCGATGTGTGTTATGCACTGTATACTCCGTACTTTCCTGAGTCCTGTGAAAAAAAAAAATCCACAGGCATATCCCTCAAGTAGGATTCGAACCCACGACCCCCAGCCATTCTAGAGCAGATGTCTTACCAATTAGACAACCGAGTTTGCCCAGCAGTTAGACTCAGTTCGAATCCAATTAGCAGCGGGTACCGCAACCATTAGAATATTTATGTTAGAGCTATAAGTAGCACCACACAGGCTTACGGTAAAAAGAACCCACAGTTGTTTGTTTTGTTGTTGTTTACAGTTTCTGTTTGTTCTATCCTTGCAGGAATATGTTAGAGCGATATGTGAATGATGAGTTCAGGGCTGGGGACAGTGACTTCAGTAGTTGTAAGTACCAATAATTTACCTGGAAGTTTAAACTGTCGCTGACCCATGGGTCACGCTAGTTAGAAACGGTCCCTTGTCAAAGTGAAGTTTTGAATCCATCAAACGTGGACAAAACCAAGGGGATTGACTATGGAGGATGAGACTGTTCATAGTGTAGTGTTCATAAATACCCCAGACAGTTAATCCATTCTGATTGGTCGTGAGCATGTCACATGGAGGTGTTCACACTGCTGATAAAGACACAGCTGGAGCTGTTTAAGACCGGTTATTTTAGGCTGGTTTCATGCTTTGATACTGGAACACCAGAAAACGTGTATGAAGAGGTGCATAACAGACCCATAGTGCAAAGCTAGGCTCCTGAACGCAACGTTACAGCAAAAATCATCGGAAAACGAGCAAGGTTTGTTGTGTCGTTCTCCGATTTTTTTTTGGACATTTTATTTCTTAACAATAAAAGAGCATTTATGAATGGGAATAAAATAGTGGCGACTCAGCCTTAATCGGTCGTTTGAAACCTTACGGTGTCAAGACCATGTGATAAAGGCCCTTGCCTTTGGCTCATGCCTTAATATCACACGGGTCGTAACACTGACGGTTTTAAACGGCCGATTCAGACCTCGTCGCGACCATGCGATAAAGGCCCTTGCCTTTGGCTCGTGCCTTAATATCACACGGGTTGTAACACTGACGGTTTTAAACGGCCGATTCAGACCTCGTCACGACCATGCGATAAAGGCCCTTGCCTTCGGCTCGTGCCTTAATATCACACGGGTCGAAACACCGACGGTTTAAACGGCTGATTAAGACCTTGTCACGACCATGCGATAAAGGCCCTTGCCTTCGGCTCGTGCCTTAATTTCACACGGGTTGCAACACCGATTCTTAACGGTCGATTAAGACCTCTTTGCCTCTCTTATATTCCCCTGTTGTTAACTTTCGGCCTTTTCCAAACCTCGGCTTTGGTTTCGGCTCCAACTTGGGCTCCTTAATCAATTTTTGGAGCGGTGTACATTTTGAGACCTCAAACCAATGATGAGTATATAAATTTCAATTTGCCTTACACCGATGTGTGATAAGCACTGTATACTCAGTGCTTTCGAGTCCTGTGGAAAAAAAAATCCACAGGCAACTCGGGTGGGATTTGAACCCACGACTCCCGCATGACTAGAGCAGATGTCTTAACCACTAGACCACCGAGCAAGCCCGGTGACGAGGGGCCAGTTCGAATCCAGTATTATTAGCGGCAGGTACCGCAATCACTGATGAGTAAGTTCCTTTCCTTCTTTGCATTTCGATGACCACCAGGTATTGACTTTGATGAGTTTCTTGGAATGTATCGTCGCTTGTTTGTCGTTTGTCGCTCCGTGGTTTCAAGCGACGTCTCTGAGATTATTCCTCAGTCCCAAAGAAGACTCAGTGATTCCATCAAAACCAACACCAACTTGAAACCGGTAAGTAGTTGATGATTTACGCCCATCCAAGATTTGGAGTGAAAATGTTTTTTGGCCAGCTGCAGTCGATTTCACCAAACTCTTCCTAACTTAAGACTCATCCTAAGTTTAAGATGCATAGCAGGGTTTGCGCTAATTTTTTTTCTGATTAGATCACAGGGCCAGTCAGCGGTAGTTCTGACTAGCCCTCACAAAGTTTCGCTAGCCTGACCATGTACACCACATAGAAAACTGACAGCGTGGTACATATAGAAAGAGGCAATCATCTGACTCAGTTTTTACTAGCCCGGCCGGGGTACCCAGTAGCAAGTTTGACTAGCCCGCGGCACTCTTGACTAGTGTTTGTACGCCGCGCTAGTGTCTAAATCGAGCCCTGTCATAGTGATTTGTATTGTGACATCACACCTTCCTTAGCTATTTAGATTGATTTACACATTTACTCATCTTAAGATTGATCTTAGCGCTTTGTGAAATCGACTGCTGGTCACCTGCTCACCAAATACAAATGTTAACAGTGGTAGATATAGGTATATTTAGGGATGTAAAAACTTTTTTAAACAGAGACTTCTAGCGTGGCCCATCCTCTTTAAGGGAAACCCCTGAACTCAATGTGGTTCTTTCCTTGCCATTCTTACTTCATAGGCCATGGGACACAGGCCTTGTACATGTGTGTACCACTGCATAGCAGAAGAAGACATTGGCCAAATTTTATAGAGCTGGTCAAGCGCAAAAAGTAGCAAATAAGCACAACCAAAATAATCCTGCTTACCAGAATAAGGTTACCAGCCAAAATACCAAGTCGCATATGTACCATCTGTGTCTGGTATCCTGCTTAGTTCTGTGTAACAGAAAAAATTTGCTGCTAGAGCAGCTTCATCAAACTGGGCCCAGGGCCTACTTTCATGGCACTGTCCACCCTTGGAATTCTGTTCTTCATCGGGCACTGGAAGCACAGTAAGAGTTCCAGTGTAAGGAGTGCTCGGAAATTTGGCCTGAATGACCAGCAGACATCATATCTAGTATTGACCATCTGCCACACATATATAGTTTTATATGCTGGATGGCTGCTGAAGGCACCTTAACATGCCTGCGTCCTTTGCAAGTCGGCTTCTCAGCTGCGAGTAAGGATGATCAGCCTCCCAAATTATTTTCATATTCAATCGTCGCCCTCTGTCAACTGTGGACGCCGAGTATCAATACCATGTGACATGCCGGTATGGCAAAATCAACCAATGGGGAAAGATGATATTTCCCATACAGCTAAGATGGTAGCGCGCACGAGTTGCTTCAAAGGAGATAACGCACAGACGGCTACACAAAGCATTCTCCGAGTTCAATCTCTGTACATTATTCTCAGCGTCACTGTCCGTTTTGTTTCTATTTTAGAAGCTTTTTCATTTTTTCCCCATCCTATTATCTTTGTACCAGATAAGCGTCGGCCAGAGTAACAATTCAAAGAAAGACGGCGCAGGAACGCACAACCTCACGTCCCTGAACGAGAAATCGGACCTGAGGAAACCCATTGCGCATCGTCAGAGGTCCCTCTCTGGTGGGAGTGAGGTTAGCGAAGACTCCTTCTTTGATGATATACCATCGCCAGGGAGGAAGCCTCCAACATTCAACAGGTACTGGAGTTTTGCCCAATTTCATAGGACTCGGGGGAAAGTACTGAGTATACAGTGCTTCACACTCATTGGTGTATGGGTAAAACCTTACAAATAAGATTCTTTATCCCTGACGCAAAAAAAATAACATCTATCATAATAGTTGCGGTACCCGCTGCTAATGGATTCAAACTGCCTCTAGCTACCAGGCAGTCTCGGTAGTCTAGTTGGTAAGACATCTGCTCTAGAATGGCGGGGGGTCGTGGGTTCGAATCCCACCCGAGGAAAAATGCCTGTGATTGTTTTTTCGCAGGACTCGTGGAAAGTACTGAGTATACAGTGCTTAACACACATCGGTGTATGGGTAAAACATTACAAATAAGATTCATAGGGATGCTTTGCTAAAATTGATTTAGTCTTTGCTGAAATTGACTGGGAGAACCTATCTATTTTGGTTTTACCCTTTTTGTAATAACGCAAATTATTACATCTATTAAATCGGCTGTTCTTGCTGTTTACTTTAAAGCTTGAAGTCAAAAAGAGAGAGTCCTCCACAGTCACCCCCCAAAACGCCACCCCCAAAAGCAAGTGGACTGTCCTCCTTGCTCAATGCTCCATCCCTCACAGGAAGTGGGATGGGATCTCTGGCAGGGGCTCCACCATTACCAGGGAAGGGAGGTGCTAAAGGTGAGTAAATATTGCCAGGTGAAAAGTATTAGTAAAGTCTGTCCCAAGCCAATGTGGCTCATTAGGCCGGTGTCTATATCCAGGTTCCTCGGCATTAAACGACTGAGAATATTTCTATTCCCCCTGGACAGGATGCCAGTCCATCGCAGGTTACTCCCCAGCTCTCTCCGGTACCCATTTATACTCCTGGGTGGAGAGAAGCAATTGTGATAAAGTGCCTCGCTCAAGGACATAAGTGTCTCGACTGACCAGGCCAGGATTCGAACCCACATTTTGTAAAATTACAGAACTTGAGTCCACCGCACTAGACGTTAGTAGGTCAATACATTAGTGGGCGGGGCATAATGGATCGGTCTGTTAAGGATGAGCTTAGAAGTTACTAATTGCTTGCGTTTGAAGCGCCGGATGTGTGACAGTAAATCTATTTTTATTTTTAATCATTTATTTATTTTATTTTCATCACAAGCTCATGTTGCAGTGTTTTGCTTTGGGGCAGCTCAGTGACTAAGTAGTTAAAGAACACTTTATTTTGACGCAGTCAGTTTCCAGTGTGATTTATTACTTGATATTTAAAGAAAAAGTTGTAGCTATTTAAGGTGATACCTGTACTGTCGCTTCCCGGGTTGTATATAGTAAACTGGGTGTGGTCCCTGGTTATAAGACAGTTTCAGGTTGAATGACTTCTGGAAGTAGCCTTAACCCTAATGGTACCAAATCCATCAAAATCAATCGGCTGGTTTTACTTGATTTCAATTGATCCAGTACACCACCAGATTGAAACATTTGGTTGATTTTGATGGAGTTGGTCTCTCAGCCCTGTTGAACCGCTGGTTGATTTTGATGGAGTTGGTCTTTTACACCTTTTTGAACATTTTGAAGGGATTTTTAGTATTAAGTGCTCTGGTTTCATTATGATTGGTTCAGTGTAGTTGCATATTGGCTGTCCAGCAAGGGGAGACTTTTGAGACGCTGGTGGCAGCAGACACAACGGGCCTTTCTGACAGTCCTGAGCATGCGTGCACATGCGCAGCATTGTGTGGGTAGGTCTGAGCACACGTGAAAAAGGACCGTCTAACAATCTCCCATTGATTGATTTTGGCGGATTTGGTTTGGTTTCTAGCAAAAACACCTAGGGAGTTAGGGTTAAACAAAGATGGCAAAAAAATAGGGAGACAGCCAGCATTAGGGTTAGATGGCTCAGTTGGTAGAGCGCCGGCATGTAAAACAGGCGGTTGCAGATTCAAATCCCGCTCCAGTCAATTTATTTTTCATTCCTACCAAAAATGATTCATAGTTAACGCAGTCGGTTTCCCTTGTGGTTTATTACGTGACATTTATTTTGAATTTCTAGATGCCCAGAGTCCTGACTGGAAGGACTTGAAGGCCTTGGATAACAAGCTAGACAAGTTGAGTTTTGACCTCTCTAAGAGTGAAGGCAGCGAGGATTACGAGGATGATTTCCAGAGGTAGGCTGGATTTTTTTTTTTTTTAATCTTGGGCAATTTCGGTTGGGTGACAGGAGTAGACTCAATCACAGTCGATCTAGATGTCAGCCGAACGCTGCATGGTTTGGACTAGCTAGTCCAACTAGATCAACCTAGCCCCGAAGCTCTGTTTCTTTAGTCAAATTCCCGAGTTTTGTCACAGTCAATGAGTAAATTGATGATCACTGTAGGCTTTTGCTCAATATGACAATGAGGTATTGTTACAGTGCGATAATTAATTAACTTATTGCAGAGAAAAAAAGTTATAGAGAATGAAAACTAGAAACTCAGTTTTTGTTTCGCTACAAAAAAACAAGGTGTTCGTGAATGCTGTCATCAAGGGTTGAAATTATCCAATGATGACCCCATTATACATTTGACCCTGAAACTGCGGCTTGTTAGTAGTTTTTGTTTCAACTTAAGGTTTTAATCCAAAGACAAGGTCAAATTGAGGTCATTTAAATTACAAACTGATGAAAGGTCAGCACCGGAACTTGCTGCATGCTTTTTACTCTCGCTTTAGCCCTAACCCCGTAGTTGGCTGGAGACGCTCTCATATCCTCCAAAATCCTCCACTCTATGGTAACATAACACCCAAATGTTTGAATTTAGGTCGGGTTGGTGTATGCCTGTTCCCAAACAAAAGCAAATGCTCTTTTGGTCCGGCAGCACTATCTGGCCAGATCCGAATTGGCGGCTACAGCTTACGGCTGTTGCCAAGGGTGTTGCTATGGATGTCTTATACTTCAATGCATGATGATCCAAGCCGTAGCCGTAGCCGTAGCCGCCATTTTTGACACGACCTATCCTACAAAGTCACAACTTCCAAATGTGATTTTGAAGGGTTTGGGACCGTTTGTGGTTGGTACCCACTTAAGAGGTAGAAATTTTGCTGAATTTATGAGATGAATGCTCCACAAAGTCAATCATCAGTGCAGTATCTCACAACAAAATCTTCTGAAAATACTATAACGAGTTATTACAGACAGAGGTTGTGGCAGTGACATATAAGCCTTTAATCCAATAGCAAAATATGTTAAAAAGAAACCATATATCAAGCAATAAACCACAATGAAACTGACTGGGTAAATTTGAATTCAATTTTTGAATTTGAATTCAAAGTCCCAGAGGAAAATTCTTTCAAGGGGAAACATTGACAGATTTCTCGTTTTATGCCGTTAAAAAAAAAGATAAAATAAATCTTTCACGAGTTATTACTTGTATAGGTTATGACAGTGAACAATTTCCCTTTTATCCCAAAGAAAATTACTAAGATTACCCGTTTTATGCCATTAAAAAAAATAATAAATAAATAAATATTTCATGAGTTATTTCCTGTATAGGTTATGACAGTGAACAATTTCCCTTTTATCCCAAAGAAAAATGGCTAAGATTTCCCGTTTTATGCCATTAAAAAAAAAAAAAATAAATAAATATTTAATGAATTATTTCCTGTATATTAGGTTATGACAGTGAACAATTTCCCTTTTATCCAATAGAAAAATTACACACACAAAAAAGAGAGTTTTATACAGATTGTGGCAGTAAAAGATTTTGTTTTTCGACATTAAAAAACACTCTGCAAAATATGTCATGAGTTATTGCAGCAGGAGTTGTTACAGTAAAACAATTTCCTTTTTATCACAAAGAAAAATTCTTCTCACGGACAAAACAAATTGAGTTGTACACAGGTTGTGGCAGAGAAAGATGTTGCTTTTAAGCCGTAACAAAACACTTTGCCAAAACTATCACGAGTTATTGCAGTAGGGGTTGTTGCAGTAAAGCAATTTCCCTTTTTTACCCCATTAAAAAAATATATACCTTATGCGTCTGACGTCATGAGTCCCATAGAGATATGTACAACAGCGCCCTCAATGAGGTCAAAACGGCCGTAAGTTTTACTGTAGGAAAAGGGCTGTGCAAACCCTCTATTACAGTTTTACACAGATTGTGGCAGAGAAAGATTTCCCTTTTATCAATTTTTGCCATTGCAAATACTCTGCAAAAATCATCTTGAGTTACATTACTAAACTTGAGTTACTACACAGGAGTCGTTGCAATAATTAACAATTTCCTTTCATCACATAGAACAAATTAAAAAAACAACAACAACGAGTTGTACACTAGCCTAGTCACAATAGTTTATCCTGGTGGTAAGCGATGACGTTTTGGAGCCGGAAGTGCAATGTAAACAAGTGGTATAGGCCTACATACTTGTACATTAACATTCGTTACACAGTACCTCTGGCTTCAAAACATCATTAGGATGTAGGTTCGAATCCCGGTCATGACACTCATGTCCTTAAAGGTTTGGTGATACACTTAGTATTAATGTTTTTATTTTACACCTTATAGTTAATTTACAGTGATTCAGTTGAGAAAAATCAATCCTGTATATTTTTTACATGGTTTGTTTTCTTTGAAAATAATTGTCTTCGGAAACACCCACAAAAATAGGTCACTTGCTGACAAGGCTGGGTTCCTTCTATGGCGTCACATGCATTACATAATATATATATTCAGGAGTGAATTTTTGAAAAGACATATTTGTCCGTTCCTTTGGCGGACCACGTCCAGGAACGATTGTCCTCTGGAGTAGCTCATGAATAAAATAGGTAATGATGATGCCATCATTGTGGGCGTTCCTAAATACCATTATTTTGAAAGAAAATAACTGATGTAAAAATGTACTGGAAGGCACGACCAAAATTTTCCAAATGAATTATTGTATGATCATTATTAGGTGTAAATTGAAAAACATCAATACTTAGTAATTCAACAAACCTTTAAGCAAGACACTTAACTATAGTTGCTTCAAATAGGGGAAGAGAAAGTTATGTTTGTCTCACAATGGATTCATTTACCCCTCCCTGTTCTTAGCTGTGCTGTGAAGAGAATTGCATTTATATTTTGCCATGCATTGTTCCTGTGCATTGGGGCAGGTTTCTATCCCTTCAAAAAGTAGGCCACACCTCGAGTGGCCTTTGGGCCTTGTGATGGGCGAATTGCAAAAAAAAAATATATATATATCACTTACCAACAGGATAAGCTTGTCGCCAAACTTGATTTCCTCGCTTATAAACCTCCTATGATACTATCATGGTATCGTGATAGAGCATCCACTATGTGAGGCGGATTGCGTTATTATGATATGTGACCCCTCGCTTATAAGCAACGCTGGCGAGTCAAATCGGTACGCGTACAGGTTGCGGCAGTGAAAGATTTCCCTCCGATGCTGATTGCGCAACCTAAATCCCAACCCCAACCCTAACCTCTGCAAAAAGCATCATGATTTATTGCAGGGGCTGTGACACACAATTGCTCTTGCTTTCGATGACAAAATGCCCATCAAGACTGATTATGGGTTCGTCCAGAAGCCATTACATTGACAGGGAAAGATTTTCCTTTTAATTTGTCAATAAATTCACAAAATTGTTAATGGCCTCTTGTTTCAACCCGAGCAGAGTCTCTCTCAAAGGCTAAATGACAACACAACACACACAAACAAGTATAAGTGCACTTGTACGTAATAATTTTATTTAATTAGAATAACTAGCAAAATGACAATATCTTAAGATTGATGGATTTGAGTTTGCGCGAAGAGACATACTTCCATTTGCACGTTTTTACATTGGTGTATATTTGGCTGGCACGGTGCCACATTATGAACCTACAACCTGTAAGGTGCACATTGACACTTGTTTTATCCCTTGCACTCTTTGCTATAATTAAAACTGTAATAAGCACTAATTAAATGGCTTCTTAATTGGGCTTAGCACCAACAACGGTTTTCTTGAGTATGGAAAACCTATTCAGTACATGGTCAGCTTTCAATCCATGAAGAAAGTTTGCTTGCACTCAAGATTATGATCAAACTGAAAATTTTGGCAACTTTAGGGGGCTGCCCCTTCCAAAGGTGCCACTGGGTACACTTCAGAATCCCCTTTTTGAAGTCGTCTTGGTAACCCCTACATATCCCACGCGTCACACATTTTTACACTCCAAAGTTTGGTTTAACCATGGCTGGGCTCCCGGACTGTGGCTTTTGAGTTTTCGTGAAGAAACGCCTTGCATGACCTAGATAAGTTTCCGGGAGTGAATTGGTTTATACATGAGGCTCTGCACACAGAACCACCCCCCCACCATCTTTCACCATATCACCACACACAAGAATTGTACAATGGTACATGTGGTAAATTGAACCTTTGTGCCACTTCGTAAAAACGAAAATTTTCACTTTCGTGCAAAGCCTGCCATGCATGATATATCGTAATTAAACAAAGAAAAGCTCTTGAAGTTTTGAAACTTAATAATGACAGTGTAGGTTTTGATGAATAATGCATTAACATGTAAAAAAACAACAAAAAACTTTTCATACATAATGTGTTGCTTTGTGGCATCAGTGACGAAATGTTTATTGAAGCCCTCTCATTTTCAGCATTATCGGTATTGTAGTATTGATATTCAGGGAGGGGGTAATAACATCCCCAGATGAAGCAAATTCAGTTAACCTCATTTTAAATACCAACATACATTTTTTTCTCATTTAAAAATCTTCCTCCATACATCTTGGCTGTGCAGTTTTTCCAAACCTTTGCATCATGAAGGCAAAGAAACACCTGTCCTAATTATGATCATTTTAAGCAAGGACGTTGACCAACTGTGTCTTTTTATTCAGCTTAATTTAGGTCATCAATGTTATTATCTCATTTATAAAAGTTGAAGGATGCTAATATATTTACATGTACCGGTATATTCTGACATACATTAATCAGACAGGCCTGTGATTTTTCAGGATAATACCGGAGTCTTATATTGCGCACATATCTACCAACAATTAGGTACATAAGGTGCTTATTATATTATTTTCAAGACAGGTTTTCGAAGTTTTGGAATTATGAGACCTATTTATGTAGCACCTCGTTAAGGGTTTACAAGGTGCTGTGGTGCATTCAGCAGCCACTGCCAGAAACACCAGGGCAAACGCCTTCTCTAACCTTTTTACATAATGTATGGGACCTACGTCTTTACGTCCCATCCGAAGGATGAAGCAATAATGGTCAAGTGTCTTGCTGAAGGACACAAGTGTCAAGTCCTCTCGGGGAGCCTATGTGTTGGCCCTGCAACCCTAGTTCTTGATTTGTGGTGATGTGGAAGGTCTATTAACCCTCTGATGTAACACCCTGTAAATTCAGGGGTTTATCTTCATTTTTTTCCATCTGTGGCGTGTCGTGGCCGAGTGGTTAGTGCGTCGGACTCAAGCTCTGGCGGCTGAGTCATCGGAGTGTGGGTTCGAGTCCCGGTCATGACGCTTGTGTCCTTGAGCAAGACACTTAACCATAATTGCTTCGTAAAAGTTGGGGAGGCAGAGCCTTCTGCTCTACCAGCCAGGCTTCAGATGGATGATACCCAAGCCTACATCCTTACGGACTGTAAAGGGGGTAACCCTATTTCAGCCCCAGGAGTAGGTGGCAACGGCCCCTGAAAAAAAACCAGTTGATTTGTAGCCCACACCTCGAGTGGCTCACTGGCCTTGTGTGTCTGGCGACTTCCATAGAAAAAAAAATAAATAAATAAATAAAAATCTGTCATGACTTTCAGATTATTGTCATTTATGATGGACAATTTTTATTTCGGACAGTTCCCAAGACAGCCAAAGCGTGACTCATTCCAGGGGCCAGAAGAGCCAGAAGAGCAACGAGGGAAACAGCCTGAATGAAGGGAACAGCATCAGTGAGGACATCAGTGAAGACATCCAAGAAGAAATCGATATATCTGGGGACGATGACTTCCTTGCAAGCAGTCAAGAAAAAGTAAGTGCCTGTTAAGTAACCCTTACCGGTAGTGTCTTTGGCCACAAATCCTCCCGCCCCCCCCCATTCTGTTCCCTTTCCCGTTGCCATATTAACAGGTTTTGCAGTCTCTACCTTATGCAGTCCCCCCCCCCCCCCCCGACTCACATCTTGGCTTCCTGTAAAATGTCAGACGGATTATTCCCCATTCTCTTCTCATCACAGCTTACCGCTCGGCTGACACTGCCGACACGTCTCTAAAAGATTCCTGCCTTCCCGAAAGACACATCCGAGAAGTCAATGAATAATGTAGCGTGGCCATTGTATTGCCCTTCTCGACATGCACCATCAATATTTATCATCAATTTTGAGATTTGTTTCCAGTATTCTGGCAGTGCATCAATTCTCCGAGTTGGCTTATATTAACGTCTGCTCCTTCTCAGGCGAATGATTCTTCAGTGGCACATCGGTTAAACTGATCGCAGCTCACAAGGCACTTAAACCCTAGTGAGGACACCTCAGAGTATTTATTGGTCTATTACTTAAGACGTTTGTGTCAATATTTAATGATATTTAGACACGTTTAAGGTCTTGGTCTACCAGGCATCCTGCTCTTGATTTGTCTCCTAATGACAGCTTAAAAACACTCAGAACAAAGCGACTGGCTCTCCTGTTTTAGAGCCACCACATCTACAGCAAGAGATTGACCACATTGCAGGCTCGGAAGGTTCAACAATTACCCAACAACGATCTCCTTTTCCATGTTGTATCGTCCTTGGCAACACAATCCCCCCCCCTGACACACACAAAATAAGAAATTAATTAAACAAATGGTAAAAGAATAAGTTCTTTTTAAAACCTCAACCTGCAGTTTTCCCGGCTTTGTTTTCAATCCTTAAGAGACAATAGCAGCCGCAAATGGCCGGCAAGATTTTGCACACTTCCACTCGACCAAAGTGGTCAGTCAAGAAGAGTTGGCAGTGCGTGTGTGTGGTCGCGATAGATTCACATTGATTGCATCACTCATCTGCTCACTACAACAATGTTGTCACTGACAACCACTGAGCTGAATCAGCGGTTTCTTCCCTGCCTCTGTGGACCCCGGTTCGAATCCCACCTCAGACCAGAGCCTTGCATGTGGATTGGGTTTTCAGTCCCTACCGTGGATTGCGTGGGTTTTCCCTGTTTGGGGTTTTCCTCCCACATCTAAAACTGAATACTTCTTCATCATCTTCTCTACACAGGTAGTATCTTCAGGCCTGTGGGTTACAGTGCTAGTCACTTTTAAGGATCCCTTGGTTTCATTATCAGAAAGATATGATAATAATATTATTAATAATCATTACCGATGTCTTAACATATGGTGATAAATATATAAAATTGTATTTTAGCGTGTCGTGGCTGAGTGGTCTTGAGCATTGAACTCAAGTTCTGATGGCTGAGTCATCAGAGAGTGGGCTCGAATCCCGGTCGTGACACTTTTGTCCTTGGGTGAGACACTTGACCATAATTGCTTCTCATTACCTAAGAGGAGTTGGGTACCTGCGAGATTGTAAAGATTGTTGATGTGAATGATAGGCAAACTATGTGGCATTTTGACTGCCGGTGCTGCATACTCCAAAGGAGTTGAGACGATTTTTAGGAACGCGTAACGCCCAATAAACAGGGGTAGTAATAGTGTAAGGTGCTTTGATTACGATGTTTAAAAGCGCCTAATAAATGCCTATTTTTAATGAATTAAATGATTGGTCTCTTCAGGGGAAATAACACAGTTTTCTTGGTTCCTGTTTTTTTTTTCTCCGTCAGTTTGATGAGTTGACGACAGACCGGTCAGTGTCTCAGCTCAGCGGACACTTTGATTACACCGAAGATGCTCAACTCGAATTCTAGGACGGTTTTGCCGAGGAGATGTTTCAAGATGAACTTTCAAGGGTAATTTTCTTCAAGTTCATATGTTCCAGAATTTGAATCGATCAAAAATGAATTTGTCTTGTTTTTTTTTCACAGTAAAGAGATTTCAAATCTTTGCAGTATTGAGGATTTGTGCCATTCTTGGGGGCCATGTAAAGTTGTCAACAATTTTGTGGTTATATGAAAATAGGGGGGTAGGGTGGGGGCGGGGTGGGATGGGGGTGCCGAAGGTTGGGGACTCTGTTTAAGGGCAGATAAAACACCACACCCTGTGCTCATTTGTTATTTAGATTTACTGATTACATAATGTTCCACTGCCGGTTAAACCTTAGTATTTGTTTTTTTATGTCTATTTTTGTTGTCAGGTTTATTAAAAAAAAACACCATGGTTTCTAGCCACAAAAGCGGTTGAGATAACCTTGTTTACAATAGAACAGCATTAATGAACAAAGTATACAAAGGGTAATCTACAATACAATCGCCTAAACTATAGAAGAATGCTGGATATTTGTAACAATGAAAAGTCAACATCAAATATAAACAGATAAGCATCCACGAAAGGAGCCAGAGATGAGGTTACAAAGTTACAAGATAATAGACCTTTATCATGCTGCAACCATCTTGGTCATGTTCCCTGTATCCAATAACAGTAATATATGCTAAAATTCATTGTACAAAAAGGAACCAGACTATTTGCCCTTCCAGCCTCGGTTTGGTTACATTGGTTTGAATGGGAGAGAATCAAGATGGCCGCACCATGATAAAGGTCTATTACAAGGCATCAACCAACCAAACAGACGAAATAGCACACTCATCCAAATTGCACAAGAAGCCAAAGGTGGACAAAGGAAGTAAAAAAAATTGCCAAGCTGAAATAAAAACAGCCAAAATTATAAAATTCTTGCTAGAGCAGGAATGATCTGAACAATACTGGCAATTTAGAACCAGAAACAAAAAGACTGAGACCTATGTTGTTTAGAAGCTCCGAGGGTCGTAGAAACAACTTCAAAGCACTCAGCCAACGTTGGCAATTGTCCAAGACCAGTATCTGCACTTTGTGTGACCCAACAAATACATGAAATAACAAACCTGTGAAAGTTTAAGCCCAATCAGTCATCAGAACAACGAGAAAATAGGGAAAGAAAACCCTAACATGTATTCACTGTTTTCAAATATCGGGTTTTGGACTGGACTGGCGAAATCAAAACTAATTCAAAACTCACAAAAACTACAGCATTTCGAGCAAAACTGTTTCAGGGGAAGTTTTTCCACCATGACCATCTTTGTACCATGTAAGTTATGTGCAAATCTGTGAACGTTGATACATGTATTTTCAATCGTACAGGTGTTATACACAACCCTTTAAAAGCTGTTTGAAATTTTAAAAAAAAGCCCAGATGAATTGACATTTTATTTGCATGTTGTTTCAGACAATAATAATGGCAAGCAACTTGCATTACGCGTTTGCTCCTCACAAAACATGTTATGTTTACATTGCGTGATGGAAAACAACTGTTCATCTGTTTTTCTTCTTTTTTTTCTTTTTTTTTAGCCGGGGCATAATTAACGATTGGGAAGAAAAGAGACAACAAGAGAGAGACACAAATTATTGTTTTAATTTCAAAAAGATCGTTGTGTAATTCCGGATCGGTCGCCTGCCCCAATGAGATTTGGCCACGTTGCTGTGAAAACAATTTAATTTTTTTTTGAAATAACTGAATATTGAACAATCGTTATGAAATAATACAAGTATTCAGTGTGGTTTTGCTTTGGTGGCATTTTGATAAGTCACGTCACGAAAGGAGTTTTTATTATGTGTGTAGTTGTACCATCGACCTTATGTCAGTGTTGCTCATGCGTGCTTGATCTTCCAAAAAACAGATTTCAGAGAAAAACCAGACAATTCGGAACACTTTTTACTTTAACAAACCTTCATCAAAGTGTGGGCATTTTAGTGTTCTTCCATTCTGTCTGAGGCCGTGTCCGAATTGGCGGCTAGGGCTAGGGCTAGGGCTACGGCTGGATTGCCAAGTCATCATGCATTGAAGTATATGCGTCCATAGCAACACCCTTAGCAACAGCCGTAAGCCGTAGCCGTAGCCGTCTTTTCGGATACGACCCAACCAAACCGAGACTGAAAGGGTCTGTTCCTTTTCTATGTAACAAGAATCATTATCTATTATCGCTACTGAAGACGGTGAACAAGACAATGATTTAACAGTATGGTGAACCGGGCAGATTTTAATTTTTAATTTGTAGTTTTATTTAAGCCTGTATTCAAAATATTTGTTTTAAATTGCAGCTAGCCTCCGACTATTATTCGTTTTGTAATTGAACATTCACAAAGTTCGCAAACTCTTTTAATTATTGGTACTCGTCCTGACATTAATAGTAAGAACAATTATAATAAATTGTAATTATTTATGCGCTTTTTTAAAGCCAAGTAGGCCCCATATAGCCCTGTTCATTGGTCACAAAGCCTTTCTGAAACCGAAACCATCTCAACTCCTTAGGAGTGTGCAGCACCGGCAAAGTGCCGCTCAGGTTGATCATCGTTCAAATCAACAATCTCTACCAATACAGGTACCCATTTTACTTCTGGGTGAGGAGAAGCAATTATGGTTAAGTTTTCCTTAAAATCCACAGCAGTATGAAATATCTCAAACGTGCAGGTTTTAAAGACATATCATCAATCAGTATATCAGTATATTTTTAATAGATTGTACATAATGTTAATACATTCTTGAATTGAAATAGTTTTAATTGTTGTAAACTGATAACTTTAAACACTGAATAATCCTAATTCAGTTTGTGTACATAGACATCCTGCAGTGTTTGAACTTTTCGTAGATTAATATTTATTTTGTCTGATGCATCCAGATGACTTGTTGGTCTTTGCTTTTTAGTATGTCCCTGTGGAAAATCTGACCTTGCATTTACTCGTTAAATGATACGAAAACAATAATTCTTTTTTTAGGTTTGTTTTGTTCTTTTCAGTTTTGTTTCTGTTTTTTTTTCTTCTCGAGGACGAGCCGAGCGAACGGATCGAAACGTACGGTCGAGTTTTTTTCAACCGTGAAAAAACCAATACATTTCCAGAGTGATCGCGTGCTTCGCTGGTTTTTATATTAAATCAGGGAAAATCCATGTAAAGGTAATAAACAAAATTTGTAAATATGAGCGCAGCTTTTGGTATTGAAGTTGTTCCTGATCAAACATCTCATTAAATGGTTAAGCCTGACCGGATATTGGCTTAAAACTTTGTTTTTAATGGAACAGGGGAAAATAATGGATGCACTAGGGGGATATTCAAAAAAGAGAATTACCTCATGTGCACAAGATAAATGTTTTTAGTGTCCCTTTAGGGGCTCCGTAGAAAACAGACGCATGCTGGTTATACTTGTAATAATTGTTAATTAAGGTACAGTCACCGTTATGAATCATTTGGAGTATTTCTAGGTTAAATATGAAAAGTATAGGATTTTTAAATCTTGTGCTTTTCACGAACTAATAAATGTTTCACTCATAATCTGAAAAGATTGTAGCATGAAACATTTATTAGTTCAGTCTAAAAGCTCACCGATTATAAAGTTTATATCAGTTACAATCCTCAAGAGAAATATTCTCGTCTGAAATATAAGGTTATAAGGTTACGAAAATACTTTTGTTTTTTTTACGGTTTTCTTATTCCTGTGGTAAATATAACATGAATATCAGTGGAATTGCCCATTTGTGGAATTAGCGTAGAAGGGCCACAACTATATTGCCGGTTGACCTAGTATCTCGCTGCAGCGAGTTATTGTTCCGAACTTGTTGACGACAACGAGTTCGGAACATTTAGGTTATTTTGGGCAAAAGAGGAATTCCACCTTTTTGGTCACGCGACATTGGGTGATACCGGACCCTAAAATCGACAAAGAATAGTCGGAGATGATTGGGTCTGGGAACCAGACTACATACTATAAGTTGCCGCGGCGATTTACCAACTGGAAAGTTTTCTGTTGGTTGTGTGACCCGCTACACGCTTCCGTCCCAGACTACCCATTGTATATATGGGCAATTCAGACTCTTCCCCAGCCTGTATTAAAGATGATGCAATGCCCTTCGCCCTGTAAACCCCGCCCAGTGATGCAACATTTCCTAACCTCGTCTGACAAGAAAAAAAAAGATTTTGTCTTTGATGCCTTGACTGATAACGCCATCGCTGTTTGAGTACGAGTACTCTTACCAACATCTTGTTTCAAATCTCATAATTTGATAAGAGGTTTTTTCGCTTGAGATAAGTTTGAGAGATTTAATACATCAGATGATTCCATTTATTTAAAGCCCCAGCTCAACATTGGTAAACTGACTGTAAATGCTTCCGTTCTTTGCACAAAGCAAGATATTTGTAATAAAAACAAGCTGTAAAAATGTCAGCTCATTCCGTTGTTTCGTTTTCGAGAAAACGGTAAAAATGCATTCAGCATCTTATTACTAAAAAACGGTATCACTTCAGGCAGAAATATTTCAGGAGAGTTTTCTACCATCATTACCTTCACTCCAAAGGTATAAGTAAATCTGTCAACATTTAATATGTTTTACTTCTTACCAAATGAGCCGCAGCTTTAAACCATTTAATAAGAAACACACCCTTAAACAACCTGTGAATATTCATAAAAAGACTTTTCCAAGACTCTTGTGTATAACACCAGCGGTAACAGTCACATGTTTGGTGTGGTTTGTATAATTGTAATGCGTATAGTTAACTAACAGTACTAACAGGCAGCCAGCCTGCAGCATTGGAGTCCAGCTTTCTCCCGCATGCCTGATATGTGGCAAGACACATGGGCGGATCCAGACTAAACCGCATCTGGAAATCTCCAACCATGCATAGTTTCAAATCCTACTCATGTACATGGTGTTACCGCAAACCTTACTAGATTGTATCTCCACCATGCAAAGTTTCAAATCCTACTCATGTACATGGTGTTACTGCAAACCTTACTAGATTGTACCTCCACCATGCAAAGTTTCAAATCCTACTCATGTACATGGTGTTACTGCAAACCTTACTAGATTGTACCTCCACCATGCAAAGTTTCAAATCCTACTCATGTACATGGTGTTACTGCAAACCTTACTAGATTGTATCTCCATCATGCAAAGTTTCAAATCCTACTCATGTGCATGGTGTTACTGCAAAACTTGCTAGATTGTATCTCCACCATGCAAAGTTTCAAATTGTACTCATGTACATGGTGTTACTGCAAACCTCACTAGATTGTATCTCCACCATGCACAATTTTAAATCCTACTCATGTACATGGTGTTACTGCAAACCTTACTAGATTGTATCTCCACCATGCAAAGTTTCAAATCCTACTCATGTACATGGTGTTACCACAAACCTTACTAGATTGTATCTCCACCATGCAAAGTTTCAAATCCTACTCATGTACATGGTGTTACTGCAAACCTTACTAGATTGTATCTCCACCATGCAGTTTCAAATCCTACTCATGTACATGGTGTTACTACAAACCTTACTAGATTGTATCTCCACCATGCAAAGTTTCAAATCCTACTCATGTACATGGTGTTACTGCAAACCTTACTAGATTGTATCTCCACCATGCAAAGTTTCAAATCCTACTCATGTACATGGTGTTACTGCAAACCTTGCTGTAGATTGTATCCCCACCATGCAAAGTTTCAAATCCTACTCATGTACATGGTGTTACTGCAAACCTTACTAGTTTGTATATCCATGCGCATAATAAAAATCCTACTACGGTGTTGCTGCAGATCTAATACTAGTTTGTATCTCCATGATCATGCACTGCCAACGGCCAAAGCCGTTATATTATAGTCAAAGTCGCTTGATTCACACGTGGCCAGTTCAATTTGTTTTGATACAGATCTTCAATGCCCAGACTTTCTGGTTTTTTGGTCCGGAGAAGAGCAAACTCATTCACAGCCTGGTTCTCAACTAACACACTGAACAACCAACCCGTGATAATGTCATCAAATCAAATGGTCAAAAACACACCATTTCTTAACCCTCGTTTAGAGATTGCACATTCGCGCACGTGCTTCTTCCGGACCTTTTTTCCCAAATCTAAATGAGTAACTGGTGGGAAATGGACCTTATGCGTCTGACGTCATGAGTCCCCTAGAGATAAGTACAACAGCGCCCTCAATGAGGTCAAAACGGCCGTAACTTTTACTGTACATAGGGAAACGGCTGTGCATAACCTCTATAATACTGGCTAGCACATTCTAGTATTTCGGACGAAGAAATTTGTCAGGATTGGTTCTGGTTTCAAGTGTATAGGGGCGGGGCTGGGGGAGGTTAATCATTGCATGTACCGGTGTTCCATCTTTAACTGTGTAGGCGATTCTTGGTCGTGATTTGACATTTTAGTCTCTGTCTTTACTACCCGGAGATCAATCAGTCACCGTGTTAACCTAGTTATAATGTCACATCTATTGCGCGGTGCCCTTGGAATTGAGGACATCAAAACGTTGATGCACGCAATGATTGGATGATGTTGAATCTACAAATTGCTCGAGTTTGTTGCCAGTAGACCGAATTGCGCTGGGAAATAATCCCGTCGGCGGTGTAACCCTGTTAGCTGGGAACAGTGGCGTAGGGAACAGTGGCGTAACTAGATATTTTCTCCGGAGTGGGGGTGGGGGGGGGGAGAGCAGGCAGAGGAAACGAAATAATGGGGGAGGGTTGTACATTGATAAGAGGAAATAGCATCTCGATCTCATTTAGGGTGGGCAAAAGCAGGAAGTTTTTTTTGTGTGGAAAGGGGCTTCAGATATTTCCTCCTTGCGATCTCACTTGAGCGGGCAAGGAGGGGGCAGAAATGGGAAGGGGGGCTCATGTCACTGTCTGTGAGCATTGTGGTTTAGCCTACAAAATAAAGTAAGACGTGTTGTAGATACATGACGGAAACGCGAACACCTGTTTTTGAGGTAAATCTTTTACTGGATAGGTTCCTTCCTCGCTGGCAGGTTCCGGTTTGGTTTCATGATGCTATTGAATGACCGTACTTTAAAAAATATATATATATATACAACATTAAAATCGGGCTGCAGTTATGCCAGTATTTATTTATTTATTTTAATTATTTATTTGTTTTAAAGCCATGGTTACGTTTTTGGTTTGATTTTAAAGTGGTTATTTTTTTTAAACTGTTGAATTTGGCTCTCTCTCTCTCTACACGACCAAAATGCATCTCCTTGTATCCACAGTCGATTGCAACCCTCAACCTCGTACCCAGTCAGTCATCTATTTTTATCCCCCTGCCCTGTTACTCCAACCTCCCCCTTCCTAACGGTGCTTGTTGCCAACTGTCACTGTCACTGTCGGTCAGTTCCTTCATCAGCCTGTTCAGTTTCCTGCCTATAGTGCTCCATCGAGCGTATACTCCCGTACTTTAGCAGGAAACAGCAGCGGCGTAACAAAGAGGGGGGGGGGGGGGCACGTACCACCCCCATTTGAAATCTGGACAAATCTCCGAATAAAATGTTACGTTTTCTGAGCTTCTATGTTGTAATTCCAATATTTTTAAAACTATTTTTCTGTGTGGGCCTATACGCAGCATTTGTTTCTACCTCCACGTTTAATAGATTATCTGATATAAAACAGTAATGGCGAAACAAGAGCGCCGGAAAGGGGCTTGTTAAAAAAAAATGCGAACAGAAATTACTGTTCTAGTTGGCCAGAAGTGCACACCATAGAAACAAAATGATGCACCCCTTGTGCCCCCCCCCCCTAGTTTCGTGGCTGGAATGCAGCGTCAGTGTCTAGCCTTTCCCCTGAAGACGACTAGAGCGCTGATCGAAACGTCGAGCTTTACACCACCGGTTCTTTCAGAACCATCGCAAATTTGGCAACTCAAAAGTAAAAAATATCATCGCAGGTGTCACGCCGCAATCTTTAGTTTACAAGATCATATAGCGGTTTTTTTTTTTTTTTTTTTTTTTTTTTCGAATTTATTTGTTATTAATCTTAATATTTACACTTAAATGTTTCCGGGTCAAGACAAGAAATCAAAATCTGCCATCCATACATATGTCAGACCAAAATAAAACATCTTACTGTCAAGATATACAAAATCGTACAAACATTAAAATACAAAACAATTAACTACCGGTCGCTTTACATTGTAAACAAACGACCATAATTATATTTGTTTTTAAGAAATGTCCCCAGCGTCCTGAATAGGCGTTTGCAATTTCCTGTCATTTATTAAAACCACACAAGTCTTTTATTTTGTATTCATTACATTTGGTCAGTTTTGCCCGTGGGTCTTGCACGGGAAGCTGTTTTCTAACAAATCCATCAAAATGCTAATCATTTTTTTTTAAACTCAATAACACGACCATTCAAAATTTAAACATCCGGGGTGCTATCCGAGAACGCTGGCCATCGGGTTGAATGCTTAATATTAATTCCCTAATCCAGCTTTAATCCCAATCGAGGCAGGGAGATTATCCGGTCCCGTAGGGTGGAGATTCCCGGTGATCGTGGCTAATCTCCAGGCCCCTTTTGCTTATTCTGTGTAACCACACCCTGTGGGGATGAAGGAACAAGACTGAGCCGTAAGTGGCAAGCTTGCCTGTGAGGTTTTAACGTTGGCTTACAGTAGACCAACAGTGAACACTCTCCACCATTGAAACAGGCGTGGTCATATCGGGGCTTGGAAAAGAAGAAAAAAAGGAAGATGTGTGCTCAATGGGTAGTATTTGAGATTCGAATCGGCCAAGAACATTCCTAGAAAAGAATTCAAACTGTCAAGCATAAGCAGGAATGATATTCTTCCTACTTAAAAGTCTGGATTCTGATTTTTGTTGGTGCTCAGAAAAAATCAGCAAAGCCCTAGCATTAAAGCCCCAACTGACTGTAAATACTTCCATTCTTTGCACAAATCAGGATATCTGTAATAAAACCAACATGTGAAAATGTCAGCTCATTTCATTGTTTCAATTGCGAGAAAGCAGTAAAAATGCATTCATCCTTTTTCTACGCCTTCCTATAGGCCGAGTTTTCGTCTCACTGAGACAACTAATTTTGGGGGGATCTTATTTCATTTATTATTTTAAAATAATAACACTTCAGGCAGAAATATTTCAAGGAGAGTTTTCTACCATCATTATCTTTATACCGTGTAAGGTATAATATGTAAATCTGTGAAAATTTATGTTTTTCTTCTTACCAATGTTGAGCTGGGGCTCAATGTATGATTTGTTATAATAATTTACTTTTCAATTCGCAGATCACTGAAAATGTATAGGCCAATGTATCTGCAATGTTTACCATTTTAACTTGTCAAGATAACATATTTTCAAAGATTGAATGTAATCGATATCAAGAACGGACAGGATTTCTTCAAACTTACACGTATACTAGACGTGTGATTAAGCTAGTCTGTCGATTGAAGCTTAGAGTCACGTTCTATATTTAATTTAATTAATATTATGTTCTATAAGTTATGAATTTTCTATATTATAGGCCCATATATATATTTTTTATCTACGTGAATCAAGCGGCAGCGTACGTTAGGGACAAATTTAGAGGGGCGGTACGGAAGCTTAAATGACTATCCTGTTATCGCGTTTCTTAGATAATTTTTCATGGAAACATGGATGCTCTAAAATGTTACATCATTTCAAAGATGTTTTATTTTCTTCTCAAAAACCAAACACAGAATTCCATGATAGACTCATCTGTGAAAAACGGAATTCAGTGATAGTATATCTTGTGAGAACTTGTCCTGTTATTATTCTACATACCGCGGAGTAGATTTCGGAATTCGGGGGGCAATATTAATAAACTCACTCCGCGGCAGTGAAGTTATCCAAGAAGTCCCCTCAATCCACTAAGCGAAAGTGGTAGTAGTCCTGGCCGATTTCCTACCTCCCCAGGTAGTACTTCTTTCCAGAACAAGTTGTCCTCCCCAATTCCAAAATCTACTCCGCGGTAGTAGAATAATAACAAGTTCGTAGAAGAACAATCTATATTGGTATAAGCAAAGTAGATATATTCACGTTGTTACTGCAAACCAAACATACATTGATACGTCAACACCTATAGTGTAAAATTGTTGCTAGAAATACTCCCATATTTTCCATTCCCCCCCCCCCCCCTCTGTGGAATCTAACTTTCCTACAAAATGACAGAAAAACGACTAAACATTCACACTAAGTTCTCTTGAAACCCAATTTTGGTCAGTAATTTGTTTATGACTATTTGCAGTTCACACTTTTGTCACGTCCTTCCGGGCACCCGACCAATTGTCTCTGTGTAAATCAATAGGCTGGCACTGCCAACCGTTTGACGAGTGCCCTGCCTGCAGACCCCCCGCTGCCGGAAGTATAGGATTTCTGTTGTGTTTCGCCATTTATCTTTCCGTTGCTGGGTTGTAATGCCAGGAGGTGCAACTCCTGGCATGCACTGCCGGTAGCCTTGATCAAGGCTGTCTTTGAGCTTTCCTAGTCATATACACACACTGTGCTGCACATCGTGTGCTGGAGTTTTGGGCGCAGCATACTCGAAAGGGGTATAGACATAAAACAATTATGGCAAAAAGAGACAAAACCGTTCCGTCCGGCTGCTGGCGCGCCTCTTGCAGCGGCGTTGCCAAGTTTACATTTGGCACGCGGCCCCACAAATTTCCAGTGCCCCCATGGAAAAAAAATGTAGATACATGTAATTTATTAATAAAAATGGTACCTACTGACAAGCAATGCCCCCTCTGTACCCGACCCCCTGTGCCCCCTATGTGCCCCATATGTGCCCCCTGTGCCCCTATGTGCCCCTACGTGCCCCCTGTGCCCCTATGTGCCCCTATGTGCCCCTATGTGCCCCTATGTGCCCCTATGTGCCCCTATGTGCCCCTATGTGCCCCCTGTGCCCCTACGTGCCCCCTGTGCCCCTATGTGCCCCCTGTGCCCCTATGTGCCCTATGTGCCCCTACGTGCCCCCTGTGCCCCTATGTGCCCCCTGTGCCCCTATGTGCCCCTATGTGCCCCCTATGTGCCCCTATGTGCCCCCTGTGCCCCTATGTGCCCATATGTGCCCCTACGTGCCCCCTGTGCCCCTATGTGCCCCCTGTGCCCCTATGTGCCCCTATGTGCCCCCTGTGCCCCTATGTGCCCCTATGTGCCCCTACGTGCCCCCTGTGCCCCTATGTGCCCCCTGTGCCCCTATGTGCCCCTATGAGCCCCTACGTGCCCCCTGTGCCCCTATGTGCCCCCTGTGCCCCTATGTGCCCCCTATGTGCCCCTATGTGCCCCCTGTGCCCCTATGTGCACCCTACGTGCCCTATGTGTCCCCCTGTGCCCCTGTGCCCCCCGTGCCCCCAGTGAAACAATCATGGCTACGTCGATGGCCTCTTGATCAAAGGCTAAAGGCATGTTAGCCGTGGTGTGAGTGTGTTTATATCAACTAACCAACTATGTGTAAATAGAAAACAGGTTTAAACATTCATAAAACGAAACATTTTATTTTTGTAATTTTTAACCTCAATGGTCTATATTTCAAATGGGAGGCGTGCACCCGTGCCCCCACCTTATAGTGACGTCATTCAAATCAAGGCCACTTATCTAAATGGTAATAATGATTTATCATAATCAAATAAAGAATCGAAGCCGCTAATCACCAGTCTATAAAAGATGAATTTAATAGCTTTACGAAGTCGTCCCGGGAGTGTTTTAAAGATCAAGTGATTGTGTTTTTTTCTTCTTCTGCGGGTGCAAGCTTCAGAGTTAAACCAGATTACTTTGACAAGGAAATAATTAGGTAGGCTTTCCTCAATTGGAAAAATTTGCAAGCCATGAAAGGCATAAATAAATTGAAAATGAAAAGGCATGGTGCTGATAAAAAAAAGACCGTCAAATACGAAATTATACGGGGAATGTATACGATCAGGTGGGTGCGAGCCATGCAAAAACAAGACACCCCAACACGCTCGAAAAGTGTCGCCTATTGACCCGATTCACCTGACGTCATCACCACAATAGACCGATTGCGCGACCAATGTTTGCAGGTTATCACGTGACCTATTGTGGGTACTACGTCATCTGAGCCGATGGCAAACTACGTGCAAATACATGCTGTGACCGACAGAGTCACACCAAAAGTCGGCTTTTTAGTAATAATAACACAGTTACTGACCCATTTTAGATGTTTACCGGTAAAAAATTACAATGTTTGCGCTTTAGGCGAAATCACGTATTTCATAATTACAATCGACAAATATTGTGCGCGAACGCAGGAGACTTGCTTTTATGTTACAACACCCATTGTGCTTTTTGTCTGGCCTTGTTTTATACCATTTTTTTTTTTAAATCTCTACGTCTGCTGAGGTGGAAGTTTCTTTTTCCTTATACGATGATTTAACAAAATGCTTGAGACATCGGTATCGGTGTTAGACTTAGAAAGTATACCATGCATTGTCAAATGGGTGGTTTTAAAATTGATATCACTGATAGCGATATCTTGGTCGTTGATCTTCCTCCCTCAGTTGGGTAGTGTGGGGAGGGGTTCGGACTTCCGTAGGTACAGGCTGCAGCGGCGTAACTACGGTAAAGTTTTAGGGGGCACAAAGGGGTGCACCATTTTTTCTAGGGGGGCACTTTTGGCCAATTTAAACTGTAGTTTCCGTTTGTATTTTTCCTAAAGAAGCCACTTTCAGCGCTCTTGTTATGCCGTTTATTACTATTTTGTTTTGAAAATAATCTTACGTGGAAAAAAAGTGTCTGCGTGTAAATAAAAAAAGTTTTAAAAACATTGAAATCACTACATAAAAAGTATAAAATGTAACATTTTTAGGGTAAATTTTCAATCTCAAAAGTCAAGGTGGGGCATCAGCTGGGGGGGGGGGGGGGCACGTGCCACTGGTAGGCTGGAGTAACATAGGGTTTTTTCCCGGTCAATGATCTTCCCTCATTGGTCGGGGGTTGGGGTTCAGACTTCTAAAGAAAATACGTACGGTGGATAGGGATGCCAAGAAAATGAGTTAAATTTCAACTTTGTGATAACTGTGACTATAGGTGCATTAAAAAAAGGTCATAAAACTGCTTCAGCGCAATAAGTAGCAAAACACTACATAATTATGCTTGCTAGAATTTGGGTTTAGCATCCAAAATACCATGGCCCAATTTGAGGGCAGTGAATACCAGAATACGCTTAAAAGACGTCGCCTTGTAAAGTATGTGGATCTATGTGAGCCGTAAGCACATAATTCCACGATAAGCACAGAGCCCGCCCGTACCACATGTACAGTCTGTGACTAGTTATCTGCTCATTTTTTTGCTTAGCAAAACATTTTGTCGTCCATATTTTCTGCTTAAGCTAGCACTGTGAAATTGGACCCCGGGCATTGGCTCCTCCGTGAGCAAGAATTCTGCCTCACCTGGGGTTGACACGTTTTATGAAATCGGCCAAAAGGTTCGAGATGGTTTATAGGATGTAAGGTTTGAAGTGTGTATCACTGATCGCCGTAATGGATGCGAACCCGATCCCACTTCTGGCACGTCAAGTGCTCTCAAGAAAAGGCAAGGTGAGAAAGGATAATGACACTCACGACAAGGGTTTCAAATTAATCCACGGGGAACAAATTAATTGCTTAGAAAGGTTTTAGAAAAAGAAAAAAAAACTGGTAGATGCTTTTACCAGCTTGTTACAGTTAGTAAGCTGGGCCCAATTTCATAGAGCTGCTTAAAGCCCCAGCCCAACTTTGGTAAACTGACTGCAGGTAAATTGCTTCCATTCTTTGCATAAATCAAGATATTTGTAGTAAAACCAATCTGTGAAAATGTCAGCTCATTTCATTGTTTTCATTTGCGAGAAAACGGTAAAAATGCATTCAACATTTTTGTACGCATTCCTATAGGCAGAGTTTTTGTCTCACTGAGACGAAAACTAATTTTGGATCTTATTTCATTTATTATCTAAGAACGATAACACTTCAGGCAGGACTATTTCAAGGAAAGTTTTCTACCCTCATTATCTTTTTACCATGTAAGTTATATCTAAATCTGTGAA
The DNA here is from genome assembly GCA_911728455.2 of Marthasterias glacialis. Lineage (NCBI taxonomy): Eukaryota > Metazoa > Echinodermata > Asteroidea > Forcipulatida > Asteriidae > Marthasterias > Marthasterias glacialis. The sequence continues at coordinate 19,317,862 of OU452224.1, forward strand.
CATTTATGTTTTTCTTCTTACCAATGTTGAGCTGGGGCTTTAAGCACATTAAGAACAACAACGTTTTTGCTTCCAAGAATAAGGTTACCAGCCAAAGTATACCATTTCCCATGTACCATCTGTGGCTGCTTTCCTGCTCATCCGTGCTCAGCAGAAAAATGTTAAGCAAAATTTGCTGCTTAAGCATGGGCCATGTCCTTTTTTACAAGTGGCTTGTTTCTCTGACTAAGATGAGCTCAGCTGATATTTTGTGCCGAGCAGCTGCGAGTCGAGCGTGAACCCCGTGACCGGTCGCCGTAAATGACACTCGGTGGGCCCTCTCTAAGCCTTGGCGCGCGTGACGGGCGAATGAATTTTTAACATCGTGCCCTGAGCATGGTTGTAGTCGTCATAAACCCTCCGCAGCTTAATCCGAATCCGCCAAAACCCACCAGTTGTCAACAAGTACTGAGCCTATGCTATTAGCTAGTTGAAAAAACGCCTTTAGCGCCCTGTATGCATTGGGGTCTATACGCTGATGCGCCCTGTGGTCATTACGTTCTGGGATGATGTATTGGTCTTTGATTCTTCACGCATGGAGGTCGTATGGTGTTCCATATGTGCCACCTTTATTCAGAATATTTTATACCGTCGCATTTTTTTTTATTACCGTCGCATTTTTTTTTTACCGTCGCATTTTTTTTTTCCGTCGCATTTTTTTTTCCGTCGCATTTTTTTTTTCCGTCGCATTTTTTTTTCCTTCGCATTTTTTCTCCGTCGCATTTTTTTTTCCGTCGCATTTTTTTTTCCGTCGCATTTTTTTTTCCGTCGCATTTTTTTTTCCGTCGCATTTTTTTTTTCCGTCGCATTTTTTTTTTCCGTCGCATTTTTTTTCCCGTCGCATTTTTTTCTCCGTCGCATTTTTTTTTTCCGTCGCATTTTTTTTTTTTTTTTTCATTATAACCGCAAATATTCATAGATTCATATTGTGTACTGAAATGTGTACTTTTACAGTTAGAAAACTTGTGTTGGTCACAAAAATGAGGTGACGCTTTAGTAATGCAATACACGTATGTGTGTTGGTTAGCGTTGTATGCTATTGTAAATCTACAACACAATATGAATCTATGAATATTTGCGGTTATAATGAACATAAGCATGAGTTGATATTATTGCATTATAATAATCAATAGAAGTGTTTAAAACTACGGAGAAAGGTTGGCATCCTCACCTGTGGAAGATTGTGCAGGCGGGGAGGATGGGGGTCGCTAGACTTCAAAGGGCGTCAACACGCGTCCTCAACGGAGAGAGAACAACTTTATATAATGTAAAACAATTAACTAATGTCCGAAAAACAGAGACTCCTCACACAAACATTTTCTTGCAAGCTCAAAGTTTAACAACCTCATCACGTGGGAGTCACGTGCGACGGTAAAAAAAAATGCGACGGAAAAAAAAATGCGACGGTAAAAAAAAATGCGACGGAAAAAAAAATGCGACGGAAAAAAAAAATGCGACGGAAAAAAAAATGCGACGGAAAAAAAAAATGCGACGGAAAAAAAAAATGCGACGGTAAAAAAAAAATGCGACGGAAAAAAAAATGTGACGGTAAAAAAAAAATGCAACGGTAAAAAAAAATTCGACGGAAAAAAAAAATGCGACGGTAAAAAAAAAATGCGACGGAAAAAAAAAATGCGACGGAAAAAAAAAATGCGACGGTAAAAAAAAAATGCGACGGTAAAAAAAAAATGCGACGGTATAAAATATTCTGAATAAAGGTGGCACATATGGAACACCATAAGGTCGTCATAAACGTCTCCGATCGATCTGGCACGTTATTCTCTTGGATGACGATCCGCCCGTGCGTTACAGGGGATTATCTCTGGCTTAAATTTTGGAGACAAAATATAACAGGGAGGACACTTTGCAAAGAAACATGTTTGTCTGGAAGAAAACGTCTCTGCCTCATGAATATTGTTTACCCATCACCAACCCAAGATTGGCCACAGGCAGAAGAAGTTAAACAAACATGTTTGGCGATCCCGCTGAAAAACGATAAACAGTTTTAGTCTTGATATCATCATCTCCGTGCTATTTTTTGTTAAAATAAAAACTGCAGGCCTGCGCTAAACGTCCCACTTTTGCCGCGTTGAACTCGAAATGAATTTACGCACGGCAAAAGTGCGGCAATTCAAAACGGCTGCTCGTCAACTTTGACTGGCGCACGTGTTGTATGTAAACTATGTACGCGTACATGATCGTTTTGTGCCACAGAAATAGTCGTCGGGTTTATGGTAACCAAAAACTTTGTAAAGGGATACAAATCGAAACAATAGAAACATTAAACATAAACAATCAGATATCATAATAGAAAATAAAAAAATAAGTTAGAAAAAAATAAAATTAAAAATAATTCATCATTTTCTATCTTATTGAGTTCGCACGGCAAAAGTGCGACTTTTGAGCGAAAGCCTAAAAGATGTTTCGTCTACGAACTTTTCAGTGGCAAATTGAATCAGTCTTAATCGATTAAAATGCATGGCAATATGTACATTCTAAAAACTCCCGGTCAGAATTGACCCGGATTCCGGATCTCAGGGGTGCCTGACCCGATTCTGGGTCAGCCTGACCCGGAAAGTGTTGAAAATTTATTTTTTAACTCTGATTCTGCGTCAGTTTGACCTATTTATGGGTCATTTTGACACAGATTCCGGGTCATACTGACCCTGAAATGGGTCAGGCCCCGTTGGATCTGGAATCCGGGTCAAATCCGACCCGGGAGTTTTGAGAGGTTTATGCGTTTTTCTAGGGTGTTAAAAAAAGACTTGTGGTGCGGAGCTAGTCTTTGTTCAATACCGGTACGTTATTATATCAACGTTTTTCACATGGCTCTATGTAGGTTATGAATTCCCTATAAGACGGCACTTTCTAAGGGCCTCGTCACACTATAACATTGCCAGTTGGGGGAAAACAACAGACTGTACAGCAAGCAGAACGAACTCCTCAGTGGCACTGGGGACTTTTGCTTTACAGATGATTACTACCCCCAAGAAAATGATGTGAAAATTGAAATTGTGAATGTTTAGCCTTCTTATCTTTATAGAGATTGCCTGGAACTGGTTGCCTGTAAGTTGGCACTTGTGATATGGCCCCATGGGTAGCTTGTATTTTGTCTTCAATCGAGCCTCGCTGCGTACGATGTTGCAAAGCCCCTATCTTCCCCACAGTACACTGTCGTTATGCCTTGCATACGACGACCGTTGCCCTACAGTACCGGGGGACAAAGTGAAAACGGCATCCGCGCAGCTTCGTTTATGCCCGGCTGCATAATACTGGAGATTAGCCCCCAAAGTATGTGTTCTCAAGCAACTAAACCCTAAATGGAAAAAGGAAAATGAGATCTACAGAATGATGAATTCAGTATAACGGAAGCACACGATTTCCACTCTCATGCGTGTGGGGATGGGGGTGAGGGGGGGGGGGGGGGAGGGAGTTCAAACACTGGACCTTCTGAAGCTATTTTATGGAAGGTCCAGAGTGCATTGCTATCATTCTTTTTTCAATACCCTTATTTTATTATTATTTTTTTCACGTTTTTTCCCCCAGGCTTAACCAGGACCGTGTATTGTAAACCAGCCTTTGATCTGATGTTTTATGTATCCTGTATAAATATGACATAGTAAGATAATAACATGAAATAAAATGAAGAATAACAATGAGATCTTTACACACGTTAGTGTATGACGTCGCAAATACCGCGTGCACATTATTCGCGACATCGCAAATGCTATCCGCAATTATGCGCGCATAAATATTGACAACACAAAATGTGCAACACCGCAAATATATGCGCATGCATGCTTTCACGACAGAGTGCAACATCGCAAATATTGCTCAGGTACTCTATCCGCGCATCGCAAATTAAAATGCGCAAAATATTCAAGACGATGCGCTTGATGTTACATTAATTTACGCTGAAAATGTACCGTGCGGCATTACAAAATACACTATGCGCAAATATGCACGACAAACTGCGTATGTACGACATCGCAAACACTATACGCGCATTCTTATTCACGACAAAGTTTAAGACATATTTGCGATTTTGCGATGTCCCTTTACGGCCACCAGAACCAATTAAAAGCGGAATTAAGAGACGAAATTTTTTTATTTTTAAAATGAGGCACCCCGTTTGAACCATGAAAAGGACCCCAAACCACTTGTGAAGGGTAACGGGTCAGTGTATCTGTTTAAAGTCGTATTAGGAAGATATGTGGCTGTTGTGTTCTTATGTTTCTCATGAATGGTATAGGTATATATTTTTTTTTTTTGGTTTAGGCTTGATGTTTTGTTCAATTATATACTGGAGATGTCGTTACAGACTGACACTTCGTAACACGCACTGCAGCCCACGACGCGACAAAGCGTATACCGTTCAACCCCGTCGGCGTGCTGCCGTGTACTTTGGAATAATTGTATATCATGGGCTATAATTATGAAGTATCGGGGAGACTGCTTTCTCCATTTGATTGCATGGACTGAGCGGTGAACTCAATTCTCAACTCGGCCAACATCTAACGTACTCACCATAAAATACATAGCTGATATCTCCAACACAATACCAACGAACTTAGGCGGTAACATGACTTGTTCTTGATTTTATTAGTGCATACTTATGGTGGCCCTGAAGGGACATCTCATATCGCAGATTATGTGCGCATACGTATGGGATGTCATGAAATTATTCGCGGATCGAATACGTGCGCATAATACGCATGAGATGTCAAGAAAATATTCGCAAATTATGGGCGCGTACGTATTAAATGTCGTGAAATTAATCGCAAATATGTGCGCATACGTATACATTAATGTCGTGAAATTAATCGCAAATAATGTACGCATACGTATGCGAATGTTTTTGCGATGTCGTGAGTTTTATTGCATACTTTGTCGCAATTTATGTCCATACAATTAATTCCACACGTGCCTCTAAATATAAAAAGGCTCTGTACATCAAAGATTATAGGCGCCGCGTGGACGCGCCCGAGAAACACACGAGACTCGTCAATCGGGCTCTAATTGGGCGCTGTTGCACGCCCAATTAAACTCACCTCGCGCCTCTTATAAAGACGACGGGTGCACCAGCGCCTGCATGCCACAGGTAACTTTTGCGTCTTGCTGTGTGGGAGTGCTAGAACTAGCCTGTCCCCGAACTTCCCGCTCTGCAAAGACTCTCGAAGGATATTCCTTTATCGTCTGCTAGCATCCAATCGGTACAGTATCAAGGTAAATGTTGTTTTTATTTGTTGCTGGTGGTACTTGTTTTTCTGTCGTGAGAAGGTTTTGAGAAGGTTGAAATACGGGAAATATCACTCTGTTTGACGACCAAAGCAGCTTGATAGCTTAAACAGATACAATCTCGGAAGCATAAATGTGTTTATAAAAAGCACGTACTCTCTTAATGTAAAAGAGTGAAAAACCATTCTTTATGTCCACCATACCACTCTTGCAAGGAGCCATAATGGCGGACAACTCTTTTTAGAGTGAAAACCATGTATTTTCACTGGATTCAGAGTGAAATTCAACCCACTTTCACTCAAAAAAGAGTGGTGAAGAGTGAGTTTTACTCTCAAAAGAGCCAAACTGACACCACTCTGGCAAGCCAGTGAAATTTCCACTCTTTTACATTTAGAGAGTAGGCCTATTCATAATGTAATCATCATAAGCATTCCCGATAGAGATTTCATTCGGCTTTTAAAAGCACCTGTTGCCCCTCGCTTTAAAAAAAGCATTTGTGAAGTAGAAATTCTGCTTCATGACACCTAGGAAAAACACCAGATGGAATGGTTTGGATAGACCGATCCATTAAACCGATTCATAGACGTATCCGTTGGATACGGTAGTTAAACCAACAGCTTCTCCAGAAACAAAGCTGGAGTTCAATAGTAAATAATACTAATGTGTAAAGCACGGAAGTTATAATGACAGATAGCACGTCCCTTGCCTTCGTCGAATTTAACCCGTTGAGAAAGAAAAGTCTTCTTTCGGGCGCTGCGTGCGTAAAACGTCAGCTTTAAAGGGACTGTATCCTCATGCACGGAAAGATGAACTCTCACCCAGATACTGCGGGTGCCGTTTTTGTCAAACTGTGACGCGACCGCCGGCGCGCACGCGCATAGTAACTGTTTGTTCTAGCTTTCAATGTTCCTTCTCAATGATTTAAACGTTCCTTTTTAATGGCAAAACCAAAACGTTCCTTTTCTTGACACTTTAAACGCTCCTCCTAATGCCGAAAACCTTCCTTCTTAACACTTTAAACGTTCCATCTTATAAAACAAATACTCCAAAACGTTCCTTTTTAACACTTCAAACGTTCCTGCCTGGTGCCCCAAACGTTCATTCCCAGTGCCCCAAAGCGTTCCTTCTTAACACTTTTTAATGTTCCTTCCTAGTGCCCCAAACCTTCCTTCTTAACACTTTAAACGTTCCATCTTATAAAACAAATACTCCAAAACGTTCCTTTTTAACACTTCAAACGTTCCTCCCTAGTGCCCCAAACGTTCATTCCCAGTGCCCAAGTGCCCCAAAACGTTCCTTCTTAACACTTTTTAATGTTCCTTTCGAATGCCCCACACCTTCCTTCTTAATACTTTAAACGTTCCATCTTATAAATGCTCCCAAACGTTCCTGCCTAGTGCCCCAAACGTTCCTACCCAGTGCCCCAAACATTCCTTCTTAACACTTTCAATGTTCCTCAACGCTTTGAGCGTTCCTTCAAAATTCTACAATAAACGTTCTCTCTTAAAGCTTTAAATGGCCTTCCCAATGCTTTAAATGTACCTTCCTTATGCTCCAAACGTTCCTTAACACTTCAAACGTTTTTTTTTGAACGCTTTAAACCATTCTTTTCAACGCTTTGAACGTTCCCAACGCTCTGAACGCTTTGAATGTTCATGTTCAACGCTTTGAACGTTCTTTTTCAACGCTTTATACATTCCTCATTGCTTTAAACAGTCCTTCTCAACGCTTTGAATGTCATTCCAGCGCTTGAAACGTTCCTTCTCAACGCTTTAAGCAATCCTGTCAACGCTTTAAAAGTTCTTTCCAACGCTTTAAACGTTTCTTGTCAATCCTTTCAACATTCATTCTTTACGCTTTAAAAATTCCTTGTTTGAATTTCCCCTTCAATTCCAGATTTGTTCCCTTTTTCTTTATTAACTAATCAAAATGAAACAATATAAGGTTTTGTAATTTTTTGTGGGGGTGTTGGATCGGGTGCGCCTTGGCAGGATGGCTGACAGTATCATGCAAGTTTGGATGCATTCAGAGTATTATTAAACTCATCTGTTTACCCTCTTTCTATGATCCGTTAGTCTTTTCTGTAATGGGCAATGAATTAATCTTAAAGTCATTAAGTCACAGATGGTTCGACTCAAACTCTTAATTATTTATACAAAATCAACCTCAATTCACCACCGTATCGTAAACAGTCAAAAAGGGAAACGGACAAAGTGTAATAACCCGCGTGCAGCACAGTTATGATTGGGATCTTTCTTGTCTGTGTCGCGCACACAGAGTGAGATTTATCATAGGGGGGGGGGGTGGTTGTCTAAACAACGCCAATCTGTTTTTAAACTATTTTGTTATGATATGAGATTCAAATTCTGTCTTGTTTGTGCCAGTTAAAAAATACATGGTGTATACGTTTGCTTTCAGAAGTGTAACACAATCAAATAAGGGCTAATATGTTTTTTTGTTTTTGTTTTAAAGGTCCCATGAATTTTTTTTTTTATTGGGTTAAACAAATAAAGTAAGCCTATTATAGTATATCTTTACTTTTTCCACAATTTTTACATGCGTATTAATCGTAGAAATAACGATTTCTAAAATTAGGGGGTTGCCGTGCTCCGCCCTACCTTCCTCATTAACATAAAATCTGTGACATAGACAGTGGAACAGCTGACCAGGGCCGTGTGTGTGACAATAACATACAATGCATTGTTGACCACTCGGCACCAGAGCCGTCTTTGAAATGTTTTACCACAGCCTACGTCATGGATCATTGCGCAATCAAAAGGCACACATTTTCGGGGCTCAATTAAAGTGTATTAACGCATAACAGACACATCAAAATAGTCAATACTATGTTTTGTTAATTTCAAACCAAAAATTAAGCCACAAAAATGTTCCGTGACAAAGAACCTCTTCATAGGCCCTTTAATTAAGAGACAGTCATATATTTTTGGAATGGACCCTAATCACTGATTTCAATACTGGGTGGATTTAGGCTACGTTATACCGCCATGCGTCAACGCCCTCATTATTTTCGAGGTGCACTGACGTCACACGCGGCTACAGTCTGCCCATTGGTCTGCCATTTTCAAGGAGTCAAAATAGAGACCTTTCCTTTGCGACGTCATAGCCGCGAGTTTTGCCAGTTATGGTTGGCAAAAGTGTAGGCGGTTTTCACGGCCAAAAATACTGCAGTTTATTATTTGGCCATTAATGCTATCAAATTAATACCCATATCAAAGATATAAGTGACTCAGCCTGTGTGAATGAGACAGTTTGAGGTAAAAATGTAAATTTCAATTTCATCATGTAGGGCATCTTCCAAGGATTAAAACGATACCACACTGACCTCTACAGAGTTTACGGTTCCAATCCAGAACAGTCAACTCTGTAGAGGTCAGTGTGGTGTCTTTTTAATCCTTGGAAGATGCCCTACATGATGAAATTTGGACTTAAATTTTTACCTCAAAGTGTCTCATTTACACAGGCTGAGTCACATAAGTATGATCCGTGTTCAAGCCGATTTTATACTGAAAAAACAAATGAACTTTTTCAAATTTTTGAACTTTCAAATGAGATATCGAACGAAAAAATCCATCAACGAATAATGACAGAGTACATAATTTAGAAAATGAATTTGTGTGTGGAGCACAATGAATAAACTCCGCGCGCCACCTGTTCAATCTCAGCCGGGCGCCTTGCGACACAGAAACAAAACGCAGCGAAATAACTTTCTAATATAGCTGCGTGACTTCTGGGTACCAGCAGCGAACATGGCCATCGTACACATTTTCACGTGGGGCGGTTGTCCAGGATAATCGTTTCAAAAACAAACATTTTTATAGCCATCTCCAAGGTCAAAACGCGATTGATTAACTCTATTCACTATAAAATAACATTCTCTTTTTAATTTCTTTCGCTGGAATCAATTCAAGGTAAAATCGGCTTGAGCCATAGATCATAATATCTTGAATGATAAATAAAATTTACAACCAAAAACAAAAACTAAACTTATATTTCATAATAAAAAAATAAAGAAATTCTTTTAACAAAAAAGGCAAATTTTTCCAAACCATTTTGTGCTACTCAAGGCCCGCCATACAAAATGGTGGTCATTGTTTGTGTAGTACGTAAGGACGGAAACATTGCGCATATTGGGCGCGTTCGATTAGCTTACACGTGTAAGTAAAGCTTACACGAGAGCGTTCGATTAGCCATCACGTGATACTCGTGTCTGCCCCCGGTGTATGCCACCACAGCCCCAGCTCGTGAGCGTGTCTCTGGTGGCTGCCTGGTGTAATGATGTAGTACGGCTGCAGGCTCACCGCGGTGAACAACCTTTGACCTTAGTTTTTTCCAGAATGTCAAGCGAATACGCCGCAGCGTTCGATTAGCCTCGTGTCGTGGCTACCACGAGTGTAACTCCCCGGTATACACGGGGAAGCTAATCGAACGCACCCACAGTAAACTTTCCGATTTAAGCTCATCAACGTATGGTGTCCCCCAGCCCTCCCATTAAGTAGAACTCATTACAGTCACACCTTTAACTTTCTGAATCTCCCGGGCATTTCCTAGCGGATTGCGAGCTTATTCTTAAAAACATGGAGTAACCACGGTGTTTTTATCCGGGTGCAGCAGAATACACTCCTAATAATCCAGCTTCTGTTGGTCATTCCAAAGGGTCACTTTTCATGGCTCTGCTTAGCGCAGAATTCTGCCCTTACGGCGCCCTGTAAAGTACGTAAAGCCGTAAGCGCAGAATCCTGCGGTAAACAGAGCCGTGTAATCGGGCCCTGCACATTTTTATATATATATATTTTTACGTTTACTTTTTTTTTCTTTTTCAATAGAAATGAACCACGTAGTTAAAAAAAAAACAAAAAACAGCATGTGACCTGAGTCCCCGCAAACCATCATGATTGTAAAGCTAAATTCTTGACAATTATGGAACCTATACTCAGGGCGCCCTAGTCTGTCACATTCTGTTACGCCGAATGTATTTCTTTTTTTTTTCTTCTTTCCCTGTGACATTGCCCTCCCTAAATCATGCTGGGAAAGTTCCCTCTGAGAGCTTTCGGCACAACGTCCTCCGTGCATGACGTTAAAAATGCTTCGAGACTTAACAGCTTCTTGTTCAGAAAATAGAATTGACAGGGCGGGTAAAAGATTAATTTAGAGACGGGTTTTAATCCAGAAATCTACACAATGCGGAGCAATTTTCGGTGCCCCGGTAAGAGGTGTTTGCCCTCCCCCCACCCCGAGACTTAGAATCCAGGTCAGTAAATTTCTGAAGTGGACTGTCAGTATTAAATCGTCTGTCACAAACCGTTACCCCCTTTCTAATGTTGTTTTTATGTGGCTTTCTTTGTCATGAATCACGCCAAACAGCCTCTTAAAAGTTTGCTCAAAATGATGCTGCACTTCATTGACTTGTACAGTCGAACTTCTTTCGGTAGTTCCTCACGAATACCAAAAGGTCAAGTATAATAAAGACGAATCTGCCGTCGACAGTTTTCGTCCCATAACAATTATCTTCCCTATGATTAATTCATAGCAGACCTGAGTTTAATGGCAAAGTGATGGATGCATGCTGCAGTTCCAATTTGATATAAGAGAAGCCGCTGTACCGGTTTTCTTGTTCAAGGACGAACGTGGACAATTTGGAGCGCGGGAAAATTTGGTAACACAAAGTTTCGTTTATATCAATATTTGTTTCATGCAGGATTCCGAGCACGCCCCAAAAGGGAAATAAAAATGCATTGAATTTCCTGCGGTGGATAATGACGGTGCGTTTGCGCCTGCACTTTAAAGCCGTCTTGTTTTGCGCCATTTGGCGGCGCTTTCACAAAATATCTTTGGCACTTAAACTTGTTTTATATACAGAATAGATACGACTGGTGTTGTTTTAAACAATTCTCTTTGGCCGGCTCCATCCGCCTGTTTGAAGTCCCGTGCCGAGAGTGAACGCTTTCAAAATGTCTGAGGTTACTAAGCTGCAGCCAAATCCGAAGCCGTGGATCAGAAAATGACCCATTGACCCTTTGCATGCACGTCACAAGCGCGCGGTGACTGTGCCACGCTCACCATTTTGGATGTGTACACGTCGCGTCGCCTAAAATGCGTATCACACTGTATTAGACCGATCCATTAATCCCCGCCCCCATACATGGTGACCAATCACAGCCTATGGTACGCCACCGAAAGTCCGACAAAAGTCCGACACGATAAAAATCCTATCGGAAAAAGTAAACATGCGTGCGCGTACTTATAGCGCGCGTTCATGTCGTGTAGTGTGACATTGACGAGACGCACATTGTGCTGTCCACGTGTACAGTGGTGATTTAGCCAATGCTGTGATTGGTCAATATGTTTAGGGCGGGGCTTAAAGAATCGGTCTAATAGCCCTTCCCACGAAATATGCTAATTACAATTACGCATGCCATAAAGTTGTGCATTAGGCAGACGCCTCACAAACGCGTGTGCGTCACGCCACTATTAGCCCCACACAAAAAGGCGCGGTGTTCCCTCATTTTGCCCACCAGTAGTGTTAGTGCGCACGCGTGATGTGCATGAATTTACATATTTTATGGGTAGGATCTAATAGACACGGCCAAAAACCAAAACCCAGGTTGCCCGTCAAGATGGCGCCTATCGGAAACAATCTATAATGACGTGGGTATTATTAAGAATGAACCAGTATCAGCGAGCAAGCTGGGCCCACTTTTATAGTGCTGCTAATTAAGATTAAGAAGAAAACTTCTCCTTAGTAATTTTCTGCTGAGCAAAAATAAGCAGGAAACCGTGTAGCAGATGACCTGGTATTTTGGCTGGTAACCTTGGTCTGGTTAGCAAAAGTGTTTTGTGCTTAGCTACTTTTCGTGCTTGCGGGCAGCTCTACTGGTCCCCGGTCTATATGCGTATAAAGGATAAAGACAGGAACTGGTCTTGGGAACCCAATGGTTTTATCAGATGGACATAATGCAATGGCGGTTAAAATGACTCCTTTAGTTTATGTTGACCCTTTTGGCCGCCCATAACAAACACAGTATTATAGCATGCAAGGTCAAAGGTAAATCTGGCAGGTAACTGCCAAGGTTTCAAATGCCGTTTTTTGGCGTAGCACGAGCCTCGCATCTGATGAAATCTGATGAAATGTGTTACTCGTAAAGCACCACGAACATATTGCCTCCGTATTCCGGCCGCACGCTGTTGAAGGGACTGTGTCGTCATGCTTGTAGCAGTAAATGGAATAACCCAGTTACTACGCGCGAGTGCACGCCGGCGGTCACATCACACAATTTGACAAAGACGGCACCACCCTTTGTGATTGGACCGCAAGCGCGCGCGTGCGTGCAGTATCCGGGTGAGAGTTCATCTTTCCATGCACAGCCACAGGCCTGCTATAATTATGACGGCACAGTCCCTTTAAGAAAGCACCCTCGATTGCCACATTTATACTCCCGATATCTACTTATCTCCAAAAGAGTCTTCAAAACGTAGGCTATACCTGAAGCTATTGTTGTTTTGACTTGGAAACATCGTTTGATTTAGATCGTGTATTTTGTGTGAAGAGGCTCATGCGTGTTTACAACACCTTTCTCAACTTTAACAATTATTTTTAAGTCACGGACGAACGTGACGGGTTCCTGCAATTTCACTGGACAATGAAAGTAAACACTCGATCTTGAAAAAGGACGGAAAACAGAAGAGGCAATAATGAAAAAAAAAATTAAGAAGAAAATAGAGAAGAACTTTTCATAATCCAATATTCGTGGCTCTGTATACGAGTTCAAGAATTGAAGGCGGTTCGAATACTAGTCCTGCAGAAATATTATTAGATTAAGGTCAAGCTGTGACAATGAGTTTTCTAAACGTCTTCAGTACGAGTGAGTCATTTGCCTTAAAACCGTCGTCAGATCACATTATGCACACATTAAAAGCGTGTATAACATTATATAACATGTATAACATTGTCACCAAATCAAACAATTACAAGATTAATGTCTGTATGGAATATCGTCGTTTTTAATAAAGGATAATTTTTACGGTTCACACAATTTTGGAAAATATACTTTGAAAGGTATTTAGAGTGGAGTGATATTCTGGTAACTTGTTTTATAATGGCAAATCAAATTATGCATTATGATTATGAGAATTGAGTACAAAATGAACGGAAAGGAAAAGTAAACCGAAGTGTTTTGAAAGCACATTAAACAAAAACGTTGACAAAGGCGAAGCAATTTCTGAATACTTCTTTTTAAAAGAATGTGTGTGTTTGTGTGTGTGTGTGGAGGGAGGGGTGGAGGGGAGAGGGTCAGCATCATACCTTAAAAGTATGTTTCATCATTGGTTTTGGGAAAGTTAATAATTCATCCCGTCCTCCAGTTTTCAATAAACACACGATATACCAACACCCCTGTGAACGCTTTATGAAATTGTGTGGTCGCGTTTCAAGTGAAAAATAACGACAATAGTATAATGTTTGGCGTGCTGATTTCGATGGTGCCAATAGAAATAAGCAAAGGTGATTTGGGAGGCTTCTAATTCGATTTGACGGTAGTTCAGAGTTCAGACTACGGAAATATTCATCTGGAGGTTCTGGTATACACTGCTGGTAAGAATTGACCCGGATTGCGGGTCCCATAGGGGAACCTGACCAAATGCTGGGTCAGGCTGGCCCGGAAACTTGTTAAAACCGGGATTTTTTTAAAACTCGAAACTGCTTCAGTTTGACCCATTTCTGGGTCGTTTGTGACACAGTTTCCGGGTCAAACTGATCCGGAAACGGGCCAGGCCCACGGGGAGACCCGAATCCGGGTTAAATCTAACCCGAGCGTTTTTAGAGTGTATATACATGTATGAACTTAACAGGTTTTCCAGGTAAAATTCAGCAACAAAAAAAGTTTCACGCATTCAAACTATTTTACGCATTATGTCCCTAATTCAAACTATGGTTTCTCTTTTAGCTTCTGTTTGCATTCAATTTCGTTTTCGTGCACACATGATCTCGTTCTTCTCATTCAAGTCCGTTTTTATCTTAAAGATCCATATATTCAAGAACACGGTAGGCCCCTGCCCTTTCCACCATTCTTCAGTTGAATTTCTGCTACCTATTTACAATTGATGAAATGGGATGGTGGACCAGCGTTCTTGCTGTTGGCTTTTCAGAAATTGAATGATCTTTGCGACCTCATGAATTCAAATGATCTTATTTGACTAGTGAAGCTGTTGAAAATTGAATTAGTCTTTTTGACTGTTGAATACTGATGCTATCGGAGCAGCCATTTTCAAACGAAATTGAATGAGCCGGGTGTTTAAATTGACCCAATGAATTGTTGGAATTGGTCGGGAAAAGCTACATAATCAGCGAGCTTTTTCGGTTTAAAACTCTTCAATATTTGGTGGTTTCGATCTTTTGTCTTGTAGATGGTGACGTCCATGATGGTTCGAGCCGTGTGTTTCATCGGTTTTCTTTGCCTCGGACACTTTCTGCAGTCTTCGTCCGCTGCATATATTTCCAGAAATAACTTCAGTAAGAAGTGTCGCTATTATACATCAAAATAGAACATTCCATTCATTGACCCGATTCCACTGACGTCATTTTCACAATAATCTTTGTTGGGTCATTTTGGGAGTCAATGTCCCCGTGTGTTATAAAAGTGTTATGCGCATTTTAGGCTACAGTGTGTCTACTAGCCTTTCATCAAGGCCTTCGTGGCTTAGATTTTAGCCGCGAAGCCACTGCAGCCATGACCAAGTCAGCTCGCACGAGTTGCGAAGCCACGAAGCCTTTTCCAACTTGTCTGGAATTTCTAATGTTTTTTTCTTTATTTCCCGATTTTCGCTACCCTCGCGGGGGATAGCGAAATTTCCAGCCAATCAGAAACGATGGTGTCGGCATACATTAACCTCATCCGCATTACGATTGGGTTAACCTTTCAGAGCTTTTTCTTATTTGCGTAAATTATATGAATAATTTATATTTGCAACTTCATGAATAATTCAACAACGAAAAACCGCAAAAATCAAGTTGGAAAAGGCCCTCATTATCGTGCGCACTGACTAGTATTGGTCTTCGTGGCTACATAGCTGTCTAAGCCACGAAGGCCTTGATGAAAGGCTAGGCGTTTACACATTCACCATTATTTTACACGTCATGACAACTTGACTCCCAAAATAGCGAGCTACAGGCAGACCATAGAGTTATATATAAGAACTAAAGGGAGCACTCGCGATGCCACTCACGGAGTTCCACTGACTCACCATGGGCAAAAATGCCTATGGGTCACTTGCGTACGAATGTCCACTTAGAAAATGGCTGCTGTGTGAACGGATGAGTGACCAGTTTAAATGAATGGTCCGCGCCATTTTCTCAAAGGACAAAATGCTCCTTGTCGGGCCGTCTTGCATGGTTTGTGCGCCCTCTAGTTCTTATATATAACTCTATGGGGCAGACAGAAGCTGCAGTCCAAGAGGGAGTCTAATGCACGTATGTTTTCTTTGTTTACATATTTTTGTTTTCGCTCGGTCTGGATTCCTTTTCAACAAACGCTTAGCATAGAAAAGTCTTGCTAAACAAAAAATAGGCCACCAGTTAATATCCAGTGTAATGTACATTGCTCGCGTTATTGGTACCCTGACTACAAATAAATATGTTAAGGCAAAGGTGAGGCAGACGTGTTATTTTTGTAAAAAAATGTTAGAAAAATAATTCCCCCTTTTAGTCACATTTTCATTTTGGTGACATTTTGGTATCCTCTTTTAGTTCACGAAAAAAAATTCACCAACAATTTTATGGCCTTGCCCTGCGAATGGACTTCGCAAATAACAAATAATTATCTTCGCATATTGCATTTTTGTGTGTATGTTGCACATAACCGGTACGTCGCGAATCTATTTTGTCGATGTCCTCTCGGGGCCACCATTCAATTCCGGATGGCTACGTGAACTCGTAGTCGTCCTCCATAATTCTCGACCCACCTACCGTCATACCTACTTCACCGTTCTCAAGCGGTTAGCTCAAACCCTCATCAGAACAGCCATTGTTTGTTCTGCGTCTATTATTGTTCGTCAAATGTATGTCATCCCAGACAATTAAGATCACTCCGTGATGCAACACGGTACGCAGCTATCCTATGAAAACAAAAACACAGAGTCTTGAAAGCTCGTCTGCCGTTTTCATTGTTTTTACTCGCCAATTAAGCAGATGCGGCCTTTGGGGCATGAATTCCCGTCTCAAATACATCGTCATAAACGGTTCAAGCAATCTTAAAACCAAAGAACTTTGTTCGTTTTCAAACGAAGATGAATAGTCTGCCCCGCCTCTTATGCTAATCCAGTTTTGCATAACTATTCATTGATTCCCAGAGTTGAGCAACTTCGTGGATTCACCTCGTGACTTTACGTGCCGTTCTTTCCTGAGCAATGGAAATGTGGTCGAAGTCAAGAGTGGCCGGCGTCAAATTGTTGGATGCTATGAGTACACATGCCCTGCCAGTGGTTTGATGCAGCGAAGAAAGTAAGAGCCAAGCTAATCACGAATAATGAGAAAAATCGTGCATGTATTCACATAATGAGATAAATATGTTTCGCGTAAGTGTGACGAAAGTCCACTGTAAGCAACGCCCACTTCATACAAACAGGCACCACTGATTACCAGGGCCCAATAGAATAGAGCTGCTAAAGCAGATGATATTGCTTAAAAAATTTCTGCTCAGCAAAATTGAGCAGGATACCAGTCACAAATGGCACACATGAAGCCCGGTTCATACTTCACGCGAAAACGGAGGCGAAGTGAATTTTGGTGACGCAACAATTCAGTACGCGCTGTTTTTCAATTGTGACGCAAGAAAAATCGCTTCGCTTTCGCCATTTGCGTGAAATATGAACCGGACTTAACACAGTGTCTTGGCTGGTGACCTAAATCTGGTAAGCATAATTGATTTTGTGCTTAGCTACATATTTTAAGTAGCTCTATGAACTTTGGGTCCAGAAGCCCATAGGTCAGTTGCATTGAGCTAGTTTTTATATGAGGATTTATTTATGCAAGAAAATTTTAATAATTAGACGTGGCTTTTACAAACGTACTTCAGTTAGACTCGAGGCTTTGGAGCCGGAAGTTGCGGTACTTTGAGGGTGCAGTACTCTCTTAATGTAAAAGAGTGAAAACATCACTCTCTTGCCCGAGTGGTGGTGTAATTTTTACTCTTTTTAGAGTGCAATTATTTCTAATTTGCTCTTTTAGAGTGAAATTTGAGTAAACTTCACTCTGAATCGAGTGAAAAAGAAAATGTGTCCAATCTAAAAAGACTTGTCCGCCATATGGCTCTTTTAAAAGAGTGGTATGGCGGACAACTCTTTTGAGAGTGGAAATATTTTCTTTTTCACTCGATTCAGAGTGAACTTCACTCAAATTTTACTCTAAAAGAGCAAACTAGAGATAAGTGCACTCTAAAAAGAGTGAAAATTACACCACCACTCGGGCAAGAGAGTGATGTTTTCACTCTTTTAAATTAATAGAGTACGCAGTAAAGCCGTATCCCAATTAGCAGCTACGGCTATGGCTACGACTGTTGCTAAGGATATTGCTATGGACGTCTTTTACTTCAAGGCAAGATGACGCGGCGATCCAGCCGTAGCCGCCAATTCGGACACGGCCTTACAACGCGCGCGTGACGTGATGAGTTTACAACAGGATAGTCTGGTATCCAAAATGTTGCCGAACCAAAATTTAAGTGCGCACGCGCGACGTACAATTTACATATTTCACGGGAAAGGTCCATTAAAACTGGGGTCTTCAAATTCTATTCTTGACTTTGACAGTATTTCAGACTGAAATATGTATCTGTGGAAGATTGCTACTGCTTTGCACTTTATAATCAATAAGCTTTTAGACAAATTTGGATGAATACCAACCATGTATTGCTGAAACTGACCAGGAATACTGTTTTATTACTTACATGCTCAGTGATATATCTTTTTTCTTCTTTTTCTACAGAACGGACAGTCCATTCAGAAAATGCTGATCATATTGTCAAACAGGAACAACGCCTTTTTAGCTCTATATACGCACCTTTTCCCACTCTTGACTGTTTGTTCCTCACAACCATACGCATCCGGAACTAAGAATGGATTTGACTATTTTTTAAAAAGATTATCATTATTTAATAAAACATTTTTAAAACCATTAGAATTCCTTTAAAGCCCCGGCACAGCTCAACAGTGGTAAAGAATAAAAAAACATAAATGTTCACAGATTTACATAATTTCTTTTTACATTTTACAATGATGGTATAGTAGAAAACTGTCCTCGAAACATCTGTGTCTGAAGTGTTATCGTTTTTTTAAATTTTTATTATGAATGAAATAAGATCCAAAATTTATTATGGTCTATAAGTGACACCCAAACTCTGCCTAAGAATGCGCACAAAAATGCTGCATGCATTTTCACCGATTTCTCGCTAATGCAACAACCAAATATTGAGCTGATATTTTCACAGGTTGGTTTTTATTACACATAATTTCTTGATTTGTGCAAAGAATGGAAGCATTATACTCAGACACTCTACCAATGTTGAGCTAGGGCCTTAAGTGTCTTCTGTCCCATTTAAAATCACCGTCTTTGTTCGGACAATTTGGTGGTCTTTGCGTTGCCTCGTGAACTCTTAATTGATAAATAAAAATTTAACCACGACAGATGATGGAATTTCCACGATAAAAAAGTCTATATTGTAATTTCATTTGATTGAACTTGCTATAGTTCTTAGAGGGTGATCGAAAAAATAATTTAACGCTGAATTTTTTGAAGAAGTGTTTTGAAGACATGTTGGCCAATAGTGTGTTCACCGGGGCGTGAAATCGACTTTTCAGACTTGTTTACATTCTACAGCGGTAGATCAGAGAGCTCGGTCGTGCATTATCACTTTCCAGGCTCTGTCGCTGTTGCCGTTTGCCCCCAAAACGTGATCAGCCTCCTCAATGCAATTCACCTCCGGGTTTAGTTTAAAAGTTTGCTATTTTGATTTTTGTTGTGGGTTAAACACGTGTCTATGTCCACCCATGTGTGTTATGTACAACCACACTTACCCGTCCCTCATAAAACAATACTATTGAGCAAGACGTTTCAGTCATTGGGGACGTTTGTGCACTTTCTCAGCAAATGATCCGTTGTAGAGTGCGTTCGTGCGTGGGATCGAGACAAACGTACCACCTAAACATCGATTGCGCGCAGGAAATTCAACAGCAAGCAGTTACCCACCAATCAAACGTGGTTGTGACTGACTGGCTTTTAATTTTCCAGGTTTCCCCCAAAGCTTTTAAGTATCGCGTTGTAGTTCTTTTTGCTCCATGCTATGAGAGTTCTGTGAAACATGTGGATGGAATCAGGCTGGCTCGATTTTGTATTCCTTCCATAATGCACCACCCGTCAAGCAAGTTAATTGATCTTAACTGCCAAACACTCTTAATTGCTAAGCAAAGTGTGATGTCACAATGCAAATTACTATGGTAATACTGACAAACTCATCTGAAAGATGAATCTTAGTGCTTTGTGAAATCGACCCCTGCTGGCTCAGTTTTAACCCTTAAAATAAGGTCCCGATTAACCTGAAAGCTAGACTTGTGGACAAGTCGTTAAATTTTAGTTGCTGTGATAGCGTATAGTGCTCACACATGACTATACTCTCGCGAGACTGCTGCTCCCGCGAGACGTCTGCTTTCGCGACTAAGGGTAGTAGTAGGGAGCCAGCAGTTTCGCGAGAGCAATAAAGTCCCACGAGAGCCGTTGTCGCGACTAAAGTTTTACGGATTGTCCACAAGTCTAGAAAGCTACCAGTTATCCCTTTAAATTGTTTAACCTTTCGAAACCATGACTTTGGGCTGAGGCGCCGCCTGCTTGCCAGTTCTGTCAGTGATTTTGAATTTGTCTTACGGCAACATGGGAGACCTCACAAAAGACGGAGCCCACGCAGCAGACGGAGCCGATGTTGAAAGCCTTGGTTTCGAAAATGCCACACGACTGTAACAGAATGTAGGAAGTTTACACGAAGAAAACTTGTAATGTTACAGGATTCCTACGAACAATAATCAAACAGTGAAGTTATAACGTGAATAAATACTGGATAATAAGAGTGGTCGAAAACGATGGTTAGTGTGGTGTGGTTTGTTGGTATGCCAACCGAAGTGCATGTTTACTTCCCTTCTACTAGATTTTTCATTTTTCACGGACTCATTTCCCGTTTGTTATCAATCTGCGCTCATCATCTGGATTGCTATCCGAATCTGTGTAACACAATTCCGATCACTCTCGAGCCAATCTTGGTGCTCTCATATTTCTTCTTCATTGAAACAGGTCTTGCGTGGGCATGTTCGGTAAAGCCATTTTGGGGAAATTGTGTACGTGTCAGCCAATCGTTGATACTCAGGTTCTACTTTCCTTCATTTTTAAAGGAGTCTCAACAGCTTGCTATCGGTTATTAGAATTGCTGATGTATCTAATGCTCAGGATGAATAATGGATATCAATAAACGTGAATTGATTCCTCATGGTTAGTCACGTCCTGGGTCATTGTACTTTTCAGGTAGCGCAGATGACACAAAAATTGTTCGTGAGAGGGGATTTGGAATCTATTAATGGAACATAAGTGACGGGTGGTGCAATGGAAAGAATACAAATTAACCACAATGTAGTCTCGGTTCCTAGACTATCCTTGCGCTAATACCGAAAAACCGAAATGGCTCAATTCTAACAACAGAGGGCGTACCTAATTTGATCTCGATTTCTGGCTCAAGGGATAAAACAAAACAGGAAGGTCTTGGACTCAAGATTAACCACAATGTAGAACTCTCGGACAACGTCGCACTGTTGTTGGGGTGTAGCTGCCTGCGCGCATCTAGTGCTTTGGGTGCTTGGAGTCAGCTCGTGTGAACTGCCATTCCATTTTTAGCTACAGTATCTGTCTGATTGGCCCCTAACACTGACGTCACATGCAGCTACTGTCTGCACGGTCTGCCATTTTGGGAGTCAAATTGCAGGTAAAGATAAAACACTCGGTTTCAAGTCTGTGATCGTGGATTTTTATCTTCGTGATAGTAAAACACAGTATTGCATGAATAGCGCCCTCTTGTGGATAGGGCGAGTGATACGCAAATAGACCGATTGTGCGACCCGGTCACGTGACCTATGGTGGGTAGTGTGTTTAAGTAAATATGTAAACAAACACGACGTCCTCCATGGGAAAGGGCGGTACGGTACATGATGATTGTGACATTTGTTTACTGGATCGAGGCTTTTCTTTTCTCGAAATCTGTGAAAAATATTCCAGAGTTTGTACCAGAGACCTTCGAGTGGCTGAACAAAGCCAGTAAGGACAGTTCCAGCAAGTCTTGGAAATTGTACAAGTAACGTATAATCAATCGGAATATGTGTACTAGTGCACGACCGCAAGTTTGGGCCTAGGGCCAGACGACCGCGATCGCACACTTTTCAACACAAGAATTTCAAAAATTTGAAGCTGAATCATCCAAGGAAATTGCTTTCCAAAACTGTGTGATTCCTTTACCTATTTGAAATTTGGTATAAATGCTCACTTTTCCAATGTTCTTTACCCTATTTGTACAGTGATTTAGGCCTACATTACAAACAAACTAACAGGCTGGTGGTTACATAGTCGTCCGACGCTGGTAGTGCACAACTCAAATAAACCTCTTTTGTAGTAGAATACTGGTAGTTTATGAAACAGTAATGTGATTAATATCAATGTCACAACATACAACTTTAACAAAATGGCTTAGCAACTGTGTTATTGTTACCAAAGTCGGCTGTTGGTGTGTCTCTGTCGGTCGGTCACGACATGTGTTTGCACGTAGTTTGCCATCAGCTCAGATGACGTATTACCCACAATAGGTCAAGTGATGACATGTAAGCATTGGTCGCGCAATCGGTCTATTGCGTTTTGCATGGCTGATACAGACAAATAACCGCGATCTCAGACTTGAAATCAAGTCTAGTAAAGACAATGATGCGGGCCTTCGCCTAAAATGCTTACTGCACAACATATGAGGATCTGCCCCCCGCCCCTCTAAATGGCGCAACCAAGATTTATGTATAAATTATGTGTGATGACGTCGGTGAATGTAGTGATCTTGATTATTTTGCCATATTTTGGCATGCCGCTTGGTAATAAGTAGTTATTTTGTCACAAACTAAACCATCATGGGCCTCATTCCACGGCTAACGCACGCGTACAAAGTATTTGGGAAGTTTGGGTGAGGCGAGTAGGAGGGATACAAATAGTTTTATGCTACAAAAACAAGATAGGACACTTTTGCCATTTTGTACGGCAGCAGGTGTAACGAATCGACCTATGGGGAAGGGTGCCATCACGCAGTAGGTAGGTAAAAAGCAGTACACAACAATAGACCAATTGCGCTGCAATGTTTACATGCGGTCACGTGACCTCCTATAGGGTATGACGTCAGACAGCTGATGAAAAAATACGTGTAAAAGCATCGGCCGTGACACAGAGTGAGTACGAAAACAGTCGATTTTACTTTCGTTAAGCGATGAATTAGTTAATCAGCCCCTATTATTTAAAGTAGTATGTTGTGGCATTAATTCAAATCACATCTCTGTTTCATAATTTAACAGAATTCTTCTAAAAAGAGGTTTTTTAGCCATGCACTACCGGCGTCGGACGACTATTGTAGCCACCCGTCTGTTATTTTGTTCGTTGGCCTAAAACACTGTAAAAAGGATAAACAACGTTGGAAAAGTGGGCATTAATACCTAGCATTGCAGAATTTCAAATAGGCAAAGGAATCACACAGTTTTGGAAAGCAATTTCTTTGGAGGATTTCAGCTTCAAAACTTTGAAATTTTTGTGTTGAAAAAGTGTGGTGATCGCGGTCGTCTGGCCTAAACGTTCCGTCGTGCGCTGTACACATCGTGCACATTTATACGGTACTTTTACAATTTTCAAGACTTGCTGGAACTGTCCTTACTGGCTTTATTCAGCCACTTGAAGGTCTTTGGTACAAACTCTGGAATATGTTTCACAGATTTCGAGCAAAAGAAGCCTCGATCGAATTAACTAAATGCATTAATCGTCGTGTACCGTACCACCCTCTCCTATGGAGGACTACGTGTGTGTTTACATTTTTAACCCAACAGGGGTCACGTGACGCGGGTCGCGCAATCGGTCTATAATATGAGTAATTTGGGGAGAAATGAATTTTATATAGCCATTGCAACTTTCATTAGGGCCCATTACAATTAAACAGAGAATGCAGTATAAACACAACAAAGCTTTGTTCAAAGTCATATTCACTTGAAACACACTTAAGGTTTCTGCAATGTTGGCACTCCATACAATCCCACTTAGCAACATAATCACGTGATCTACCGTTCTACCTGGGGGGAGAATGGAACTTGACCTTACCGATGAAACTTTCATTTGGAATGTTTGACCGTGGATTATAATTTTTAGAGACATTTGGTTGTGAGTATGAAGTGTATTAGTGATCTATACTGAAAATTTAACATTTTATAAACTTTTGGGTGTAACATACGACAGGAAACTTGAATGTCAATAATTTTTTGCGTGGGTGATCGTAAGGAGCATCGGTCGTGAATGAAACTTCTACTCGTTGTATATCTAGCGCCCTCTCGCGGTAAACGGAATCAAAATGAGTGACCGGGTATAGGTGTCGACCGAAAACGGGTAACCGTACGACTACGAAAAGGAACAAAGGCTTTGTTTTATAAATGTTGTGTCAATGACTGTTATAACGGTTTTAATGAAGTAAATAAAAGTAAAATGAAACACAAGTTTGTAAGAAGTTATTTAGGCCTACAAAACATTTTTAACAACAAAACACAACAATGGCTGTAATACGTTAAAATAAATAAAATCGCTTGTAAAATAAACAAAAAATATGAATCTTGGCCAACAATTTTTCTAGAGAAAAACAACTTGTGAATACTTCAGGAGGTAAATGACTTCAGTATGATGAGCATGACCACATGGCTAACACTAACAGGGGTCCTACTAATTGCCGACCCCTACCGACAACTCGAAAAAACCTACCGACAACTCATTCCATGTGCACTCTTAGTCACTGGTTTAAGCTTTAAATGATAGATAATGTTTTTATGAATCCTAAAATCTTTATTTTTACTTCTTTCATATCGGAGAAATAAGTATTTTCAATCACGGAATGTGATTTTCCGCGAAGCAGTAGCACCGTCCGCCATGATGCTCGATTACGCGTAGTGGACTAAACCATTTATCGATGGGTATACTTAAAAGTTGTATGACAACAGAGGGCGCCCTTCTGAACTATATCGGGAAATAATTCCAGAATAAACCCTCTATACTCGTGTTGAATCATTTTTTCTTGAAGAGAAAAGGTTTAAAAATGTTCATATGTAAATGTTATTTTCATCAAACTAGAAATGCTACACATTTGCTTTTTGTAGAATATTCAATTAACGCTCCATTTTAGAAGTGCGCCCTCTGTTGTCATACAAATGTTTACTATACCCATCGATAAATGGTTTAGTCCACTACGCATAATCGAGCATCATGGCGGACAGCACTACTGCTTCGCGGAAAATCAGATTCCGTGATTGAAAATACTTATTTCTCTTATTTTAAAGAAGTAAAAATAAGACTTCTAGGATTCAAAGTAACATTATCTATCATTTAAAGCTTAAACCAGTGACTAAGAGTGCATTTGGAATGAGTTGTCGGTAGGTTTTTTCGAGTTGTCGGTAGGGGTCGGCAGGGGTCGGCAAATAGTAGGACCGCACTAAACAGTGTTATAACACTACGGCAAGAACCCAACCTCGTCCCCACGCCGCGGTCTACCCAGCGCCAATGAACCGGCGATCCACGAAACCCGACAGGGAAGGAGCTTGGCCCAAGCTTTCGCTTGATATCTATAGACTTCTTGCTTGTTTTTTGTCAATAGGAAGGCGTGCGCAAGAGACGAAAGTGACTGATAAAATACAATTGTAAAATCGGGATATTCTACAACAAGCTTTCGTCTTATAGGAGCCAGGTTTCCACCAGTGAAGCCTTTAACGCAAGTAAGTTGCATAGAAAAGGTAGTTTTAAAGGAATCCGTTTTAATTTGTAAGTTTTCTTTATTTTTTTTATCGCCTTTTGCTGGTGAGTCCACGCTATCTGGCAATCCGGTGTTGCTACTGCTACTGCTAGCTACTGCCGTGCTAGAGCTGCATACCTAACGTTAGGTAGGTCGAGTTTGATAACTTCCTCATGTGGAAATAACGGCGTGTTGGCAAATCAGTAAGACACGTACAATGTATGTAAAACAAATTAAACTGCGTCAATCATATTCGTATAAACATTATTTTGGAAAAGTTTCCACTTTGGCTCGCTTAATTTAGGTCAAATAATTGTTCTTGTATATCTGTCCAAACCAAACCAGAAAGGTTGACAGTTTCCATATCAGAATGCCACTTTCTGAGGGATTTTTTAGATTTTGTAATGGCCGGCTATTGGGCTTTATTTCCCTTGTTTTAATATTCCTCTCGAGGAATTGGTAGCTAAAACACAAACGCAAGTTATTGATCTTTAAAAAAGAAAATTCAAGTGGACATTTCATCGCGCATTCATGCATTTAGCGAGTAGCGTTGTCTAGACCACCTTCCTTAGACGTGAAAATGGCTCATTTTTCACGATTTCAACACTTTGTAATTTCATTCAAAGTGCCCGTTCCTCTCTGTTTACATCCTGTCGACCTTTCTGGACAGGTAAGGATATAATTGGACCTAAATTAATGAGGCAACCGGATACGGCATTTTTGCCAGCGTCCTAGACCCAGTAACTGGGGCGCTGTACTCCTTTTTTGAGATTTTGACATTATCTGTCGTACTAGCGCCCCAGTAAAGAATATGTAGTAACTGCGACGGTCAGGAGGATTTAAATCACCTCTGTTAAAAAAAATGCCTTAGACTCAACAGAATTGCTCAAAATTCTCCTACTGTCTTTTCCAAGTGTTTATGGTGTAATAAAATGCATTTAATTGTACTCACGGTCATTTTCTGTCCTCCAAATCGATGATTTTAGGGCCTCTGACAACCCTACCGTTACAATCGCCATTTTGATTACTAATGTTACGACTATTTTCTGACTTGAAAAAAGTCGTATTAACGCTGTGGGATCACGTTTTCGCTGATGCCCGGACTTGAATATTGTCTTGCGCAGTCAACGCAGGATACCAGTCAACGAACACCACAAAGTTCCATTGGTCATGATTGCCAAGCGTGTGCCGTACAATGTTGACTTTGTGGGGGGGGGGGGGTCGTTGACACAGCTGGTATCCTGCGTTGAGTACATGTAGGAATTACATGTAGGCAATTAGGCTGTATTTGATGAAGAAGGATTTCGGAGGATTAGGATCATATGTGATTTTGCTATAATGTGATATAGTAGGAATTGGGTCATAGGCAATTTGTCCAAACTACAATTAACAGATTAGGCCCATCATGGGCTGAAAGGATTTGAAAGGAATAGGCCGTATTTTTGACAGCAAGAGGGCGCAATACTTATTCAATTTTGAAAATACAAAAAATTTTCAAAAAAATTAAAAATACAAATTTTCCAAGCAAATGTCTTACACTGATTACATTGTAAAACTGTCAATAAAAACAAACCTCAAAAGTTGTAGGCCTATATTAACTGCTTTATTGGAAGTCTAATTGCATCTGGTTTACCATACTATTTCTATGGTTTGACTTCCAATCTACCCCCAAAGGGCGTCCTCTTGCAGTCAAAAATAAGGCCCATTGGGTCATATGCCATGTTGATAAAATATACAGGATTTTAAAGGGTTTGGTCATTATGGTCTTTTTACCCTCTCAGACTGAAGGATCTTGTAGGACTTGGGATCTTCTTGAGCAAATGGTCCTAGTTAGTTGGGGTTAGTTTTTTCTTTGACCCCTCATTGATACATTGCATGCGTCCCATCTTGCCCTAAATGTTGTGGTAAACTGGGATATTAAATTTAATTTTTAAACGTGCGGTTTTAGCGTCTAAAACTGTTTTTAAAAACTTAAGTTTCGTTAAAAGGTTATATAAACAAACTTTAGTATTAGTTAGCCCACATAATTATTAAGTTTTGTGGCATCACAAAAACTAGGTGTTCAAAGTGTGAAGTATTAAAAATTAATCCAACTTAAATATAAGAAATCATGAAGAAAAACATACGTTAAATTGAGCTTTGTAATATAATATTTAATTTGAACATCCCGTTTGGACAGGAATTTCTAACCACTTTTAAATGAGGAGGTACTTCCGGTTTGACCGGAAGTAGAGTTCAGAGAGGTCACGCAATGTGTAACAAAGAAGGACCTTCCCTAACCTTGGTATTTGGTGAAAGAATCATGTTCCTAGCTCTTACCATGTAAATGAGTACAGTGTAATGAACGACCTCTGCTTTCATACAGTGAGATCCAATGTGAGGACAGCATTGTTCCCATTGGTCTGCTTTCCCAACCCTGATTACAAATGCATTGATGCTGACCACTGTACCAATGCAAAGTGTACATAAGTGTCTTGTTTGTTGGAACGCTGTTGAACCAGGAGATTGTGTAAAAAGCTCTGTATGTTTGTTCTGTATGTTTGTTTGTTCTGTTGTGTTCATTGTAGACGTCATCTTTGCATAATCAAAAGCAAACAGGCTGACCAGGATGCTGTATTACAGGCAGGGCTCGGTTTAGACACTAGCCCAGCATACAAACACTAGTCAAGCGTGCCTCGGGCTAGTCAAACTTGCTTCTGGGTAGCCCAGGCGGGCTGGTAAAAACTGAGTCAGATGACTCCTCTTTCTAGATGTACCCTGTCAGTTTTCTATGAGGTGTAAATGGTCAGGCTCGTAAAAAATTTGTGAAGGCTACACAAACAATGGGTCAGTTTACACGTACATGTACCTGGCATGTCTGCTGCCAGCTAACGTTCCAAAGTCTCCCATCGTGCTGGTACCAGGATAAGGGTTACCAGCCAATGTTTCCTGCGGCTTGTATTTCCTGAGCAGAAACTTGTTTAAAAGTAAACCTCTCGCGCTCTTTGATATTGGTCCCAGATTTATAGACTTCAAGAAGAATGCTCTTAGCCTTCATGTACTTTTAATTGTATAGTGTCCAGATGACGGCACAATCAGGGCAAAGCTGCCGTCAGAACGTGTACATACATGTAATTTATTTTGGCACTGATCAATATTTTTAAAACTCTCCTGCTCTCAATTGCATCTCCCAATGAGTTGACCAAGTACATTTTTATTAAAAAAACACTCATTTGCATGGTTTGTGTTGGATGTACAGAAAGTACAAAAGTACAGTGCAGCAATCAAGACCACATACATTGTACATGTACATCTTGATTTGTGCAAAGAATGGAAACATTTACAGTCAGTTTGCCAATGTTGAGCTGGGGCTTTAAGACAAATCTTAATGCTTTGTGAAATCAAACTCAGCCGGATACCTAACAAGCCCTCAGCAGACTCTGAAAATTGGGCTGTTAACTGACAAATAATATTATGAAATCAAAATAATCAGGATGATACCAAAATGGAAAAGAACAAAGCAGGAACTTCTCCTTTTCACACTGGTCAACTACGTTTGTTTTCACTTCATTCAAGGTAAAAAATGAGTGCAGGATCCAGACGGATTGTGTTTGCCCTGACGGTGGGCGTCTGCATCGGACTCCTGCCATCGTTGCTTCATTATTTGAACGAAGACGAGCAAGTGCAGCAGCAGGTGTACATCAACAAGCAGGCTCTGTACAGCCGAGAAAATATACAAGCTGCTGTTCAAGTTCAGTCACTCAGCAGGGAGAAGTGAGTATAGGTGCACGGTTAGATAAACTCATACCCCCCAGGCCCTTTTTGCCTGCAGGTGACCTCAATCCTCCGATATCCTCCTCTTTTACGTGTATCGGGGGTTGAGATTTCTCCGGATTTTTTTTCGGATATCCGGAAGAAAAACCTGTTCCCTCTAGACCTTTTTGCCTGCAAGTGACCTCAATCCTCCGATATCTTCCTCTTCTACATCAGGGCTCACGCTTAGCACTAGCCCGGCGTACATTGTCCAGTAAAAACTGTTATGGGCTAGTAAAACACCACTTCTCAACTTGCCCTGTGGGCTACTAAAAACTGTGCAACTTACTTGTTTATAATGCCCATATACTTCTTCATTTTCAGATGTGAATAATACATTTTAGAAATGTGTTACTTTATTTTTGAGTGTGTGAATGTAACTTCATTTGACCGTTAAACTGGTTGTGATTGCTACCATTAGTTTCAGGAAGATACATTTATGACAATACAGGTTGAAAATTTGGGCAACAAAAACTTCCTGGGGGAAAGTAAAATGCACAGTTTACTAGCCCCTTGGGCTACTTTACAAAAACGCTCAAGTGCAAGGCCTGTACATGTATCGGGGGTTGAGATTTCTCTGGATTATTTTTCAGATATCCGGAAGAAAAACCTGTTCCCCCCTGGCCTGTGTTAAAAGAATGTTGATATTTATACAATAGAATCATTACAGAGAAAACAAATTGACCCAAAAAATTGTGTGTTTTTTTTTCATCTGGCAAGCAATCATATTGATGCCGAATTCAGGATGGGAAATTTGAGGCTGTTCTGGATGAGAAATTTCAGGCTGTTATCTTCATTTTCATGACTGCCTGGTGAAAACAAAATGGCCCTTATTTTTTCTTCAGATATATACAGAAATCATCTTCTTTGATCTACTTAATCTAGCACTGAGGATACTGTTCCCAGAAGCTCTTTGAAATCTATAGGCCTTGTGCAACTTCGTAACAGATCACACACACACACACACACGTGCTTTCGATTTTGCCATTTTGGTGATCACCTCTCCGTAAGAAAAGTACACGAGGTTCATGTTTATTGCAAATGTTTTAACAGAATCCAGCGGGAATTTTGTAACTGTTTCTGAAAACTAATTACATGTATCTACACTGTGTACATACCAAGCTTACTTTCGTAATGAAGATTTTTCTTTTTATTAGAGTGTGATTAAAAAGGTCATGCAGCAAAATTACAGCTGTCCGACGCTAAAATCACTGACCTTGGGCCTACGGTCCAGTGCCAGTTTTGAGTCCTGCTAATAGACCGATTGCGTGACCTACGTCATGTGACCCCTGTTGGGTTAAAAATGTAAACACACACGTAATCCTCCATAGGAAAGGGTGGTACGGTACACAGTGATTAATGCATTTAGTTAATTCGATCGAGGCTTTTCTTGCTCGAAATCTGTGAAACATATTCCAGAGTTTGTACCAAAGACCTTCAAGTGGCTGAATAAAGCCAGTAAGGACAGTTCCAGCAAGTCTTGAAAATTGTAAAAGTACCGTATAAATGTGCACGATGTGAACAGCGCGCGACGGAACGTTAGGCCAGACGACCGCGATCACCACACACTTTTCAACACAAAATTTTCAAAGTTTTGAAGCTGAAATCCTCCAAAGAAATTGCTTTCCAAAACTGTGTGATTCCTTTGCCTATTTGAAATTCTGCAAGGCTAGGTGTTAATGCTCTCTTTTCCAACGTTGTTTATCCTTTTTTACAGTGATTTAGGCCAACATTACAAACAAAATAACAGACGGGTGGCTACACAATAGTCGTCCGACGTCGGTAGTGCATGGCTTAAAAAACCTCTTTTCAGAAGAATTCTGTGAAATTATGAAACAGAGATGTGATTTAAATTAATGCCACACCATACTACTTTAAATAAAGGGGCTGATTAACTAATTTATCGCTTAACAAAAGTATAGTCGACTGTTTTCACCAGCTGTATGACGTCATACCCGATAGGGGGTCACGTGACCGCATGTAAACATTGTTGCGCAATCAGTTTATTTCAAACCTTTTTGTCTGCAGTGACTCCAACCTAAATATAAACAAAACCCATAAACTGCGGTTCTGTTTCTCACTCTCTGATTGTTGTTGTTTTTTTCTTTTTTTTCTTTGGCTTCTTGTTGAATCAGAGATGTCGCTGTTCCATCAGGCCCAAGAAAGATCCTTCTGGACTGTGGTGCCAACGTAGCTTCGACCGTACAGCTCTTCCAAGAGACCTACCCCAACGGACACGATTACACCATCCATTCATTTGAGATTGATGACAGGCTCGCACCATATTTCAGACCGTACAAGAACCACAACTTGCACTGCCCCGTCGGTGTTGCAGCAACAGATGGTGAGACCACAGGTGTACCCGCCAGGGAGGGGAAGGGGGCAGTTGCCCGCCAAAATTCGGGCAAAACAGTCGGGAAAATTCGGGCACAGCAAGATGAAGGAAGGGGAAGAAAAGGAACTTTAAATTAGAAATTGGTACTTGTTTTTTTTTTTTATCGGTGTAAAATTTCGGGCAAGTCAACCTCTGTGCCCCCCTTAACCAAAGAGCAGGCCTTGATCTTAACCGAGGCCACCGAGGCCATTGGCCTCATGCCCTGTCGAGTTGGCCAGCATGCCCTCCAGAAAAATTGCACTGTCACTACCAACTTGGCCAGCATGCCCTTGTACAAGATTTGGCCAGCAAAGGCCTGCCCCCCGTTATTTTTATTCATGCTTTGCTTTGGCTGCATTAGTCATATTTAGTCAGAAACACACATGTGGAAACCAATCTTTGGAATTTGGATAGCTTATAAAATTGAAAATAAAAAGTTGCATTTTTTGTAGCCCCCAATCCACACGACTGTACAACTAGTACCAAGGTGGTTTATATTATATCTTTCTGATGATGAAACCAAAGGACCCTGAAAAGTGACTTGCACTGTGACGTGTGTAGAGAAGATGTTAAAGAAATGTCGGTTTTAGATGTGGGAGGAAAACCCTAAGTAGAGAAAAAACCCACGCAATCAGGTAGGGACTGAAAACCCAATCCACATGCAAGGTTAGTCCGGGATTCGAACCGGGGTCCACAGAGGTGAAAGGCAGGGAAAGAAACCACTGAGCCAACCTGAATGCTAGAAAGGATTGAAATGATTAAGAGATTACGAACATCTGTTTTCATTTGTATGACTGTGAAAATATTTGTCCTTGCAAATTTTTTTCTGGCCTTCCTTATTGATCAATATTTTACTGAATTTATGCTGTATTGTTAAAGAAATGCAGAATTTCTTTTAGAAGTGCATCTGTAGTATTTTTGACTTTCTTATGGGTATTTCCATTTCGACTGCACATATTGTGTATGGTGACACAACTGTGTACAGAACTAACTGTGAAAATTGAATGGTCAGGAAGAAGGACGGTTGACTGTGTACTGTGTAGAGTCTTTCACCACATGATATCACATTGCAGGCTGGCATTGTTTTTTTATTATTCAAAACCACAGTGGATGATATTGAATGGTCAGACAGTAGGAGGGTTGACTGTGTACTGTGTAGATGTATTCACCACATGATAATTGATATCACATTGCAGGCTGGCATAGTTTATATATCATTCAAAACCACAGTGGATGAAATTGAATGGTCAGACAGTAGGAGGGGTTGACTGTGTACATGTGTAGATGCATTCACCACGTGATATATTGCAGGCTGGCATAGTTTATATGTCATTCAAAACCACAGTGGATGAAATTGAATGGTCAAACAGTAGGAGGGTTGACTGTGTACTGTGTAGATGCATTCACCACATGATATCATATTGCAGGCTGGATACCAAACATTGCAGTGTTTAATATTAATGACATACTGTTTCAGGTAACATGACAGCGTACTCGGAGGCAGCTTGGGGTCCCAACAAGGGTCTGAACAACGGCAAAGACATGCAGTGGGGAGGAGGTTCACTGTTCGTCAACAAACAGGAAAAGGACGATGACAAAACAGGCAAGGTTTCCTACTTTGTAATCCAGCATTGTCTGATGAAAGAATTGATGTTAATGTCCAGGTTTCTTATTATTGTGTTCTCCTTGTCATGCCCACAACACCTTCGTACATAGAGTGTTGATATTATTCAGTCAGTCCTCACCTGTTTGTGAAGCAGCAATTTGTATCCTCTGCGAGATTTGTTCGATGGAAATCAACTTAAAATTATAAAATCAACATCAAAGTATAAATTTTCCTGTTTGTACAGTACATGACAAAACAGGCAAGGTTTCATTCTTTGTAATCCAGCATTGTCCTGATGAAAGAATAAACCTTTATCATGCTGCAACCATCTTGGTCATGTTCCCTGTATCCAATAACAGTAATATATGCTAATATTCATTGTACAAAAAGGAACCACACTATTTGCCCTTCCAGCCTCGGTTTGGTTACATTGGTTTGAATGGGAGAAAATCAAGATGGCTGCACCATGATAAAGGTCTATTGAACTCCTACAGAGAGACACATATTGAACCATTAACCCTCCAGATCTGTTTTTATCCTGTTTGCCGAAATGAAGGATTGTAGGCTAGAGTTGAGACTTCCACGAAACGGGTGACGTCGAAAAGGTTGCCTGGACATTTAAAAAAAAAATTGTAATTATTTATTTGTTTAATTGTTTATTTATTTATTCATTCACAATTAAATTGAAACAAGTGGCCCAAAGGCCAAAAGAGCTTCAATGTACGAGGAGTTAAAAAAAACCATTAAAATTCACACAAAATAAAAACGGTCAAAAAAACATTTCAACCACAAAACATGGTCTTCATTAATTTGCTGGTTTATTGCTTTTGTGCAGTGGTTTTTGTGTAATCCCAATTCCAGACCTTTGTCCTTTTGTTCCAAGAAGAGAATTATGAGACATTAAGAGGCTTCCAACGTTGTTTAATCATTGTATTTCGGCTGAACAGAGATAAGTTTGAGTGAATCGGAAATCCAGGCATGATTGTGGGTTTACGGCCTAGATATTACGATTCACAGTGCATGATTTTGATATTTTCATTGACTAATTTCCTTGTATCACATTTACAGTTTTATCTTATTTTGACCGCCTGTATGTTGTTTTCAATGGCCAAAATTAATAATAATAAGAACAATGAAAAAACCAGTTTGTTTCACTTGTTTTGCATGTTGTAAATTTGGTTCACACACGGCCTCGCAAATCGATGGTTGAAGAAAATTTTACGCAGCCTGCAAACTGACAAGAATGCAGTGCTCACACAAGTACGCAATGGTTCCATCTTCACATCCAAATTGTGAGTTTTTTAATTCATAGAGGTCAAGGAAAAAAGCTCATGATTGAGCAACTGCTATGGCTAATCTTCAAAGTGTGATATTGGCTGAGGTGGTCACTGAGAGCTGATGGGCTGCTTCGTGCTTAAATGGGCAGGAGAAACACTGCTTGCCCTGAGGGACAATCCTGTAGTTCTTCATCCGTGAGAGTGATGCAATAATCACACCAGTTAAAAAAAGGACCAACGGATTAAAGGATTAACGATGTTTCGTATTATGCCATTTTTGTTGAACAGGTGGAATTCGTAAGCTGTCCTACCGTAAGCTCATCCCAACGGTTGATCTTTCAAGGTGGATAAAGGAATCCTTCACCAAAGAGGATTACGTCATTCTCAAACTGGACGTAGAGGGCGCTGAGTATGGAATTCTCCGCAATATGTTGGATCATGGAGCTTTCGAGTTTATCGACAAGTAAGGAGATTTAGTTTGGAATTTGTACACTGGGATGTTTTGCACTCTTCAGTGAAGATAGTTTCAATTTTCCAATTGGGGTAACATTTGTTCGACCGTGTTTCAGAATTATCAAATGGCTTACTGCCAACCGTTATGATTTTAATCGCCGTTTTGTAACAACGACGTGAACGCAGTGCCACAGACAATTTTTCTTCTTCTGAGATGCAAGTCATGAAGGTCTGTCGGTGTGACTTTGGGATCACAGAAGGTGGAGCGAACGACCCTGTAATTTACTTTTCTTACACTGCCACTTTTCTTTTCTCGACATTTTCTTGGTTGACAAAACAAAACGCACGATGCAATAAAAAGAATCTTTATTCCCTTGGCTTTGTCAAGTCAGGATTTGTTTGTGCCAGCGGAACTCTCAAATAAAAATAATTCTGTCAATTCCGATCAAAAAAAATCCTGATAATAAATGGAAGATTCCTGGCGGCATCTAGTTAACTGTCCGTTGAAAACCTTGCAGGGTCGTGGCCACGGCCCTGCTGGGTTTAAACGGCTGTTTAAGAACCTCGGTCACCACTCTTTAATTTCCCTTATGATTATTTCTAGATATTACGGTGAATACCACGATTCACAGCCGACTGGTTGGTCTCAAGCCGACAAGAACAAGATCCGCGCAGACATTAAGACGGCAGGTTTTACCATGATTGATTGGGTCGGAGAAAGAAGAACGTACACCGACTTTGAACAGATTCACACAGTCAAGGTAATGTCTCACTTCAAGTTTCACAAAGTCTTTGTTAATCTCTGATTGTCGATAAATTTCAAATTAAAATTTGGAAATGGATTATTTTGAATACTTTAGAGCTATGTTATATCTCAAAATATTGTTTCGAAGGAACTAAATAATATTTTGAGGGAAGGATACAGTATTTCACTTGAAATACTATTTCGTTCCCTCAGAATATTGTTTCGAAGGAACAAAATGGTTTTGAGGGATCACACAAACATTTTGTTCGAAGTACTATTTCGTTCCCTTAAAATAGTGTTTCCGAGGAACGAAATGATTTTGAACGACGGAAAAAATATTTTGAGGGAACAACATAATATTTCAAGGGAACAAAACGATTTTTTTGAGGGAATGAAATATTATTTCGAGGGAATAAAAAAAAATTATTTTTAATTATTTGCGGGAATGAAATGATTTTTATTATATTTTACCTGTAACTTTTGCTCCACAAATCCCTTCAGATTGTATATTTCTTTATTGTCCAGGTTGGTTATTATTGTGTTGTTATCGTTGTGCCCACAATACCTTCGTACATTGGGTGTTGATATTATTCAGTCCTCACCTATTTGTGAAGCAGTATCTTCCGAGACATTTATTCGATGTAAGGGCCCATGAAGAGGTTTTTTGTCACGGAACATTTTTGTGGCTTAATACATGGTTTGAAATTAACAAAACATAGTATTGACTATTTTGATGTGTCTGTTATGCGTTAATACACTTTAATTGAGCCCCGAAAAAGTGTGCCATCTGATTGCGCAATGATCCATGACGTAGGCTGTGGCAAAACATTTCAAAGACGGCTCTGGTGCCGAGTGGTAAACAATGTATTGTATGTTATTGTCACACACATGGCCCTGGTCAGCTGTTCCACTGTCTATGTCACAGATTTTTTGTTAATGAGGAAGGATGGGCGGAGCACGGCATCCCCCTAATTTTAGAAATTGTTATTTCTACGATTAATACGCATGTAAAAAATGTGAAAAAAGTAAATCTATATACTATAATAGGCATACTTTATTTTTTTTAACCAATAAAAAAAATAATTCATGGGACCTTTAATATTATAAAATCAACATCAAATTATAAATTTCCTGTATATACATGTATAACATTATTTTTCTGTGTAGGCTTTCAATCTATCATTTAAAACCACCGTGTGTGATGTTTAATGGTCAGACAGTAGGAGGGTTGACTGTGTATTGTGTATTATCACTACATGTACATGATGCAGAGATGCCAACCAGTACGATTTTGTCATATTTTGTCCAATAAAAATGGTAAAAT
Source organism: Marthasterias glacialis (assembly GCA_911728455.2). Taxonomy (NCBI): domain Eukaryota; kingdom Metazoa; phylum Echinodermata; class Asteroidea; order Forcipulatida; family Asteriidae; genus Marthasterias; species Marthasterias glacialis. The sequence goes on from OU452224.1 coordinate 19,354,809, forward strand.
ACGATAATCCGTTTATTCATATTGAAATATGACATTTTGAAAATGCATAAAAGATTTCCTGTCTTTTTGTAACCACCACACTTGTCACATTTTTGAATAAAACTTGCCTTTCCCTTAACAAAATGTAAACTGTTTGTATTTACCAGTAAAAATTGAAGTATTCAGCCGAAAATTTTGCGTACTTCTTTGCTTTGTAAAGTTTGTTTATTTTTTTTTTTTGGTAATTCACCAATTTACCATACATCAAAATATATCCGCATTACCTTGTTTGTTTGCAAACATCTATTCCATCACTGTGACGTCTACTTCGTCCTGCACCATTAGGAAGCAATCCTTTAAGAAGGAATATTAAAAAAAAAATTGCTGTGAAGTTATGTACAGGCATGTAATTTTACTGCGGATTTCTGCATTTTTGAAAAAAATCCCGCCCTTCATGAAAAATCTGCGTTAAAAAAATAAATCCAACTGAGTTGAAAGTTACCTTTTAAAAAATACAATTAAAAAACACATATAACTTTCAAGTCATGTACCTCATTATATCGAAGGATGAAGTCTGGCTCCGCAATTGTGCAACATACATTCTACGGTTTGTGTGTAGAGACTGGCTCCGGAATTTTTTCTATTAGTGCTTTACGAGTTAGGATGCGGCGGGAAACAGACACAATTTGTTTATTTGCGTCCATTGTGCAAGTTATGATGGCGTGTTTGCTGTGCAATGTGAACATTGTAATATTGTTCATTGAATTAGTATTAATACGCATTGGATCAGAAACGAAAGCATTCTGTTGATAAAAATGCAGTATGGGTTCTCACCTTTGCACAATCTAGTGCAAATTGCGGGACCAACATGTTAAAAAAAAAAAAATAATTGTTTGTTTTTTGTGCATCCAAAATAACCTTCCGATTAAAGCAGGTCCATTAGACCATGGTTAAACATCATATCATATTGGCACTTTGCATAATTTAGAAATGCGCACTTAAAATATTAGCTTTTCGATAATTTTCCCTCTTTTTTGGGGGGTTGATGAGTTGCATGCCTGTAAGTAGCCTTCACACAAGGCCTACAAAAATGTAGAACTTGAACTCGAGCATGACGTCAATCATCAGGGCCCAATTTCATGGCTCTGCTTACCACAGAATTCTGCGCTTACGGTGCCCTTTAAAGCACGCGATTCTATGGGCTGTAAGCACAGAATTCTGCGGTAAGCAGAGCCATGAAATTGGGCCCTGATGAATTTTTGTGCAGACGGGCATGTGTTGGTGTTGATACTGTTGTCAGTCTTTTTCTTTTAAAAAATATTGCCTTTTTCACAAAATACTATTTTGGCTTCATAAATGCTATTTCTTACTCTTTTGGTTTACTCTTTTTTTTGTGGATAAAGGATGTATTGCACAGTGGATAATATTGAGTGGTTAGACAGTAGGAGGGTTGACTTTTTACTGTGTATTATGCAGTCAACACATATCCAATTGCAGACTGGCATAGTTTATCTATCAATCAAAACCACACTGGATGATATTGAATGGTCAGACAGTAGGAGGGTTGACTATGTACTGTGTAGTTGTATTCACCACATGATATCATATTACAAACTTGCATGTTCATTTAGTATTGTATTTTGCTAATTTTCTGTATATTACATGCAGGTACCAGCTGACACACCAGGTGCAGCCGGCGTGACATACACAACATGCAAGAACAGCAAAGTGGCCCTCGTAGTCGCGATCGGCATGAATCTGAAGCGCGCCCACAAAGTGGTGTCCACTCTCGCGGGCTACCGCCTCTCCCTCCCCATCACGCTGTTCGTCTACGGCGACTTTGTGCAGCAGAACCCCGAAGTGGTCAAGAACTGGGGAACGATATTCCAGATCGGGATCAGGGAGGACGGTCATAATCCGGACGGTCATCTGGAGATGATGCCCTGGGAGTGGCTTAGGATGGGGCTGGTCAGTGCTATCTTGAGGCTGGAGGAGATTGGGATCTCCACAGGGTACTACATGCCGTCAGTCCAAGGGGACGTTAATTCTAAGTTTACCTCAGCTGCGAAGGCACGTGGGTTACGAGTGATTAAGCCAGCTGTTGAATTCCCAGCAAAGTCGGGTAAGTTTTCTTTAATTAATCCTTGTTTTTCACAGGTGAACTTTTCAGTTGACTTTCTCTCTCTTTTATTAGCTGTTTCGCCGCTAAAGCTTTAAAGTTAAAGTTTTTGGTTTTAAAGAGACTTTTTCAGTCACCCGGAAGTGCAGTAACAGTGCACATGTTTCATTCTGTATGTTTTTTCGCAATGTTCTAAAAATGCAATTGCAATGAAACTTTTAGGTGGCCAAACGTATTAGTGCAATGGTGTGCATAGTGCAGTGACATCACGATGACATCATCACTAGTCAAAAAATCATTTCAGGGCTTAATCCAGGTGGCAAGTGGATTTATTTTGTCTAATTTAAATGTAAAGTAAAAAAAAGTCAAATTATTTGTAATGTTGTTGTAAACCGTTTGGGATTTCCCGCGGATCGGTAAGAATAAGATGGCAATTGTAGGTCCGTGATGTCACGCAAAATATTTTGATCACTCTATCCTCTCAAGTCAAATGGATTTTTTTTTTCTGGGAAAACCCCAAAACACATGTTAAACTTACGGCTGCACATGATTTAGCTTTTGCGTCGGGAACGCGGGGGAACGTTATTTTTTACGTTATTAACTTCCGAATGCAAGCGTAGGGATACCAAGTTGTGGTGGCATGGTTTCGGCGGCTTGGTTGCTGACTTGCGGAGAAGTCCCTGTGTTCACTCTGGACATCATGGCTGTGCTAATTTCTTTTAAATTTCATTATTCAGCGGCATTTGTACAAAACATTAAAGTCAATGTTTTGAGGGGGTTCAAATCACGCGAGCTTCTTTCTTCAAAGTGACTTAGATCTCTGTCATAATTTCTCTTTGTATTGTGATAATAATAATAATAATAATAATTAAAAATGTTATATTGTGCCTTTTACATATAAAATGATCAAAAGCGCATGACACAATTTAAAATACATATTTAGACTGGAAGGAAAAAAAGGCAAAGAAAAGGACAAAAACTGGTCTGGTCACCAGGCCAATGACCAAACCGCAGTATGGGGATACGCCTCCCGCCAACAGAGAACTAAAACTTAATAATTACCTTACATAAGCCTAACCCTGCTGGCATTGGTAAAGTTTTGACGTTTTCAGGGGACAGACGCCTCTAACTCTACCTATGTAAACACTCTAAACTAACTGGCAACAAGGTGACCGTATAAGCAAAATTTACAAAACAATAAGAGACTAAAAAGCAATAAATTAATCGATCAAAAAACTAATTTATAAATGCAGCATTAAAAAGATTTTTATTTTACATTTAAAAATGCAAAATAAAAACATGATATCACACTCTGCTTAGAAATTAAAATGAAGGCACTAAGGCCAGGAATTACACGGAGGCCTTGGCCTCCGTTGCCCCGGTCTTGGCCTTGGTGCCCCTTCAAAAGTTCCCCATAGACTTTAAGATTTGTTAATGGGAGTGCTCTTAGCAAAATGAAAATGTTCTTGCCCTCATAAAGATGACATTCCATGCTGGCCTGTACACGTAATACGTCAATCAAACTTGGCTCCTGGTGGAGTCGAGCAACCTAGGGACCTTTGTGCATGTGGTAATGCCTGCAGAAGTGACTCTGCGGTCTCGAAATTGACAGAGCTTTTTCTTCTGTTTACTTGGTGTACACGAAGTGGCCATCTGTACATCAAGTAAATGTAGGTTGGGTGTTTTTGTCCACCTTTTTGTTGGGTTAAGTGCCATGAATCAATTGAAATCGATTAACTTAACTGCAGATGCTTTTGAATAATGATGTGTGAACAGTTATTTTCAAATAACACATGTTGTGGCTCACTGAAACACCTGTATATACAAAGACTGCACAACAAGCATTCTAGAGCAAATTATGGGTCTCCCGAAAAGATGAAGTTATTGAAAAACAAGAAAATTACTTCATAGCGCTGTTACGAAGTTATTGAAAAACAAGAAAATTACTTCATAGCGCTGTTACATCATGTACAGACTAGGGGTTTGGTGATCAAAAACATAATGACACTAGTAAAATCACGGTGACATGTTCCTATTCCATTCAGGGAACTTACTGCCCCTGTACATATAACTCGCCGCAAGATGTAAACTGTCAGAGACAGTTAGCTCAATGGAAGAGGTGTCCTGTTCGTAAATGTGACGTTACTCCACTATTAGCCACGCCCACTTCACACAAACTGGCTCCATTGATTGCCAGAAGCCCACACAGACAACGCGTTGCTTGTCTTTGATGTTTTTTTATGTAAGAACAACCTCCATATAATTCCTGGACTTGACCTTTCACGTGTGTCTTGCAAAGACCCAAGTTCTTATCAGAAATATTCAGGGAAGCCGGTTTTCAGGCAATAGACCTTTATCATGGTGCGGCCATCTTGAATTTCTTCCATTCAAACCAATGTAACCAAACTGAGGCTGGAAGGGCAAATAGTCTGGTTCCTTTTTGTACAATGAATATTAGCATATGTTACTGTTATTAGATACAGGGAACATGACCAAGATGGTTGCAGCATGATAAAGGTCTATAGCCTGAGTTCAGGCGTTTTTTCATGTAGAATGAGGGTGTCTTTGCATGATTTTCAGGCTCAGGAAGAAAAACCTGATTGGCTTCTCTGTACTGTTGACATGGTTGAATTCGTTCATAATAAAATGTCTTTGAACGAGGGAATGAGTGTTTTTCGGTAAAATAACTCGAGCGGTAACGTACATGTGTACCAGCTTTGGTACTGGAAGTAGCGAAAACTGTGGGTGTGAAGCAAGATGCACAGGTGTGTTTTTTTAAGTACATTTTGTTTTTACGTTTTAATTTTATATTTAAAGCCCCGCTCAACATTGGTACATGTAAGAAGAAAAACATAAATGTTCACAGATTTACTTATACCTTCCTTGAAATATTTCTGCCTCAAGTGTTATTTTTTTATTTTTTTAAATTTGTTTCCTCAGGAAAAAAAAAGGACTTTTATTCACTTAAACACTTTAACTCTGCAATTTACATTGTAAACAGAAATATAAATTAATTATTGCAAAGACGAAAAAAAAAATATGTCCCATTTCACATTAAATTTGGCTCGTTCTCAAAATACAGTTTTAATTCCTTTTTGTAAAGAATAAAGGATGGTTTGCAACTACAGTTCATCTTCATTTTATAAATATGGTAGTAACCTAGTAGGAGAATTAAGTTCATGGCATTCCATTTTTGATTGAGTATACCAAATAATATTGCCTCGTGAACCATGGGAACATTTATATTTATGGTATATAAGTGGACCCAAGTTTCACTCTCTCACTGACAGAAAGAACACAAATCATTCTCCACTTTCCCAGTTTTTACCAGAACGGAATTTAGGCCCAAGATTCGATGGACAAGTCTTTATTGGAACCACCGTAATTTTGTATCCCAAGTGATCCTGAAAGGCATACTGCAAAAAACAGACCATTTAGATAGTTGGAAACTGGTACCAACCTTTTTCTCGGATGCTAGAAAGTGATAGATACGGGTGGAACCCTTTTTGTCTTGTAAAAGTGTTTTCAAATTAAATGGAATAAATTGACAAATAATATTTGGCTCAACGCCAGTGAGTAATTTGGATTTTTTTCACGGCCTTCAAGACACCACCGTATTCTAAGAAGTTGGTCTTTATACCAAATTTCAACCTAAAAAGCTCGACACTCAGAAACGACCCATTATTATCCATCAGATCACACACAAAATTAACCCCTTCATTAGACCAGTGTTTATGAAAAATACAATTGTTGTCTATCTTAACTCTGTGGTTGTTCCACAGAACATTCCTAAGGAGGTGGTTGACCGGAGTATGACATTGCACAAAAGAACCCCAATCGCAAAATACATCAATCCAGAATTGGTTTGGTTTCGTGGCCCGTTTAAGCGAGTGAACAATAAGTGAATGGCCACCTTCTATAAAAACACGTTGGGAATGTTAGTAATTTTATAGAATAAATTGCACCAACCTGAAGTCTCATTTCTCTTCACTAATCTGCGGACCCATGTACACTTAAGTCCATTAATGTAGGGTTTTAAATCTACTATTTTAACGTCTCCATGGCTATAATTCTGGATCATTTGCCTCAAGTGTCATAGTTTTTAAATAATGAATGAACTAAGAGCCAAAATTAGTTTTTTCATCTCAGTGTAGGTGTAATTATCCTGCAATTATGCCGAAAACAATCACTTCTCAAATGGTCTAATCAGATTGCTATAGAGGCCCTCTGCCACCAAGAAACACAATGGCATTTAAAATAAGACATTAGGGCTACATACATGTAGAGCGTCGGCACATAAGCCCAGAGGGCACAGGTTCAAATCCTGCTCTAGTCAATTTCTCTTTGTTCATCACAAAATGAATTATATTTAACAATTTTTTTATTGATACACATGTGTTATGAAAACTTTTTATGAAAACTTTTTTTTTTTTTGGGGGGGGAGGGACAAAATAATGAAGACTTTTTCTTTCTTCAATAGAAGAAGAAGAAAAAATCTTGAGTCATTACCATGATACTTTTCATAACTTTTGTCAGTATTGACCAACCATTTAACTTCATGGGCTGTACATGGCGGATAAAGGCCTTTGAGTATTAATGCAGGGCAGTTTTTCATAAAAAAAACTCTGCATAAAACTATAATGGGATGTGGACACACTTACTACATGTGATATCATATTGCAGACTGGCATAAAATGTATGTATTGTTCAAAATTCAAATTCATGCAGACAATATTGATCGGTACGATGAAATGGTTGACTGTAAAACAAAGCATCAATGCAGTTCTTTTATATAGCGCACCCGTACATGTAACAGCAGCTAGATCTAAGCGATTTACAGAGTACAAAAACTATTATCCGTATTCATTAGGCAAACAGTGCATTTTACCCTGTGCTGTGGTAGTAAACCGTTCTGCAGTTTGTAAACAACTGTTGTTTACTCAGCCATGTTGTGCTCAATTTTGTTTTGAAATTCCGTAACTCCCTACAGTAATCAAATAGATTATTGAACGAAAAAAGTGTCTGGGTTTTGAACCAATGACCTAAAATCCACTTGGTGTACCCCCCCCCCCCCTCTTAAAATTCCCACGGGGTTAGTGCAGGTCAGGTATTAGACATCAAGTTTTTGCTGTCGTTCTGTCCCAACGGAATGTGTAAAATTCTTCTGGCTTGAAACTACAATTTTGTGTATATACACACTACATGTGTGCTTTTTTTCTTGACAATGCTTTTGTAACCCATTCACAATTCAACCTATGGTTGCGAACCATGTGTGAATAAAGACCATTGTTGAGTATTGTTGTAGGTGTCCCGGTTTTATCGATATCTTTGTTCGGGGGGGGCGCCAGCCAAAATCACACATCCACATACTGCCATCTGGCCAGGGATTACACCCAAGTTTATGACACAACCTTGGAAGCAGCATTGTAAAGGGAACCACATTAAAGGGGTTGTGACTGTATCTTTAAAATATCAATTCATAAATAGCCAGACTGTTTATATCCATTCTGATTGGTTGAGAGCATGTCACATGGTGATGTTTAAACAGATCATGAAGACATGGCCGAGAGTGTTTATAACCAGTTAGCAATTATACTTATGCGAGAGCTAATTTACGAGTAGCGCAATCAGTACATATCACCGGTACTCCTTGTAAAGTCTTTTCAGTACACGCACGCAACTGTTGATGAGGCTGAAGATTTGACAGGAATTGAAAAAAAAAAAGGGAAACAATTTTCAGGGATTTTCCTACATTATTACGTTTTTTAACAAAAAAGGGCATTTATGAATGGGAATAAAAGAGTAGTGACTCGGTCTTAAAGCCTGTTTAAAACCTTGCAGGGTCGTGGCCGTGTGATAAAGATTCCCGCCTTCGGCTCGGTCCTATATCACACGGCCACGACCCTGCCGGTTTTAAACGGCCGTTTGAGACTTCAGTCACCACTCTTTTATTTCCTTAGTGATAAACCACAAGAGACACTGACTGGGTAATTTTATTATTAGGTGTTCGGACTCTGGTCCGAAGACCTCTTGTTTTTGTTCGGTTTTTTATTTTTAATACTTCTTCTTCTTCTTCTCACTGGCGATTGTCCACTTTCAAATGCACACTTCCAAAGGTCATATAACCTTGAAAATTCATACATAGGTAGCATATGGCAAGGAGACGAAACCGTTGTTGTGACGTCATGGTGACGTCATCAGGTGTTGAATTACATTAAATCAAAGTTTATTATTTCAAAAAATCATAACTCCTGAAGTACACAATGGATTTTTACAATCTATACATCATCGGAAAGGTCTTTAAAAAATAATTAAATGTCTTACAGAGATGACCCCAATTTGACCTTGTCTTCCGATTCAAACCGGAAGTTGAAGCAAAAAATGCTTAAAAAGTAACAATTTAAGCTGTGGAGTCAATATGAAACAGAATTTGGACATGGTTTCAGTGTACGAAATAAAATATAGTTTATGGCCTTTGAAAATATTAAATTGATGACGTCATCAAATGTTACAGTTTGTTACGACGACGAGTTTAAAAATAGTTTTTTTTTATTTCAAGCTTTTTTTGAGCAAACTACATGTTGAATTTTTCAGTAATAAACAACGACTATAAAAGCCTAATTGTGAAATTTGAACAAAATTGGCCGTTGCATAACGAAGTTATATTAAGGTGAAAAGTGCCGTTTTTAGCGCGATCGCCGATAGAGTCTGTACATTTACCTTACTGTATTGCACCTCGTGCGTACGTGTGCACTCTAGGCTTCTACTGCATGCTGTGTATATACATACACGCAACAAGTCTGGTCTTGTCACAGTTCATCGAACTTTGCGGTGTGTTGTTAAGTTCTGTGTGTGTGTGTGTGCCCTTACACTCACCAACTTACGGGGCACTTTACACAATGGAACAATGCTACCCCACAAGGTTTTCTTTGTTCTAGTGCTACCCCACAAGGGAATTCTTTAGAAAAGGGACAATAAGTTGAACAATGAAGTACCCGGCAACTGGCCATGTGTAAGGGTGTGCGTGTGTGTGTGTGTGTGTGCCCTTACACTCACCAACTTATGGGGCACTTTACACAATGGAACAATGCTACCCCACAAGGTTTTCTTTGTTCTAGTGCTACCCCACAAGGGAATTCTTTAGAAAAGGGACAATAAGTTGAACAATGAAGTACCCCGCAACTGGCCATGTGTAAGGGTGTGTGTGTGTGTGTGTGTGTGTAATAATGGCGACGCAAAGAAAAACATGTAAGTCATGCCAAGTTCAGTGTGGAAATGTTTCCCTTTATGTCATTCTGGTGGCTTAATTGTGACAGGGAGAGGAAGAGGAGACTTTACTGAGACGATCACATGCTCACGTGAGTTGTTTGAAGTATAATGGTGGAGAAAATGCAATTGACAAAATGATCGTCTTTCGTTCTATATACACCGATCACGTACGTGCTTACATACGAGAGTCACAAGTGTGCAACAGCGGGGCCAGAGGCACTTTACCCCCGCGAGAGTTGTTGTCGGGATTCGCCGAGTAAAACTGTTTGAAAGTAAAGTTTAAAAGTAAAGTCATCGCTTTTCAAAATGTCCGTGTATTTCTTTAGCCGTGCACACTTGTGTTTATGATGTTTACCAAAGTGGGGTAGTTTATATAAAACTTTGGAACTTTTTAATACAGATAATGAGCTCGGAATTTGAATCTGTCAAATGTCAGATTGACTGTACAGTACACCAGTGTTCAGTAAAGGTGATGTTACAAAATGAGACCGTTAATTTGATATAGCGCCATCAACGTTCACTAGCGATACACACTTCTTTATTTTATTGACACCGCATACATGCCGAACAAAATGGAGGGCAGCAAGGGTTAATGTTTTGATAAAAGGCAATATGAATACTATTTTGAACACACAACCTGGCGGCAGCCAATTGCACTGCGTGGAAAAGGAACACTTTGGAAAGCACGAAAACATTGTTTTTCCTGGCAGTTAAAACCAAAAAGGTAACTTGTTTTTCCTCCAGGAGTCGAGTTACAATAAATGTATGCGGTTCTTTATAATTCTTAGTGACCTGAGTTGACCTCGCTTCCTGCCAAAACCGGAAGTCCCCATGAAATACATATGATAAAGCTCTTTTTAATTATTTTCATATTCATATTTAAAGGTTTTATTTGATTTCACTTTCAATATATCAAACAAAATCAAAACCATGTGTTATACGGTGTCTCATAGAGACCAGTATGTTGCTTTAAATGTTAATTCCTCCAAAATTTTCTTCAAATAAATAACTCAAAATTGAAATTAAACTGAACCTTGAAACTGTGCATATACGTGAACCTCAATATGAAGACGCAAAATAAAACGATGACGTCATGATGACGTCATCAGATGTTGAGTTACAATAAATCAAAGTTTATTAATTAAATCAGAACTCCCGAAGTGCACAATGGATTTTTACAATCTACACATCATCGCAAAGGTCTTTTGGAAACAATTTAAATGTCTCAAAGAAATGACCCCAATTTGACCTTGTATTGCGGTTCAAACCGGAAGTTGAAGGAAAGAATTGTTATAAAGCCATTATTTTTTAGTTCTTTGGTCAGTATAAACTGAGCTTTGGACAGTGGTTTCAGTGTGTGAGTAGGTAAAATACTCTGCGTTTTCAAGTTTAAAACTGATGACGTCATTACATTAAACAGCGTCCTCTGGTAACAAGTTTGAAATCAATGGTGCTACAACACTAATTGTAACGGCTTTTTTTACATTGTTGTGTGTATTAAGTCATCGATGTTAAGAAGCGATTCGTTATTCCCGAACACCTAGTTTTTGTGATGTCACAAAAACTGAATGTCTAGTTATTATTATTATTATATATATATATTTTTTTTACCAATGGCTCTCCCAGGAGCAGCTAAGTTGACGGTGGAGAACTACTACAAGTTCCGAGACGTCGAACGAGTCCCCAAAGCCCTGCGCATGATCCATGACGAGTTGGTCCGCAACAATGGAGGCATCCTGAGCATAGACACCGACCTCCCAGACACCTACATGAATTCAGTCTTTCTTATGGATTACCTGATTGAAAATTCCGGCTTCAAGTTGGTATACCTCAATGAATGCATCAGTAGCAATTAGTTGACCTTGTCTTTGCGTAATCGGTTCGGTTAACTCTGTTGTTGTGGATGTATTTTCGCAGAGGGGCGGTTCTGTGCTGACTAGCGTCAAAGTTACCCTCAGATATCAAAGACCAAGGCTCAGTTTTATAGAGCTGTGCAAGCAGAAAGTATTGCTGAAACATTTTCTGCTTAGCAGAAATAAGCAGGATACCAGTCACAGATTGTACTTGTGAAATGGTTTTTATTGGCTGGTAACCTTATTCTGGTTAGCATAATTTTGTTGTGCTTGTCCACTTTTTTGTGCTTAAGCAGCTGTTTTGTAGAGCTGCTCAAGCAGAAAAAAGTGCTCAATTTTCTGCGGAGCAAAAAGATCAGGATACCAGTCACAAATGGTACATTTAAAATGGTATTGTGGCTGGTAACCTAATTGTGGTAAGCATATTTCTGTTGTGCTTAGCTAGTTTTTGTGCTTGAGCAGCTCTGTGAAATTGGGGCCAATTTCACAGAGCTGCTTAACGGTAATCAAGTTTTTCTGCTTACTGTAGCAGAAAAAAATCGCTTTTAAAAGCGCAAGCGTATTTCCCAGGTTGGCCAGAAAATTTGTGTAATGTATTTGCTTACAGTAAGCACCAGCTGGGCCCAATATCATAGAGCTGCTAAAGCACAAATAGTAGCTGAGCTCAAGAAAATTATGCTTACCAGAATAAGGTTACCAGCCAAAATACAACGACACTTGTACAATCTGTGACTGGTATCCAATATAAGCAATATTTCCTGCTTAAGCAGCTCTATGAAATTGGGCCCAGAAGGTTAGCCTCCCTTTTCCTGTGCTCACGATTAGCAGTGCTATGAAATGGAAATCGCACAGTAAGCAAAAGATCGGTCGTTAAGCAGCTCTGTGAAATTGAGCCCTAGGAGCCAAGATTGATCTTAACTGTGTATCCAACTTAATAGACTGATCCATTAAGCCCCACCTACCTTCTTAGCAACTGCCTAGCAACATCACATGGCGTGACTTTCTTGCCACGATCGCAGCGATGGTTCGGTTGCGGCCACACACACACGTACATGGTTTTCGTGAACGGTATGGATTAATCATTTAGTTTCTTGGCCTTTTGATCAGTGCCTTGAGTCCAAACAACATGCAGACAGGAACACTAATAAACCACTATTACACAACTGTACAGGGACCACTGCTGTAGGATTTGCACCAACAGAAATAAGAAAAAAAATTAAAACGAAACAAAAGTAAATACGATTGTGTGTGCTGTTGTGTGTCAGAACAATGGCGGCGGTTTGTTTACCATTCTAATGAGATTTTTAACGTGTCGGACATTTGTTGGACTTTCAGTGGTGTTGTCCAGGCTGTGATTGGTCAATACGTTAGTAGGCGGGGCTTAATGGATCGGTCTATTCCTAAGCAAACTCTTAACGTCACTCTACAATTCACTATGGCAGTGTTGACAACTCATCCGAAAATCAATCTTAGTGCTTTGTGACATGGAACCCTGGTTGTTTATAATTGTCTTGACTTGACGTTGTGAGTTTGTTTTCTTAGTAACAAATTACAGCGCATCAAGTCACAAAAAGGGTTCAGATAGCTAGATATCGGATATTCTCTCGTCAAAATAATGTGAGTAAAGCATGGAATTGCCCTTAACCATACATGTAAGTATTAAAACAAAAAAAAAACTCTCCAAGACTTGCCAGGACTTGTGCATCTATTTAGCAACGTTGCTAATCATTGCGCAAGTCATGTTGATCTCAGGCTAAGTCCATCGAGCCTGGTAGCAGACACTTTTTGCTTATGATACAAAGTATATAATAGCCGTCCTTAGCAGGATTTTTCCTACATTATTACGTTTTTTAACAAAAAGGACATTTATGAATGGGAATAGAACAGTAGTGACTCGCTCTTAAGTGGCCATTTAAAATCTTGCAGGGTCTTGGCCGTGGGATGAAGGACCTCGCCTTCGGATGGGTCCTTTATCACAGGGCAACGACTTCTGCCGGTTTTAAACGGGCGTTTAAGACCTTGTTGCCACTCTTTTATTCCCTTATTCATGGTTTATGAAAACATTTTCTGTGGCAGGCAGGGGCTGAATTAGGGTAAAAGTAAGCAGTGGTTGTAAAGAAGAGCTATAGATGTGTTACCTGACAAACACAGGATGTTTTGGATATTTGTGCTATCAATGATGACATCACTTACATGACGCAACGTTTGAGTCGGAATCATAAGTCATGTTAAACTGGCAAAAGTCATATCATTAAGTCACATGTGTTAAAACACATTTTAATGGCTTTTGGCAGTAAACCCTGAAATGAAGAGCGGGATCCGGCTCCGGCTTGGGACCCGGCTCCGGCTTGGGACCCGGCTCTGGCTTGGGTCACGGCTCCGGCTTGGGACCGGCTCTGGCTTGGGACCGGCTCTGGCTTGGGTCACTGCTCCGGCTTGGGTCACGGCTCCGGCTTTGGTCCCTGCTTCGGCTTGGGACCTGGGTCTGGCTTGGGTCACAGCTCCTGCTTGGGACCTGGCTCAGGCTTGGGTCACGGCTCCGGCTTGGGTCACGGCTCCGGCTTGGGAACTGGCTCTGGCTTGGGAACTGGCTCTGGCTTGGGACCTGGCTCCGGCTTGGGACCCGGCTCTGGCTTGGGCTCCAGCTTGGGTCACGGCTCCGGCTTAGGAACTGGCTCCGGCTCGGGACCCGGCTCCGACTTGGGACTCTTCACCAATTCTGGCACTGTGTGCAATTAGCACGGTGCTTCAACAACATCCAACGGAAACCAGAGCTGGAGTGTGAGCTAAAGCTGAGGTTTGGGAAAAGCCCCGTGGAAGGATCGGTGCAACAAGGTTGTATCTCCTCGAGATTTAGAACATCAAAAAGTTGTATCTCGCTCAAAATAACCCGGACATACACTACACCCAAAGTCAATGGATGCCAAGATACGACATTGTTCCATGGAGTATTTTGCGCGAGATACGACTTGTGAGATATGACTTTGTTGCAGAATCGAGTTATGACCTTGTTGCTCTGACACAATGATGTATTTTTTAATTTAATATTTTTTAACCAGGTATTTTTGTTTTCTTTCCGGGAAGAGAGGGAAGGGGGAGAGGTTTTTTTTTTTTTTTGGGGGGGGGGGGAAATGTAGACAAGACTTAAGCCCTTTTCACTCCAGACAAATTTGCAATAGAAATTGCCAGGAAAATTTGGAAGAGGGGCAGTTGTTGCCCCCCAAAAACAATTTGGGCAAAATGGTGGGGGGGGGGGGGAAATTCAGACGAAACAAGAAGAGAAAAAATACATTTTGATTAGAAATTGGTACTGTTTTTTTTTTTATCTGTGTAAAATTCTGGGCAAATCAACCCCTCTGTGTGTGTGTTTGTCCTGGTTGTGTACATTACTATTTGAAGGTGAAGCATTGTAAATGCAGTGACGCATCCAACCCGCTTTTTGACAGTATTATTATATGTGCATGACTTTTTTGCATTGTCTACTCGGACAAGTTTCACATCAAGTACTGATATAACAATCTTCAGATCTTTTGAGGGGGGCTCTGAGGTCAAACTGAGTTTCGTGATCCACTCGTGTTCCAATAGACAGAGTCCGTTATGAAAGTGGAACAAGAATTCCACCTTGTTTGACCTTTTGAGGGAGCGTCTCAAAAGTCTGAGCCGAAGGAACATTCTAATTAGATCAGTTTAAGTTTTCCAGTTGGTCTACTGGTCCGTTGGAACACCGGAGTGCTCCATTGAAAAGTTGAACATGCTATTGGACAGGCCTTGATCTTAACCGAGGCCACCGAGGCCATTGGCCTCATGCCTCTGTCGAGTTGGCCAGCATGCCCTTCAGAAAAATCGCACTGTCACTACCAACTTGGGCCAGCATGCCCTTGTACAATTTCTCGGATTTGGCCAGCAAAGGCCTGCCCCCGTTTTTCTTAAGATCGAGGCCTGCTATCGCGCACGTGTCCATAGTTCGGCAGATTGTCGCTGTCCAGAAGAATGCTCTGGCAGTTGATTGGATTGTGGGCGTATGCCTATGAAAACGTTCCTTTGCACCTTGATCTTACCTGATTTTTGAGATGCTTCCTTAAAGCCACACATTGAAGGCAGAGGATACTTTTAGTAATTACTCCAAAAATAAATGATCATAAAAACTTAACTTGGTAAAGAGCAACGGAGAGCAGTTGAAAGTATGAAACGTTGTGAGCAACGGCTCCTTTTGAAGTAATGTAGTTTTTTGGGAGAGAGGTAATTTCTCGCTAAAATATTTGAATCTGAGAAAGGCTTCGGGCATGAAGCCTTTTTCACGTGATGAAAAACATGCAGTTTCAGCATTTTGGGATCCTTCTGCGCGGGAAATAACTGCTCCAGAATTTCGCCAATATCTCAAGAATGCCAACATCTTTTGGAACGAAATTTTCAGAGGTTAGTTTGATGGTACGTATCTACAATTATATAGGACTGAAACAAACGTACGGTTCCAAATACCAAAGGTATACCCTGCCTTTAAGAAAAGGTCTTCATGGATCCAAATACTGTTGATATCAAGTCGATTGTCTGTAATGTAGAATTTGTAGCTATAATTGAGAGTAGATAATGACACTGCCAGGTGAAAATCTCTGTGATATTTGAACGTCCACGCCCATAATTAGGGCTGTTGTTATATTAATTTATTGTGTCTCACTTCATACGTATGTATATGATGGAAACATGAACTGTGCAACTTATTAATGGTGTACTGGTTAATAATTTTTGATCTAGACGTTTTAAATGTGAGCCATTTGTGTAAACTGAATTGAAAATGGCGTGTTATGGTATGCATTTTCTAAAGTGCAGATGTTTAAGCTGTTCCTAGTTTTCTCTATATGTAAGAGTAGTTTATTAAGTTAACATTTTCTATCACTGTAGATAACTTCATTTGGAGCACATCTCCAGAAAGATCTGTTGTTGCGAGAACCCTGATTTTGCATACTACACCAGTGAGTGACATATGGGTCGTAGTCATATTTGTGTGTTGCCCAGATTATTGAAGACATAATCATGATTGTAGGTTGAAAAGGCACCAGTCTGTCTCAGATGTCAACCTCAGTTTGGGCAGGCAAAGGACTGCTCTATGGATGAGTTAAAGAAATGTGAAGCTCTCCAGGGTTAATGTAGCCCTGCCTACAACGGGTATGATCCCTCGATCAGGGACCATTTATCTCCCCATTGGGGTAGAAAGGTTTAATCATTGTCAATTAAAAATCTGTCCCAGTAGACCTTTATCATGCTGCAACCATCTTGGTCATGTTCCCTGTATCTAACAACAGTAATATAAGCTAATATTCATTGTGCCAAAAGGAACCAGACTATTTGCCCTTCCAGCCTCGGTTTGGTTACATTGGTTTGAATGGAAGAAAATCAAGATGGCCACACCATGATAAAGGTCTATTGGGTATTGGTCTCAAAATGTACCGATTGGGATAGGTTTTGTCTGGGTTGCATTTATCCCAGATGGGAGTAGAAGGTCGTAACATGGACAACAGTATACACAGGTACATGTAGAGTATTAACCCAATTGGGGTAGACTTTATCTGGGCAATAGGTTATTCCAATGATGAGTAGAAGGTTTCACTATGGGCAACAAAATATCCCACTGTGACTCTTTGGAACATTAGGTGACAGTAGACTTACCAGGTAAATGTCAAATTTTCAAGACCAATGGATATACATGGTTGATAAGTCTGTCGCCATGTTGTGTCCCCCAAAGTCTCCTGTCGACGCTATCTCCATCGGGGTCGATGCTATCCCCATCGGGGTCAACGGTATCAGGAAGGATGAGGAGAACCGGATATTTCATAATTTTGTATATTTCTGCTTTGGAATTTAAAAAAAAATTCAATAAAAAAATTGTTCACTTACCCACCATCTAGCAGGTTGTTACTGTGATTTTATTTATTTACTATCCTCATTGATTAAGTTGTCTAATATTTCTGTCATTTTGAGTAATTTCAGGATTGTTCAAATTGTATCAAATTTTGTTTGCAGTCATTGAATTCTTATTGACTTTTTTTTTTAACTGCATGAATTTGTTAGTTTACCCTAAAATTGGGACAAAATACTGTCAAATTTGCCAAAAATATTCCCTCCAGTATTATTTTGTATTACACAAAGCCTGCTTATATAAAGGCAATGCCTTCAAATATCTTAATTTTTTGCTGTTTGGAATTGCTCCTTGATCCTTTTTTAGAGTTGGTTCACGTAATAAAGTACTGGCACATTGTGTTTTTATTAGTGAGTAGTGACTCAATAAACACACGTTTGCCCACTAAAAGGCAACTACCGGAACCATACTCTACAATATATAGAAACATGTGGTTCGCCATTTTGTGGAGTAAAAAAAAATCGGTTGTACAAAATGGCCGGACCGTGTTCTGTCACGAAATTGAACCAAAGAAAACACACACTTTCAAGGGATATTCATGTGTGAATCATTGTAATTCTCCCTTTAATTAAAATATCTTTTCCAACCATACGCATTTCATAACAAACGCTTTTTGTAGCCTGAAAGCGCCCAATGCTAGTCTGAGATCACTTTGCTTGATTGAATGTAATGTCTATATTGGCGATTTTTGTTTTTAATGCTTCGGTATTTTGTACCTATCATATTGATTAACACTTACATTGACAACATTTTAGTTTGTCGCAGTTTTTTGTGTAAAAGTTAATTCTGGAACCAAAGGCGTCCGATACCCTTATAAGATATGAAACGTCATTCTTCTTCATTTTCGGAAGGGGGACCCCCCCCCCCAAAAAAAATAGTCCCAAGTCCAAAATCCGAATCAGTTTCGGAACTAAAACTGTTGTTTCCTTTTTCTTGTAGCTATTTTTTTTTTAGTTGTCTTTCGCTAATTATTACCACAGCAGTGTATGGAATTCAATACAACATACATGTAGATGGGTCTGGAGTACACACAGCGTAACATGACAAGTGACAATACCCTATGACAGTTTGGTCTTAACAGCTAGAAGCGTTTGTTATTCGAGTCTTCTTCCGCCCTTTTATGCCAAAATTGGAGGGAAAACCCGTACTGACATGACACGCACGCCGATGTATAGGCCTACGGCGCGTGTGTTTTGTGACGGCCGCAGTAGAAATCTCAAAGAATGTTTTTTCACTAATTTTTGGAAATTAAAAGTTGTTGAAATCTGATCTGAAAAATGTGGCTGAAATGAGTTTTGACAGTGATCTGAATAAATCGTTTTATTACAGAATATTGTGATAGCGAACCTGTTTTTAAGTGTTTACTTGCCGTTTTTGCATCTTGGACGCGCTATGGCGTAGTACAGGGAACCGGGGGGGGGGGGGGGTAACTTTTGACAGAAAGTCAAATCACATGAAACTAAGATGCAGAATGAGATGCAGAAACACTGTGGCATTTCTCCTAGTGCCCCCCCCCCCCCCCAACTGATGTCTGTGGTCACCCCTGGTGCCCCCTTTGAAATAATATATGGACTTTTGAGATTAAAAATTGCCAGAATAAAATGTTACATTTTATAAGCTCTAATATGATACTATAATTTCAATGTTTTTAAAACTATTTTTTTGTATTTACACTCAGACAATGTATTTGTTTTACCTCCACATTAGTATTTTATAAAAACACACTTGGGTACACTGGGGGACGATGGGACATGGAGAGGGGACATTGCTTAATATTCAATGTGCTTTTTTCAACATTTACCCAATTATTTCCGGCAAACCTCTTTCTACGAAATAGTTTCGTCCCAATAATTTGTCTCTTGTGTCACCCTTTTACTACCTTTCTTTTTCAATTATTAATATTTTGGGGGCATGAGTGGCTGCAAACATGCGTGTCCATTGTCGAATTTCACGTGCTGGAATAATATGTGCTAGTTAGGCCTACCATAGTGGCTATTTGTATAGTAAGTTAAACTTGAGTCATCTAAAATTGCATATGAACTTTTTGGGAGACTGTGTGCATTCACATTAGCACTTCACCCATTTTCTTGTGGTACTAATGTTAGTTAAAAGTCAACACAGACTTTATGAATGCATACTGCTTGTTTTTCTCTGGGTGATGTTTGGGAACTGTCCCGTTTTACCCCAGAAAGTCGTGAATAGCGGGGTAACATGGACAAATTCGTCAATTATGAACGGTTGGGGGTACAAATGGGACACATTAAATAATTGGTCGAAACACAACTGTAAAAAGTGTTGTATTAGCATTTCTACAATGTATACATTATTGCTGAGAATTGTAAATTTGTAACAACAAATTTGTTTAATTTACTTCTCATACTTAATGCTGGGTCATGTAATTTGTTGCCTTCGTCCCATGTTGCCCCAAATGTTGGGGGTAGAAACGGGACACTTAAAAATATTTTAAGAAGTTTTTTTTTAATGTATTACTGCCAAAAAAAACCCAAAACAAACAGACAAACAACAGGGGAAAAAAGAAATTTTGTTGAAGGGTTGAAATAGAAATACACTTTAGTATTAGTAAGCCCACATGAACATTTAAGGTAGGAAACAATTGTATTGTAACCAAAAATTGGTTATAAATCTGTTCCATATTCTCCCAATGTACGGTACCCTAAACGGCATAACAGGAGCTCCTCTGAAATGGGCTTGTTTGGGAAACATTCAAACGGAAACTAGTTTTAATGGGCCAACATTGTGCCCCTGGGGTTGTTGACTTTCAACCTGGAGCCCTTTGGGCCCTATTTTGCTCAAAAGTGTAGGGTAAATTTTTCAGGATGATGGAGTCTGGCCAGTTTACTCCTTCGGGGGTGTTTTTATTTTGGATGAACCTATACCAAAAAATCTCGACGGCTAACCTAACACTGTTAGGTTAGCCGTCGAGATTTTTTGTTAGTAACAGAAACTGAAAATAACAATGAAGTTCAGTTGTCAGAAAACATGTTTGATTTGTTTTCTAGAGGCTGAGAGACTTTTAAATATTTGTTGGAGTATTTTTTACTATTGAGCTTTCAGCATTGATTGCTAGTGTGGTGCGCCCATTGACCTCCATTGTTGATGAAGATCAATAGACCTTTCTTTTGCAACGTCACAACCCAATTTTTTGCCAACCAAGATGGAGAAACTACGGGGAGCCATCAATGCAAAGCAACAACAGATAATCACAGTTTGTAAAAATAGTTCACAAATATCCAAACATTGTTTTGAATTCGTTGGAAACAAACCAACCAATAATGGGATGTATTTTCTTTCAATAGAAAGTTTGCAAAAATGTTGAATTTGGTCACAACGTCTGTCAACAAAACCTAAACGTTTTGCTACATTTGGCCGTCCATGCCAACCAGCACGGTTTGTTTATCAACAATGGAAAGGTCTATAATTACACCCATCACAAGACTGCAGAGCGACCACCCTGACGAGAGCGATACACAACAACGCCCTCACAAGTTTACTGTTGGTTGCAATCGATCTGTTCCGTCCCAACTTGAGAATCGCCCCAACTATAGTTGGGATCGCAGTAAATAGAGAGTACCATTGGAGCCTGTACTATACTATGTGGACATGGATGCAAAATTAGCGATGCCACCCCCCCCCCACACAGAATGTGATATGTCTGCACAAACGACAACACAATACTGAAAGTGTTAATAATGACAATGTTCATTTCTTCAATTCTTTTTAACGAGATGGACAAGAATAAAAAATGAAAAAAGTATGAAGTTATTAAGACCACTTTATTTTAGCACTTGATAACATTTGAGACGAATTAGAATTTTGGTTTCCGAGAGAAGGGAAATTAAATCTGAACTTAAGAAACTGAAAACATCACCTGTCATATTATGTGTCCCCTGTTAGAACCCTCTAAAAAAGACACTTGTAACCCATATGTGTTCTGTACATAATTAATTATGATGAGTTAGCGTCCGAGAGGACCGATACTATTTAATTTCTACCTCCATGATTAAACAATCAACCAAAGGGCCTTTTCCAAACCTCGCCTTCAGCAGCGGCTCCGCTTTTGTGTAGAGCTGCATGGGCGATCCCAACTATAGTTGGGGCGCCCCAACAATAACACTCAAGTTGGGACCAGTCCCAACTATAGTTGGGGCGATTGTCAAGTTGGGACGGAACAGATGATCCAACGTGTGCTCCCGCTTATAAAAAATATGGAAGCCGTGTGCTAGGTGCAGCTGGTGGTGTTAATTTGGGCGGTACCTTCGTTTAGCTAGGTGTTAGGTACAGACAGCTGGAGCTGCAGACAGAGATCGCTTCCACCAGTAAGTAAGGCAGTATCTTTGGACAAAGCATACTGTGGTGTTCAACTAATTGGGAGACGCATCCAATAGGTAATGTACGTTATTGATGTCACTTGCAGAAATATTTTAGTGATAAAATAAATGTAACCGTTAACGTAAACATCATTCTTGTCAGCATGAGGGTAAAAAAAGAAGCTCAGTGATTTGAGTTTTGTTTTTCAGACATAAAACCAGAAACAATAGTCATATACAAGATGAAGAGAATGTACAATTTACAACACAAGATATGAAACAAAACTATACAACAGCAGTAGAGAGATGACCAGGGCCGGCAGGGACTTCCTGGTGAAACCAGTTTCCGATCAGATAAAACGGTGGGAAATGTTGCCGCAACCGACTGCCACTTTTTTTACGTATTAAAAAAAAAGGAACGCGCTTTCCCTCAATCACCTTTCCCCTCATGCCCTCCCACCTTCCAGTGTCCTCTCTTAACTTTCTCCATGTTTCTACCTGTATCTTATTTGCTAGGAGGAATCGAACATTAGTTATTACTTATTACACAATTATATATTGCATTTTACTTACTGGGATTCGAACCTGTAAGGGAAAGAACACATTATTAACACACAAGACCACAGCCTACACCGCTAGGCTATGAGGCTTTGACACCATGATGGGTTTGTTAGTTCTATGTGAAACTGCCATACTAAAGGTCATAATGAATATGTAATTTTTTATGAATAATTATGAATAATCAAATTAGCAGGATTGTCCTAAAATTTGCATGATGTGAATATTCCTAACCTTATGAATGCCCACATGCATTACACATGAGCCACGTGAAGGGAACACTATGGATGATTCCATTAGTATCGGTCCTGGGTATGTTCAACTGCTGAAGACGCACGTCGTGATCACCCCCATCCCCGAAGCTACGGTTTTGAATGGCATGTCAACTTCCCTCCTAAACATCATCTCAGTTTACCTATTTGGGAAATAGAAGGGTCCCATTGACTTCTCCACTGCGCATGAACGATGACCGACTCAAATTATTGGAGTTACTCGCGCGCACACGGGCAAATGAACAAAAAATGGTGTTTATTTTCATGTCACTGCAAGGCGAAGCCTCGAGGGTTTTTTTCACGTTTTCAACCCTTTAGAATTGTTCAAACTTCCTGTTCCTTGCTGGATATATTCTTCAACCCTTCTAGATAGGTAAGGATCAAAATTTAATTAAATTCCATGGATATAAAGTGACGGCCGGATACGGCATTTTAGCCAAACGGTGAAATAGACGGATTGCGCGAACCACGTGACGTGACCTGTAGTGGGTATTAAATGTAAACAAACACGACATCCTCCATAGGAATGGAGACAGTTTCTATCAGCTTTTGATACAAGTATAACCATGAAAAAATGCCTCAAAAATGTAAAAGTGTTGTCCACACTGTCAGTTGGTGGTTAACGAGTATGAGACGAAATAGATGAATTATAAAGTTCTTTCTTTACATATTACATGTAGTATTACATCATGTGTTACAACTGCATAACCTTAATTTTTTCTATATGAAAAAAATCATGAAAAGATCAAGCTTTGGAAAAGCCCAATATATATGTCTGTAATTATTATTGTTGTTGCTATTGAGAATTTCAGTGTCCACAGGAAAATATCGCAGAATCAAAATAGGGAGGAATTATTGAATTATACAATATTCACGTCGTGTATTCCAGTCTGTTCATAACACCAAAGTTTTTTTTAGAGATTTTACCAGCTAACATATAATGTTTAGTCCAAGAGAAGTTCTTATAAATTCAAATTCCTCAAAATTTAGAGTTCCCTAGTTTGCTTCGGAATGGTGCCAGTGAGATAGGGAGATGCACTTTAGAAATCTATTTTCTTTGCCTGGAACTATTTATATCATATGATTAGTTTTGGATTGTTTGCTAGAAGCCACTAGCCAGTTGCTGATTTTGACAACCTCTATAGTCAGGTTTTTATTTAAATACTTAAATTAACATCAATGTGCTTATATAATAGGTTAGTGTCATCTGCGAAATAGCAAAAAAAGATTGTGTCATCAGAATTACAAACATCATTTATATATAAATGACGAACAAAAGATAGGATACATTACTGAGCCTCGTGGAACTCTGCAAGAGATGAAATGTATCAGAGAAAGTTTAGATTTGAGTAAGACAAATTGTTTTCTTATTTGTTAAGTAACTGCTGAAATAATCCAGAGGCAAGCCTTGGACACAGCTTATTTATGAGAATATTGTGATTTATCAAATCAAATGCCTTGGACAAGTCCAGGAAAATGCCAATTGAAAACTGCCTCTTGTTCATTGCATCAACAATTTTCATACTTGAGGCATGCAATGTTTCTTGGGATCAGCCGATTTCCTTGTTTTTCACCTCACATCACTCATGCCATTGAAAATTGAAAAACACTGTACAAACGATGTCTTGTAAAGAATGGAATTTCCTTGTTTGTTTTGTAAGATTTGAAGCTTTGCATGGTGGGAATACAATCTAGTGAGTTTTGCAGTGACACCATGTGAAAATCTCTAAAAAATGAGTTGGGATGGTTCTGATGGTTTTACCATCGGTTCTTTTCAGAACCATCCCAACTCATTAGAGATTTTCACATGGTGTCACCGCAAAACTCACCAGCTTGTTTGTTTTGTTAAGTCCAAGTTGCATGGATGTCTGATACTTGCAACATGGCTAATTCAGTTGAGTGATACGCTCTGAAGCCTATTATGACTCTGGTAGGATACCATGTTTGTCAATAAAAGAGATAAGGCTTAAAACTTGTAGACAACGGAAGGTATTGAAAGGGGTCTTTCACTGAGTCATGTTTAGAACCTTTCTTATGTTTATGGTAGGCAAGTATTCCATAGATAAGATAAGTAGTGACTTTGTAGGGTGTTATGACATACATAGATAAAAGATAATTTTAGGACACTGGGGCGGAGGGAGATTGCCAACTTGCAACTTGTTTCCCTCAGAGCGGTGGGCCTGTGTCCAGGCACTGACGAAGGAGGGAAAAACAAATCAGCGTGACACTCTGCACAATAAACGTAGCCAGCATGGGGGAGGGGCAATTGATCAGAAATGCCCACCTAGAAAACTAACTGAAGCAGAGCGGTGGGCCTGTGTCCAGGCACTGACGAAGGAGGGAAAAACAAATCAGCGTGACACTCTGCACAATAAACGTAGCCAGCATGGAGGAGGGGCAATTGATCAGAAATGCCCACCTAGAAAACTAACTGAAGCAGAGCGGTGGGCCTGTGTCCAGGCACTGACGAAGGAGGGAAAAACAAATCAGCGTGACACTCTGCACAATAAACGTAGCCAGCATGGAGGAGGGGCAATTGATCAGAAATGCCCACCTAGTAAACTAACTGAAGCAGGCCTGATTGCTTGAACGTTCTTGAAAGGGCAAGGGCACCAAGGCAATTTTCCTCTTGATAAAGGGCACATCTATGAGGAAATTGTAAGTTTCTATTGGAACATTTCAAGTGCACCAAGGCAATGACCCAGGGGTAATCAGTCCGGTACAATGCCTAATCAGGGAACAAATTTCCCATTTTGGCAACATGTACCCTGATCAGGAAACATTCACAGTCCAGTAAAAATGTCTCCAATTTAGGAAACCTTTCAAATGTTTCCTGTTCAGGAAACATTTGTCCAGTTGTACAGTGTTTCCAAAATAGGAAACACTTTCAATATTTCCAAATCAGGAAACATTTGTGAACTTGTATAATGTTTCTAAATCAGGAAACAAAAAATGTCCTTATCAGGAAACATTGTTCTTGATATACATGTATGTCCATTCTTGTATCAGAAAATATGTTCAGAATCAAAACCATTTTTTAAAGGTGTTTCCTTTACTCTTTTTTATATGTTTCTGTCACTCAAAAATTGTGTCACAAAGGCTCAAAACTTTGTACATGTAGGTTGTTTAAAACCAAACATAAATATCCAGTAAAGGGGGTGGGGGCTAAACAACATTTTGAGGTCCTTGTGTCAATTTGGCGTGCCTCGGCCAAACTTTCACAATTTTAGTCCAGAATGCCCTCAGTTTTGAAAAAATCTTACTTTTTTTCAAGGGTCGAATAGCATACCTACCTGTGAAAACCATTATTCCAAATAGAGTGTTTTTTATTTTAAAAAAATATTTTATGGTTCTTAGTCCTTCAAAATTGAAACTAAACATATATTTGTTTATGGCTAATACTCTTTCAGAATTTGTATGCTCGTAGTCGACTGAAACATATGCCATGCAACTAATAATAATCCAATTTTTGTGGGGGAACAAATATTCCAATTTATTTTCTCACTTAAAAATCGATACAGCCGCCGACTTTTGGGGCCCTTTCAATGATATGGCCTAGGGTTGACAATTCTAGTATTTATTGGCCTGGAATTATGTTAACATAATTCCACTATTAAAAAAAACCCAGGTTTAATCCCCTAATAAGAATTTAAAATATATATGTGTAAGTAAAGTTCTACAGCTTGGGGCCAGGATAGAATGTCCAGAGTAATGGGTTGTTTGACCACAGACATAATTGGATAATTGGTGTCTGATAAGATAAGGGCTCTAGTTGTAACTCCTTCTGTTCCATGCTCTACAGTGGTTGGTTATGGCTCAATTTGCCATTAGAATAGGTAAAACAATGTTATGGGAATAGTGTGCTGTCTGACTAATAAATGTTTGTTTATTAGCAGAACAATCACAATTGTTGAATTAATGGGCTGTCCGAATTAATTGGTCCTCACAGGCATAGAGCTCCATTATAATCTACATTGAACCTTTCCTATAAATAATAGAGCTCTATGCTATAATATGCTATAATTGAGCCTTTCCTAACCCCAACTGCTAATTGATCTTATCTCATTGTTTATTTAAGTTGTCACCTCTTACTAGGCCTCACCATGTAGCAATATGTTTACACTGGGCCCTTACAATGGGCCAGGGAAGGTGGATTGAGATCAGCCAATTTTATCAGATGGGTCATTCCATGAAGTAGGAACCATAGGGACACCGTTACATCGTTACCGCCTATGATGCCTTTTCACCACTTCACTAGTCTACTTTGTCAATCTTACTTTACATAGCATAAATAACACCAAACATGAATCATAAAAAGGATTTACTTGATTACTGTGGTGTAAAATAAACGTGATACAGTGCCTGCACTGATGTAACAGGGACACCATAGGTGTGACATTTGGTGTCCCCGTTACATTGTGACATCATCCTTAATTTTCTCAGCCATGTGTACTTTAATACCCATGACAGTTATTTTTCTTATGGATTTGGCATCAAGTTTCTGTTGAACCTTGTAAATTTGTTTATTACTTCCATAATATTGAAAAATATGTGTTACAAGCATGGTGTCCCTGCTACATTGTTACCTTGAATTTTTAAGAATATTAGCAAAAATATCAGGTGAGATGATGTGGAAAGGATTTGAAACTCTCTGAAACACTTTCAAAACCC
Organism: Marthasterias glacialis; assembly: GCA_911728455.2. NCBI lineage: Eukaryota > Metazoa > Echinodermata > Asteroidea > Forcipulatida > Asteriidae > Marthasterias > Marthasterias glacialis. Next base: position 19,381,772 of record OU452224.1, read on the forward strand.
AAATAAAAGGTGATGATTGATAAACATAAATTAGAATCAACATTTTTCAAACAAAAATGATAATATTGAAAAATGTCACAAAATAGGGCCCACCTTCATGAAATGACCCAGAAGTAAATCTACGATCCAGCGCCGCGTTTACACTAGAGCGCGATCCGGGCTTAATCCGCCTTCTACAACCGGATGTGCTTGGGTAAGACGTCTTTAGGTCACTAATAAGAGGTCACAAACTCGACAAGTGGCACGCTATTTTTTTCTCGCGATGTCTATAATGATAAATCGAGAAAAATCACTCCGTGTGACGAATTTTACGAGCTATCACACGAACAGCGGACTTCGCAAGTTTTCACACGACTCAAAGAAAAATCAACATTCTCATGAGACAACATTACATTTCTATTCATTGGGCACATGGCAATATTGATACTTTTCATAACCCTGGATGCTGTAAAGTAAATTTATGTAACACTTTTCATTGAGTCACTATCACAGGTTTCTTGAAACGAAAAATGAGTAAAAGTGACAAAGGTTTTTTCGAGTCACGATGAGAAATGTAGCCTAGTGACAAACTGATCGAACATGAGATTGTGAATAGGGAAGACAGTATAGCCACAAAGACAGTTGTTGTTGTTTTTTTTGAAAGCATGTGCTTCAAATAGTTTTTTGATGTGTTGCCTTAAGACAGTCAGAAAATGAAGTACCGGTTCCCACTCAAGATGTTTCAAATACCTGTATTTTTTTGGTTTGGTGCAATCTCTGGAAAATGAGAGGCACTACAGTACATAAATGTGACGGGCTATTTTGAAACCTTTAGAGTCATATCGTTTTAAATATGGACTAATGGGGAGGGGGAGGGGGAGGGGGAGGGGGATGGAGGAGTGGTGTGTGGTTTGTAGTTGGTGGGATATGTTGGGAAAAGTATTGAGGAGCAAGATACATCTTCCAGGAAGTTTTTCTGAAAGGTTTGACATAATTTACTAGGGCAACTTCCAGGATAGGTGTAATTTGTTCTTTTTGAATGTGATTTGTTTATCCATATAATACTTGTGTTTGTAAAGCCAGCATGCTAAATATGTATACTATGAGGGACGCACGGCATTAGAAAACAACATAGGGTAAAAATGACTTGGGAGATCTGGTGGTATGGTGTATAAGGTTGGGGTGTTTGGAAAAGTAATTATTGCCCAGCTACAGGTTTGCTCTGACAGTCTCCAGCCAATTATCGTGATGTTTACTGGAGTGTGGGAAATTTGAAGCTGTTTCTGGAGGTGGCCATTGAGAGACTGGGGGAGCAAGTGCTTATGTAATTGATGGCTTCTAGGGGCCTAAGGTAATTAACCACTCCTGGACCACTTCTTATTGTTTATATAGGAGATACAAAGACCTGTGTGGGAAGTGTAATGTCCATAGGCTGTGGTCATACCTCTCTTTTGAAAAAAACAAAAAAACAAAAAAAACAAAGTACAAAAAATGTAAAAGTTAGGGAAGAGAAAAGGTTGTCCAATTTCAAAATTTACCAGTGATAATATGTTGAACCCGTCTGTATATAGCCTTTTAGGGAGGGGTGTCAGAGCATATTTTCTGTCCTTTTTATTTCATTTTTTTCTTTTTCTTTTAACTTTTTTTGATCTTGGTGCAAACCAGTATCATCCCGTTATAGTTCATTGGAGTGTGAAAGGCTCAAAAGTCAAAGTAGATTAGCAAAGAGTTCTTTTTTAAGAGGTTTTGGTGGGCCATTGTCTTTTAACTCATCTACTTCGCTTGAGCCTTGTTTCTCACTGTTTTTTAAATTTTTTTGTTCGACCCCGTACTGTTGTTCTTCTAATAATTCGACCAAGATTTGCAAGTCTCTCAATGGCCACCTCCAGAAACAGCTTCAAATTTCCCACACTCCAGTAAACATGATGATAATTGGCCGGAGACTGTATGGTCCTTGCTCTATGGTCAGAGCAAACCTGTAGCTGGGCAATAATTACTTTTCCAAACACCCCACCCCCTACACCCCAACCCTCATACACCATACCACCTGATCTCCCAAGTCATCTTTGCCCTATGGCTATGTTGTTTTCTAATGCCGTGTGTCCCTCATAGTATACACATAAGCATGCCTGCCTTACAAATGCAACAAATATTATATGGATAAACAAATCACATTTAAAAAGAGCAAATTACACACCTATCCTGGAAGTTGTCCTTGTAAATGTCAAACCTTACAGAAAAACTTCCTGGAAGATGTATCTTGCTCCTCAATACTTTTCCCAACATATCCCACCAACTACAAGCCACACACCACTCCTCCATCCCCCTCCCCCTCCCCCTCCCCATTAGTCCATATTTAAAATGATATGACTCTAAAGGTTTCAAAATAGCCTGTCAAATACATGTACATGTACTGTAGTGCCTCTCATTTTCCAGAGATTGCACCAAACCAAAACAATACAGGTATTTGAAACATCTTGAGTGCGAACCGGTATTTTATTTTCTGACTGTCTTAAGGCAACACATCAAAAACACTATTTGAAGCACATGCTTAAAAAAACTGTCTTTGTGGCTATACTGTCTTCCCTATTCACAATCTCTCTGCATGCCACATGTATGATTTCACTCCTCCCTTTCAAACATTGAATTTTGCCAACAACATTAACGAGAATCTGTAGATTCTCGCCATTGAGCTAGTGTGTAATCTAAAAGGATTACGAGAATCTCTTTGATCCTACAATTCTGTTCATAAGAATCTCTGCGAGAATCGGATTCTTGGATTCTCGCCGAAATGCTGGCCCTAGAATCTAGAACTTGAGTCACTTATCCTGCTTCTTTCATGATCAATATGTACAGTTAGTTAAAACTGTGTGTCCATATGTCAGGGATGTAACTACCAAAGAAAGAAGAGGAAAAGAGAAAACTAGGCAAGAAAAACAGGAAAAGATTATATAATTTTAATATAATTTCCTATAATTTTGTACAGAGAAAGTAAAGAAAAAAGAGGAAAATCAAAGCCAAAAATGAGGAAATCAGCTTAAAAGAGGAAATTTTACATGCCTGATATGTATGAAGGCCTACCCGTTGTAATGTGAAAGTTTTTTGAGCAGCTCCTGTACTATAAAGGATATGCTCTGGATGCTTGGATAAAAAACTAGAAAGTGTTAAATTCCCTTTTGTGCACTGTTGATGCACACATGCAGTTTATGTATAGTGTATGTGTGGGAAATCAGCCAAGAAAGAATTTGGCCAATAGAATAAACACAGTAATTAGGTCCACCTGGTCAATGAGGTTGGATAGGCAGAATTGTTTATTGTGCTAACTGCCCCAGTGGCATTGCACTGGTAGTGTGCTGGCCAGAGCCTGGCAAGGTTTCCATAGTAACAAGAAGTTATGTCCAGAGGAATTCTAGAAGTTGTTTCCTGTGTGACCATGTTATAGCTAAATGGTAAAGAGCTTACAATCACTGTACAATCAATAGTCCTACTACCTGTATGCTGTACAACATGACATGTTGTACACTGTACTGTACATAGTAGGATTACTTGATTACTTAAAGCAACCTCCTTGGTTAAAGCGGATGAAGTCCAAGGCCTAATTTCATAAAGCTCCATCAAATGAATAAATATGTTGGTTGTGTTGGTTTCACACCATTGTTTATCAGAAAGCTATTTTAAATGCATTACATCATAATATTTGTTTTTCTTTGTTTGCGAATAATATGTCTTAATTGTCACTTCCATGTGATCATGGAGGAAGAAAATTCTTCCTCCGTGATGTGATGTAGGAAGGAAGATCAGCCCCTCCATGGTCAGCCTACATATATCTACTGTAAATATATTTCCCCCTTACATATTTCAAAGAGACATTTCATACTAAAAAAAGCTCTAACATGCATCATGACCAAAAAATCAGTTAATTTATAATGGCCTAAGAAACTGAAATTTACAGATGTCACTATGATGCTCTTGTGTACATGTTTCTCACCATGACACATGATACAACACAGGACATATTCACAAAAGATGCATGTTTAATAGAAATGAAAGTTTGCTTTTTAAAGTTGAAACAAATTTATAGAAAAATCCTCAAAACATTCTTTTTCTGGATCGGTGGGTCACTATGGAAAATCTGGCTCATATGTTTTCTTTACAACATTATTTTCTGTTTTGTGGAGATCAGAAAACATTTCTACATAAACAGCATCTCTTTTACTAGCTTGTCTGCCCCTGGCCTCAGGAAATGCCCAAGCACACTTGTACCATGTACCCATCAGTTTTATGTGTGTATGTGTACAAACATCATGATAACAATGTACCTCCTAACCCAAAACTTGTTTTGTTGAAGTTACTAAAATGCTGGATTCTTTATACATTTTAACTCTCATCAATTACATGTATTTAAAACTGTAGCCTAATGAAGAAACACATTTCCTGAATAGGAAACTTGGCAGGCATGTTTCCAAATCAGGAAACTTTATAGTGTCTCCAGAATTGGAGACCCATTACAGTGTTTCCTGAACAGGGAACAATTTTTGGTGTCTCCAAATTTGGAGACATTCCAAAATGTTTCCAAAACAGGGAACATCTATGTTGTAAATTAAGAGTGTTTCCTGTTCAGGAAACATTTATTGCATCACATCTGATTGTTTTGACGTGCAATTTTTGATGATCTGTATCTTAACATAACAATAAGTAACGATGATGAGACATTATGGTATTTTTGCATAATGGATGACTGAAAAATTTCACAAAAGGCATAAGCGGTCAGGTGTGGCAGACTTAAGATATGATCATTTGAATTTTTAATTCTTAAAAAAAATATGTATAAAATTGATATTTTATTTCAAAAATGCTTTTTTTAATTTCAGTAAGTGTCGTCAAAGATAACTTATATTCAAAAACTTAAGAAAAAATCATAATTAAAAAATTATAAGCAAAACATCATTTTTGTGATTTGTATCCTGTTTTGGAAATGTGTCGCCTGATCTGGAGACAAAAAAAATGTTCCCTGATTAGGCAATGTACCGGACTGGTAATGGAGAAAATAGCCGCCATTGGCCCCCGTGAAGCAGGCCTTGAACTTCGCTCTTGAAGGGACTTCGCTCTTGACAACATCCGTGATGTCCCAGTCCAACACAACCCAACAAAACCTGCTGTTGGAGTTTGATGGAATAAGGACTGTTAGGGTTTTAATGTCCGATATTGTGCTTACTGTGCGATTTCCATTTCATAGCGCTGCTAACCGTAAGCACGGGGAAAAGGCAGGTTTTAAAACCTTCTGGTGCTCACTGTAGCAATTTGAATGACGTTACATGTAACAATGCTAACCTACTAATAATTGTAAAGAAAAATGAAGTTCAGATGTGGTGCACCCATCTGTTTTGTCTATACTCAAGGCCCTCAGGCTTCATTGGGGCAAAGAAAAACAAAACAAACCACAATTTACAGACTCTGGAAGTAAAAGTTTTGGACTCATTACACCTACATTTGTACTGCAATGCAATGATACATGTACATGTTTTGTATTGCCTGAGGCATTGGACAAAGTGGAATAGACCTCACCCCATGCAAAGGTTAAAGTACAGCTACTGGGCACTACAATTAGAGGGAATGACCTCACTCTGCTCTGTCCATTAAAGGGGCTGTGCTGTTTAAAAAAAATCTTGGTCTTTTGGGGTCCAGATCTACATACTTTAACACGGTTTAAAACCCCAGCTTAACATTGGTAAGAAGAAAAACATAAATGTTCACAGATTTACACGTACCTTATGGTATAAAGATAATGATGGTAGAAAACTTTCCTTTAAATGTTTCTGCTTAAAGTGATATAATTTTTAAATAATAAATTAAATAATATCCCCCAATTTTTTTTTTCTCAGCATGGAGGTGTACATGTAATTCTACCTCCATGGTCTCAGTGAGACGAAATCTCTGCCTATGTAGGAATGTGTACAAAAATGCTAAAATTTTATGAATTTTTTCCGTTTTCACGCAAATGAAACAACGAAATGAGCCGACATTTTCACAGGTTGGTTTTATTACAGATATCTTGATTTGTGCAAGAATGGAAGCATTTCAGGGTTTGCCTAAGTGACTTTTTCAGTAACTAGCCAGCAGGACTGCATGTAGTTAGCTTGTCATTTCACTGGTCCACCAGCATTTTCACTGGTCCATAATTCATACTAAATAGGGACTTGTTTTAACACTGAAGCAGCCAGCCAGACCACTTGGAGAGAATTTTCACTGGTCCTCAGGTGTTTTAACTAGCATTTGGCCAGCGGACCCACTGTTAAGGGAGAACACTGCATTTACAGCCAGTTTACCAATGTTGAGGAAAGGAAAGTGTTCTACCATCATTATCCTTATACCATGTAAGCCTGTGGTTTTTTTTTCTTACCAATGTTGAGCTGGGGCTTTAAGCAACAAGTGCTTTGCCAAGTACTCTGTTAACCTAATTGTTCAGGAAAGGACAATGCAGTTTGACGACAATGTCATGACACTTTGACAGCAAGCAGGGTTGGAGTTTGAATAGTCTGTTAATCCGTCCCTGCTCTGTGGTTGAATCAAGTAAGTCTACCCCTAGGTACATGGTTTATGTCAAACAAATTTTATCTCTGACTTCTTGTAAAAAAAAAAGGGTGGGGGGGGGGGGCTTGTTGGGGAAGTGACATTTTTAACATATATTTGTGCAGCTTATATGCGACTGCTTCTTTTATCAAATTGTGATTTCCCAATTACAATCTTTTTATACTTGATTACTGGGGTATGTGCAGGCCTGATGCCTCACGGAGGCATCGGTTGCATTTGCCTCCGTTGCCCCTGGTCATTGCCTTGGTGCCCTTGAAATGTTCCAATAGAAATGTACAATTTCCTCATAGAGGTGCCCTTTACTGTGGAGAAATTGCCTTGGTGCCCTTGCCCTTTCAAGAACGAAGCATACAGACCTGTACAGTATGTGGCTTCATTTTGACAGGCAATAAGTTGCATTTCCTTTTAATTCTGGAAAAAAATTACCATGTTCTGGAAAGGACATTTTGAAGAAAAAAAATTTAACGGCTATATCAACATCTCACTCAAAACGGCATAACAGAAAAACGAGGTGGCCAATCCTAATGAAAAATTTGGTGTACAGATTTTTTTTGGGTATACTTCAATGACCTTGCAAGTCTGGGTGGTTCCCCTGGCATTTAGTTTTTTATTTCTCATCAATTGCAGTTTCTAGAAAATGTGAATGAGAGACTCCAAATCTTGTGCTTTAGCACCAATGTGAGCTTATAAATTGAGAACCGTAATGCTTAGAACTGTGAAATCGTTTTTGGAGATTGCTAACAGCATAAAAGTCCTTGTGAGACCAAAACCAGCAAATTCCAGCAAAGTCTTGGCCTATGAAATAAGCCGTTGGTTACCTATTTTTCATTTTTCAACCTTTCCCTTGAAACTGCCCTCATTTGTCCATTATTGATTTACTGGCAACCCACACCTTTCTGCAATTAAAGCCAACCCGTATTTTTTAAAAAATTTAAATTATTTTTTTAATGCAATTTGCCTATCACAAGGCCCAAAGGCCACTCGAGGTGTGGCCTACTTTTTGAAGGGATAGAAACCTGCCCTAATGCGCAGGAACAATACATGGCAAGATATAAATGTAAGTCTCTTCACAGCACAGCTAAGAACAGGGAGGGGTAAATGAATCCGTTGCGAGACAGACATGACTGCCTCTTCCCCTATTGGAACAATGAAAGTTAAGTGTCTTGCTCAAGGACACAAGTGTCATGACCGGGATTCGAACCCACATTCTGATGACTTAGCCATTCTTCCACTGGGCAGTGTACAAATTGTGCGTGCAGGAAGTCCAGGCTCTGTGGCTCTTTTGTAAACGTGTGATGTCACAGGTGACACGGTCTATACCGTTTGTCACTAATAATGACTAAACCAATTCATGAAGGGTTCGCCTCAATAGATGAGCTGGTTCTTGATGATGTTGAGAATATACCAACCATCTGTTTATTATTATTTTTTCTACAATGCACATCACAAGGCCCAAAACCACTCGAGGTGTGGGTTACTTTTTGAAGGGATAGAAACCTGCCCCAATGCGCAGAAACAAGACATGACGCGATATACATCGTAGACGCAAGTCTCTTCACAGCACAGCTGACAAACATAACTGGCTCTTCCCCTATTTGAAGCAATTAGAGTCAAGTGTCTTGCTCAAGGACACAAGTGTCATGACTGGTATCTGAACCCACATCCTGATGACTTAGTAAATAGATTGTGTACAGCTAAACAGTTCAGAAAAGCACCATTTTCAATGACCAACTTTTGAACTTCAGAAAGTTATATTCCTCTTTCTAAATATAGCAGAAACTTCATTTGCATGTAATAGTGAGAGAAAAGAACACTTTTGTTGCCATTATGGTTTTTGGTATAAATACAAAATTTAAAATGCGTAAAAATCAGACATTAGGGGAAAAAATGCTAGAAATATGCTAATTCGGCTAAAATTGTACCTTTTAATCACCCATAGCCATCAAACTTGACATCAGTATTTAGCCAAAACAATTTCCTTTCAAATGACACCAACCACAATATTATGACATGTTGCTATCATGAGTTATGATCAAAATACTGTTACTTAATAAGTTGGTGGTTATTTTGGATGCCATCTTGGATTTGGAGGTCACCATCACAAATTGGCAATGACACACCAAGAACAAAATATTGTGTGTAGCCATAAAATCATTCAAATAAACAAATGTAAACTTTGTTTGTATGGATGGGGCTATGGAACTCAATAACTACATGTAAGCATACACGTACATGTATTTCAAACTTGGCCCTCCAGTTATAATTTTTGCCTTACTAGTCTGTATTCTCCACCATGCAAAGTTTCAAATCCTACTCTTGTACATGGTGTTACTGCAAACCTTACTAGATTGTATCTCCAGCATGCAAAGTTTCAAATCCTACTCTTGTACATGGTGTTACTGCAAACCTTACTAGATTGTATCTCCACCATGCAAAGTTTCAAATCCTACTCATGTACATGGTGTTACTACAAACCTTACTAGATTGTATCTCCACCATGCAAAGTTTCAAATCCTACTCATGTACATGGTGTTACTGCAAACCTGACTAGATTGTATCTCCACCATGCAAAGTTTCAAATCCTACTCATGTACATGGTGTTACTGCAAACCTGACTAGATTGTATCTCCACCATGCAGTTTCAAATCCTACTCATGTATATGGTGTTACCGCAAACCTGACTAGATTGTATCTCCACCATGCAAAGTTTCAAATCCTACTCATGTACATGGTGTTACTGCAAACCTTACTAAATTGTATCTCCACCATGCAAAGTTTCAAATCCTACTCATGTACATGGTGTTACCACAAACCTTACTAGATTGTATCTCCACCATGCAAAGTTTCAAATCCCACTCATGTACATGTACATGGTGTTACTGCAAACCTTACTAGATTGTATCTCCACCATGTAAAGTTTCAAATCCCACTCATGTACATGGTGTTACCACAAACCTTACTAGATTGTATCTCCACCATGCAAAGTTTCAAATCCTACTCATGTACATGGTGTTACCACAAACCTTACTAGATTGTATCTCCACCATGCAAAGTTTCAAATCCCACTCATGTACATGTACATGGTGTTACTGCTAACCTTACTAGATTGTATCTCCACCATGCAAAGTTTCAAATTGTACTCATGTACATGGTGTTACTGCAAACCTTACTAGATTGTATCTCAACCATGCAAAGTTTCAATCCTACTCTTGTACATGGTGTTACCACAAACCTTACCAGACTGTATTTTCCACCATGCAAAGTTTCAAATCCTACTCATGTACATGGTGTTACCACAAACCTTACCAGACTGTATTTTCCACCATGCAAAGTTTCAAATCCTACTCATGTACATACATGTTCATGTACATGTACATAATGGACATGTACAGGTGTTACTGCAAACCTTCCTACATGTATGTGTAGATTTTATTCTCCACCATTCAAAGTTTCAAATATTTTCCACCTTAATGATGTGAAACAGGTCTCTCTGTGCATTGCGCTCTTTATTTCTCTTTCTTTCATTAACATTTTCCAAGGTTTTTTCGTTATAGCTTAGATTTGTCACAGATGGTTGCTTCAGACTAATTATAGTGAACAGAATCATGCCTCGAGCCTCGAGCCTCGAGCCTCGAGCCTCGAGCCTCGAGCCTCATGAATATTTCTAAGGCCCGAGAACCATTGAAAGTCAAAGCTTTGAAGGTCATGGTTTTTATCAATTGTTGGAAGACTTGTATGCGCAGCACACTCCAATAATGTGGCACGATTTCACGAAGGACCAAGATTCATTTTAAAACCCCAGCTCAACATTGGTAAACTGACTGTAAATGCTGAATCGTTCTTTGCACAATAGACCGATTGCGCGACAATGTTTACATGCGGTCATGTGACCCCCTATCGGGTACGACGTCATACAGCTGATGAAAAAATATGTGTAAAAGCATAGGCCGTGACACAGAGTGATCAGGAAAACAGTCGATTTTACTTTCGTTAAGCGATGAATTAGTTAATCAGCCCTTTTTATTTAAAGTAGTATGTTGCGGTATTAATTTAAATCACATCTCTGTTTCATAGTTTAACAGAATTCCACTAAGAAGAGTTTTTTTTAGCCATGCACTACCGGCGTCGGACGACTATTATGTAGCCACCCGTGTGTTATTTTGTTTGTAATGTTGGCCTAAATCACTGTAAAAAAAAAGTAAACAACGTTGGAAAACTGAGCATTAATACCTAGCCTTGCAGAATTTCAAATAGGCAGAGGAATCACACAGTTTTGGAAAGCCTTTTCTTTGGAGGATTTCAGCTTCAAAACTTAAAATTTTTTGTGTTGAAAAGTGTGTGATCGCGGTCGTCTGGCCTAATGTTTCGTCGCGCGCTGTACACATCGTGCACATTTATACGGTACTTTTACAATTTTCTAGACTTGCTGGAACTGTCCTTACTGGCTTTATTCGGCCACTTGAAGGTCTTTGGTACAAACTCTGGAATATCTTCCACAGATTTCGAGCAAAAAAAGCCTCGATCGAATAAACATCATTTGTATTTGGAACCATACATTTGTTATAGTCGTAGCCTTTTTGAGATATTGGCGAAAATCTGGAGCGGTTAATTCCATGCAGATGAAGAATCCGTATTCAAACAAAACCCATTTTTTCTGCAAACAACGGTCGGCCGACCATCGCTTCAACGTGAAACAAACAGAGCTGCATTGTTCTTAAAAAAATATAAAACTTGGAGAAAACGATTTCACAGGACATTTGGGAATTATGTTTTTTCAGTCAAGTCTGTTATTTTGTAGTCATTTTTTTCCATGTCGGCAAATCATGAATGTCCCTTTAAAATGAATTGCAACAGACTGGAAGACTTTTCAATATTTTTTCAGTATTTTGTAGTTTCAAGCATTGGTTGCCATAGGGACGTTATTGAGTGTGTGCATACAGATGCGTTGTGTATTCATGTTACTATGGTTGCGAGGCTTAGCTTAAAGGGTGTGATGATAACACTGGTATGAGTGAAAATATAAATATTCACAGATTTGCACATTTTAGGGTATAAAGATGGTCATGGTGGTGAACTTGCCTTGAAATATTTGTACCTGAAATGCTTTAGTTTTTTGAGAAATGACTAAAACGATTAGTTTTGATCTTGCCATGACCAACACTCCCGGCTCCAAAGGCCTTGTCACATAGGGCAATTTTCACAGGCAACTGGGAGGCAACTAACTGTGCTGCATTCAAAAGGACCATTTCAGTCGAACAAAGTACATTTTTCTATTAATATCTTACAGTCCCCAAGACAATTGTGTGGAAATTGACGTGTGAATGTTTCTTCTTCATGGACATTGCCTGGACCTGGTTGCCTGTAAATTGCCCTGTGTGACAAGGCCCTAAGACAGTGAGGACAGTATTTGTTGTCCACTGTGACTGCGATGACGGATTAAGCTTAAAAACTTACACAGGTTCGTTATTTCATGTTGGTTCACATCAAGTGCGGATACGGGTCTATGACCAAACCAACGTTGTTGATTTTAACGGGAGCATTTTCCGTTGAAACGAAAATGTTAGTGCAAATGTTTCTGGTAACCATTTTCTGTAAAACTGCAGAACCAAACTAACAACATTCAGAGATGTTGCCATTTTTTTTTTGTACAAAAATAATAGGATGACATTTTCATCGGCTGGTGAGTGCCATTTTACATGTAGAACAATATATTACATGCACATGTACCATGGAGGAAAGAAATGGACATAATGGCAACTTGATTTGTTTTTGCCCCCCAAAAAGAGAGAAAAAAAAGATGAAGAATACAACAAACTAGAAATTTAGAGTTTGTGAACAAGCTCACGGTGATCGGCTTGAACAAAATAAAGTGATTGCATAATTGAAAATTTTAAGGTCAATATAGACCTTTATCATGGTGCGGCCATCTTGATTTTCTCCCATTCAAACCAATGTAACCAAACCGAGGCTGGAAGGGCAAATAGTCTGGTTCCTTTTAGTACAATGAATATGAGCATCTATTACTGTTATTGGATACAGAGAACATGACCAAGATGGTGGCAGCATGATAAAGGTCTATTGTGTGCAAGTTTTTGTCTCCTTGTGCTGTGCTGATGGGCAAAATATTTAGTTGTGCCTTTTGTTGATCTTTATGCATGACGTTTTGTCGTATGGAACTTCAACTTCTAGTTTGACAGGAACTAAAGGTCAAATGGGGTCACACTTTTTACAAGATATCTAGAACTGCCCGAGAGCTGTGAATCAATGTAATGATTATCAATGTACCATGTTTCATTAATAAGATACACATTTTTGTATGTACAAACTTATACTTCCGGTCAAATGGAGTTACGCGTTGTAAAAATGTGTAGATTCGTTGAAGAGCCTGAAGTAAAGGTCGAACAGGGTCACACTCTGTGTAAGATTTGTTTAATACTTCAAGACCTTTCATATGGTGTAAAGATGATGTATGTAGCATGTATTATTCTTAAGATATGATTATTTTAGTATAAAACTTCAATTTAATGTAATGACATCATCATTCCAAAAATTTTGCTTTGTCATGTACACACTGTGGTCTGGGTATATAATAAGTTTCAAGTCCGTACATGCTTTATTTTTTGAGATAGCAAAATATTTTTTTTTAACCTTGTGTACCATTTTCGTTGTGACGTACATGTAGCTATGACGTCATATATCACATTGCTAGAATGCTCTTGAGCTAAAGAAAATATTATGCATTGAAAGTTTGTTCATATTTTCATTCACTTAGGCTCTAGAGCCCTAAATAACATGAATTTTAACTTTAACTTCCGGTTTTGACCGGAAGTAAAGGTCAAATGAGGTCACTGTGTGCATACAATTTGTCCAACATTACAAGACCTTTCATATGCACCAAGGATTTTGAATGTAGCATTTGCCGTTCTTGAGATATGAATTTTTTGAATTATTTAACGTTTTGTTTAACTTAATGACGTCATCAATGATGTCATCATTCCAAGTTGCGGTTTCATCTACTCACTAAGATCTTTGTACATAGTACATGTAAGTTTCAAGTTCATACAAGCTTTACTTTTTGAGAAAAATTGCGGACAAGGTTCAGGGGGAAGAATACGCAGAAGAAAAAAACTTAACAATAGGTCTTCGGCCGAAAGCTGAACACCTAACAAGAATTACATCAAAGCAACGTACAGTACGTGTAGGAATTAGCTGGAATTCTTTTTTTTTTCTCTCAGACATGTCAGAAAGAAAAACAATAACTAAAAGTGAACAAAATCAACAGCAACACAGGAAATTACTGGACCACTTTTGCAGGTTTACATGTACACAAAGTTTCGGTGCCCCCCCCCATGAAAAAAATCCAGATACATTTAATTCATTAAAAAACATAGCCTCTGGGGCTCCCACTGAAAAGTTGTGCCCCTCCCCCCCCCCCCCCCCAATGAAAATATCCTGGCTACACCACTGTCTGGCACGTCTGGTATGGGTTCATTAGGTTCATTGTGTGTGCATCATGAATGGCCACAGATCATAATAATGCACAAGCTCTCTATAGTGATTGTTAAATTTGCCCACCATAAGAACTAACAGTCTCTGCATTTGCAGCGCAGTGTTAATATATGGGCTGTGGAGGTGCCATCGTTATTAACATCATCATCATTTTCATCTTCATCTTCATCTTCCAGTACTGTGCAGAAAACTCCTCCGGTATACTCACACATTGGTTGAAGTGCAAACAAGTAGGTGCAGACTAAAAGTAAAACAGATAGATAGATAGATAAAAACTTTATTATCCCACAAGGGGAAATTAAAATGGTCTTGACTAAAACGGTACATACAGTAATGAACAATACATTAAAATCTTAAGACAAAAATACATGTACACGTTAAAAAGATTTGACAAAGTTACAGAGCTACTCATTAAGAAACAGATAGTATATTAAAAAGGCATGACCCCTACAAAAATATGAAAATTTAAAATAGTATTTAATAGTAAATGAAGTATTTGTAGGGATGAGATTCCTCCGGATTTCCAGATTGTTAAAAAACATTAATGTGGAATTTTGTTTACATTTTTTTTTTTTTTTTTGTTTAATGTCATTTACATTTATCCAGGCCTTTGCAAAGCCTTTAACAAATTACTGTATTTTGACTACACCGAGGTGCTTGCCTGATCTACATTCAAAGCACAGAGTGCTGCCATTGATACGGGTTATGGCGTGGTGGGAAGCCACCAAAACCTCCACCGGTGTTTCGTGGATTTTTTTATTTTTCATCCACTCTCATCCCTGATTTTGTTTGGGGATATTTACTTGGCTGATGGTGACACCACTTAGTGTGTTCTTGAAGACATATCCAGGGTTGGAGAATCAACAACTTGCTGCTGGCAGTGATTTCCACAGGTGGATGGGTGTCTGGGAAGAAGAAGCCCTCCAGTAAAAGTTTGTGCAGAAAATTTGTTAATGGCCTCACGTTTTGGACACTAGCAGAGTGTTTCTCAAAAGGCTAAATGACAACACAACACACACATACAAGTACATGTATACTGGAGTAACAAAAGCAGTCAAGTGGAAAGAAGTGAAAAGAGAGAGACAGAATTCAGTCAGAGGAAGCAAGACATTTATCATGCTGCAACCATCTTGGTCATGTTCCCTGTATCCAATAACAGTAATATATGCTAATATTCATTGTACAAAAAGGAGACTATTTGCCCTTCCAGCCTCGGTTTGGTTACATTGGTTTGATTGGGAGAAAATCAAGATGGCCGCACCATGATAATGAAGAGGGAGACAAAAGGGGGTTTTGGGGGAAGAGTCTGGTTTAACCACAATACGTTTGGAAACACAGAAGACAAAATCAAATGTGGAAAAAAGAAGAAGAAGAAAAAAAGGGAGAATTAATTAATGAACAAGACAGATTTAAAGAGGGGGGACATCTGAATTATTTCCATCTTGGATGTTCAGACGATGGGGTTGAATGGTGTGGAGGCGCCGCATCCACAGTTTCTCCCTACTCAGACGAAAAGTCTCTCTGTGCTTCGAAGTTTGTGGTGGGTGGATGGAACAAGGAGTTTCTGGTTATTTCCTTTGGTGGATGAGTTGGCTGGAATTGGCTGGTTGTCCGGGGGGATGTCAATGGAGTTTGTTGGTGATCCGGTAGGTGTTACTTTATAGACATTTATCATGCTGCAACCATCTTGGTCATGTTCCCTGTATCCAATAACAGTAATATATGCTAATATTCATTGTACAAAAAGGAACCAGACTATTTGCCCTTCCAGCCTCGGTTCGGTTACATTAGTTTGATTGGGATAAAATCAAGACGGCGGCACCATGATAATGAGATGGAGATGGCTCTTCGGAGTTTTAGAGACTCCCAACCCAGGTTACAAAGCAGGGCATGAATTGGGGGTAAAATTCCACAAGACCACCGGGGCTTTTGTAGCTCAATATTTTTACCGGACCAGAATTTATTTTACAAGATCCAGAATCTTAATAAGAAAGAACTAATTCTACAAAGTTTCAAATGGAAACTGTTTTTACTTGAACAAGCACTTAAGAGAAGATTTGTCTCATTTGTCTTGTGGGTAAGTAGATTTTGATACTCAACAGAATTGAAAGATATTGATCAGATTCAAAGTCAACATTTTGAACATGTTTCTTTTCATGTTTCTTTTTGTTAAAGATGTTACACAGTGAGGTATTACTATTCAATTGAAAAACACAAGACCGCCGGACTTGTCCAGTCTTGAGTTTACTGGCCCGAGGCTTAAATCACTGGCCTCAGGCCAGTGGTCCAGTGTAAAATTCGAGCCCTGCAAAGCATGATGTTAGACGACGCACTACTTCTTGTGATCCTGAAATACAAAAAAACAAAAAAACAAAACAAACTTGAGTTCATCTTCCAGTGGCGTAACTAAGGGAAGAGGGAGGCACTTATGCCCCTCTTGTCAATTTGATGCTCGTGTTATATTTTCGGCACTGGTCATCCTCCTAACAATGCATTGTGGATGATGGATGAAGCGTTTCCCTAAATGATCAGTAAATCAAGATTAAAAGGTTCCGCACATCTAAAATGACATTGTGTTGGGATAATAGATTATCTAAGGAAGACATCGTCGATCCTTCAATTTTTTGCGGAGTGGGGAGGGGGGTGGTCTTTTTAATGTGTTTACTGAAGCTGGTCTTCTCTGTCATTTTATATTTTTTATACATGGGCAGGCTGAACCTTTTATGGTAATAGGAATTATATTTTTCCTCCTCGACTTTGCCCTTTCCACTTATTTTTTATTTTTGCTATGTGCCTGTGCAATGGGTTTTTTTCTTTATATGTATAATTCTTTAAGTTACACTTAAGTTGTCTATGTTTTCTTTTAATTGTAGGTGGAGAGAAATAAATAATAACACATAATAATAAATAGACCGTTCCGGCCTGTCAATCAAACTATGCGCATTGACCAATTGGATCACGCCCTTTGGTCTTGTGACCTCGGTCAAACTCGGTCACACGTGCAGCGTAAACAAACATAAACTTATGTTTGTGGGCGGGGCTTGTTGCCAAAGCAGGAACGGTCTTATCTGTCAATCAAACTATGCGCATTGACCAATTGGATCACGCCCTTCAGTCATGTGACCTCGGTCAAACTGTATCACACGTGCAGCGTAAACAAACATAAACTAATGTGTCTGGGCGGGGCTTGTTGCCAAGGCCGGAACGGTCTATTGGTTGTCTCTTTCAGAGCTCCGTACCATATCATGCTGTTACTCTAATAGTTGTATTTGTGTGGGTCTACTGTACTGAACACGAGTTAACAAATGGCTGTCACTACATGTACAGTACATTAGCAAGAAGGCTGAATAAATTGTGTGTTTCCAAGCTCTTGTTGACCACACTAACGTCCAGTGCGCAGTCTTTGTACTAAAGCTTCGTCCATCGCGGATCACGGTACACGTTTTACGTCTCGTATCTCTCGTTCTTATTCTTTTCTTTTCTCACTATGTGCTGTTGCACATGATGAAAATGAGGGTCTCTTGTCACTGTAAACAAATGAAAATTGCATCAAGCAATAAACCACAAGGGAAATTGACTGGATAAATTTCAAATCCATTTTTGGGTGAACAAAGAAAAATTGACTGAAGCGGGATTTGAACCTGCAACCACCGGTTTAACAAACCGACGCTCTACCAACTGAGCTATCCAGCCCTAATGTTTGCGGTCTCCCTATTTTGTCAATATCTTTGTGCGGGGGGGGGGGGGGGGGGGATGCCAGTCAGAAGCCATTCAACCAGTTAATTAATTAATTAATTAATTAAACATTTCCTCATTTAACATAACGACCTACATGTTTTGGAACGCATTTTCAGAGTTGAGTTTAAAAAATTCCAGTTGAGTTTGAAAACTACGTGTACCAGGATTTTAGGTTAACTACCAATGTACCCATGAGACGGATGGGAAAGATGTGAAAGTGAGTGTGTGTTCAACCGATCACTGAATACAATACAATACAATACAGGTACTTATATAGCGCTCTATACACATGAAAATGGTTTCAGAGCGCTTTACAGAGTAGTACAATATACATAACAGATAAGTAATTGCTCTTAGTTAAACAGGAGGGTTTTTATGGCTCTCTTAAACACATCTAGTGATGGCAGATGGCGGACAGATTGGGGGATATCATTCCAAAGACAAGGTACAAATATCTGAAATGCATTATCACCGGCTTTACTGTTTGTTCTGGGGATGTGGAGCAAAGTACAGTCTGAACTTGAGCGAAGACCGAGTCGAGCAGAATGATATTGTGTGATGAGTGAGTCAAGATAGGTGGGAGCTTTACCATGAAGAGACTTGTAGACGAGGGACGGGATCTTAAAGGTGATTCGTTGTTGTACCGGGAGCCAATGTAATTCTTTCAGCAGAGGGGTCACGTGAGCATATTTCCGGGCCATGAATATGAGTTTAGCTGCACGGTTCTGAACTCTGTGGAGACGCTGGATACTGGATAAGTTGACTCCATGCGGTAGCGAGTTGGCATAGTCCAGTCTAGATGCAACGATTGTTCCAATTGCATCTTCACATGCTTTTCTGTTGATGAATGGACGAATGCGTGCAATGTTGGACAGATGAAAATGGAGTGCACGACAAAGATCAGAGACATGCTTATCCATCTTTGGTGCAGAGTCAAGCTGAACGCCCAGGCACCTTGCAGACGGCCCTGCTTTGATCGAAATGTCAGAGATGGTGAGTGTGACATTTTCAACATGCTTCCGATAATGTGGGCTAGAGATGACCAAAAACTCAGTTTTCTGGCAATTCAGCTTGAGCATGTTAGACTCCATCCATTGCTGTAGTTGTTCGATGCATCGTGACAGCGACTGAAGAGCTTGACCAACCGCTCCAGTTGTTTTAGGGTCTGCAAATACATACAGTGTCACACCATCAGCATAAGAGTGGAAGTGTATTCCCTTATGCTGACTGATCAAGTCCGATAATGGGAAAGTGTACATACTAAAGAGTCGCGGTCCGACAACAGAGCCTTGCGGCACTCCATAGGCGAGGGGCTTCGAAGTAGACAGTTCACCAGCGACTCTGCACCTGCAAGTGCGGCCCGAGAGATAGGAAGCGAACCAGGACTTTGTGATGCCTGTTATGCCAAACACATCTGACAGTCGGTCCAACAATATTGCATGATCCACCGTGTCGAAGGCCGATGATAGATCCAGTAAGACAACAAAGGCAACAAGTTTCTTGTCCATAGCATGTAATATATCATTCTTCACCTTCAGCAGTGCTGTCTCTGTGCTATGATGCTTCTGGTAAGCAGACTGGTGCTCGCTGTTGAGGTCGTGCAATTCCAAGTGCTCTGATAGCTGAAGGAGAGCTGCCTTTTCAGTGATTTGGGATACAAAGTGAAGATTTGAGACAGGTCTATAATTCTTCAGGTTTTCACGATCAAGGCTGGACTTCTTGAGTAGAGGCGTGACAATGGCCTCCTTGAGACACGATGGAAAGATACCAGAGTCCAGAGATGACTTGACTATGGACACAAAAAGCGGCAGAAACGTGTCAATATTCTCCTTCAACAGCCACGCAGGAATGGGGTCAAGTGAGCAGGACTTGCTTGGGGATGACATAATGAGCTTACGAACCTCAGCCACAGAAACAGAGTCAAATTCAGATAATTCAGCATCTTCCAAAGTAGATCGTCTGGCGCCGCGCACGTCAGTTCTGCCTGCTTCCTGATCTGAAGAGGATGTAGCAGAAGAAAGAGAAAGAGTCTCACGAAGTTTGACCACCTTCTGGTCGAAGTACGTAGAAAATCTGTTGGACAGATCGTTAGCAGACACATGAGCTGGGAGCGTCGTCGGACATTTGTTCAACAGGGTATTAAGGACACGGAAAACTGTTTTTGTGTCAGCGTCACTTAACTGATCGGTGTAGAATGAAGACTTCTCTTTACGAACAAGTTTGTCGACGGCGTGAACATGGTCCAGGTACTTGATTTTATCACCTTCAGTACGAGTCTTAGCCCAGGCCCGTTCCAGTTTCCGCCGAGTACGTCTGGCCTGGTAGATATCCTCAGTGTACCATGCTGGATGAGAACGAAACGTATGCTTCCGTTTAGTGGCTGGGCATAGGTCATCAAGCACTGCAGACGTTGTTGTAATGTAGAAAGAAATTTGATCATCTGCTGACTTATCAGACGGGAAGTCAACAAATGCGTCAGCAATCCGTCTGCTGAAATCATCTTTGTCCATGCTGCGGAAGTTGCGCAACACAGATGTTACATTCTGCAACTTTGGTTAAGCTACATCCAACACACAGCTTATGGTGTAGTGATCAGAGTAAGATTTATCGTGAATTTGACAGCTCTTCAGGAACGAAACATCGCTGGCCCTGGAGATGATCAATCTAGTGTGTGGCCACACCTGTGAGTTGGACCCTGGCCATGCTGTTGTAGATCTGCTTCGTTGAGAGATGCAAGAAATTGAACCGAGTCCGGCTTGGCAGGAATGTCTAAATGCACATTGAAGTCACCAATTAGAGGGCGCTGTTGATGCAGCTGCCATGTTTTATATTTTTGTGCTGATGTTTGTCATTTTAAATCCGTTTTATTCTTCGTTTGTATTTGCCATCAAATCTCAATCGCAATGTAGTGTGTTCCGCTGACGTTTTGGATTCCAGTTTGGTGAATTTTTGTGTCAATTTAACTTTTCTTTTGTGTGATTTTAATGGATTTTATTGTGACCCGATGTCTTCATCTTGAGTGCATGACTATACCCACATGCATGTACATGTACATGTAACATTGCAACAGGTGAGTTGTGACTGTAGTCTCCATAACTGTCCTCACTAAAGTGCATCCCGATACAAAATGACTACAAAATGGACTTGTGCACTTCGGCCGATTAGTGCTGCTGATGCTGTCAACAAGGTACTGTTTATACAATATCAAGGCGACTGGCCTTTTAATAACACCTGCACCGAGCAACACCATTTTGCCCCAGCTAAACCTGTGCCAGTGGCAGAGACAGAGACTATTTTCACGTTCCACTGGATTTTGTTTAACAAGTGGTCTAAACATGGTCAAACTTGTCTTGTTATACCCGGCCATGATCCTCCTGTAGATATAACAATCTACATGGACATATCAATCAATCCTGGACCTGGCAATGTCAACTGTAAGTGTAACGCCAACCATAATGATCGTGAACATCACATTCGATATCATTACCAACGTTGTGATCTTTTGGCTATAGAGGCCAATTCTAGTCACAGGATCTTGCCTGACAGTGTCCTGCTAACCCTGCAAGAACTTGGTTTAAAACGTCGCTACAGAGGCAGCAGAGCAGGTACCCACACCCACAGATATGACAGACAGATACCTACTCGTATAACAAATCGCTCTGAAGATTATTTGCTTCGCCTTCATATAAGACCTGCATTAGCACAAATCAGCATCCGCAGTCATCGTGTTAACCACAACAACGTTTTTTTTTATGGTGAGCATGTCATACAAACGGACAGACCTAGGGTTTTGACTTCACTACCAAAAGCACCATGTAAGTTGCGACCAGCCCTCGCATCTGTACCATCCGTCCTCTTGACTAATGCTCAGTCTCTTGTCAATAAGGTAGATGAAGCTGAGGTTATTTTCATGCAGAACAACATTGACATCTGTATCATCACCGAGACTTGGTTCCACCCTGATCTGCCAGACCATTCGCTAAAGATAGACAATTACAATTTGTTTTCAAAGTCCCGTCAACATCAACGTGGAGGTGGTATTGCCATTTACATCCAAAACCACTTCAATGCTAAGACCATTACCAACATCACTGTACCAGAGGAGCTTGAATGTTTATGGGTGATGGTATGACCAGAGCGGCTTCCTCGAGGAGTGTCAGCCATAGCAGTGTGTGTTGTCTACATTCCACCTGACTCTCCCTGCCAGGACTTACTTCTCGATCATTTTTTTTTTTTTTTTTATAGATTTTATGTAATTGCTTTGTATAACTATCCATTTTTTACTTGCTTTTTCATTTTTTTGTCTGTTGTGTAAATATTAATAATTGTGTACATTTTTTCTATATTTATATTCAAAGATTAATGTTTTTAATAATTAATGTTTTTTATTAGAATCAACTGGAAGGGAGAGCCTCTCGACAGAAACTTTGTTTCTTTTAGGCAATCCATCGGGCTCTAGTTGGTTCACTCATCTCCTCTGTGTTTTTATTGTTTGTTGCTAATGCTACTTTTAATTGTTGATGTACTTTTTAACTGCCCGTGAAATGAAATAAATATAAATATATAAAATGTATAATTGATTCCACTGACATTCTGCGAACAGCTTACCCTGACATTGGTTTTGTTATAGCAGGTGACTTTAATAGATCAAAAATAGATACACTTGTAAAAGGCAATGGCTTGAAACAGGTTATTAAATTTCCTACAAGAGCTCAAGCCACTCTAGATTTGATGATCACTAATATTGACAGGTTTTATTGCGAGCCAATTGGTTTACCACCAATAGGAAATAGTGACCACAACTGTATCATTTTAAAACCCAGTAATGATTATGTGCCTAACAAAATTAAAATGCGCACTGTTAGGCCTTTGAAGGATTCTGGTATTAAAAGCTTTGGTACCTGGGTTCAAAACCAGGATTGGGCTGATGTGCTTAACTCTACTGGTGTCCAAGGAAAAACAGATACCTTTTATGGGTTATTGAATGATGCAGTAGATTCTCACTTTCCCAAAGTAACCAAGAAATCATGTACTTCTGATAAACCGTGGATGACACCGAAAATTAAGAAATTGATTTATGATTGACAGGTTGCCTTTGGTCATGGAGATTCTAATAAATGGAGGTCATTACGCAATAAAATTAAACGGGAGATTGTGACTGTTAAAACTAACTTTCATGCTGAAAGAGTACGTCGTCTTCAAAAAAGTGATCCTAAAAAGTGGCACCAACAGATTAAAATCATGACCAGAAATAATTCTTCTGAACTCAGCATACATGTCCCAGGGGTATGCGCAAGTAATCACAGTGATATTGCCAACACTATTAATGAACAATTTGTCAATGTGTCGTCTGGTCTTACACCGTTGGATATTTCAATGCTTCCTGCATTTTTGCCTGCACCTAAGCCACCCCCTAATCTGTACCCATGGGACGTGTATGCTGTGTTAAAAAAGGTTAAATCATCTAAAGCTACTGGCCCTGATGGCATACCGCCTAGACTTATCAAAGAATTTGCCTATGAGCTAAGTGTTCCGCTCACAGTAATCCTCAATAGCTCTTATACTGAGGGTATCGTTCCAAATCAGTGGGAAAAGGCGATAGTCATTCCGATCCCCAAACAGTATCCGGCGAATATTGATAAGTTGAGGCCTGTGTCCCTGACAGATGGGTTTGCTAAAATTTGTGAAGAGTTTGTTGCTAACTGGGTCCTTCAGGATATTAAACACAAAATTGATATTAATCAGTATGGTAATTTGAAAGGAATTTCTACCTCACACTATTTGGTTAGTCTGATACACTTTCTGCGTAGGGGGGCTGATTCATCTAACAATACAGGCACTGTTGTTTTGACAGATTTTTCTAAGGCTTTTGACCTTATTGATCACACCCTCCTTGTTAAAAAATGTCTGCGGTTAGATGTCAGGGAATCAATTATCCCTTGGATTTGCGATTTTATTTCTAACAGACAACAGTGTGTCAGATATAACCAGACATTGTCTGACTTCAAATGTTTAAATGGTGGCCTTCCTCAAGGTACTAAAATCGGTCCCTTGGGTTTTCAATGTTTTATTAACGATGCAGCATCAGATGCCTCTGTTAATGTTTGGAAATACGTTGATGATTTAACTATGGCTGAGAATTGTTTATGTTCTGAAAATGGCAATCTCCAAGCAGATTTGAATAAGTTCATTGATTGGACTAAAAATAATAACTTAACTTTAAATCATTCTAAATGTCAAGCCCTCCAAGTCTGTTTCAAGAGAGACCCCCCTCAACCTGCATTAACTATTGACAATAATCCACTCACGTTTGTGTCCTCTGCTAAAATTTTAGGCATTAAGATTCAGAAAGACTTGAAATGGGATGAGCAGGTAAAATGATATTAAAAAAAAAACTAACTCTCGTTTATATATGCTCCGTACACGTAATAAATTTTGTTTCAGCATAGATGAACTGTCAGTGGTCTATAAAGGATATGTTAGACCCCTGTTAGAGTACGGGGATGTAGTGTGGAATTCCTCACTCACAAATGCTCAGGTTCAAACTTTAGAAAAAGTTCAAAAGAGAGCTTGCAAAATCATGCTTGGGAAAAACTACACATGTTATGAAGATGCAATTAATCAGTGTGGAATCGAAGCTCTTTCTGATCGTAGGCAAGCTCGTTGTTACAAATTTGCTCAGTCATTGGCTAATTGCAGGCAAACACAAAACCTCATCCCCCCCCAACAAGGAAAAACACGATCGATTCAGAAAGAGCCCGATTCCTCACTATATTAAGTTGCTAAATTCATGATTGTTACTTCCGGGTCTTCCCCTCCCCTTTTCTTGTGCAATTTTTATCGTTTTGTTATGGCTGGTCCATTTTTTGTATTTTTAAATTTTTTTAACTATTTGTTTTATTTTAACTGCTTTGTGTTTTGATGTTTTATATTGTAACATTCTTGTAATTTAGCCCACGGGCCACGAGATGAATGTAAATAAACCAATACCAATACCAAGCAGTAGGATTTTAGATGAACGTGTGGACAGTCAGGACCGGGGGAGGGGGGGGGCACAATGTGCCCCCCCTACCAATTTTTTCCCCGTAACTTTTTAACGCTTAGTCTGATCACCGCGAAATTTTCTGACTTTTCCTAAAATATATCTAGGATCAAATTGACAAAAAATAATTGATACCGGGGGTTAGCTGTTGCCATGGCAACCATTTGTTTGACCTTGGGTCACATGATTTTACTGTTTTTTAGTGATTTTTAAGACTTTTTGGACATAATTTCCACTTATTTTAGGTTTTTTTTCCAGAAAAGTGATAGTGGTGAGTCATGCGATAGTCTGAAATGGTTTGGGGAATTCAAAATGGCCGCCATTTTTGGCGTCCATCTTGGATTTTGTGTTTTCAGCCTGTAATTAGGGGGTCAAATTATATCAAGTTTTTTAACAATGGAACATTTTCAACCTACTAATTTATTACTTTTCAGACCCAAAAAATGTTCAGATTCGTCAATCAAACCTTATTATTTCTCCCTGGGCCCTTGGCGGCGGCCATTTTGATTGTTAAGTGCAAAAAACGCAAAAAACACTCTTTTCCCGAAAATGAGATAAATTAATGAATTATTATGCCCCCTAATGATAACTCTACTGACTAAATTAGGTTCAAATTATATTTATCTTGTTAAAATGTACAAGTTTGCCAAGTTTCAAAACATTCAGACAAAAAATACAGAAGTTATGGCAAAAACACGATTTTTGACCAAAAATTGGCAAAAAACAGTCAAAAACGCCCTCTAGTGACGATTTTTTGAAATTTTGTGACGTCATCATGTAGATCTCGGTGAAATGAACATTTGTGGCAAGTTTCATCAAAATCGGTTGAACACTTTGGAAAAAAAGGAGGGGGGGGGGGGCACTATGTGCCCCTCCCCGGTCCCCGTACAACCAAAAAAAGCCCGGTCCTGATAGGGTTAACCAGTTCATCAAATTGTGCCAGGAAGTCAAAAGTTTTGAGACCATTGCGTGAAGATGGTGGAGGTCTGTATATCACCACGTAGCAGCACACCATCTTTGTAGGGTCAGTTACACAGATGCATTCGTAGGTATCATGATCAGGTACAATGTTCATGGTAGACAGGTTAAGACTAGGTCTGTAGATAACAGCAATTCCACCATGAGCATTATGAATGTATCGGATCGATCAATAAATGTACAAAATCGATAACTAAATAAATGCATGGATGAATTAAATAAATCAAGGAACAAGTTCAAAGAAAACGGCCTTCGGAATCATGGTTTTTAAAATATCACCAACAGCTTTCCACATCATTCCGTACATGAGAAACCAGCTGTTACGGGCAATCCAAATGCTGCCATTATGATTAATCCATAAAACAGATGTTATTCACTTATTCTGCAAAAACCTTTAATGAAAAGAGAAACAAACAAAGGAGTGTATGTGATACAGTGGCAGGCCTGTATGCTTTGTTCTTGAAAGGGCAAGGGCACCAAGGCATTTTCTCCACGGTGAAGGGCACCTCTATGAGGAAACTTTAAAATTCTATTGGAACATTTCAAGGGCACCAAGGCAATGACCAGGGGCAACGGAGGCAATTGCCTCCATTGCCTCCGTGAAGTGTCAGGCCTGCAGTGGGTAAGAAAGAGAATACTAGAGAGAGATGAATATTGCACGGTATTGGGCGAATTCGCGAAAACAACCATTTTTTTCTTTTATATTTGAACATTTCCTTGAAGCAGTCCTTTGTAATCCAGCTGTTCCATATGAATTTACTTCATCAAACCTTAATAATCCCATGCAAACACTATCAATAAAGCAAGATATTCACGAGAGGGCGGTAGACGGCTAAAGAGAGCTGGAGTCAGTCTGGGGCAAGTTTGCGCAATAACCGTCGTCAACCAATGGTTGGTTTGTGTCTAACAGTGCGCATGCGCTTTAATATTAAAGCGCGAACGACTCTAGTCAAACTAGCGTGAGCTAAATTGTGTAATGTCAACATGGCGGCCTCTAGTAATATGTTTGCATTGTTATAAACATAGGCCTACTCAGGTTTTCTTCTCCTTCGCCGATTCTGCCATTTTTTTTTTATTTTTTATTTTTTTTTGTCGTGGTTCCCGTGCAGTTTGTCACAGTTATGAACGAACAAATCCTGTGGTAACCAGCGAAGCAACCATTGAGCGACCACCGTCAGTAGGCTGGTTCCAAATACATGTAGTTAACTAGCATTGACTAACCATAGGTGACTAGACAGCGTTCGGGTGAAGTTAGTTGAACAATAGTCGATAATTGTCCTTGCGTGAACTTGCCCATTAATGAATCATTCCCTACTCGATATCAGGCGAATCTCTGGGCAAACCTATTTATCGGATTATATGCAAAAAGATAAGATAAAGATAATTGTTTAGTCAGCCATTGTATAAAATGTTAAAAACCATTAACATCTGAAACGTTTGTGCACATTAAGCTCTCTAAAAACAAAATTAACCCTAAAGTTTGAGTTCATAATTTTTTGTATAAAAAAACTGTTGACCTTTTTACTTGCTGCCAGTGACTTTTTATACAAAAATTAAATGCAGTATGTAGGATTGGTAAGGATACAAAATATTATTGTTTAGTTTCAGTCAGAAAGCTTACTGTTTATGAAGTTAATACTAGAACTAAATTTTTCTGTGGAATATTTCTTGCTGAAAAATGCTGTCATATTCGAGAAAAACTGTTCATGAAACCAAATAAACCTGCAACAGCTGATTGCGGTTGTAACAATCGAAATTAAGGACAATGTGTTCACGTGCTGAAAAAGTGTGCGCGGTTTTTCACTATTTTCTCCTGACTCGGACGACGGATTGGGCCCAAATTTTCCACAGGCTTAGGCCTGCTACTTCCCTTTTCAAGTCAATTTAATTTTATAATGGTCTTTATTCATACATGCTTCTCAACCAAAGGTTGAAATGGGCATGGGTTACAAAAACATGGACAAGAAACAAAGCATACACAAAAGTTATAGGTTATTAATATAACGACCCAGACTGCATTTAAAAGTACAAAAAACTAAACGAAAAGCAAGCACATAAAAAATACAAATTTAAAGTGGCACATTATCACTCGGTACTCACACGAAATGCATTAAGTAGAAATTCACAAGAAGTTAAGACTAGAGAAAGGGACCAGCAAAAAATGCATTTACAAAATGTAATACAATATGGGCAACAAGAATTAAGAAAGCTCTAAAAAAAAAAAAAAGCACATTAAAATAACTTCCTGAAGGCAATCCTGTTGGAACATGTAAGTGATGATGTTTTAGAGCCGGATGTTCAATGTAAACGAATGGTGTTCAGGCCTTGCGCTAAAGCTTTTTGTAAAAGTAGCCCAAGGGGCTAGTAAAACTGTGCATTTTACTTGCCCCAGGAAGTTTTGTTGCCCAAATATTAAACATGTACTGTCATAAATGCGATACTAATGGTAGCGATCACAGCCAGTTTAACGGTCAAATGAAGTTAACATTCACACACTCAAAAATAAATTAACCCATTTCTAAAATGTATTATTCACATCTGAAAAGGAAGAAGTATGAGCATTATATAAACAAGTAAGTTGCACAGTTTTTAATAGAAGTGGTGTTTACTAGCCCATACACTGTAGCAGATTTTACTAGACAATGTGCGCCGGGCTAGTGCTAAAAAGCGTGAGCCCTGGGTGTTTGATACTTACATGAACATTCGTTAAACTGCACTTACGGCTCCAAAACGTCATTACTTACCAGCAGGATTGCCTCCATGCCCCTGGTTATGGCCTCGGTGCCTTTACATTTCTTGCATAGAGGTGCCTTTTACATGTGAAAACAAAAACTGCCTTGCCCGTACAAGATCGAAGTAGCTACAATGAAGACCTGCTTATATATAGTAATGACCTATGTGTTACCAGTTGTTTTCCTGGTTCCCGTCTTACCTGACAGGATCTGTATAATGCGGGGATCTACACTGTCGGCACTGGTGGGGTTGACCGTTGGGTTCTGCCTCGGTCTCATTCCGTCCATCCTAATGGGTGGACAATTCGACTTCTTTCAACCCGGTTCTTATCGTGCCGTCGACATCAAGACGGCTGGAGACAGAGTCGAAACAGCCTTAAGAAATGAACCGCCAGAAAAAGCGGCTATTTTAAAACACGAGCCAAGGTAAGTTGGTTTCATCTTTTTGTACAGGGGTTTGTCATTAAATAAAGAACAGTAAAAAACAACGTTTTCATTTAAAGTAACTGTTTTCTCCACTGGCTATAGCTTTAACATTTCTATTTTGCAGTATCGTGGTACCCTAGCCCCAGTGGCATAACGGGGGGGGGGGGGGGGGGGGGGGGGGAGCTCCCCCCAAGCTCAGAACCCTTGTGAATTTTCTTGGTCGAGAAACAAATCGAACGATCCGATAAAGAGAATCTTTGTTCTCTTGGCATTGTCAAGTCAGGGTTTCTTTGTGCCGGCGGTACCTTCAAAGATAAAAGATTCTGGCAATACCGCCAAAAGAATCCCACCGGGGGACGGGACAACAACAACAAGAATCCAGGTGGCAACTGGTTAATGTTTGTTTAACATTCATGATTTAGCAACAACAAGTTGACTTCAGATTGCAATAGCGTACCCATGGCCTACATATAAAATAAGGGCGGTTGTTTAATGGGAGTTAACTGCAGTTATTAGTTTTACACAACAGTGTCATTTGGCCACGTACACGCACTCTTCCCACAGTCCCTTGTGAAAGAAAACTTGAGACCATTAACGCACAGAGCATGGAACTACAAAAACATCTGTCATTGATATCGTAGTCTTCCATTAGATTCATAGAACCACTCAACAATAACCAGTATGCCGATGGTGTTTGGGACTTGTGGGCTTTTATTGATTGTTATTGTAATTTCTATCGAGGTGAAAAAATCCTTTTCTGCACCCATTTATTTCATTTATTTCATTATTGTGACTAGCATTACATTCAAATACAGCAAAGGATAAATCTTAAAAGCATCCGCATGAGGAATTTGCTAAGAAGTATTTTCTGCTAAGCAGCTTTATGAAATTGGCCCCTGGGCCCAATTTCACAGAGCCGCTTAACCCTCGGAGCATCCACATTAATCAACAACTTCCCTGGATCCAGGAGGTTAAAAAATCGTCCACCCTGTCTTTAAGGTCAATAACCCACCCTGCAAGCCCAAAACCATTATAAATCACTGTGGGGGTGAATTGGAGTGCCAGTCAAGACTTACACTTGTGTTATTTACGACCAGTGTGCGGGCAAGTTGTTTTCACAAAGTGCATACCACCCTGTCCCAAGGGAATACTTGACACAGGGTCAATCAATTACTACACTGAGACAGGTGGCTGCTGTCTTTCAACACTCCTTACTCCGCACTGGTTAGGGTCTGTCCAATGGGAGTCTACAGGCTTGTGGGGTATACCAGGGGTGAGGACTACATGGAATCTTGGCCTTATTGGCCCTTTGAAAAAAAAATTATGACCATATTTGGTAACCATTGGATTATTTTTTAACCTCCCGGCTGACACCAGGGTTTTAAGCAGCGAATAGTGCTTAACATTTTTCTGTAAGCAAGCATGAGCAGGATACCATCCACAGACGATTCATGTGGAATGGTGTTTTGGCTGGTAAGCGTAACTTTCTGTGCTTAAGCAGCTTCTATAAAACGGGGCCCAAATTTCATAAAGTTGCTTTTAAAAGCAGCAAATATTACATAACCGCTTTTATGCTGAGCGAACACAAGTAGGATACCAGTTATTGATATTGCATGTGGCATGGTATTCTGGCTGGTAACCTTATTCTGGTAAGCATAACCTGATTGTGCTTAGCTAGTTTTTATGCGTTTAAGCAGCTCCATGAAATTTGGCCCAGGTTGGCGTTCCTCTATGATCTTAGACATGTACATTGTACACTGTACATTGTACTGTACACAATTGTAGAGGGCTTGAATTTGCAACCCCTTTCTGAACTATCAGTTCAGTTTGATGAAAATCAGTTGGACTGCTGGGAAAGGACTGTTGTCAAGTCTAAGGGCCATGTCACACGAGGCAATTTACAGGCAACCAGTTCCTGGCAATCACCAAGAAGAAAAGGCATTCACAGTTGAATGTTCACCGAATTTTCTTGAGGATTGAAAGACATTGTCAGAAAAATAAACCCTGTGCTACCAAAGTATTTCTTCTGCATGTGGTGCAGTTGGTTGCCTCCAAGTTGCCAGTAAAAATTGCTCTGTGTGACATGGCCCTAAGGTCTTTGGATCATGTGCTGAAAGGCTAGCTTAATCAGTTCGTTGCCGAATTGTTGTCAACAGCCCCTGGTGACAGCATTCCTTGTCCACTCAAGCGTGAAGCACACATTCTTACACAACAGGAAGCTTGTGTTAAAAGGCAAATTTTACCAACTGTTATCATCTCGAAGATATTGTTTTACTGCAAAATGAGTAACAAAAAATGCCTTAATTATTGAATTCCCATTCACATTATCCAAAAATCGTTTAGATCGGCCAATAAATGTCAAAGTATTTGTTCTTTGTTTACTCAGTTTTATTAGTTCAACTCAAACACTTTTTTGTACACTGAACCATTCATGTATGGCATCTGTAAGAGTTTGGCATTTCTTTGGATCTTTCCCGTCCAATTTGAAGGAATTGCATAATAGCTACTTTATTTTTGTTACCATCATTAGAAAGATCCGATCTTTGTCTTTCCAACCATAGTAAGCTTGGGTATGGATGGTGAACATGGACAAAACTATGTAGCTTTATAACAAATGGCATTTGAGCTCACTCTTGAGTGCCTTTTTGTGTGTAAGCTTGGGCGACAAAAGTCGCCAATGGTAATGAAAGCATGGGTATGAGTGCATTTGACAAAAGTCGACTGTAGGGATGAAAAGGCTAAAGGGGTGTGTTGTCATGATCACAGCGAGTCTGTGGCTAGACTGACTTATGACCGCTCAACCTGTTATTGCACGCACACGCGCGCGAGTAGCAGTCACATCACAGACTAATAAAGACGGCGCCCTTTGTGATATGATGGTCAACGCGGGCGTGTGCAGTAACTGGGTGAGAGTTCATGTTTCTGGGCCCAGAAACAGGCAGACTACGATCATGATGACACAGCCCCTTTATTTGAACATATCCATCATTTGAAGCAATGCTCTTTTTTCAAAAATTCTTATAATTTGTTATCCGGTACTATCTATCTAGCAGTGAGGTAATCGATTCACAAAGACAACTTCAAGAAGTTAAAGAAACCAACGATAAAAAACCGAGAAAAATCCTCTTAGACTGTGGAGCTAACGTAGCCTCTACTGTCTTGCTGTTCCGAGAGACGTATCCCGATGGGGCCGATTACATCATCCACTCATTCGAAATTGACGACCGGCTGTCACCGTACTTTAGCCCGTATGCCAAACACCACCTTCACTGTCCAGTTGGTGTTGCTGGAAAAGATGGTAGTTATTATACATCAAGTTCAGTCGATTTGTGTTTTGAATTTCAAACAGTTAAGGAAATTGAAAATGGAAATGAGACTAATTTCGCTTGTTGTTGTTAAAGTTTAAAGGCAACGAGTTACTTCAATTCAATTCAATTCAATTTTGGTTTGTTTTTTAAACATACATCACCAAATAAAAAGCCATAGACTAAAGGAATTTGGTTAACAATTAACTTACAATTAAAATAAACAATACTATATGAAATACAATTTTAAAAAGATTACTTGGGTGAATAAGACGAACAAGAATGGTGAAAGCAGAACTAAAAAAAAAGAAAACTGATGGGCACAAAAAAAGAAGAAGAAAAAGAAGGAGCACAATTCAAAGGCAGATACAACTACAGGCTAGAGGCAAGAGGGTTGTGGACTCACGATAAAGGGGACTGGAGCACACATACGAAATGAAATGGAGATGTAACTATGAACTAACTGAATTAAGCATCTGAAGCATTGTCTTGGTTCAAGACAATAGTATGTTTTTAACGTTATTTCTTGATAAATCATTAGACAAATGACCGAAACGATGGCACATTATATGGTGTATTTGTAGTCTGATTTTATTTTTCAATAAGACATTTGCGAGTCAGATTTGAATAACGTCTGGTACAACGACTTGCTGAGTTACAAGCTACCGCTTACATTTGAATTCCTCAGACTATAGAGACAGTTGCTATGTCACATGATTCGGGGGCAAGCTTTGAATTTTCATTGCACAATGGTACCAGGGTTTTCTCATGTGGAGGCTGCTATACAAAAGCTTGCCCCCGAACCAGTTGACATATCGACTGTGTCTATAGTCTGAGGAATTCAGATTTAAGCTGTAACTTGTGACTAAGCAAGTCAACGTACCAGACATGATTCAAATCTAATCGCTAATGGCTTATTTATGTAGCCTCGGTGTTGGAAGTTGCAAGAAACGCATCATACCCCTTGGTACTGTGGTGCTGTCGCATGCATGGGCAGGGGGCAGTAGAGACAGTGTAAGCAGAGACTGCAGGCTCCATGGGCTCTGAATCAGCTGAGCTCTACAGCCTTAAGCCCGGTTCATACTTGACGCGAATGCGAACGCGAAGTGAATTTAACGTCACTCTCCTACATTCGCAGTGAATTTCTCAAAACGTCGAGCACATCTTAACTGGGGCGAATTGTTCAGCGCGAATTTGTGACGTCAAATTCACTTCGCGTTCACATTCGCGCGAAGTATGAACCGGGCTTTTCAGACCAGTCTACCTATAAATGCGAACTTTAAGATGGATTTTAATTCTTTTATTTTTCCCTGCAGGGAATATGACGGCATTCTCTGAGATGACGTGGGGTCCTGATAAGGGCAAGAACAACGGTGCCGACATGCAGTGGGGAGGGGGGTCGTTATTCGTCGGCAAAGCAGAATTAAAAGATGAAAAAACAGGTGTGTAAATTCACAAACCATTTACGTCATAGATTGGCATGCCTAAGAAGACAAACGTTTTTCTTAAAACTTCTGATTATAAAGGTCATGAATACAAACAAGTACCTATCTGCCAAAGACTTTATCCACCTGGAATACTGTCAAAAGTCCAGGGGCCAATTTCATAGAGCTGCTTAAGCACAAAATAAGGTTACCGGTTACCGGCCAAACTACCATGTCACATGTACAATTTGTGACTGGTATCCTGCTCATGTCTGCTTAGCAGACAATTTTTAAGCAATATTTTCTGCTTTAGCAGCTCTATGAAATTGGGCCCTGGTCTCAGTTTCATAGAGCTTCTGAAGCAGAAAATATTGCTTAACAATTATCTGCTCAGCAAAAATGAGCAGGACACCAGTCACAAATGGTACAAGTTACATGGCATTTTGGCTGGTAACCTGTTGTGCTTAGCTACTTTTTGTGCTGAAGACAGCTCTATGAAATTGAGCCCTGCAGGACACAGCGACCAAAATGATTGCTCATATTGATTGCCGAAAGGCCTAACAATTGGACCGGATGCGGGAACAATTGGCAAATGACGTGAGCGGGAGGAATGTCACTGGGCGTGTCATGCCACATTGACATTGATGTATGGCACATTGACAAATCTCAGACAAATCATAAAACCATTTTTTTTTTTTTTTTTTTTCAAAAACAGGATTAGCTGATTGGCACATTGACAAATCTCAGACAAATCATAAAACCATTTTTTTTTGTTTTTTCAAAAACAGGATTAGCTGATTTGATTAAGAATGAAAAAATATCAGGGCCTAATTTTATCAAGCTGCTTAACCATTAGGCACCTGATGACGTGATTCTACGCAAACGTTTTCCCTGCCTTGAAACAGAAGCCGTCTTAAGATGCCATTATGTAATATCAGACCACCAGATGGAAGGTCGCCCGATCATTGAAATGCGGAGCGCGCATAGACCACACAATGCCGTCTAACACTCCGTTTCACCCACAAAAGGACAAAAAAAGGTTGTGAATATATTTGCATTGTGTGACCATTGAGAGGCAGTTTTTGTGTAATCACCAATTATAGACCTTTGTCCTTTTGTTTTAAATAATTGCTAAAAGCAATTGGCTGCTGAGCAGAAATGAGCAGGATACCAGTCACAGATGGTACGTGTGACATTGTATTTTGGCTGGTAACCTTTATTCTGTTAATCATAATTTTGTTGTGCTTGAGCAGCTCTATGAATTTGGGCACAGGTTTGATGGATGTTGTTTTCATTTAATAGTATAAAATGGAAATGGATTTACTTTTCCTAGACAAATTATGTTACAAATTTACTATTCACTAACAAATTGCGATTAATGAACTTGACAGGAGGAGGCCGGAAGCTTTCCTATCGGAAAACCATCCCAGTCATTGACCTTTCCAAGTGGATTATGGAAACCTTTACCATCGAAGACTACATCATCTTCAAACTGGACGTTGAGGGCGCTGAATATGAAATCCTTCGAAAGATGATCAACGACAAAGCCTTCAGATACATCGACAAGTAATACATTTCATTCTTTTTCGGGAATTTGTTAAACTTTATGGCAGTATGACTTTGTTGATAAAATCCTGAAGAAAATGCGTCCAATCTTGCCGCAGCTTGTTGGAGTCAAGACTGTAAATCCCAACAAAAATGCTGTGTAAAAGTGACATTTACGTTTACAAGTGTATGGTTAGTTTGGTTGCTCAATCTTGCCAGAGCTTGTTGGATTCAGTACCGTAAATCCAAACAAAAATGCTGTGCAAAAGTGACATTTAGGTTTACAAGTGTATGGTTAGTTTGGTTGCTCAATCTTGCCAGAGCTTGTTGGATTCAGTACTGTAAATCCCAACAAAAATGCTGTGCAAAAGTGACATGGATGTTTACAAGTGTATGGTTAGTTTGGTTGCTCAATCTTGCCAGAGCTTGTTGGATTCAGTACCGTAAATCCAAACAAAAATGCTGTGCAAAAGTGACATTTACGTTTACAAGTGTATGGTTAGTTTGGTTGCTCAATCTTGCCAGAGCTTGTTGGATTCAGTACTGTAAATCCCAACAAAAATGCTGTGCAAAAGTGACAGGGACGTTACAAGTGTATGGTTAGTTTGGTTGCTCAATCTTGCCAGAGCTTGTTTGATTCAGTTCTGTAAATCCCAACAAAACTGCTGTGCTAAAGTGACATGGATGTTTACAAGTGTATGGTTGGTTTGGTTGCTCAATCTTGCCAGAGCTTGTTGGAGTCAGTACTGTAAATCCCAACAAAAATGCTGTGCAAAAGTGACATGGATGTTTACAAGTGTATGGTTAGTTTGGTTGCTCAATCTTGCTAGAGCTTGTTGGATTCAGTACCGTAAATCCAAACAAAAATGCTGTGCAAAAGTGACATTTACGCTTACAAGTGTATGGTTAGTTTGGTTACTCAATCTTGCCAGAGCTTGTTGGATTCAGTACTGTAAATCCCAACAAAAATGCTGTGCAAAAGTGACAGGGACGTTACAAGTGTATGGTTAGTTTGGTTGCTCAATCTTGCCAGAGCTTGTTTGATTCAGTTCTGTAAATCCCAACAAAACTGCTGTGCTAAAGTGACATGGATGTTTACAAGTGTATGGTTGGTTTGGTTGCTCAATCTTGCCAGAGCTTGTTGGAGTCAGTACTGTAAATCCCAACAAAAATGCTGTGCAAAGGTGACGGATGTTTACAAGTGTATGGTTCGTTTGATTAAAATGTGTGAACAAAACAAAACCCACTGGTTCTGCTGACCAACGCATCTTTCAAGAAGAGATTGTTCCATGATTGTCACCTGTTCAAATTCTCTGTCACCATATTGCAAGTTTTCATGTCACCGTGCCAAATGACATATTACACTGCTTTAACGTTTAGTTTGTGAGCACAGCAACAATCATGGCTGCAGTTTTCTTGCTGTCCGTATTTTGAAAACCTGATGTAACAGTTATCTCAACATTAAGTCTCCAGGACTGTGTCATTGTAGAATGAAAATTTACTGGAGTTTGTCGAATGCAAGATCTACAAAGAGTTGCTCAATATTTATCTGTTGTCTGTCTTTGTAACAAAGTGTAACAAAGTGTAACAAAGTGTAACAAAGTGTAACAAAGTGTAACAAAGTGTAACAAAGTGTAACAAAGTGTAACAAAGTGTAACAAAGTGTCATTGTGTCTGTGCTCTTGTACAGACCTGGATGGATGTTTACTCTCAATGGAAAACAGTTTCATTTCATTTCATTTATTCTGGTTGTGAAGTCAAGGATTCTCAGAAATGCGAACTTAATCACTATAGTAGCCACAAAAACCCCTGAGCAAGAAATTGAGGAAGGAGGTCTCAGTTTTAGATGTGGGAGGAAAAACCCCAGAGAAATAATCCTAGGAAAACCCACGCAATCAGGTAGGGACTGAAAACCCAATCCACTGTGCCCCTGGCGGGATTCGAACCGAGGTTCTAGAGGAGGAAGGCGAGGAAAGATAGCACTAGGCCAACCGGAGTCTAACTCCCACATGCCGCTTGCGGTATTTACGCACAGTGCATAATTGTGCATTAAAAAAAATGACTTATTTGCCCGTACAGATGCTTAACTTAACCCTGTGTGACGTCAAGTGGGAACCATCAGTTTGTAATTGATTGAATGTGTTTTCTCGATGGTTCAGATTCTACGGCGAGTATCACGACTGGCAACCAACCGGCTGGGCAAAGAAAGATAAGGAGCAGATTCGAACCGATGTCAAAGCAGCCGGCTTTAAATTGGTGGACTGGGTTGGTGAGAGGAGAACATACAGCGATATCACTAACATGAATCCAGTCAATGTAAGAATTCAAGTCTTCTGCGTTAATTTTTGTTAATGTAGATTTGAAATGAAAGGGCATTTTAAAAGAGTGATTGGCCAGCAGACAAATCATTACTTCAGGTATAGATAGTTCCTGATAGACGCCATCTTAACGGGCAACTTGGGTTTTGGCTTTGACCTGCATCAGGCATTCTAACTGTTCTACACAACCAAAGAAATGGTTCACCAAGAAATTTGATAGAACTATAGCATGCCACATGTGGTATCTACGCACAGTGCATAGTTGTGTGATAAAAAAAAATGACTTATTTGCCCTGTGTGACGTAAAGTGGGAACTGTCCATACAATTTTGTATCATCTGGCCGAAAAACATGATGACTCAATTGAAGTACATTTGGTGGCAGCGGTGGGATCCATTAAACTAAGTTGTACATGTAAATCGGCAGACTTACATTAAATAGTATTCATTCTGGTGGCACTGCTTATTGATAAATGTAACAAATCTATTATGCTAAAACACCTGTCATCTTAATTTTACCTACTCGAACCCTGTCTGGAATCTTGATTTTTGGAAACAGGTACCACAAGATTCGCCAGGCCAAGCTGGTTCCATCTACTCTAGTTGTGAAAAGGGTTCGTTATCTTTAGTAGTAGCTGTTGGGATGAACCACAAACGCGCACACCGCGTAGTGGCCACACTAGCGGCATACAGGACACCACTGCCCATCACGCTGTTCGTCTATGGAGATTTCGTGCAGACATTTCCCGAGACGGTCAAGTCTTGGGCCAAGCACTTCAAGATCGAGATACGGGAGGATGGACACAATCCTCCCGGACACATTGACCTCATGCCCGGTAACTGGATCCGTATGGCGTTGATTAGTGCTACGCGACGTCTCCATGAATTAGGATTAACGTCATCTTATTACCTACCAACCGTAGAGGGCGGTGTTAGTAAGGCGATCGCCGCTGAGGCTAAGGGAAGAGGACTTCGTATTGTTAAACCAGCTGTTGAATTTCCAGCACCAAAAGGTATGCTCGGACCTTACTCTCCCTAGTACATGAATCCAAGTTGTTAATGATATAAGAAAGGTCTCAACCTCGTCCCTGGGGTGTGTTGAGCAGTACGAGGTTGACCGCTCTCTCACCCTGGTATTTGATAATCTGCAAAATTTTTGGATATGTATGCAAATTAGAATAGTCTGGCTGCTTTTCAAAATTCACATCTTCGTCATAGTCTCGTTGCGTGGTACCAGATTAAATAGCCTGTTTAACATATGCTAATATTGTAAAGTCGTTGTCCAATCAGGGTCCAAGTAAGGAGTTTCCATCCCAGGGTTTACATGGTCTTGATTGTTGGCTTCATCTTTTTTAACAGGCTCGCCGGCGCAGCTAACGGTGGACAACTATTACAGGTTCCGCGACGTTGAGCGTGTGCCCAAAGCACTTCGTCGCATCCATGAAGCTCTGGTCAAGAACAACGGAGGAATACTCAGTCTGGATACCGATCTACCGGATACCTACATGAACTCTGTATTCATGATGGACTATCTTGTTGAGACGTCAGGATTCAAGATGGTACCTCTTAATGAGTGCATTGCGAAATCGAAGTAGACAAGAATAGGCCTACAAACGTTGTTGATATCGGTAAGTATAAGTGCTGCGTCTGGTACGCATACTGTCTTTGAATCAATATAATGTAGAGAGTTGGTGAGGTTTATCAAACTGCAGCCACTGGTATACTTACCTTCCGTGAATCAAGATTAAAATTAAATTAAATTAATTAGTACAGCAGTGGTGATATTTATCAAACTTTCAACCACTGGTATGCATACCTTACTGTGTGTGATTCAAGATATGTACATATGGTACATCCTTTACAAGGTATGTTAAA
The DNA here is from genome assembly GCA_911728455.2 of Marthasterias glacialis. Classification (NCBI taxonomy): domain Eukaryota; kingdom Metazoa; phylum Echinodermata; class Asteroidea; order Forcipulatida; family Asteriidae; genus Marthasterias; species Marthasterias glacialis. Next base: position 19,421,232 of record OU452224.1, read on the forward strand.
CTGCAACCACTGATTTTTTATTAATACGGTTTTTCAAACTGCAGCCACTGGTATACTTACCTTCTGTGAATCAAGATATGATTCCATGAATCAAGATATGGTACATCAGTGGTAAGGTTTATCAAATTGCAGCCACTGTATACTTACCTTCTGTGAATCAAGATATGATTCTGTGAATCAAGATATAGTACATCAGTGGTAAGGTTTATCAAATTGCAGCCACTGGTATACTTACCTTCTGTGAATCAAGATATGATTCCGTGAATCAAGATATGGTACATCAGTGATAAGGTTAATCAGAGCAATAGACACCATCTTTAATGACAATTTCTATTTTGTCTTGTTGCCGCGTCAAGCTCTGTAAATTTCAACGTAGTTTGAGTTGCTTGCCAACCAATTATAAAAGGAATTTATGAAATGCTGTAGTCATTACCATTGAACTCTGTATACGTCAGTGTATAGAGATCAGTGGTCATTACATGTATAACGCACAGTTGTGCGCCTCGAAATTTTGTATGGTTTTTAATGTAACTTTTACTGCTTTTCCGTGAATGAAAAACAAAGTTCATGTCTTTCAGATGACAATAAGTAAACTGAAATGAATTGAAAATGAGCTGTCACTCTAATTAAAGATGGCTGATTTTTCCCATTGTTGACATCAATGTACAACCCATCTGTAGACTGTGTCTGTCTCGCACGTTGGGCCTTGTTGAACGAGCGAATTGGTTTCCTTCACAATGTGAAAGCAAAGTGCGTGGGGTCCCAAATGTTCTCAAACGTGCGAGGGGCTTGCATGGACTGAATATTCTGTGACCAGATTGTTCCTTGAAAGCCTGAAACCATGACACCTTTAAGATCAAGATACTGCATCTGCTACCTCTGTAACCTCTTTCATTTAAAGCCCCCGCTCAACATTGGTGAGAAGAAAAACATAAATGTTCACAGATTTACATAGACCTTACATGGTATAAAGATAAAGATGGTAGAAAACTTTCCTTGAAATATTTCTGCCTGAAGTATTATCGTTTTTAAATAATAAATGAAGTAAGTTCCCAAATTAGTTTTTGTCTTACAGTTGAAACAACGAAACGAGCTGACATTTTCACAGGTTGGTTTTGTTACAAATATCTTGATTTGTGCGAGGAATGGAAGCACTTACAGTCAGTTTACCAATGTTGAGCTGGGGCTGTAAAGCTTTTGTCACAGTATACATGATTAATTTTTAAAACTTCTTATGTTTAGCTTTAGAAACAGTTCATTTTATGGTTGTTGGATCATAGGACGTTTGTTGATTCACGTTTGTAGAGGGAGGGGCTATAGTAATTTTTGTTTTGTTTTCTTTTGGTGTGGAGGGGGGGGGGCAAATCTCTGACTTGCCTTTGAATTCCTTCTTGTTGCCCCAACCCCCATTTTATCTTTTTCATTTATTTACTTTAAAAGATCTATTATACATTTCATTTTATTTGAATTTCATTTGATAATAACTGGTTGTGAAGCCAAGGATTCTCAGAAAAGTAAACTTAACCACTATACTAGCCAAGAACCCCGCGGAGAGAAGATGAGGAAGGATGTTTCAGTTTTTGTTTCATGATCAAATTTTCTTTATAAAACAGCACAAAACTTGTATTATGAACATGATGAAAGCTTCAACAACCATGACCTCTTTAAAAAAAAGTGCCTTTGGATCTATCATCTTTTGAATTGTGTATAAAAAGTGTTTTTATATCTTGTGCGATCTTTCACGCTTTAAACTGAAGAGTCAAATCCAACACTTACGTGTGTGCGGTCAGTGACTACACTTTGAAAGTGTTAAATCCAACATTTTAAAATGTTCAATCCAGCATGTAAAACTTTTAATCTTGCCTTTGAGCTGTTAATTCAACATCTGAAGTGCTGATTCAACAATTTCATTGAAACAAAAAATGAAAACGTGGAGTTAACACTTAAAATTGTTGGATTCAACTCTTTGGCGTTGGATTTGATATTTTAAAATGCTGGATTTAACATTTACAATGGTGGATTCAATACTTTCAAAGTGTACTCATTGACCGCACACATGTAAGTGTCGGATTCAGGACTTCAGTTTGGAACGTGTACTTCTGACATTGCTTTAAATAAGCATGTGGTTATTGTATGTTTGTAGAACCTATTTATTCATCAAACGCTGATCAATGTACCTAATGGGAGACTTTTGAGATGTGGGTGTCAGCAGACACAACGGTCCCTTTGGACAATTCTGAGCAGGCGTGCACATGCTCAGTATTGCGGGCATAGCTCAGAGCAGGCGTACTACAGGTGAGAAAGGTGAAAAAGGACCGTCCAACAGTCTCCCATTCACCTGACGTCATCACACGCTAAATTTTACTTGCGCCATTTTGGGAGTCGGATCCTCTTTGTGTTCATACGGCGCTTTTTAGGCGATCCTCACGTGCATTTTGTTTTTTGACACCCGAAATTGCAGACCATGGGCAGACTGTACTCTCTAATGTAAACGAGTGAAAAAACACTTTCTTTGTCCGCCATATGGCTCCTTGCAAGAGTGGTATGGCGGACAACTCTTTTTAGAGTGAAAGACATGTATTTTCACTAGATTCAGAGTGAAATTCACTCCACCTTCACTCAAAAAAGGGTGGTGAAGAGTGAGTTTCACTCTCAAAAGAGCCAAACTGACACCACTCTGGCAAGTGAGTGAAATGTTTACCCTTTTACATTGAGAGAGTAACCGCGTGTGCCGTCAGTGAATTGGGTCAATATGAAACGTGTGTACACTATTAGTAGTAGAGGCATGAACGAGACACGAATAGGCCAAATGAAACACAAGACACATGCGTATATCGCTTAGTAGAGATCAGAGCTTTGTATTGAGAGAGTTGCAACATGGAGGGACCAGTTTCCTTCGGTCACGTGCTTGCTTGACGCCATTTTGGGGTCCAATTGTAACACGACCAAATGTGCAGTCCAGTCTGGCACCCAGTGTGCTCACACGCAGTTTTGGGACTGAACTACTAATCGCAAGTTGTCCCAGCTCTCTCAATACACAGCTCTGGTAGAGACTTGGAGTACCTGCTGGTACTCTCACTTTTAAAAGAAAAGCCTGGCATGTTGGAAGTAAAAAGGGGGGGGGGGTTTCAAACAAGAATTCTCTTCCCAGTGTGTGTTTCTGCCCGCCGAGACCCATGGTTCGGGTCATCCTAAGTTGAATAAAAAAATACTTGATGCTGATTCCGGATTATTTAAATCCCTGTGAGGATTGTGCTGAGCTGGAAACAGAATTTTGCCCACCTCGGGAATTGTCCAACCGGATTTTTTTTTTATATTGTTTTTGACTCTCGTGACCTTGCTGGATTTTGTTCTTTGTGTACTTTAGAGTGCTTTAAAGCACGTGGGCAACATTGGTAATAGACCGATCCATTAAGCCCCGCCCCTAAACATATTGACCAATCACAGCATTGGCTAAATCACCACTGTACACGTGGGCAGCACAACGTGCATATCTTCAATGCCACAATGCACGACATGAGCGCGCGCGCGTACTTTATGTTTACGTTTTCCAATGGGATTTTTATCGTGTCGGACTTTTGTCGGATTTTCGGTGGCGTACCCAAGGCTGTGATTGGTCAACACGTATGGGGGCGGGGCGTAATGGATCGGTCTATTGTCAAAAACCAGTATCTGCTCATGTGACCCAACAAATAACAAACCTGTAAATTATTATATCTTTCTGATAGTGAGACCAAGGGACCCTCAAATGTGACTAGCACTGTAACCCACAGGCCTGAAGATACCTGTGTATAGAAGATGATGAAGGCATGTCAGTTTTAGATGTGGGAGGAAAACCCCAAATAGGGAAAACCCCACGCAATCAGGTAGGGACTGAAAACCCAATCCACATGCAAGGCTCCAGTCCGGGATTCGAACCGGGGTCCAAAGAGGTGAAAGGCAGGGAAAGAAACCACTGAGCCAACCTGAATGCCCCAAGTGTTATAAGCTCAATCGGTCAAGAAATAAGTGGGGGAAAAACTTAGATGTTTTGACTGTTTTCATTCAAACATCAGGTTTTAGACCCACAAGATCAAAACTAGTTGTTTTTCTCTTCTCTCAAAAGATATAGTATTTCAAGGGAAGTTTTCCACAATGACCATCTTTTAGACGGTGTAAGTTATAATGTGTAAATCTGTTGTAAACATGTACACCGTACGTGCGTATTGTTCAATCAGACCAATGTTGTGCACACCATTCAATGCAGGATTTAGTTCGCTATAGATATATCGCATTAAACCATCTCAACTCTTGCTTAGTCCTTAAAACACTTAGTAAAGTTTCCGATTGAAATGGATAAGGAAAGTATTTTATGAAAAATAAAATTGTTACTTATTTGTATCAAGTAATTTTTGTAAGTAATAATTTGTACTAATAAGAACGCCATATTAATGTGCAATAATTTTGATTTTGTAATAACAATGACATTGTAGTACACTAATCACAGTTGAATTAAATTCGTCAGTACTTTGAAAGAGTGGTGTGCATGCCTGTTCGTATTAGTGTGACGTAGTTCCTCTGTAAAGCCACGCCCACTTCCCACAAACTGGCTCCACAGATTATCCTGAAGCCCATAGGAGTGGCATCGACATAGGAGTTTTGTTTTGTTTTGTTTTTTTGGGTTTTTTTTTTGAATGGTTTACTCATGAAGAGTTTAAAGATTTAGGTTGGCTTTTACATACGTTCGTCAAAGACTAATGTCTTCTCATAATGACAAGTTTGTGTCTTAAGAAACGATGAAATGGGTGATTTGATGGAATTTTTGATGTATTTTAAAGTTGTTACAAATCATGCAATTCAGCCTGCGGCTGTGAAAGTGATTTTATTTTTTTATCAAATAAACATTTCAATTCAATTCAGTTCAATTTGGGGGTAAAATTGAATTGACAAACGGAGCTGGAAGTATAACTGGAACTTTGGGCATGCAGCAGATACGCACACGTGTGACGCAATGACTTACAAATAGGATAGTGTGTCCATTTATATAGTCTGGTTTCCGAGAAATGTGACAACACTAACTTGCGATTTATTATTTCATGGTAACGTCGACGGAAAAGAGAAAACGGTATGGAATTATGATACAAATGTTTTAGCAGTGATGGCCGAGTTATGATTGTGGTATAGGCTAGTCGGACCTCGTACGAGCACGTAGAGATTGGGCCAAGATTCTGAGGCATCGGAGGGGGTTGGGGGAGGGGGTCACCAAGCTTGTTAAGACCGAAACCTTGGCAGGCCGAGACTGAGTAGCCCTTTAAATATATAATATCACTGCCCAGTCATTTAAAACAACAACAACAACAACAACAACAACAACAACAACAACAACAACAACAACAACAACAACAACAACAACAACGACAACGACAACGACAACGACAACGACAACGACAACGACAACGACAACGACAACGACAATGACAATGACAACGACAATGACAACAACAACAACAACAGATAGATTAAACTAAGACAAACATTTTCTCAAATTGAGTACAAACTGAAAAGAAATTATCCCTTGAATTTCACGGAGGTTGGACTTTCTCACTGCTTTTGCCCATTTTTGCATAAGTTGCAAAATATCCCTTGAAATATTGGGTTATTTGTGTGTTAATTTCGTGACAGATCATGGTCCGCCATTTTGTAGAACCAATTTTGTGATTCCACAAAATGGCGAACCGCATGTTTCTATGTAGAATGTGGTTCCGTATTTCCTGGAGGCAAATTTATGGGGTTTTTTTTAAAGTACTACTCACTAATTACAACACACTGTATATGTTTTCTTGCAACAACTCTTAAAAAGAATAAGAAGCAATTCCAAACGTCAACATTTTAAGAGATTTTAAGGCCAATGTACCATTTCATTTTTTTTAAACTGTTATTTTGGACAAATAAATCTATATTTATGGTTTGATATAATTTAAGTGTTTCAAACTAAACATGTTTATTGTGTTACTTTTCTACTACCCACGTGCATCAGTAATACACCAAGTTGTGCCGAGTTTGTGGCAGCCGAGTTTGCTAGGTGCCGAAGTGACCGGATACCGGCAAAGCTATACCCCCTCCCCCCACCCCGCACGAAAAAAAACCTGATGTCCATGCACCCCCCCCCCCCCTTCCCACTTTATTAGTCAATGTTTAAAACCATGTTTCTTTGTACTCGGAGTCTGTGTATTTGTTTTGACATGTAGGATTGTAGGTTTATCGGCTGTATGGTTTAACTGGTTGCCCGTATGAACCACGTCATTTGTTTTTGTTTGTTTGATAAATTGATTGTTTGAATGTTGCATGGCCGAATTTTTGACGAAAGAAATTTTTTTCACGGATAATTTTTTTTCTCGGAGCCAATTTTGACAGATGTTGTACATGTTGTTTCAAAACGAAAACAAACAAAAACTTTCGCATAAAAAATATGCCACGGACAATGCACAAAATACATGTAACATGCAAATATTGTTTGTAGATGGCTGATAGACGTGATATAACGTCAGGATCCCGACAATAATTGTTTTAAAGTTTTTAACTACCACTTTTTTCGCGCAACACTTAAAGCTCATAACATTTCTCGAGTCTATACAATTAGATATGATTCGAGTAAAACAGGCCCAAGTTCGGACCTAGCATCTGTAGAGCCCCGGCTCAAGCTTGGTATAAAGAAGAAAAACATAAATGTTCACAGGTTTACATATACCTTACGTGGTATAAAGCTAATGATGGTAGAAAACTTACCTGGGAATATTTCTGCCTGAAGTGTTATCGTTTTTAAATAATACATGAAATAAGATCAAACAATAATTTTCGTCTCATGTGAGATGAAAACTCTAGGAATGCGTACAAAAATGCCCCCCCCCCCCAAAAAAAATGCATGTTTACCGTTTTCTCGCAAATGAAACAACAAAATGAGCTGACGTTTTCACAGGTTGGTTTAAATTACGAATATCTTGATTTGTGCAAAGAATGGAAGCATTTTCACCAATGTTGAGCTGGGGCTATAAACAGCAAATTAAAGTCAACCGGCGAGTTAATTTGATGGAAGGGGGTCGCCAAAATGGTTCTAAAGTCCAGTCACTATACTGGACTTGGGATTGAAGGCCTTTTTTCGCCACACTGTTAAAAAAAATCGAGCTTAAATTATGTATGCATGTAGTTTCCATACAGTTAAATGGTTTTGCAATAATATATTTTTGTTCAACAATGTAAAAACAAATTTTTCCTTTTTCGAATGTAGATTTTGTTTTCAATGTATCCCGGTTATCGCCGTAGACAATGTAATCTATAGCCGTTTACAAAAAGAGTGACCATGTATTTTTTGTTCATGGCTTTTTTTTCGGAGGCAGGACACCACACTGTGGTCATATGGGAAATCATGCATCATAGTTACCACATACACTAAAAGAGATATACAAATAATAGCTTCACAAGTTTCGAGAAGTTCCCCTTTCCTTCGTATCAAAAGTTGTTGAAATCGTATGGTGCAATCACCATGGAATGCAAGGTTGCGCCTGCAGGAAATCCAGCCTCACAGTGCCTTTTTTGTAATGTGATTTTTGCTGAAAATCGTCCGGTAGACCTTTCTATTGTTGATAAACAAACCGCGCTGGTTGGCCAAATGTAGCAAAACATTCAAGTCTTGTTGACAGACGTTGTGACAAAAATTCAACGTTTTTGCATACTTTTTATTTAAAGAAAATACATCCCGCTATTGGTTGGTTTGTTTCCAACAAGTTTCTGAACAGTTTTTGAATATTTGTGTGACATTTTTGTAAACTGTGATTATCTGTTTTTGCTTTGCATTGATGGCTCCCCGTAGTTTCTACATCTTGTTTAGTGGCAAAAACTCGGGCTGTGACGTCGCAAAAGAAATGTCTGATAGGAAGTGACTTGCACGTTCCATTCTTTAATAGGGATGTTCTTTAATAGGGCTCTGGTAAATCTCAAAACTCCTTCTTCTTTACCCATTCTTCAACACTATCGAAAAGCTTGTACAAAAAATACTTATTTTGACCGCAACAATAATCATGTCAACAAATGTGTGTCATCGTTTTTTTTCTAGCATCACCCCTTCTGCCCCAGTACAAAAATGTTTCCCATCAAAAAGTACGCCGTGCTTGTCTCTCATAGCCTTTGATATGCAAATTATTCACGGTGTGCGCCATGCGAGAGCGCCACCACGAAAACAAAATGGCTGACGTCGACGGGCTACATGTTTTTTTCTCCTCAGTTAGTCTACATTTTATAGCCAGATCTATGGACGAAAACAACCCCAAAATGATCCAGGTGAGTTGAATATGATTTATAGCAACCCTAGAACACCAACTACGGTGAATAAGAGGTTTTTAAATGGTTAAAAATTAAGCAAATTGAAAGCTTTACTGTTTGGAGTGGCGGTAGTTTTAAAATACACGTGAGTAGAGATTGCGTATTTGTACCAAGCTCGTGTGCTGTGTGAAAGAAAAGAAAAAAGCCATTCCAAAAAATGTAGATGTGAAAAGATACCCCAAAAATGTTTAACTGTCTGTATAATTTTGAGGCTTTTTGATGAACCAAACAATTCATTTGGTTATTTTTTCGATCTCATTTGAGGCATGAGGGGGTTGGTGGGTGGGGGCTGTGTCCGGCAGGTAACGCCACTGGTGTTGGGGAGGAGGATAGTGAACACGTTTCTGTAACTAGTTGAGACAGAAAAAAACATCAACAAGGCTGTGGGGAACTCAAATATGGCGGCAAAATGAAAACGTGCAATGAAAGTTTAGGTTTCTTCCAGTCAATTTCAACAGAAACTCATTCAACTTAACACCTGGCTGATGCAACTTCGTAAATGACAACAAAATGCATCAGCATTAAACAGTCCAAAGAAGTAATTCAATTCCAACAGTTTAGAACTCACTGGTTAAAATTTCACAGAAGCAAGCAGCGAGATGCTGGGTCAACCAATCAATTTCATTAATTGTGAATACGTTATGGAAACTCGGCTAAAAAATTGTGAAAAAGTAGTCTTGAATATGCTTACGGTAATCGTCAAATATGAAATAAATGACTAAAGCACACCTGAATGAGAAGAATGAAATCATGTGTGCATGAAAACGAAATTAAATGCAATAGCAGCTACAATTTTAAAAAGAAACCCTAGTTTGATCAAACTAGAGGAAAATGCGTGAATTTGAATGCGTTTTAATGAAATTTAAATAATTTTTGATGAAATTGACCGGGAAAACCATGTGATTTAGAAACACAAATTCTGGGGTGGGTGGGAGGGGCCTGAGAAAATAAAGCAAAGACTGAATTTGGTTTATTCCGGGGTCCATTGTCTTTTAGAAGATCGTATCATTGAAAAGTCAGGGAATTTTGTTACCTTAGGAGTCGTTGAAGATTCAGATTCCAAGAAAACAAGTTAAGAAATCTAACCCAACTCAAAAATTACATGACAGTATTTAGTCATGACATTCCTCCAGTTTGCATTTTTTTATTATTATTATTATTATTATTACTATTATTATTATGCATTTTTGTTTTATAGCTGTAGTGGTGTTCAGAGCTTAGAGCCACGATACAATAAGAAGGTGATGAAAATACGCCTTGTTAATTTAGTTATTTAAAGACAGGGAGAAAGTTCAACATGAATAACAGGAGCACGCTCCATTTTTTTATTTATTTATTTATTTATTTTTTTGGGGGGGGAAGGTTTAAAAAAAAACAATAAAAAACATGAAAATCTCAATTTGCTGCTGTTTCTCAGTTTGTCAGATAATAATTGTAGTACACACTAACAAGGATTCACATAGTGGCCAGGGTAAGTGCGGTTAAAAAAGGGGGTGGGGGCATTTTGGAGAAAACTTGGTGATATAAAAAAAAAAATACCGGTAGTTGTTGCACACTGCTCACCAACCAAAGCAACTTGTGGTATAAATGCAAAAAGTGACAATGGCCTATTCAGTTTGCTTGTTATATTCCAATGTCCTGAAATGTAATAAAATTATGGCCTTTATATGTAGGCCTACTTGTAATGTTACATATCTCCAGTGTTCTGTAAAGACGGCGATTGTGCGTCGCGTCACTTGCTGCTTGCGTCGTGCTGACCAATACAGTCAAATCGATACGTTGTGGCGTCGCGTCGTGACGACGTCAGCCGGCGCGTTGTGCCGTCGTGCCTTCGCGCCGTTGTGGCGTCGCATCGTGACGACGTCGGCCGTCCAGTTGTGCCGTTGTGCCGTCGAGTCAATGGCATATTAAGCATGTCCCTGTTTTCATGAACTAATTAAAAAGGTCGTGTGCAAAACATAACAGTAAAGCCCCTTTTTTTGCAGAAACAATCTGCCAAACAAACTCTATTCATGAGTACCGGCCCAGCTGTTTAAGTGGGTTACTAATTGCGTTTTTAAAAAAACCGTCATGTGTTTTCGTTTTATGGTGACTGTTTAAACACCAATCGAAAGCGGTGTGTTTGTTTTATGATAGACAGACGTGCGGCGAAACTGTTTAAATATTGACCCCACAATGTTTTGAAACGATGACCTATTTTCACCAAAGATGTCATACGTGAAAGTATATTCCGGTCATTGTTCCGGAAACAAATTCAACAGACGAACATTGTTTGGATACTTGTAACTAATGGACCGTACGCTAAGTCCATTAAAATCGACCACACCTAAAGACTGGTCATTATTACCTGTGAATCATGATAAGCACAATTGATGAAATTGAATGGTTGACCAGCCTCTTGCTGTTGGCTTATGTGAAATTGACTGATCTTTGCAACCTATAATGAATTTGGATGATCTTATTTAACCAGTGAATTCCAAACGGTTGAAATTGGTTCTTTTGACTGTTGAATGCTGGTGCAACGGATCATTCATTTTCAATTTTTTGTTTATTGAGTCGGGTTTGAAATGAAATGAATTGTTGACATTGGCTGGGAAACCTATACCAAACACAACATTATTTGAGTAGAACTTTTCAATGCCATGGACCCGGGTTTGAATCTGGCAGTGTGAATCTAAAATGCTATCGACCCAATAACTGCTTGATCGCTCTCACATGCTGTGGGTAGATTCAAACGTGATTCAAAAGAGCACTCATTTCCCAATATGTGGCATGGTTTGGTTTCTCATTTGTTGTTGGTTTTTGCAGCAAATGTTTTTCTTTTTTCTTTCAGTGCGTTCCATTCTAGCTTATCTGGAAGTTTTGGTTTTGTCTTGATCCAACTGTCCGTGTGTTCATGTTTTTTTTTAATTAAGGCAGCTCGCCACAAGGCCCAGGCTTCTAGAAGATGCCTCCGTACCAACAGTATTTTTTGCTTTTAACATCTTGTTGGTACTTCCGTTTCCTCATCTATTTCTGTTTGATTTATTTTTTCATTTGGTATTGAAGTAAATAATGAGTTTGAATTGAATTTAATAGAGAAAGTAGGTCTACCACTACATGTGTGCCAACAACCGAAAGCTATTAACATCCATGATCATCAACTATTATATTTTATACAATCTTTCCATTTCACCGATAGGTGGCGCTAGAAAGCTTTCCTGTCGGAAAACCGTCCCGATCATTGACTTGTGGATTTACCATTGTAGACTACGTCAGCTTCAAACTGGACGTTGAGGGCGCTGCATATGAAATCCTTCGAAAGATGATCAACGACAACGCCTTCAAATACATCGAAAAGTAAACTGTTCAACATTTCTTTGGATGAGTTTTGCTTCTGATTTGGTTTCATCTCATTAGTTGTAGCGCAAAGAAAATGAGGTAAGTGAGCACTTGATATTAAGGCTTTTATTTGCATAGTAAGGCCGTATCCACTACGGCTACGACTGGTGCTTAGGGTGTTGCTAAGGACGTCCTATTCTTCGTCGTATGATGACGCAGCGATCCAGCCGTAGCCGTAGCCGTCAACTCAGACCGCGCCTTCTACTGACAAATAATAGTAATGAATGTTTATATTGCGCACGTGTCCATCGGTTCTGACGCTGCTGTTGCATGAACTGTTAAATTACCCTTGTCACCGAGCCAATGGGAGACTTTTTAGAAGTTAGCGGGCGCCCCAGTAAACGGTTCTTTTCTGTTTTTCTCGTAATAGAGAGGTTGCACGTGATGTCACCTGATACCTTTTTCAAATGCTGCGTTCACAAACAGACGCTGGAAATCATTCAGCAGACGACGCATCAGCCATTGAGTTTGTACATGGCTGGACCCAACATGGCTGCGAAATGAACTTTTCCCGGGTCATGCAACCTCTCTATGGAAAAGGACCGCTTACTGGGGCGCCCGCTAACGTCTCAAAAGTCTCCCATTCATTCATTCCTGAACCATCTCGGCTCACAGGGGAATATACAGCCTGCGCAGCGTAAGAACCACCTCTACAATAGACCTTATGCATTGACGTCATCACGCCGCCATCATTAGAGATAAAGCAATGACACAATGGAAAACGCACATGATTGTATATGTACGCGCGGCGCAGAGGATGGGCCAATGAGAAACCTTCTTTTGACCTCTAGCCGAGGGCGCCCTACTCGAATGACGTCATGTGCATAATGTATATTGCAGGTAAATCTAGTATACCCCTGAATGCAGTATGTAGCTCGAGGACACAAGTGTCATCAGCGGGATTCGAACTCGACCCTGATGACTCGGCCACTAGAGTTTGAATCCGGTGCACAATATTACTAACGGTACTAACCCGTAGTATGGAAGTGACGACGTCAAATCTGTATAGCATTAGCCAAACCATGTCTTCCAAGGAACGTCCTGCAACTACGGTTTTTTATTGGTTTAAAACAAAGTGTAGAATTGACTTTTTTTCTTCTTCTCTGTTTTCTTTTTTATTAAATATTTGTATACACCATTGAACAGAGAGTCATCCGCCATTTGAAAAAAGGTATGCGTGTCTTAACAATATTTTGGATCTCTCTATGTCTTTTCGTCTATACTCAATGTTCAGGTTCTACGGTGATTTTCACGATGATCAGCCGAGAGGCTGGTCGGCAGACAACAAGAAGCAGATATGGAGTGATCTCAAGTCGCAAGTCGGCCGGCTTTGAGATCATCGATTGGGTTGGAGAGAGAAAGGCCTGCGAGGATATCGATCAAGTCAACAGGGCATTGGTAAGTAACAGACCAATGGGAACGCTAGGTGGCAAAAAAACAAAAAACAAAACAAAACCTGTGCAACCAGAAATATTTCATAAAATTGGGTTGTTACGTTTTGAGTGAAAACAAGGAAAACGGTGTACGTTTCGTAGGGTATTTTGTTCGCATTCATATTGGGTTTGTCACTAACCGACTACGTCAATTCAAATAAGCAACAGAGATTAATGTGTGGAATCTTCAAAAATGTTATCCCAACTTTGACAGCATTTAAGACCGAGCTGTTTTTAACGCTGTTGTGTGCTATTGTGTGTAGACACAGTACACGTTTGTATTTGGTGTAGTCGGCCGAGGACATCCCTTTGTTCGCCCATTGGTTTTGTACACGAAACATACCGAGGACTGTCCTCGTTATGTCATTTTCCCGGATCCCTTTTGTTAAAGTCCTCGGTTTGATTGCGCACACGTGTACACCACACACACCAACACACCTTCTCGTTGATGCAGTCCTGTTGAGACCTCTATTGTTCTTTCCTTTGTCCTGGTAATTCAGATTTTCTCGTAGACTTTGCACACAAAATTCCTTGTGGAATGTCCCTCTTACGCTTCCCTTGTGTATATTAGACTTCACAAGGGAGCGATTTTGAGCCCACATCATTCCCTTTAATTATGTTGCGTATATACGACACCAGTGTGCCATTTTATTTTGTTCCCCGAGCCCCAGGGTTCCTTTTAGATACAAATTTTATTTCATTCTTCTCATAAAATGTTCATTTCATTCATATATTTCATTTATAGATATTCAAGACTGCATTTTAACATTTCTTCAGTTATATTTCTGCTACCTATTTAGAATTGATGAAATTGAATGGCTGCTGTTGGCTTTTACGAAATGGAATGATCTTTTTAGAATAATACAAATATGATTTCATTCTTCTCATTAAGGTTCATTTCATTCATTATGTATTTCATTTATAGGTATTCAAGACTACATTTTAACATTTCTTCAGTTATATTTTCTGCTGCCTATTCTCAAGTGATGAAATTGAATGGTTGCTGTTGGCTTTTACGAAATGGAATGATCTTTGCGACCTTATGAATTTGAGTGATCTTATTTGACCAGTGAATGCTTAACTGTTGAAATTGACTAAAACTCATGTTGACTGTTGAATGCTGATGTTATGGAGCATTCATTTTCAAATGAAGTTGAATGAGCCGGGTGTTAAATTGAATTAATTATTTTTAAAAACTGGCCGGGAAAACCTATATTATTATCATTTATACTATTGTTATTATTTATACTGCTGAATATTTGTAGACTTTAAGTTCCAGCTAATTGCCTTGCTTTTTTTATTTGTTTTATTTTTCACTGGAACTTTATTAACATTCTTAATTTATTTACATATTTTCTTTTCTGAATTTGTATCGCTGTTTTGTATAGGCCTATATATATAGTTCATTGATTTGTAGTATATTGTTATATCCTTGTTTGTCGGGAGCTAAATGCCCGACGGCAAAATTGATTTAGTTCTAATCACTTTTTTAGCTCCTGACTGTTTGCATTTTTATTGTTTGTTTTCCTTGTTGTTCTTGTTTTTTGATTTTTTTTTTATTAATGACGAATAAATAATAATAATAATTGCATTTCTATTCAATGAAACCATTGGGTTTGTAACACCGGGCTTTACCCGTAAAGTAAAACACAGGGTACCAGTCTAACTCTAACTTCGTTTTCTTCTTGATATACATGTACTTGGCTTATTCCCATTAAAAGTATTTTGTTTATGTAACAGGTACCTGAAGATACGCCAGGCGAAGCTGGTTCCATCTACTCCAGCTGTCCGTTACCTTTTAGCAGTAGCTGTTGGGATGAACTATAAACGCGCACATCGCGTAGTGGCCACACTAGCGGCATACAGGACACCACTGCCCATCACGCTGTTCGTCTATGGAGATTTCGCACAGACATTTCCCGACACGGTTAAGTCTTGGGCCAAGCACTTCAAGATTGGGGTACGGGAGGATGGACACGATCCTCCGGGTCACATAGACCTCATGCCCGGTAACTGGGTCCCTATGGCGCTGGTTAGTGCTACACTACGTCTCGATAAATTAGGAACAGCATCGTCTTGCTACCTACCACCCGTAGAGGGCAGTGTTTAAGCAATCGCCGCTGAGGCAAAGGGAAGAGGACTTCGTATCGCTAAACCAGCTGTTGAATTTCCAGTACCAAAAGGTAAGCTCAGACCTAACTCACCTTACACATGAATCTAAGTTGTTAGTGGTAATTATGGTATTGATTGTTGGTTTCATCTGTTTGTTTGTTACCAGGATCGCCGTCGCAGCTAACGTGCTAATATTGTAAAGTCGTTGTCCAATCAGGGTCCAAGTAAGGAGTAGTCGTCCAATCAGGGTCCAAGTAAGGAGTTTCCATCCAAGGGTTTACATAGTAAACCATGGGGACGAGGTTGGAAAGGTCAGCTGTGCTGGATGGGTCACCCTAATTGAATATGGTTTCAAGTTAAACAAAATGAAAAATAAAATAAAAATAAAACAAAATCATTTGTGCATTTCTTTTATCTCATAGTGGGGTGGGGTGGGGGGGGGGGGGAGGGCTGCAAGGGTTCTGAGTTGGGGGCCCTCCAGCCCTCTGCCCCTGTCCCCCCCCCCCCCCACCACCCAACCCCCTCTGGTTACGCCATTAGGTTCCAGGTGGAAGAGCTAAATAAAATTTTAAAATTAGAAGGGTTTTGATATATGAAATGTTACAAAAAATGCTAATCTTATAAATAATTTTCTTGACCAAAAGGGAAGAAGAAAACAATTAGTAGAAGCCACCATTTCTGCATGACATGGTACAATTTGTGGGATATGTGACTAGCATTGATAGAAGTTTTATTTTAATATTCAACTCTTTTCCCCTCTTATTTATGTAGAAAATGTGTACGTGAGTCCTGGTGTTGGACTAGATTTGACATCTACTTATGATCTATTTATTGGTCTTATTTATTCAGGGACACCGGTGATGCCACCGCTCCTATAAGGTCCATGAGACGTATAAAATCACATAACAAAAAGTATAGGTAAAGCAAACAATTGCGTGTATAGGAAGATAATTGTAGTTATAGTGTGAGGGACATACGAACATCATACAAACATTACGTCCGAGTTTGCACTATAAAAAAACCCATTAGATTATGATAGGTTTGTTGTTTTTTGTTATAGAGAAATACATGTTGTTGTGTTTGTTTGCTTGTTTGTTTGTTTGTTTGTTTGTTTGTTTGTTTGTTTGTTTGTTTGTTTGTTTGTTTGTCTGTTTGTTTGTTTGTTTGTTTGCTTGCTTGCTTGCTTGGGTTTGGTTTGGTTTGGTTTGGTTTGGGTTGGGTTGGTTTGGGTTGGTTTGGGTTGTTTGCTTGCTTGCTTGCTTGCTTGCTTGCTTGCTTGCCTGCTTGCCTGCTTGCCTGCCTGCCTGTCTGTCTGTCTGTCTGTCTGTCTGTCTGTCTGTCTGTCTGTCTGTCTGTCTGTCTGTCTGTCTGTCTGTCTGTCTGTCTGTCTGTCTGTCTGTCTGTCTGTCTGTCTGTCTGTCTGTCTGTCTGTCTGTTTGTTTGTTTGTTTGTTTGTTTTTGTGAATGAAACAAACCAACAACAAAAGTACATAACCGAACAAGGAAATAAAAGGAAAATAGTTTAGTGCATGGACCTCGGGAACTGTATGCCAGTGACGCCCTATCCCAAATGAAAACGTGTGTCAGTCTTTCCGGCCTTTTTTCCTGGAGGATCACGAACTGCTTGCGTAAAAATAACAAACACACCAAATGTAGAAATTGGTCTTTTTAGCCTATGAAATCAATCACACACTAACCCTCTATAATATTGGTAACATTTTGCGTGTTGACCAACCATAAGAAACCATTAAACTGACGGGTTCTAAAACTGGTGGTAGCCTACAAATAATTGTACAAAAATGGGAATAGCGTGTACACGTGTATGGGTATACATTGTGTGTGTGGGGGCATGTTTGACCATATGCTCCGAGGACATTTTTCAATAGGGACAATAGGTCCTCACTAGTCAGTTCTTTGTTTTCATGGGTCCTCGGACGCCATTGGTGTACAAAACCAATGGGGATTGCTTCAGTACAGGAACAATAGAATTAACAATAGAAATCCTCGGACATAATGGTGATTCACGACTGTGTGTGGGTGTGTGAACGCTCAATGTGTGTATCAGTCTGGTAGTTAACCGTCATTGCATGTGACTATCCAATGAAAACACTTTCGTAAGAACTCTATTTGAAAACGAGTCTATCACAAAACTGAATAACATTGCGAGCCACTCTTAGAAGACCCAGATCAACATTGGTAAGAAAAAAACCCACAACTGTTCACAGATTTACATATACCTTACATGGTATAAAGATAATGATGGTAGAAAACTTTCCATGAAATATTTTTGCCTGAAGTGTGATCGATTTTAAATAATAAATAAAATAAGATCCACAATTAGTGTTCGTCTCAGTGAGACGAAAAACTCTGCCTGTAGGAATGCGTACAAAAATGCTGAATGCATTTTTACCGTTTTCTCGCAAATGAAATAACGAAATTAGCTGACACTGTCACAGGTTGGTTTTATTACAAATATCTTGATTTGTGCAAAGAATGGAAGCATTTACAGTCAGTTAACCAATGTTGAGCAGGGGATTTAAGGGAAAAAGGTAAATCACGACGAAAAAGTCAAACTATTAGATATTGTTTTATTACTGTATGTCATATAATGTGTTTGTAATTTACTGTATGTCATATAATGTGTTTGTAATTTAAACTGCCTGACCACACAATGCATAAATCAAATTGTGACATTATTGTCAAGAATTAGATTTATTTCAACATCTCATTGAATTTCTATCAATTTGAATAATATAAATTGGCATAATATCAAGTGGTGGGGACTTTGCAAGTTAATTTTTGCATAATACTTCCTTATACGAGCTCGTCTCGGTCAGCGTGCATCATTTTGATGCGTACATCATTCACACGGCACTTTCGCAATCCCTAACTGGTTCAGAAAAATACAGAAAGCACGTAGGGTCGTGGAATAAAGTACAGCGTTGTTTCTTGGCACGATAAAACACTGGCGCGGATCTGCATGGTGAAGCGCCTGTATTACCAACGCCAGCATTTTATAGACCATTGCATTCAGGTTTACATCCAAAGTTGAATCTCTTGGTTTCTCGAGACTTGATTTTTTTCTCTCCGGGGGAGAAAAATGGGCAGCCTGGTGTACATGAGTTGTGTGTTTCTCCTGACAGCTGTGCCGGTAATTGACTCGTCGTACAAGCTAAGTGCCACGAGCAGCGCGGTAGACCTCTGTCTCGGTGAAGAGTTACATTTGTCTTGTAGTGTCAGATTTGGAACTAGCGAGGGCATACAATCTCTCTCAGAGGTAGGATGGAACCGTTGCATGGATGTGTACGGTAGCATTAACGTGACTGCATGTCAGTCGGAGAGATGTACCGAGCCGACAACTGACGGTCGTGGAGTTTTGGGATACTATAACAGAACAAACAATGTCGCCTCAATGACATTGACTATCAGTAACAGTACATTGCAAGACAACGTCACATTTGCTTGTTTTACTCTCGATACAAATAACAACCGGCGTTCTCAGAACGTATCTGCAATCGCCCAAGATCTTCCAAATCAGTCATCTTATCCGATTTGCTCCTTTGAAAATGCCAACAACGTGACGTTATCGACCGATGGGGAATTTACAAGCGTGACATCGCCATTTGCTACGCGGGTGGCTGGGGCTGAGAGCCCCACTGGCTTCTCTCTCGTCATGATCATTATCATTACAGTCGCCTCTGTTAAAATAGTCATCGTTCTCCTGCTTATTCTAGTGTGCTTTGTCTGGTCCAAGGACACCAACATGGCGCGAACCAAAACAGAAGGGACGGTGGCCACTTCCACGACGACTGCTTCAACAAGACCTCGTCGAAACGTCCTTGAAGATGTGAGCATCTACTTCATGCCAGATTCTGAGCGGACCGTTCAAGCGTCTCATCATACACCGGTCGATCTTGAGCATCTACCCGGAGGAAACGCTGCACCACCCAGTGCTCCTTCCCTGGCATATGAGGTGGTTCCCGAGGCACCTGTAAGTGTTCACGAGGAAGTCAACGATGATGGAGGCCAAGTTGTGGTGAAGACACTAAGTCAGACTGCACAAGTCTATGAGGTGCTGGAATCGGCCAAAACGGGGAAATCGAGTTCAAATGAAGGAGCTACGCGTGAGGAAGCTGTACAACCTGGTGCCCCGTCCGTGACATATGAGGTGGTTCCCAAGACACCTAGTGTGTGCCAAGAAGTCAGTGATGATGGAAGCCAAGTTGTGGTGAAGGTACCGACGAGCCAGACTATGCATGTCTATGAAGTACTGGAATCAGACGAGGCGGCTAAAACAGTAGACAAAGAAGGAGCTACGTGTGGAGGCAGCCAAGCCGTGGTAAAGACATCCAGTCAGCAAGCACAAATAGTGGGGGTGAACGAGATGGAGAAATCGAGTTCAAATGAAGAAGCTGCCCGTGGAGGATGCCAAGCCCTGGTAAAGACACCGTCTCATGCAGCACCAGATTACGAAGTGCTGGAATCAGACGGGTTGAAGTCACCTAGGAGTAACGAAGGGGCTACATATGAAGAATGCGATGTCCATACCCAAGGTAAGAATCACCATAACTACAGTGATTAGGTCACCCATCTCAGTTACAAGAATCGCGTAGTTAAGCCACCTTGCCTGATCTCCTCAGTTAAAGGGAAAATACAGGACTGGTATGCATCCCCATTTTTTTTTATTATTATTTTTTTTTTATATTAGCATTTTTCTGAAAGCTTAATGAATACGAAGTTTATACCAGTATCAATATTCCATGAAAATACCTCTGTCTGAAATACTGTCAAAGTTGAGAAAAAAGTAATTTGAAGACACAGCTTCTAAATTCGGTTGTAACAATCATAAATAGGGACAATGTGTTAACATGCTGAAACGTGTGCCGTTTCTCACTATTTTCTCCTGACTCGGACGATGGATTGAGCCAAAATTTTGAACCCAAAGTAAAAGCACCGCACTATCAGCTTTACCAATCCTACATTTTACACCTTTAATATGAAAGTGAAACTGTAATTGTCACACCAGACCTCTTGCCGCTTACTCACAAGTTTAAAAACAAATTTGACTCTACGTCACTTCCGGGAAAATCTTGGGAAAATTTGATCGACCTTTACTCTCTCTTAAATATTGCTATTTACCCTGGCAAACTCCCGGGAAAGGGCTACCCCGGGTTGGGAGCTTCTGGGAGCAGGGATAAATGAGATATCCCCGGGGTTAGCACACTGGGTGTTCAAAAATGGAAACTGCATCAGGTATAATGAAAGAAAATAGTTTTGTAAAAAAATTGGGAAATACAAATCCCCAGGATTTTCCCGTGGTTTTATAGCCTGAGAATTGTTTTTGTAGTGTGAATGGGCTTAAAGCCCCAGCTCAAAATTGCTAAGAAGAAAACCATAAATGTTCACAGATTTACATATACCTCACATGGTATAAAGATAATGATGGTAGAAAACATTCCTTGAAATATTTCTGCCTGAAGTGTTATCGTTTTTTTGAAGATCCAAAATTAGTTTTTGTCTCAGTGAGACAAAAACTCTGCCTGTAGGAATGCGTACAAAAATGCTAAATGCATTTTTACCGTTTTCTCGCAAATGAAACAACGACATATACAAATATCTTGAATTGTGGAAGCATTTACACTCAGTTTACCAATGTTGAGCTGGGGCTTCTATTTGTGATGTCAAGCAATCTGTCTATATTTCCATTCGTTCAGAGGCCCAGTTACAGATAAAACAGGACAAATTTATTGCGGATGTTTAAAACCAACCTACCCAAAGGGAACCCACTTTTGGTTCTTTTACTGGGGACTTTTTTTGTTATTCTCCTGTTAGGAAAGGAGCCGTTTGCGACCGAGGACCAGGGTGAAGCCGATGAGGGTCCGCATAAAGGGGCGGGGTCCCCTGGGCCATTCACCCAAGACTCGGAGGAGGGAAAATTAATTGACAATATCTGGTACGTACCATACAAGGAAACGCGAATGACTGAATGAACCAGGAAATGTAATCTTGAAAGGGTCGCCTGCTTCTCAAGGAAAGAATTATCACGAAAAAACTACGATGGTATTTTATTAAAATGAAAAGTCATCACTATTCACAAACTGGATACTCGCGCTATACTGTTGATCTAGGAAAATGTTTCAGGGAAAAAGCTGTCACGAAAAATAACGACGCATGTTTTGTTGTAATTAGAGGTCATAAAACAATTTTAGTTATTTTTTTTTTGCCACAACCATTGTTCTTAATGTTTTCTTCATATAGACCTTATACATTGACGTCATTCAGCCGACATCTTAGAAACCGATTATGAAGCAATGGAAATGGTCTTGATTGGCCAATTAATAACCTCTATTTTGACCTCCAAATGACGTCATGTGCATAAGGTCTATTGTTTTCCTGTAAAAAGATAAATCTATAAATGGTATATTTGGCTAGTATATTTGTCAGTGTATTAATATAATAAAGTGTTAATATTAAAGTATCCTTTCATCCAGGAAGTGTTCTTATGTATATTGACCCAATTCACCTGACGTCATCTTGGATGCGTCATTTTGGAAGTCAATGTCCCCGTGTGTTAAGCCCGGTTCATACTTCACGCGAAAGCGAAGGCGAAGTGAATTTTGGTGACGCAACAATTCAGTACGCGCTGTTTTTCAATAATTGTGACGCAAGAAAATTCGCTTCGTTTTCGCCATTTGCGTGAAGTATGAACCGGGCTTAACAGAGAGTAGTGTGCATTTTAAGGCTGGTTTATAGAAGGTCGCGCGATGGTCGTACGAGGGTAAAATTGACGCACGACGCAGTTTATAGGTGACGCTGACGCCTCAGCGACTATAGACTGCAATGAAACGGTTCAGCGTCCAGCGATCACAGCGTCCGGCGATTATCATCGCGCGACCAACTATAAACCAGCCTTTCGGCAACGCGGCGTTTACACGCTTACCATCATTATTTCTATGTGCAATTTGACTCCCAAAATGTCCAGCGTGGCAGACAGTAGTCGCGTGTGAATTGGTGCAAGGGGTCAATAGGACTTTGACTAGACGAAAACAAATATAAAAAATTTAACTTAAAAAAGCGATGCTCAAATAAATATTAATAAAAATACAGACTGTGTAAGTCTCGCCATGAAAAATGTAACCGGTAGTGCATATAACTTAATATAAACCTCTTTTGCTGTAGAATACAGGTAGTTTATGAAACAGTAATGTGATTAAAATCAATGACACAACATATAACTTTAACAAAAAGGGCTTAGTAACTGTGTTAACATTACCAACAGCCGACTGTTGGTGTCACAGCATGTATTCGCACGTAGTTTGCCATCAGCTGAAATGACGTAGTACCCACTACAGGTCACGTGATGGCATGTAAACATTGGTCGCGCAATCGGTCTATTAATTAAAACCTCTATGGTTCAGCAGTGATCCGTGGCTTGAGAGCTTCTCTGAATTTAAGCATGACGGGTGATCGCTTGTTGAGCTTAAATGGGCACATTGCCTTCGGGTTGGGCACTTTTGTATATATTCGTTTGTTATGAAATGATAATAGATGCTAATTTTTGCAGTTATAAATATGGTTGGACGAGATTATTTAGTTTTAAAAGTATAATATAGGCTAACATAAATATCCCTTGAAATTGTGCGGTTTTTGTTTAATTTTGTGACAGAACACGGTCCACCATTTTGTAGAACCAAATGTTTGACCCTACAAAATGGCGGACTGAATGTTTCTATGTATATTGTGGGTCCACTGGTTGTGTTTCCATAGGCAAATGTAAATACTGTTTTTTTTATCACACGAACAACTCTTAAAAAGGATAGGGAACAATTCCAAACAGCATTATTTTAAGAGATTTGAAGGCAGTGTTATCCTTGAATGCAGGTTGTTTATAAAGCTGGTGAACGGATGTATACGGACTGGTTTTCATATAGTATTATGATAATACTTCCTTCTGTACAGAATGTTGCTGACCTAACTAAACATTCAGTGCTTTTCATGGATTTTTTTTATAATTTTATTTCACTCAATTGAAAACGATCTACTAAATTAATATTAACTTTGTATTGTGGCATTGCTATTAGTAATTGCAACACACTGCAGGTGTTTACGCAATTTGATAAAATATAATATTATATGATGAAGAAAACGGGCAGTTGTTGAATGCTGATTGACCATTTTGGACCAATGTTAGCTGAATGGTGGTTATTTTGGTTGACCAGAACCGGACCCTCTCAAAGACAACAAGAAAAGAAAAGAAAAGAAATTGCTTGTAAATGTTCACAACTTTCTTAAGGATACCGGCAGTTAACAAGACACTCATATAACACTTTGACCTCTTCCAGTTCTGACTCTTTTTGATCCGGCCAGAGCTATACTCAAGTCACCCAGCATAGTCGGCCAGCTATGGTGAGACTACGGGTGAACAAAACGTTCCTTGTGATACAGAAATGTTCCTTTGTTTATTGTTGCCTCCAGATTGCCGATTTGTTTGTATTGTTCCATCCATCGGTGGGTCTTCTTTTAGATGTCAACGGTGGCCGTTGCTTCGTATTTTGCTGAAAGGGGAGGGGTGTAACGCCTTTTCAACGTTGCCGGGGCGCTTTTGATTTTGCCTTGACAGTTGTGGGCCACCGTACATTATAGTCGCCGTTAACCTAACAAATACAGAAAGAGACAAAATGACCTATTTTGTTAATTATCGATTCTTACACTACACAAAATGTAATGGATCCGAGAGTCGGTGATGGATTCTTCCGTTTTATAGGGGAATTTAATTCTGTGAAAGCTGATGGAGTTGTCATTCTGTTTGTAAAACATACATGACATGTGTGACGTTTTGCCTTTACAAACAGGATGGGATAGAGGCCTTCTTTCGTTTTCATACTTATATAAAGATTGGCTTCAACCAACACTACATCAAACATGGTATTCCTTAATGACGATTCGTACACAACATTTTGTCATTGGAGCGAACAGCGTGTGGTGCATAATAGTTTACAAATGAACATTACCATCACTTGGCACTTCATCGTTTGGAAGATGGACTCTATTGCGTTTGCCCTGTTACTATTTGTGACATCTGTAACACGGACAGCGACACTGACAATCGAGGTGGCGAGTGACGTTGTGACAGTTCGAGAAGGTGAACAACTCAGTTTATCATGCAGCTTAATGTTTGATGGTCAGGGTATAAGTGAAGTTCGATGGTACCGAGCCCCGGACCAAAAACCGTATGGTTCAATTGATGTTACACATTGTGGTATTTCCTTTGTTTGTCCTGAGGTAAACACCACAGACAGTCGTGGAGTTGTACAATACACAAGAGGTTTTCTTAATAATGCAACGTTGACGCTAGTTATAGATCATAGTTTACAACACGACAATACACGTTTTTCCTGTGGTGTATTAAAAACGAAAGGTAACTTCCAAAGTGCTGACAGTTTAATAAGCGTGACTGTTCAGCATCTCCCCGATCCAACTTATCCCATGTGTTTGATAAGATCAAACTCATCTACCCTGACTGACAGTCTCTCCTTGTCTTGTTTGGCTGAACAAACCCTGCCGGTGGTTTCTCTGGAATGGACAGTGGATGGAATGAATCCCGAGCAAATATCTCTTCCCCAAAAAACCGAAATCGTTGAGAATCAAGTTGAAAACAACCTGTTCATCAACGAAACAGTGTTTCCTTTTGCGAGCTCAGTCTTTACTTGTCATATGACAAGTCGGGCGTTTCCTCACATCCAGAGAAACTGCTCAGTTGGACCCATTCTCATCCTCGGTGAGCAAACTACTGAAGGTATTCTGCCGGACGCTTCAACCGCCACCAGGTTAGCCCAAGATGGAACGCCAACAACCACTGCCAGTAACATCACCACGCAAAATGATCTCACGTTAGCCCAAGATGGAACGCCAACACCCACTGCCAGTGACATCACCACGCAAAATGATCTCACGTTAGCCCAAGATGGGACGCCAACACCCACTGCCAGTGACATCACCACGCAAAATGATCTCACACTGAACACGACAGTCATCGCAGCAATTGCGTCTGCCAGTGTCGTCATCATCGTCATTCTCTTGATCGTCATCGCGTGCCTCGTCTCCTCAAGACGAAGACGAAGCAGGGCAGCACTGAAAGACCCGCAAGATCTCAGCATGTGTCTGTCCGTTGCAATGGCATCACCGGGCTACCACGCCAATCACAGCTACTCAGCCATCAGTTCCTACAACCAACGCCCGGGCGGTTTCGAACGTCAACCGGGGGACACAGCCCCAGCTCCCTCGTACCCGTTGTACGCGGAAGTTTCATCGGACACAAAAGTATCGTACGTTCAATCCACGGAGGGTTATTCGTACGCGGTGTTGTCCGAGCAAGACAAACGCCGCCAGAGTACACCAACCGAGGAAGACAACCCCACCATGGGCCATCAAAATCAGGATCCACCGGAGTATTATCAGCTTGAACCAGGCGCCCAACAATTGATCCAAGGTAACGCTCCCTATTCCTCGTTCTGAAAAAAACAATCACATCAAGATGGTGACGGCCTATTGTTCGAATTTTACCGTTTTCTCTTTCTCAAAGGATAATTTCCTGCACAACACACACTTAAAATTATATCAGGGTAACCATTTTTTTGCAGCAGTTGTCCTGTAGTTTTTAGGTACAGTTGGCCATTCTTTGAAAACAGTAGAGTTATAAACTACCAGCACAAAACTTTAACATAAAATGAAGTTTAAAAAGCAGCATACGGCGTGTCCAGCACTCTCCTGAAGACGATCAGAGAATACTGATCGAAACATCGAGTTGTTTCACCACGGGTTCTTTTCAGAACCAGCACAACCTATAGAGAGAGTTTGGTACGGTGTCTCTGCAAACCTACCTAGACTTTAAAAAAAGAAACCCTACAACACGTGTCCAAAGCAAAAATCGCACCTGTTGCACCAATTTAGGGGGAACAAATAAAATTAAAATGTTCATACATCGAAGTTATTTATCACGCCAGTAATTATGATTCACTAGTGAGACTTCGAGCATATCGTTTGAATCTAAAAAAAAAAATTATATTATCTACAATATTTTCAACAGGACGAGAGCCCAAGATGACTGAGGACCAGTGCGTATACGCTGAGGCGGGTCAAAGCCAAGGGGTGAGGTCATTGAGATCGCCCGAGCTGGACTATGATGAGGGCCAGCTAGTAGACAATATCCTGTATGTATCAACTGGCAATGAATAGAGACCGATACTAGACAGACATTTGTCTACACAGTTATCACATTAGGTTTTGTCATGGAGAGCATCAGCAACAAAAAATACAACTAAATCAGTAAAGGTTTTAACGTAGTTCATCAGATAGAATCCAAAAATACGGTCTGGAATCCTGCCGTCTTTAATAAAATAGACGGTGTACGTCTCGTATGCGAACCATTCTGGTAGCCGGGGTTCCCCCGCACATTGTTCGACGCAATAGACTTGCAAAGTCTATTCATGAATATTATCCCGTTTGGGTAAATGTGTATATACTAATGTTTTGGGGGCTATAAAATAATGGATTTAATTACATGTAAACAATAATGTTAATGTTGTATCGTGTTATCCAACCAAAGCAGAGTTTATCAACCTGATACATTTATTCTTTTCTTTAATGAAGTGGCTTGTAAAATGTCAATCTCCGAAAGCTCGTATTTGTTTAGTGATTTCTAATGTTAAGGGTGCTGTCCCTTGGCGATAATTAACATCAGTCGGCGGGAAACGCTTAACTGTTTAAACATGTTACTTTGTAGCGTGTTTGTTGTCATATTCCACACTCCACAACATGACTCAACCTTTCTACACTTGTTGTTCTTGTCCAATACGGAAACTGCACGACTTCTTGTCCATACTGACGTAGTTGCCCCGCATTGATGTAACTGCATGCACAGTGGAAATGCTATACCGCAGTTCTACAAAATGAAACATGACTAGACGATAGAAACTGGTTTTCTTTTCATGTTTAGAGGATTGATGCTATGTTTCCTGAGCGAGGTTTAATTTCACTTCCTGTGAAAGTCACTGTGGTCAATCAGTTCAAGGAAATCAGCAAGAAAAAAACCCAAACAAACAAAACAAACAAAACAAACAAACAAACCAAAAATCTATTGTCACATAATTTTCTTGGGACAGTAAGATTCAAAAATAAAACCTATTTATAAGGAGAGTGAAATCATACATGATGCCGCGCTAAATAGTCATGGGGGAGACGGTATTACCGCGATAATATAGTTATAAAGGATATAACATTCGTAAGCTTCATCATATTAACAAACGTTAGGCAAGCAGAAAAAAAGTTTAACCGCTTGTCCAACCTTAGACTTGATTTCAAGTCTGAGATCGCGGTTTGTCCATACACTCCCCGCAACATCATCTGACTAGATTGCCCGTATACTACACACATACACATGCTATCACCACACTTGACTCACGTTAAAATTCTCGTGCTCAGGCCAAAAGAGGGCGCCATTTCAGGCGACAATGATTCTGTGTCGGACATAATAGCGAGCCACGATCCGACAGACTTGGAAACAAGTCTAGGCCAACCTATATTGTTGTCTTATAGCTTTAGGTGAGATATACATGTACATGTGAGAAATGCACCTTGTGTTACTGAAGAGTTTATAGACAGTTTAAAGGCAAAGTATACCTTTGGTTTTTGGAACCGTACATTTGCCTTAGTGCTATATAACTGTAGATATATACCATAAAACTAACCTGTGTAAATGTCATTTCGAAAGGTGGCAGCGTTTTTGAAATATCACAAAAAATCTGGAGCAGTTGTGTTCACGCGGAAGAAGTATCCGTCATTGGAATACACATTCTGAGAAGCGTTACGGCCATAACGCTTCTCAGATTCAAATTTTGGGGGATAAAAAGTGATATATTTTTCCATAGCTGCAGTACTTCGAAGTGAAACGTTTCTCAAAATACATTATACTATCCAAAGCTTCTGTACTTCTTACCAAGTAAGTTATTATTGCCATAAATGTTTATAGACAGTTTAAAGGCAAAGTATACCTTTGGTTTTTGGAACCGTACATTCGCCTTAATGCTATATAATTGTAGATAATATACCATAAAACTAACCTGTGTAAATTTCATTTCAAAAGGTGGCAGCGTTTTTGAAATATCACAAAAATTCTGGAGTTGTTGTGTTCACGCGGCACGTTTCTCAAAATACATTATACTATCAAAAGCTTCTGTACTTCTTACCAAGTAAGTTATTATTGCCATAAATGTTCAGAGTCATTACCAAACATATACAGCCCTTTAAAGTGTTGGTATTGTAAAGTGTTTGTGTACAGTGTAGTTTGCTGCCCCAGATTGCCTAAGATTGCCCAATTTCCCGTAAATATTCCACCACTGTTCTCTTGTATGAAAACAACGGCCGCTGTTGAAAAATATTTGATGGGAAAGGTGTACTATCTTCCACAGCAAAGTTTGAACTTAACTGTGTAATTTCTGTCACATTGTAGTTGCCTTTAAACACAGCAACTCTCGACTTTGTTTTGCTTTCTTACTAGTTCAATATTGATTCTTACCCTACAAAAGGGAAATGGATTGGAGATTTGATGACTTATCTGCTGACTCAAGAGTAGTAAAGACTTTTTTGATTGAGAAATATAATCTGTTAACGAGTTGTCAATTTGTAATTTATTTTATGGAATGTTCTACACAAAATAAATTTTCATAACTTTTTCAATATGCGTTCGTATAACAAAATGGCAATCTAAATGGTCGTACACGTTTGCAGCATATGCAGTCGGTTCATAGTATGGGTAGATTATTCAGTGATGGCGCACTTATTAGGGTACAATATCGCTGCAAAATGAGGCAATTCACTTCGGGTTCACTCCAGGCGGAAACCCCTTTTCTACGAACTGTTATTGATGTGTCATTCCTATTTTCATTGTTACGCCCTTCAAATCCTGTCAGTATAGTGTGACATGACTCCGGCATAAACCACGCCCACTTTACACAGTCTGGCTCCAAATAATGACAAGAAAACCCATAGGAAATGCAATGAGTTATTGTTTCTTTTTGCAATATTACGCATGAAGCCGTTAGGTTCTAGACTTGCCTTTTATCACCCCCCCCCCATTTATTTATTTATTTATTTTTTTTTGCAAAGACTCGACATGTCGTTGAAAATTTTTGTCTTAAGGATGCTATGTCCAATTTTTTTGCCGATTTGACCCGAAAATGTATATTTATATTATAAATAGGTATTTTTTATTACGAGAAAGTTATCTCACGTCCATCAGCCACGTACAAACAATTTTGGATGTTAAAGGTGTTTTGTGCATTGTCTGTGGCATAATTATGCGAAAGTGTTTGTATGTTTTCGTTTCGAAACAGATTTTTCAATCATTTTTTTTCAATCTGTCATTATGTAAAAATTCGTCCAGAGAGAAAAAAATCTTTTGGCCAAAATCGGGCGGTGCAACTTTACCAATCTTCTTTGAGCGGTGTATGAAACCATAGAAATTAGGTTGAATTACACACAAAAATGTACAATAGGCCTATTACCAGCTTTGCAGAAGGACGTGAATAATTCATGTATGACGTACTGCCTTAAAAGGATAGCATTTTATGGGCCTACTTTCGGTTCCATAGAAATTTTGTTTATGCAACAATTTGCTTCAATCGGTTCAAGTTGGACTGGAAATCGTATGATGTCAAATGAACACGAACACAGTACATAAACTATGTGGTTTACTCGCAGTGGTTCGTACACGATAGTTTGTCATTGGATGGAGCGAGCAACGTGGTGTATAGCTTGTACATTAACACTACCATCATTTGGCACTTCATTGTCTGGAAGATGGACTCCATTATGATTGTCCTATTACTTTTTGTGACATCTGTAACGCAGACAGCGACACTGTCAATCAGGGTGGCGAGTGACGTTGTGACAGTTCGAGAAGGTGAACAACTCAGTTTATCATGCAGCTTAAAGTTAGATGGTCCGGGTATAACGGAAGTTCGATGGTACCGAGACGCGAACCAGACACCGTATGGTTTCATTGATGTTACAAACTGTGGTGTTTTCCCTCTATGTCCTGAGGTGGACACTACAGACAATCGTGGAGTTGTAAACTACACAAGAGGTTTTCTTAATGAGGCAACATTGACTCTAGTTATCGATCATAGTTTACCACACGACAATACAAATTTTTCCTGTGGTGTAGTAAAAACGAATGGTAACTTCCAAAATGCTGACAGTTTAATAAGCGTGACTGTTCAGCATCTCCCCGATCCAACTTATCCCATGTGTTTGATACGATCAAACCCATCTACCCTGACTGACAGTCTATCCTTGTCTTGTTTGGCTGAACAAACCCTGCCGGTGGTTTCATTGGAATGGACAGTGGAAGGAATCAGTTATGATCGAATATCATTTCGCAATAAAACCGAAATCGTTGAGAACCAAGTTGAAAACAATCTCTTCATCAACGAAACAGTGGTCCCTGGCAGCTTAGTCTTTACTTGTCATATGACAAGTTCGGCGTTTCCTCATACCCAGAGAAACTGCTCAGTTGGACTCAATCTCACCCTTGGTGACCAAACTACTGAAGGTATTCTGCCAGACGCAACAACCACCACCAGGTTAGCCCAAGATGGAACACCAACACCAACTGTCATTGACATCACCACGCAAAATGATCTCACACTGAACACGACAGTCATCGCAGCAATTGCGTCTGCCAGTGTCGTCATCATCGTCATTCTCTTGATCGTCATCGCGTGCCTCGTCTCCTCAAGACGAAGACGAAGCAGGGCAGCATCGAAAGACCCGCAAGATCTCAGCATGCGTTTATCAGTTTCAATGACATCACCAGGCTCAAACTCCAACCTCTTCCACGAGGCGCATGTCTACGCTAATCAAAGCAATCCAGCCATCAGTTTCCTAAAACCAACGAACCAACAACCGGGCAGCTTCGAACTTCAACCGCGGGACACAACCGCGGCACCCCCGTCCCCGCTGTACGCGGAAGCTTCATCGGGTAAGAAGGTACCGCACATTCAAGCTGGAGATAGTTCATACGCGGTGGTGTCCAAGCAAGGCAAACGCCGCCAGAGTACACCACACGAAGAAAATAAACCCAACCTAGGGCATCAAAGTCAGGATCCAGCTTGAACCAGGCGCCCAACAATTGACCCAAGGTAACCCTCCGTATTCCTCGTTGTCAAAAAAAAAAATCACATCAAAATAGTTCTAACGCAAAAAGTGGTAATGACCTCATGTTTCAACCCTATAGCAAAGTCTTTCTCACTGGCTAAATTATGACAATACACACATTCTTTTTAACACTGAGTTGTGGGGACTCCCTATTGTTGTTCTATTATTCCCATTTCTATTGAATTACCTTGTGGGGACAGGGTTTGACAAAGAAAAACGTTGCGTGGGCCTTTGTTCCATTGTATAAATGTCCCCACATCAGTTTGTGTGCCAACACACACAAACACAATGTTTGTGGACTCCGTAAATCGAGGATTTCTGTTTTGTTCTCCCATTGTTTGGACTTAGTATTTTGTTAGCAACGTCCCCATTGGTTTTGTACAGGAAAGCGAAGCGAGGGCGCCCTCACTCTTTCAAAACACCCGGGTCCCTTCTGTTAAAGTGCTTGCTTTCAGCGGGTAGACACAATAGTAAAAAGATAGGCCTAATCATGGTTCTATTTGTTTTTACAAAAAATCGAATGCTGTGGTGAAGTTGTGGGTACAGTTTGCCACTATTGTCTTTCGAAGTCTTCTTAAAAGTGGTTATCTACCAGGAAAAACAAATAAAAGCAAAATACGTAACGTGCTTCACAACAATACAACAAAATTGAAATGAAAAATGCACCTTTTATTTTCCATTAAGAAAAAGGTCATTTGAGACTTTAGGTATATCGTTTAAGCCCTACCATGGAATTTTCTCTGTAATTTTTGGAACAGGACAAATGCCCGAGTCGACCGAGGACCAGGGTGCGTACGACGTGCCGCGTCCAGGCCATGGGGTGAGGTCACAGGGGTCAGCCAAGCTGGACGAAGATGATTGGAAGCTAGTAGACAATATCCTGTACACATCAAATTGCAATGAATACATGTAAAGATATACACTTGTTACAGACATTCAATTTCTATAATTGTATACATTCATCAAAACCTTTTGTAAGGAGATCATCAGCAAAACGAAATGATAATAAGTCACTTTAAATGCACTGTACCAGACATAGTCTGAACTATTACGGTCTGGAATCTTGTCGTCTTTCACAAAGGAGACAGTGAAAGTCTTGCGCGTAATAGAACGGTTTGAAATGCATGAGACGTTGCTAAGTTGGTGATTGCCCTATGTTCCAACACCCCTATGTTCCGGCGCCCCTATGTTCCGACACCCCTATGCTCCGACAACCCTATGTTCCGACAACCCTATGTTCCAACACCCCTATGTTCCGACACCCCTATGTTCCGACACCCCTATGTTCTGACACCCCTATGTTCCGACACCCCTATGTTCCGACACCCCTATGTTCCGACACCCCTATGTTCAGACACCCCTATGTTCCGACACCCCTATGTTCTGACACCCCTATGTTCCGACACCCCTATGTTCCGACACCCCTATGTTCCGACACCCCTATGTTCCAACACCCCTATGTTCCGACACCCCTATGTTCCGACACCCCTATGTTCCGACACCCCTATGTTCCGACACCCCTATGTTCCGACACCCCTATGTTCCGACACCCCTGTGTTCCGACACCCCTATGTTCCGACAACCCTATGTTCCGACACCCCTGTGTTCCGACACCCCTATGTTCCGACACCCCTATGTTCCGACACCCCTATGTTCCGACACCCCTATGTTCCGACACCCCTATGTTCCGACACCCCTATGTTCCGACACCCCTATGTTCCGAAACCCTATGTTCCGAAAACCTATGTTCCGACACCCCTATGTTCTGACACCCCTATGTTCCGACACACTTAATGTTCCGATAACCCCTTGTGATCTACATGCTAGGGTTAGGGTGAGGGTTAGGTTTTGATCAGAATTAAGAATATACATTTGTAGTGATGACGGAACATTTAGGGATATCGGAACACTTAGGGTTGTCGGATCAAAGGTGTGTAACAAAAACGTCTATTGCTGAATGTTATCCTGTTTTAGTCATAAGGGTATAACAATAATGGATTAAATTACAGGAAACGCCGAAAAAGAAATTGTTTATTACTTTAACGGCTCCTTGTATTTTTACTCTCTTTTAGCCACCGACCTGTGATAGATTTAACTGAATTTGTCCTGAACGAAACGTTTGAAGCTTTAAAAGCGGAATGACAATTGTGTACTCTTACTCATGTATATGAACATTTTGAACTTGATATACCCGGTAAACTTAAAGGCGTTCTCGTGTTGAGTGAGTTTTCACTTACCTATTCTGACCTTGGACCAATCCAGAGCTTAAATTATCGAGACCAAAGGGTGAAAAAGGGAACTCAGAGCATATCATGTTTTCAACGTTCGTTTTTAACACATTGAGGGTTCGAATCCCATCCTGGTCGGGCGAGACACCAAATGCTTGGCTCTTCGTATGTTAAGCAGCCGTCCTTTGTGCCCGGTGTGCATCGTGCAAGAACCCGGAGTGCTTAGCTTTGAAAACTATAAGGGTTTAACCACTAGTTTCTTGTTCACTGCAAGTACCCTTTAGGTTTCTTCTGGTTTCAGAGCTACAGTGGTTAACTTACTGAAGCTTTCGGGGGTTTGGTTTAATTAAATTGGATTAAACATTCACAGTGAGTCCATGTCGGCGTTACACGTGCACCATATAATGAACAATCCAACTTACATCGACTACTCGTCTGTAAAAAGACTCTTTTCAAGATGTCCTTAAAAAGTAGTTCACACAGAATCAGGCTGTGCATAGACGACGTGTTACGGGCAAAAAAACCAATACCCCCACCATTTTTATAAAGTTTTATAATTTGATATTATATTAAATCTATGTATATCTCATCACGGTTTAGTTAGCTCCTTTCCAAATATTTATCCGCCGACCACATTTATTACCGATCTCTTTCCGTGTAACGTTACCTAACGACCTTTGGCGACACAGTCTTTTCAGTTTTTCTTCATGATTGATTATTTAACCAATGCAGACACAATGCAGAAGTTGTTAACCTTGTACAAAAATATTATTCTCTCTAATCAACCGTCTTGTAAAAATGTCCACAGTAAATTTCGTAATTTAGAGTGCTTTTTAAGTTAAAGTGCTGCCCATTAGCGGTCATTACATCATTTACAGCAGGAAACGCTGCAAAAAACAACAACTTTGTAACTAAACAATAATTCACATTCGACAAAAGGTCTTAACCTTGTCACTTGTCGTTTGTTCCTCTACATATTCAAAATTAACCGCGCGCAATTCAAAAAGTAGAGAAGCCAAGTCCTTGTCCTAAATTTACATACGGGGTCACATAATTGTGAATATTTAGCAGTGATACTAAATTTAAGTTTTCGGAAAAGATGTATGTTTACTAATTAAATTACGCAGCCACAGTACTATTCTATTCAGATTGTTATTTTTTGACCAAGAATGAACGATTCGGTACTACATTATTTTATAATGGTGGTTTTTGTTTTGTCAAATAAATCACACCGTATACTTTTAAGACAGGGTACGGCTTAAGAATATTTATATTTGGCGACTTTTTATTTGAAGATTTACTCGGTATCAAATTAGTCAACTTCTACCAGTCGTTCGGAGGAAGAAATCGATTTTAAAAAGAATGAAAAAATGCCTAAATTTTATCTTGTTGCGTTAATACCTTCGAAACAACAACATGCAGTGTAATAAATATTTCAGATTTGTTTCCTTCTTTCATGTGGCGAAATCACACATATATAAAATTTCATATAAAATTTCACGCAGATTATTTTAAACAAGTGTTTTCATGTAAAGTTTTCTGGTTTTGGTCAATGAGCTATCATTCATTAAATTATGTTCCTTCATGAATCCATGTTGTGAACCTTTAAAATAATTAAGGACCAACAAAACAAAATACCGTGCAATTCTCGCGAGTATTCGAACATTAAATTATGTTTTAATATCCCTTCATGAATCCACGTTGTGAACCTTTAAAATAATTAAGGACCAACAAAACAAAATACCGTGCAATTCTCGCGAGTATTCGAACATTAAATTATGTTTTAATATCCCTTCATGAATCCACGTTGTGAACCTTTAAAATAATTAAGGACCAACAAAACAAAATACCGTGAAATTCTCGCGAGTATTCGAACAGTTTTAATAGACCTAAGTTCCAACCAGAGCTGGCTGTGTATTGATTTATCTTTTGTTTACAAACATTGACCACAAAATGAATAAACTGACTTGGCAAAGAAAGTTCCCTTTTTCAGTGAAACATTGAAACTGTTTCAATGTCGTGTAAGTTTACTTTTTGTTTCGATAGAAAATTGTATTTATCGTTAATTTTGATTTCTTGTTTTATTCCAAATGGAGCATATCCCATCACCCCGGGGAAGGGTTACAACATCGCATTAAATAATACAAGTTCACCTCAAGACGGAAGAGTTAGCAAAGAGCATTAATTTCAAACTAAGTATTTGTAGAATTAATTTCCTTCAACTTGGCTTAACAATACACAATACCTTTTTTGCTGAGAGGTCATTCAAAGACAAATTCGTCTCTTTTCGATAAAATACTAAACTCTGGACTGCTTTTACAAACAGTATCAAACATGGTTTTTCTCAAAGAATTATAGATCGGACAAGATCATACAAAATATGGTATTAAATTGACAGCATGTTTGTTGAAAAAAAAGGAGAAAAAGAAAGGTCTAATGAAAGAGTTGACAACTTGCAATTAGAAGCCGGTTTCTGTCCACAAAATGTATGTGTACACAGGGTGCCAGACTAGACTGCACATTGGGTTGTGCTACATTTAGACCAAAAATGGCGTCCAGCAACCACATGACCAAAGAAAACTGGTCCCTCAATATCGCAACCCTCTCAATACACAGTTCTGGTTACCACTATCCGGAACAGTTGACGTCATCACTTCCAGGCTCGTGATTGACGGATCAAGACAGGGGACCTGTCTAGATTCCCATGCAATGGGCTTTACCATCTGAAGGACATCAAAATCGTACTCTTGAAAGTTCATGTACGCGCGTGATTTGCCCTCTATTCCGGTCTCTTCCTGGAGTCAAGCTTTCTAGCCGACCAACCCCCATTTCAGCCCCAACCCATCCCCACCTTGACCTGCCTTCTCTGACTCGAAAGTCTCAGCCAGAACACTACATACATTGTATGCCTTAACAAGTTTCCTATACATTCTGCTAATTAAATCATGAACAATTATGTAAACTAAGTTCCAATTGGAAGTTAGATTTTATATCATAAAAAACCCATTGCATGGTTAAAGAAAAAAGTCTGCAAAATACTCGACAAGGAAGTTGCTTGTTTATTTACAAATTTGCTCCGGTTGGTTCAATGACTACGTCATCACTATAAACTCCAAACAATATTTGCTTTCCATTCTTTTATTAATTCTACTTCTTGAAAGGTTTGCACTGATGTGGTTCAGTGGATAGGAAAAAAGAAGTCAATATTGGAGTGGGGACTCACGGAAACAGTACAATGGATGCATGCAGGGAATGTAGGCCCATACTGCATTATGTACGGAACATTTCATTGAGTTGCAATTGTGGATCTCATGCCGCAATGCTGTGATATTAGTGTGGCATATATCGACCGTTATGTCATAACTTGAGGACTGTTTTACTGGAAAGATGAACTACACCGTGTTCATCGTCGCACTTTTAGCGACATCTTTTACAACCACCACAACACTGACAATCGAGGTGGTGAGTGACGTTGTGACAGTTCGAGAAGGTGAACAACTCAGTTTATCATGCAGCTTAATGTTTGATGGTCAAAGTATAAGGGAAGTGCGATGGTACCGAGACGCGAACCAGACACTGTATGGTTCAATTGATGTTACGGGCTGTGGTGTTTTCCCTCTATGTCCTGAGGTGAACACCACAGACAATCGTGGAGTTGTACAATACACAAGAGGTTTTAGTAATGATGCAACGTTGACGCTAGTTATAGATCATAGTTTACCACACGACAATACACGTTTTTCCTGTGGTGTATTAAAAACGAATGGTATCTTCCAATATGCTGACAGTTTAATAAGCGTGACTGTTCAGCATCTCCCCGATCCAACTTATCCCTTATGTTTGATAAGATCAAACTCATCTACCCTGACTGACAGTCTCTCCTTGTCTTGTTTGGCTGAACAAACCCTGCCGGTGGTTTCTCTGGAATGGAATGTGGATGGAATGAATTCCGAGCAAATATCTCTTCCCCAAAAAACCGAAATCGTTGAGAATCAAGTTGAAAACAACCTGTTCATCAACGAAACAGTGTTTCCTTTTGCGAGCTCAGTCTTTACTTGTCATATGACAAGTCGGGCGTTTCCTCACATCCAGAGAAACTGCTCAGTTGGACCCATTCTCATCCTCGGTGAGCAAACTACTGAAGGTATTCTGCCGGACGCAACAACCACCACCTCATTTCCCCAAGATGGAACGCCAACAACCACTGCCAGTAAAATCACCACGCGGTACGATCCCCCACTGAACACTGTAGTCATCACAGCAACTACATCTGCTTGCTTAGTCGTTATCATCATCATACTACTGATCATCATAGCATATCTAGTCTCGTCAAGAAAGAAGAGATCCAACGACACAGGACCAAGTGTCTCACGTGAAACCCAGACTGATTTAAACAACCAAGGCAGCGGTCTGATGTATCAGAACACAAGTCGACCCCACATGTACGAGACTACGCTGAGTAACATCTCCCACCACCAAGACGGAGACAAGTCGACCAGCGAGCAGCCGTCGACAAGTGACGCTTTGCCAACAGACTACGAGCAAGTAGGGGCAGAAGGTGGACGCGCACAACACACTACCTCCCAGAAGCATCCAGGGAGACGGGTTCAGAATAAGTCTGCCGTAACAAGTGGTGATGCAGAGTTGGGATACCAGGCATTAGAAATGACCAACCAATCACCAGCTGAGTATACCATGCTGGACCTAGCAACACGCGATGGTTAGTGACGAGGTGTGAACAGTTATAAAATGATGACATTGTAGGCTACCCCGCCATTGTAGATTCTCGCATGTACATATCGCAAGTAATAGACGTTAGTTTACTTCCATCAGAGTATAGCCAAAGATACTACAAAACCAAGATAGGACACTCTATTCAGAAACATAAAACGCAAAATTGGGACGCCCGCTGTCGTTTGGTAGGTAAAACCAAAGACCGTTTGCGCAATAAGTAGGAGCTACTAAATGAAAAAAAAACACGCCAAACGATCCCACCAACTAAAAAAGGTGAATGCAGATTGAAAATTTGGTGTTCAGCAATAAATTGTGTAAATAAAGAGGTTGCATGACCCGGGAAAAGCTCGTTACGCAGCCATGTTGGGTAATGCCATGTACAAACTCAGTGGCTGGCCAGTCGTCTGCTGATTTCCAGCTCCTGTTTGTGCACGCAGCATTAGAAAAAGGTCTCGGGTGACGTCACGTGAAACGGGGAAGGGCGCCATCACGCGGTTGGTATGTATAAAGGCGTTACATCTGCTACCGTGCAAAACGGCACAAGTGTCCTATATCTTGTGTTTCTAGTATCTTTGGTATAGCCAACAACAATTATTTTGTTCACGACCATGCAACTGAAGACTGGGAACTTCCACAACGTCCATACACGTTGCTGGATAGCTGAGCGTATAGGCACAGGAGAATGGTCCACTGTGTTTCAGAGAGAGGGTAGATCTCACAAATAACCTTCAGACACTGACGCGGCCGAAGGGCAAAATACATTAAAGTACTTGGTAGTTATCCGAAAACTAAACTGAAAGACTCAGCCGAAATCTCACTCGATAAAACATTGGTTATTAAATGCTAGCTCCTTTTATTTCCAAATGCTGTTGCGTTTCTACTTTAGAGAATTGCGCGGGTGATTCTGGTCATATCAGAGACGACAGATAGTCCGTTCAAACACCGATATGAAAATAGTTACAGAATGTTTGTTCGAAAGTTAAAAACTTTAGCAGTAATGTTATTTAGATATTAATGTTTTTCCCGATAATGTGTACTGGTGTTATGTGGAAGTAAACTATTTCCAATTACATTACGCAGCTACAGTAAAGTCCTATAATCAGATTTGAAGCAAGAAAATAAAAATATTCACGCCATACTTTTAAGACAATGTATGGTCTGAGTGACAATAAAATCTTACGACTTTTTATTTTGAGGTTTTACACGGTATTAATTTGGTCAAGTTCTACCATCCTATCGTCTTGAGGAATATCATCGTCTGTCATTTCTATACTATACTGTAAGCCATTAATTTCACTTATTATTTACTTGTCATGCTTGTGGTCAAGAACACAACTGACCACATAAACAATTTCCCAATGAACAGGTGGCATGGTCAAGTCAAGAAACTGACCCCATATACAATTTCCCAGTAATTTCCAAGTAGACCAATATCCCAAATATTTTAAAAACCACTCTTTCCGGATCTCCCCAAATGTCATTAGTAAATATTCATTGCCACCCTAGACAATGACCCCCATTGATTTAATATGATTCATCAATACTTTATACATGATGTAGGTTTCATAATATATATTTCTAACAATCCTGTAGTTTTAGTCAGTCTCCATTTCTGCTCTCCTCCGAGTAACACCATTGAGTCACCTTCTTTGTAAAGCCAGAAATAAACTTTAAGCCCGAAGAAACCCCACTGTGTCTTTCCTACAAGTCTTATCTCTACACTCTGGTCTCGTCCATTGTTACCCAACACTGTACACATATTACTGTGTTACACTACTGTAATGCCAAAAACCTAAATTTAAAAAGAAAAAAAAACGTATAAACTTAGCCTACATTGATGTTCTCTTATTACGTTTGTACCGTCAAAGCAAAAAAATGAAGTATAGGCCCACTTGTATCAATACTTTTTTTTCCTTCTATACAGCAAAATCACAAAGTTTCATACATAATTTCACGCAGTTTATTTGTCAGAAATGTTGTAATACTAT
This sequence comes from Marthasterias glacialis, assembly GCA_911728455.2. Classification (NCBI taxonomy): domain Eukaryota; kingdom Metazoa; phylum Echinodermata; class Asteroidea; order Forcipulatida; family Asteriidae; genus Marthasterias; species Marthasterias glacialis. The sequence continues at coordinate 19,461,678 of OU452224.1, forward strand.
AGGCCCAGCCATATAAACTTATTTGGTAGTGAGTGAATAAAGTATTCATTAAATTAAGTTTCGATGAATCCTTGATCACGGAACTTTAAAAATACAACTGACCAACAAATCAAAACACTGCGCAAATCTCGCGAGTATTCAATTTCGAACAGTTTTGGGTTTCCACTAGACTGAACTGCTGGCGTCATCACTTCCGGGTTCGTGAATGACGGATCAAGACAGGGTACCAGACTAGGTTCCCATGTACATTACTTTAACTAGCACACTTCAACGCTCAAATAAGGGAGACTATAGTGCACTGTCCATTCCGGTCCCTCTCTCTGGAGAGTTGTTTTCTAGTCTACCCCACCCCAACAAATATTCCTCATTTCTGCCCCGCCCCCACCATCTTGGACTACAAGGTCTCGGCCAAGGTCTCTTAACCCTACCAGGACCGGGCTTTTTTGAGACGTTGAAGACCGAGGGGGCACACAGTGCCCTATCCCCGTATTTTCCACAGTTTACGACCGATTTTCGTGAAACTTGCCACAAATGGTCGTTTCACAAGTTCTACATGATGACGTCAAAAATAGAACTCGTTTGCGACTAGTTTTAGCCCATTAATGGTAAAAATTCATGTTTCCCCCATAATTTCTGTATTGTCAAAATGTTTTGAAGCTTGTCAAACTTGTTCATTTTAACATGATCAATACAACTACAACCTAATTAAATATCTGGAGCCACCGATGAGGGCGCAATAATCCATTAATTTATCCCATTTTGGTAAAAATGTTTTTACGTTTTTTCTTTCTTTTTGGCATGTTCAAAATATTCTGTTGTTATAAACCTTGATATATTTTGATGCCCTAAATACAGGCTGAAAAAAAATATTTAAGATTTCAAAGCATTTCAAACTTTCACGTGACTCATCACTATCAATTTTATGGTTGAAAAAAGTAAATAAAAACAAGTGGAAAGTTTGTTCAAAAAGTCAACAACAAAATATTTAAAAACATTAAAATCGTGTGACTCAAGGTAAAACAAATGGCTGTCATGGCAACAGCTACCCCCCCCCCTTATCAATTATTTTTGCCAACATGACCCTAGACATATTTTGGGATAAGTTACGGGCAAGAATATGGTGGGGCACATTGTCCCCCCCCCCCGGCCCTAGGGTTAACAAGCTTCCTACACATCCTGCCAATTAACTAATCATGTCAGCAAAGTTTCAATTTGGAGTTCGATTTACATAAGAAAAGATTATCATTCAAGGTGAAAAAAAAATAATTCTGCAAAATAACCGACAAGGAAGAGGCTTGCTTGTGCAAATGTTGCGCTATGACTTCCAAATAACAGTTGCTTTCCAGGCTCAAATGTTCATTCTTGATATGTTTACACTAGTGGTTCAGTGCATATGAAAAAGCAGAGGTCGGTGAGGGCTTGGGAATCTGTTGTTCCCACGGACTGCACTGCTGGCATTTCCTGCATAATTGTTATTATATTGTATGGAACATTCGACGCTTTGCAACTTTACTTGTTCTCGATGCAAGTGCTGTGATTATATCATACTGCCCCGTGCATCTACAAGTTGTCATAACCGGGATTGCTTCGTTGGCTGGTGCTCACGGTCTTCATCATCTCACTTTTAGCGACATCTTTTACCACGACTGACGACACTGACAGTCGAGGTGACGAGCGACGTTGTGACAGTTTGAGAAGGTGAAAAACTCAATTCATAATGCAGCTTAATATTTGATAGTCAATGTATAACGGAACTCGATGGTACCGAGACACTAGGCACCGTATGGTTCAATTGGTATTTACACACATACAGTGTAACCATTGAAGTTTTTTCCAGAAGTCCTGCGGTAAACAATAATTATCATAATACAGACACACCGTGGAGTATACATTAATCATAGTTTGGCACGGGAAAACACATTTTTTTGTCCCAGTGTTACAACTTCAACTATCAATAGCCTCGGCCAAGACAAGCCTTTACGACCTCCCTATATTGCATATTGCTCTTGGTGATTGATCATATTTTGGCACGAGAAAACACAACTTTTGTGTTTTATAAACTTCAACTATCAATAGCCTCAGAAGTTCACATCATCAAACTACCGTTAGCAACAACAACCACTCCATTTGCCCAAGATGGAACGCACTAAAACAGATAATTTTACGCGATATCATCTCCCACTGACTAACGATACAGCCATGGCAGCAATTAATTTTGTTTCCTTGGTCATCATCTTCAGCAGCAGCATAATCTTCATCGCATACCTCGTCTCCTCAAGGAGGAGGAGGAGATCAAAAGCCTCCGAACCAAGGGTTGATTCATGCTCATCGGATGATACTGTCTCGTCAGTAACTCGGGCAAATAGCCATGGCAAAGTTCCAGTGTACCAAAACACAAAACGGCCACACACGTGCGAGAATTCACCGAGTAGCATCCCACGACACCAAGACGGAGACAGGTCGACCGACGAGCAGCCGTCGACAAGTGACGCTATGCCATCATACTATGAGCCGGTTTTGGCTCAAGGTGGACGCTCACAGCATGCTGCGAAGCAGACCTACACGGGGAGAACGCTCCGGGATAAACCTGCTGTAACTAACGTGGAGGCAGAATCAGGCTCCGAGGCTTTAGAAATGACAACCCGACTCATAGACACAGAATCAAGGGTTGGTTTGCGTTCATCGAGGGATGTTGCCCCATTCGGAACTCGGACCGATAACAACCAGGACAACGGTCCAGTGTGTACACACAACACTAGGTCACACAAATACGAGCACACACTGGGGAACATTGGTCAGCAAAACAGATCGACAAGCGAGCAGCCGCCAACTTTTTACGAGCCAGTGGACGCTATGCCATCGTTTTATGAGCCAGTAAGGGCACAAGGTGGAAGCACACAGCAGGGGTCTTCAGAGAGAAGGTTCCAGGACGAACCTGCCGTTACTAACGGTGATGCCGAATCTTGGCACGAGGCTTCAGAAATGACAAACCTCTCCAACGACACAGAACCAAGGCTTGGTTTACGCTCATCGGGGGATGTTGCCCCATGCGGAACTCGTACTAATCAAAACCATGGTAATGTAAGTCCAGTGTATTCAGAACACTAGGCCACATAAATACGAACATACACTGGGAAACATTCAGCAAGACAGGTCGACAAGCGAGCAGCAGTCGACAGTTGACGCTATGCCATCGTTTTATGAGCCAGTTAGAGCACAAGGTGGAAGCACACAGCAGGGGTCTTCAGAGAGAAGGTTCCAGGATGAAACTGCCGTTACTAACGGCGATGACGAATCAGGGCACGAGGCTTCAGAAATGACAAACCAGAACACTAGGCCACATGAATACGAATATACACTGGGAAACATTCAGCAAGACAGGTCGACAAGCGAGACGCTGTCGACAGTTGACGCTATGCCAACTTTCTACGAGCCAGTGGGGGCTATGCCATCTTATTATGAGCCAGTAAGGACACAAGGTGTGCTATATGAAAGCACACAGCATGCTGCAAAGCAGAAGCATCCAGGGAGAAGGTTCAAGGATGAGTCTGCCGTAACTACCGGTGATGCAGCGTCAGGATACCAGGCTTTAGAAAGGACCAACCGACAACCAGCCGAGTATACCATGCTGGACCTAGCAAAACGCGATGGTTAGTGAAGTGTGTGCGAGATTGTATAGTACAATTTCATTATTGTACGACTTGTATATCGCTTGTACACATCGCAGGTAACCTACATTTTGTCGGCTCAGAACAGTAAGACCTTAAATGACCTAGAAAGACCTAATCAAACTATAGACTACAACAGCATGCCACTACCACAACTCGAGAGAGACAGAGAACGATAGTCCCCACACGCTGCTGCTGAATAGGCAAGGGAGAATGACCCACGGCACCAGATAGAGGGCAGGTCACCCAAGGAACCTTCAGAGAATGATGCCCCTGAACTACACCTTTAAAACATTTCATGAGTATCAGAAAACTATAAACTGAAAGACTTCGCACCGAAATCTCACTTGATCAAATAATGACTAGTTCCTTTCGAAACAATGTTATAATTATTTTGGCTTTTCGAAAATTGTGTAGATGATTTTGGTCCTTGCTCTTATCAGGAAAAAAAACAAAATATAAAATATGCTAAAACAGCAAAATACGAAAATAATACCAACGGTGTTTTCTCTACTAATTAGGTCGTCGTTTGCAGTAATTTTTATCATTTCTTCCTTTAAGATTCGTGGTCTTGCTCTCCAGTGGTCGGCATGTTTTTATGGCGTGACAGCCTGTACGTTATGACCACAAGGGGAGTTACAACCACACCAACGACTTGATTTCAAGTCTAAACGAAAGTATGAGTATACACATCAATGATTATTATTTTTTTTAACAATACAGATATGCAGAGACTATACTCACGCAGTTTATGTAAAATTCAAACCCACTCCCGGTTCCTTGATAAAGTTAATGGCTTTATTGAATTAAATATTTAAAAAATACAGCTCTGAGTTAATGTACTCCATTATCCATTCTGCTTTTATTTTATGGGTGAGCCGTCTAACGGCAGTGGAAGGTTGCAATAGACTTGTCAAGTCTAGTACATATTCAAACGTTGGGGGCGCCAGCCAGGGCCATATTTCACAAAGCTATTAAGCAGAAAATACTGCTGAGCAAAATTCTTCCCAAAGCAAAAATGTGATTGCAAATTTCTACAATTTTTAGAATTTTTGCTGATAACCTGTTTCTGTATAAGCATGGTTTTTCTGCGCTTAGCAGGTTTTGGTGCTTACATGCTGTATGAAGTTGGGCCCTGTTAAGTGCTTGACTTTGTTTCTTTGACGGCATTTCAAGGCAGTGTGCATAGGCCCTTATCGAAATCAAGGCTTCGGCTTGGGCTTCGGATTTAGGCTCCGTCCGCCTGTTTAAAGCCCCATATCGAAAGCGCATGTTTTCTAAATAACTGACGGAGCCTAAGCCGGAGCCTAAGCCAAAGCCTTGGTTTCGATAAGGGCCATAGAAACTCAAGGTTCACAAAAATGTTTGAGTTCGCAGGAGACTATACACAATCACGTTTAGCTTTGTACGCATTGTCACGCTGTGATTTTAAGCATACTGGTCTAGTGAACATAAATGGTAAGGTCAGCATTGACATGAGGAAGTTCAACACTGTAATATTTGCATAAAATCACTGGTGTTCCACACTGTAAACTTGTGTCAAAGTTACACTCCACGGCGTTAGCTGAAAGTAACCACGTAAACTACACGTACCATTGGATGGAACATAGGAAAGATGGAAAGTGCAGTGATGATATTATTTGCTGCTGTTGTCACCATGACGACATCATCGACGGTCACACCAACGACCGACATGGTGACTGTTCTATTAGGTGATGCGATACATTTATCATGTGTCATAACATTGACAACTACTGAGTCTGTATCGGAGGTACGTTGGTACCGTGATTCAAGCTTCATTCCTTATGGCTCTCTTGATGTTACATCAGGATGCGGTCTCGTAGATTCACTAATGTGTCCCGAGGAGAGCACTACTGATAACCGAGGTACCGTACGATATGAAACAGCTACAATTAACACTAACGAAGGGTTACTGACTCTGACAATTCACAGCAGTACATTGGAAGATAACACTACATTCTGGTGTGGAATTATAAAGGGCGGGGGCTCCTCCCAAACATCAAGCGGAATATCCGTCACTGTGTATGTTCCTGGCTCAACCACTCCCATCCCTGACCATCAAACAACAATGGGAACAACAACCATTAAGCCTTTCACATCCATAGTTACAGATCCCAGCTTTACAGAAACCAGTACAGGTACAGCCGACGTTGTTACATCGTCGCATCAACAAGACGTCACAACAGACCCAGAAACAACGCCAAGAAACCCTACAAGAACTACCGAAGAGCAAGGTTCACTCTCCTCCACTACCATCAGTACTGTCTCAACTTCCCAAGAGACGCACTCTCTCGACGCAACTGGTGTCTCTCTGACCATACCAATACTTGCCGCGGGGGTATCAGTTTGCATGGTCATCATCGTCATACTCCTCTTCATTATTGCATACCTCGTCTCCTTAAGAAAGAGGAGATCCAATGACGCAAAGCTAAGGGTTGATTCACGCTCATCGGAGGATGTTGTCTGGTCAGTAACTCGGGTAAATAACCAAGGCAACGTCCCAGTTTACCAAACCACAAAACGGCCCCACACGTACGAGAACACAATAAGTAACATCTCCCGCCACCAAGAAGGAGACAAGTCGACCAGCGAGCAGCCGTCGACAAGTGACGCTTTGCCAACAGACTACGAGCCAGTCCAGGCAGGAGGTGGAAGCACACAACACACTGCCGCCCAGAAGCATCCAGGGAGACGGGTTCAGAATAAGTCTGCCGTAACTAGTGGTGATGCAGAGTTGGGATACCAGACATTAGAAATGACCACCCAACAACCAGCTGATTATACTATGCTGAACCTAGCAACACGCGATGGTTAGAGAACTGTTGAGACACATTTTCTCAATAATGGTGTAGTAATTAATAACAGGTTACTCCCACCCTACCTTTACTTTGTGTAGTGCAATTTAATTTTAATACTGTTTGGTAAAAAGTCAAAGTCTTTCTTTATTTGTTTCCTGGTATTTCATCGGGTGTTGTTATTATCTGAGAATCTTCCAACAAACTTGTACTTTTAGTATAAAGAAAACAATTTTGTAAAAATTTAAAGAGAAAAAATCAAAGCAATCACAAGAGAAATGATGAAAGGCACGCATAATGTTGTTCTTGGAAATATGCGCATGCTCAGAACTACGCAAACAATGGAAACTTACCTGGTAAGTCTGCTGCCACCTAGCGTTCCAAAGTCTCCCATTATTTAAAGCTAAAATATAGGATTGGTAAAGCTGATAGTGCATGCGTTCTTACTTTGTGTGATTCAATACATACATGTTAAAAACAAACATAAAAATTTGGGCTCAATCCGTCGTCTGAGTCAGGAGAAAATAGTGAAATTAAACTATGTGCACTTTTCAGCATGTAACATATCGTCCTTAGTTTTAATTGTTACAACCGAAATTAAAATCGGGGTCTTCAAATTCTATTTTCTCGACTTTGACAGTATTTCACACAGAAATATTTATATGGAAGATTTGTACTGGTATATGAACTTTATAATCAGTAAGCGTTTAGACTCATACTATTAAAAAAAAAAGTTAAGAAAAGAGATTGTATAGTCTTTATCCACATGCACTGTTATAATTGGTTGCATGTAAATCATTGTGGCTCCGCACAATCGAAACACTGTCAATTATAGTTTTGAAGCATTAGTGGTGGTTTGAGGTGTTTATGTAAATCCCATTATCTCTACAAGAATTGTCGACTTCTCAATGATTGGACTCGGCTTTATCATCATCAGCGCAGGTAATAAAAACTTACAAGCGCAGTGGTCAACCTACCTTGTTATTCGATTGTGAAATGTGTAAAGTGTTTATCTAGCCACGAAAAACATATGTATTTTCATTATGTGCGCATCGAAAAGATCATTCAATAAAACAACAAAGAAAACAGGTGGGCGTACCAAAACTCGCTCATAAAACAAAAATACATTTGTACACGAGTGTTTCACGGGACAAATGTCTTATGGGAATGTTTCATAATTATGTTCAAAAGTTGGAACATGAATATGTGCATTCTGATAAGGTGTCCCTTTAAATTTTGTGCTGTGAACCTTGCGGGAAACAGTCCGCAAAATTATCTATAGTTTTCCCCCAATGTGTTTAATCCTAGACTTATTTCATTGAATTATTGTGAGCAATCCATGCAGCGCCTCGGGCTATGTGGACAAATTGCAACTCGATTATAATTCAAATGTGGATGTGTATTCAAATTATGCGTTATGAATGCTAGAGTTTGGGGTCGAGCGAACATGAAAGGTGAGGTCAGGCATGGAACAAGGAAGTTAGACATTGCAGATGTGTGCATAAAATTAATGTATGCTGCAAAAATATCTCAGCGAAGTTACCCTCCATGTTTGTTACAGACCTGTGACTGATCTTGTGAAATACATGATAAAGTTTTTGTTGAAATAATTAGAAAAATGTCAGTGTGCATAGGCCCTTCTCGAAACCAAGGCTTCTATTTGGGCTCCGGATATAGGCTCTCTCCGTCTGTTTGAAGTCCCATATCGAAAGCACATGTTTTCTAAATAAATGACGGAGCCTAAGCAGAAGCCCAAGCCGATGCTGTATTTTCGAAAAGGGCCATAGAAACTCAAGGTTCTCAAACATGTTTGAGTTCGCGTGAGACTAAACACAATCACGTGTAGGTTTTTATGCATTGTCACGCTGTGCAGGATTTTAAGGGTAGGTCTTGTGAACATAAATGGTAAGGTCAGCATTTAACATTAGGAAGTTCAACACTACAGAAATTTGCATAACATCACTGGTGTTCCACATTGTGTGAACTTGTGTCGAACTTGCATTACACTGTATGGGGTAACCACGTAAAATACATGTATGATTGAATGGAACGTAAGATGGAAAGTGCAGTGCTGATATTATTTGCTGCTGTTGTCACCATGACGACATCGTCGACGATCACTCCAACGGCTGACATGGTGACTGTTCGATTAGGTGATGCGATACATTTATCATGTGTCATAACATTGACAGCTACTGAGTCTGTATCAGAGGTACGTTGGTACCGAAATGCAAGCTACAATCCTTATGGCTCTATTGATGTTACATCGGGATGTGGTCTCGTAGATTCACTAATGTGTCCCGAGTATAGCACTACTGATAACCGAGGCACCGTACGATATGAAATAGCTACAATTAACAGACAGGTCGGGTTACTGACTCTGACAATTCATAGTAGTACATTAGAAGATAACACCAGTTTCTCGTGTGGAATTATAAAGGGCGGGGGCTCCTCCCAAACATCAAGCGGAATATCCGTCACTGTGTATGTTCCTGACTCAACCACTTCCATTCCTGACCATCAAACAACCCATGGAACCACGACCACCGAGTCTTCCAGCAACGTACCAGATACCACTACCACGGATACGTCTATCTCGTCACATCAAACAAGCACCTCATCTGATGGAGATACAGTACCCACTACAGAGCAAACTACTGAGGGGGCAGCGTTCACCACAACTCCTATCACCATCACAACCAGTGGAAAAACACCTTCCATCAAACCAGACCCCATGTCATCGTCCGGTCTAACGACAGTTGTAACATCAATGACAACAGTGTTTACATCAGCACCTAGTGACACCGGCCCTCCTATCAACACCACAATCGTTGCGGCGGCAGTATCAGCTTGTGTCGTCATCATCATTCTACTCATCATCATAGCTTGCTTCGTATCATTGAAAAAGAGTCAACTCAACTGCACCAAACCAACTTTGCTCAATCTCACTGCCTCCGAAACAGACAAAAAGGATACGTCTACCTTAACTGCTGGTCATGCAGGATCAGGACACGATGCTTCAGAAATGACAAACCGATCCAACGACACAGAACCAAGGCTTGGTTTACGCTCATCGGGGGATGTTGCCCCATGCAGAACTCGGACTGATAACCAGAGCAACGGCCCAGTGTATACACAGAACACTAGGCCACACAAATACGAGCACACACTGATGGGGAACATTGGTCAGCAAAACAGATTGACAAGCGAGCAGCAGTCGACAGTTGACGCTATGCCATCGTTTTATGGGCCAGTTAAGGCACAAGGTGGAAGCACACAGCAGGGGTCTTCAGAGAAAAGGTTCCAGGATGAAACTGCCGTTACTAACGGCGATGCCAAATCAGGACACGAGGCTTCAGAAATGACAAACCAGAACACTAGGCCACATGAATACGAATATACACTGGGAAACATTCAGCAAGACAGGTCGACAAGCGAGACGCTGTCGACAGTTGACGCTATGCCAACTTTCTACGAGCCAGTGGGGGCTATGCCATCGTACTATGAGCCAGTAAGGGCACAAGGTGTGCTATATGAAAGCACACAGCATACTGCAAAGCAGAAGCATCCAGGGAGAAGGTTCAAGGATGAGTCTGCCGTAACTACCGGTGATGCAGCGTCAGGATACCAGGCTTTAGAAAGGACCAACCGACCACCAGCCGAGTATACCATGCTGGACCTAGCAAAACGCGATGGTTAGTGAAGTGTGTGCGAGATTGTATAGTACCCTATTTCATTATTGTACGACTTGTATATCGCTTGTACACACCGCAGGTAACCTACATTTCGTCGGCTCAGAACAGTAAGACCTTAAATGACCTAGAAAGACCTAATCAAACTATAGACTACAACAGCATGCCACGACCACAACTCGAGAAAGACAGAGAACGGTTCTCCCCACACGCTGCTGCTGAATAGGCAAGGGAGAATGACCCACGGCACCAGATAGAGGGCAGGTCACCCAAGGAACCTTCAGAGAATGATGCCCCTGAACTACACCTTTAAAACATTTCATGAGTATCAGAAAACTATAAACTGAAAGACTTCGCACCGAAATCTCACTTGATCAAATAATGACTAGTTCCTTTCGAAACAATGTTATAATTATTTTGGCTTTTAGAAAACTGTGTAGATGATTTTGGTCCTTGCTCTTATCACGAAAAAAATTTTTAAAAAAATATGCTAAAACAGCAAAATACGAAAATAATACCAACGGTGTTTTCTTTACTAATTAGGTCGTCGTTTGCCGTAATTTTCATCATTTCTTCTTTTAAGATTCGTGGTCTTGCTCTCCAGTGGTCAGCATGTTTTTATGGCGTGAGAGCCTGTACGTTATGACCACAAGGGGAGTTACAACCACACCAACGACTTCATTTCAAGTCTAAACGAAAGTATGAGTATACACATCAATGATTATTATTATTTTTAACAATACGGATATGCAGAGACTATACTCACGCGGTTTATGTAAAATTCAAACCCACTCCCGGTTCCTTGATAAAGTTAATTTCTTTATTGGATTAAATATTTGAAAAATACATCTATGAGTTAATGTACTCCATTATCCATTCTGCTTTTATTTTATGGGTGAGCCGTTGAACGTCAGTGGAAGGTTGCAATAGACTTGTCAAGTCTAGTACATATTCAAACGTTGGGGGCGCCAGCCAGGGCCATATGTCACAAAGCTATTAAGCAGAAAATACTGCTGAGCAAAATTCTTCCCAAAGCAAAAATGTGATTGCAAATTTCTACAATTTTTAGAATGTTTGCTTATAACCTGTTTCTACTAAGCATGATTTTTCTGCGCTTAGCAGGTTTTGGTGCTTACAGGCTGTATGAAGTTGGGCCCTGTTAAGTGCTTGACTTTGTTTCTTTGACGGCATTTCAAGGCAGTGTGCATAGGCCCTTATCAAAATCAAAGCTTCGGCTTGGGCTTCGGATTTAGGCTCCGTCCGCCTGTTTAAAGCCCCATATCGAAAGCGCATGTTTTCTAAATAACTGACGGAGCCTAAGCCGGAGCCTAAGCCAAAGCCTTGGTTTCGATGAGGGCCATAGAAACTCAAGGTTCACAAAAATGTTTTGAGTTCGCAGGAGACTATACACAATCACGTTTAGCTTTGTACGCATTGTCACGCTGTGATTTTAAGCATACTGGTCTAGTGAACATAAATGGTAAGGTCAGCATTGACATGAGGAAGTTCAACACTTTAATATTTGCATAAAATCACTGGTATTCCACACTGTAAACTTGTGTCAAAGTTACACTCCACGGCGTTTGCTGAAAGTAACCACGTAAACTACATGTACCAATGGATGGAACGTAGGAAAGATGGGAACTGCAGTGCTGGTATTATTTGCTGCTGTTGTCACCATGACGTCATCATCGACGATCACACCAACAGCCGACATAGTGACTGTTCGATTAGGTGAAGCGATACATTTATCATGTGTCATAACATTGACAGCTACTGAGTCTGTATCAGAGGTGCGTTGGTACCGCGATTCAAGCTTCATTCCTTATGGCTCTATTGATGTTACATCAGGATGTGTTCTCATGGATTCACTAATGTGTCCCGAGGAGAGCACTACTGATAACCGAGGCACCGTACGATATGAAATAGCTACAATTAACAGTTACGAAAGGTTACTGACTCTGACAATTCACAGCAGTACATTGGAAGATAACACCAGTTTCTCGTGTGGAATTATAAGGGGCGGGGGCACCTCCCAAACATCAAGCGGAATATCCGTCACTGTGTATGTTCCTGGCTCAACCACTTCCATCCCTGACCATCAAACAACTTTAGGAACAACAACCATTAAGCTTATCACATCCATAACTACAGACTCCAGCTTTCCAGAATCCAACACAGGTACAATCGACGTTGTTACATCGTCGTATCAACAAGACGTCACAACGGACCCAGAAACAATAACGTCAAGAAAACCATCAAGTTCTACCCAAGAGCAAGGTTCACTACGTTCACTTCCCTCCACCACGGGCACTACCATCAGTACTGTCTCAACTTCCCAAGAGACGCCCTCTCTCGACGCAACTGGTGTCTCTCAGACCATACCGATACTTGCTGCGGGGGTATCAGTTTGCCTGGTCATCATCATCATACTCCTCTTCATCATCGCATACCTCGTCTCCTTAAGAAAGAGGAGATCCAATGACGCAGAGCCAAGGGTTGATTCACGCTCATCGGAGGATGTTGTCTCGTCAGTAACTCGGGTAAATAACCAAGGCAACGTCCCAGTGTACCAAAACACAAAACGGCCCCACACGTACGAGAACACAATAAGTAACATCTCCCACCACCAAGACGGAGACAAGTCGACCAGCGAGCAGCCGTCGACAAGTGACGCTTTGCCAACAGACTACGAGCCAGTACAGGCTGGAGGTGGACGCACACGACACACTGCCGCCCAGAAGCATCCAGGGAGACGGGTTCAGAATAAGTCTGCCGTAACTAGTGGTGATGCAGAGTTGGGATACCAGACATTAGAAATGACCACCCAACAACCAGCTGATTATACTATGCTGAACCTAGCAACACGCGATGGTTAGAGAACTGTTGAGACACATTTTCTCAATAATGGTGTAGTAATTAATAACAGGTTACTCCCACCCTACCTTTACTTTGTGTAGTGCAATTTAATTTTAATACTGTTTGGTAAAAAGTCAAAGTCTTACTTTAATTGTTTCCTGGTATTTCATCGGGTGTTGTTATTATCTGAGAATCTTCCAACAAACTTGTACTTTTAGTATAAAGAAAACAATTTTGTAAATATTTAAAGAGAAAAAATCTAAGCAATCACAAGAGACATGATGAAAGGCACGCATAATGTTGTTCTCGGAAATATGCGCATGCTCAGAACTACGCAAACAATGGAAACTTACCTGGTAAGTCTGCTGCCACCTAGCGTTCCAAAGTCTCCCATTATTTAAAGGTAAAATATAGGATTGGTAAAGCTGATAGTGCATGCGTTCTTACTTTATGTGATTTAATACATACGTGTTAAAAACAAACATGAAAATTTGGGCTCAATCCGTCGTCTGAGTCAGGAGAAAATAGTGTTAAACTATGTGCACTTTTCAGCATGTAACATATCGTCCTTAGTTTTAATTGTTACAACCGAAATTAAAATCGGGGTCTTCAAATTCTATTTTCTCGACTTTGACAGTATTTCAGTCATAAATATTTATATGGAAGATTTGTACTGGTATATGAACTTTATAATCAGTAAGCGTTTAGACTCATACTATTAACAAAAAAGTTAAGAAAAGAGATTGTATAGTCTTTATCCACATGCACTGTTATAATTGGTTGCATGTAAATCATAGTGGCTCCGCACAGCACAATCGAAACACTGTCAATTATAGTTTTGAAGCATTAGTGGTGGTTTGATGTGTTTATGTAAATCCCAATATTTCTACAAGAATTGTCGACTTCTCAATGATTGGACTCGGCTTTATCATCATCAGCGCAGGTAATAAAAACTTACAAGCGCAGCGGTCAACCTACCTTGTTATTCGATTGTGACATGTGTAAAGTGTTTATCTAGCCACGAAAAACATATATATTTTCATTATGTGCGCATCGAAAAGATCATTCAATAAAACAACAAAGAAAATAGGTGGGCGTACCAAAACTCGCTCATAAAACAAAAATACATTTGTACACGAGTGTTTCACGGGACAAATCTCTTATGGGAATGTTTAATAATTATGTTCAAAAGTTGGAACATGAATATGTGCATTCTAACAAGGTGTCCCTTTAAATTTTGTGCTGTGAACCTTGCAGGAAGCAGTCCGCAAAATTATCTATAGTTTCCCCCCAATGTGTTTAATCCTAGACTTTTTTTCATTGAATTATTGTGAGCAATCCATGCAGCGCCTCGGGCTATGTGGACAAATTGCAACTCGATTATAATTCAAATGTGGATGTGTATTCAAATTATGCGTTATGAATGCTAGAGTTTGGGGTCGAGCGAACGTGAAAGGTGAGGTCAGGCATGGAACAAGGAAGTTAGACACTGCAGATGTGTGCATAAAATTAATGTATGCTGCAAAAATATCTCAGCGAAGTTTACCCTCCATGTTTGTTACAGACCTGTGACTTATCTTGTGAAATACATGATAAAGTTTTTGTTGAAATAATTAGAAAAATGTACACAAAAATGTTTAGGTTTGCAGTATTAGTTACTGTTGTAGCTATGGCGACATCATCGACGATCACACCAACGGCCGACATGGTGACTGTTCGATTAGGTGAATCGATACATTTATCATGTGTCATAACATTGACAGCTACTGAGTCTGTATCAGAGGTGCGTTGGTACCGCGATTCAAGCTTCATTCCTTATAGCTCTATTGATGTTACATCGGGATGCGGTCTCGTAGATTCACTAATGTGTCCCGAGGAGAGCACTACTGATAACCGAGGTACCGTACGATATGAAATAGGTACAGTTAACAGTAACGAAGGGTTACTGACTCTGATAATTCACAGTAGTACATTGGAAGATAACACCAGTTTCTCGTGTGGAATTATAAAGGGCAGGGGCTCCTCTAAAACATCAAGCGGAATATCCGTCACTGTGTATGTTCCTGACTCAACCACTCCCATCCCTGACCATCAAACAACCCATGAAACCACGACCACCGAGTCTTCCAGCAACGTACCAGATACCACTACCACAGATACGTCTATCTCGTCACATCAAACAAGCACCTCATCTGATGGAGATACAGTACCCACTACAGAGCAAACTACTGAGGGGGCTGCATTCACCACAACTCCTATCACCATCACAACCAGTGGAAAAACACCTTCCATCAAACCAGACCCCATGTCATCGTCCGGTCTAACGACAGTTGTAACATCAATGACAACAGTGTTCACATCAGCACCTGGTGACATCGGCCCTCCTATCAGCACCACAATCATTGCGGCGGCAGTATCAGCTTGTGTCGCCATCATCATCATTCTACTCATCATCATAGCCTGGCTCGTATCATCGAGAAAAAGGCCACTCAACTACGCCGAGCCAACTTTGCTGAATATCATTGCCCCCGAAGCAGACAACCATGAATGGAACGTGAACAGGGTAGCTCAGCAAGAAATAGATAATGCACATGTAAACGAGGGCACGCTAAGGAGGACCACGCAACAGCAAGACGTGGGAAACTCAACCAGCCAACAAGCGCCACCATGCCACTCCAAACACCAGACGGAAGACACAAACAGCTTGCACTGATGCCCCAACGAGATCACGACGACGACACGACGAATACGAAGACCCAGAATATAATGCCGTTGAACCCGGCTCAGACAAGGCAGGCTACCCACCCTCAAACCCATCAAGCAGCAACCCACCAGAGTATGCCAAGACCGACCCCCATTCACGCCCATCATCAACAGTAGAAAACGTGTACCCTGCCGTGCACAATATGGCGGGGAGACAGAACCAAACGGATGAAGGTGTCGGTTTTGCAGGCCTTACCGAAGAAATCCCACAACCACCCGAGCATGCTCTGCTCGAACCAGATGCAGAACATCAAACAGTAGGAATCCCGGAACACTCTTCACTTTATGCTACGACTGAACTAGCCACATGGGCTGTTGGGAATGAATCCGGTACAGGGCATCAACAGGCTGGAATCCCGGAACATTTTTCAGCACCGGAGTATGCTACTCTCGAACCAGACGCAGGTGTTGTTGACGATGAATCCTGCACAGGGAATCAAGAGGCTGGAATCCCGGAACATTTTTCACCACTGGAGTATGCTACTCTCGAACCAGACGCAGGTGTTGTTGACGATGAATCCGACACCGAGCACCAACAGGCTGGAATCCCGGAACATTTTTCACCACCGGAGTATGCTACTCTCGAACCGGACGCAGGTGTTGTTGACGATCAATCCAGCACAGGGCATCAACAGGCTGGAATCCCGGAACATTTGTCACCGGAGTACGCTGTGCTCAACCCAGATATCGCGGCAAGTGATGACGGTGATGGTGAGTATTTTCAGTCTTTTGACGTATACAGTACATCGCTCACCAAAGTAAAAATATAGCACAAACTTTACTTTTTATAATAGTATAATTCACAACCCCATACTCATCATCTCATTGTTAATGAAGGGCAAGACTCACCACAACACCCCTCCCCTTTACGCCCATTTTTACTAATAATGATAACACAGAGACATTTATATTGAGCTTTTTCAAAATTGACCAAAAGCGCATTACTGAAGCCGAGTCCCGAATGTTAATAGACCGATTGCGCGGCAATGGTGACATGCAGTCACGTGACCTCCTATTGGGTATGACGACATACAGCTGATGGCAAAATACGTGTAAAGAGATAGGCCGTGACACAGAGTGAGTTCGAAAACAGTCAATTTTACTTTTGTTAAGTGATACATTAGTTAATCAGCCCCTTTATTTAAAGTAGTATGTTGTGGCATTAATTTAAATCACATATCTGTTTCATAATTTAACAGAATTATACTAAAAAGAGTTTTTTTTTAGCTATGCACTACCGGCGTCAGACGACTATTATGTAGCCACCCGTCCGTTATTTTGTTTGTAATGTAGGCCTAAATCACTGTAATAAAAAAAAAGAAGAAGAAGAAAAGGATAAACAACGTTGGAAAAGTGAGCATTAATACCTAGCCTTGCAGAATTTCAAATAGGCAAAGAAATCACACAGTTTTGGAGAGCAATTTCTTTGGATGATTCAGCTTCAAAACTTTGAGATTCTTGTGCTGAAAAGTGTGTGATCGCGGTCGTCCGGTCTAAACGTTCCGTCGTGCACTAGTACACATCGTGCACATTTTAATATGTGTTACGTGTACAATTTTCAAGACTTGCTGGAACTGTCCTTGCTGGCTTTATTGAGTCACTCGAAGGTCTCTGGTACAAACTCTGGAATATTTTTCACAGATCTCGAGAAAGAAAAGCCTTGTTCGAATAAACAATCATCATGTACCATATCTCATTTTCCTACGGAGGACGTCGTGTTTGTTAACATTTCATACCCACAATAGGTCACGTGACGCGGGTCGCGCAATCGGTCTATCAGGCAAGGTCAAGCAGTATCATTCATGCACCAGTTCTTTTCAGAACCACCACAACTCATAGAGATTTCATGTAGATGGTGTCTACGCAAACCTCACTATATTGTATTCTCACAAAGTTCAAATTATTATTCATACGCGTGTAGCATTAAATAAAAAATATAATCTGGATGCAATGCACTCAGTTAAGTCTGAAGCCGGTTGGACCTTCTTTTGTGTTACAAAAATAAAACAAAAACAAAAACAAACTAGAGCTTAAGCGTTTGTGGACAAACACAGGGCTGTTCCGATTTTGATTTACTTTTGATGAAGTGCTCTAGATCTTTAAAGTGAGCCTGACTTTGGAAAGAAGATCATTTATCATTCACAAGCCTTTAATTTGACTTCAAATGTGCCTAAAAACGGTCGACCCGGAAGTTAGGGTCAACTTAGGTTTACGATATCCCAAGGCTAATCTTCAATCAAGGACTCTATAACTGAAAACAGTATAAAAATGTAATTTTCAAAGTACAGTTTAACTAAAGGTAATGGTACCAAAGTTACTAAAGCATCACTCAAGTTTTAGTTCAAGTAACATTTTTTTCTAACAATCAGTTAGCAATAGCCCTTAAGAAACAGTTGACAGTGATTGATCTACTGTGGGGTATATCACCCTGAGGACATTCATGACATTACATGACATGTTATTTGTCTTGTGTCAATCAAATCTATAACCATGATAAAACAAATGAAGTTTCATATAGCATGATCGAATTTGATATTGCACATTATATAAATTACTTTGTGCAAGTATTTCTTGACTTCTGTTTCATAGGCACATTTTCCTCATGCATCACTGCCATGTACACATTTGACATTAGATATTAAAATCTTGTTATACTCGTACTGATAATTGCTGGTATGATATTGGGCCCACTTTAGTCTGATTTCCGATTTCTTGCCCTTAGGAAAAAGCAGAAAATTGTGATTAAATAGCCTGAAAAGTCTATTAAAGCCTACACCATGTGAACATGTTAGTCAACCCTTGTACTCAATAAAATGTTCCTTCTTTTCAAGGACCATGTATCATACCTGTAATAGTGAAATTTTACTGTGACGTCCCTACTGATTATAGTCATTACTGATAAACTTAATTGTTCATTTCCTTTATATTGTTTGGGAAGAAACCCCTTGCAGATGATGTCACACTATCACTATTGTTTGAGTACTGAACAAATAAATTAGAACATAAGCGTGCGTGTGTAATATGCTTTTTATATTCTAGCTTCACAGCCCTGAACCTTGGGATTCTTTTTAAGCTCAGAAAATACAGTATGGATGCTAGAAATGAGTTACCATTCAAAATTTGTTATTTGTATCTGGTTTCCTGCTCTTTGGTGAAGAGCACCTAAGATTGCACTTCGGGTTTTTTTTCCGCCTAGCAACTCCTGGAATTAGGGTCAGGAAGTAAGTTCTACTAGCAGAATGAATGTATACATTGTATCTATGGTGTAACTCATCCAAAGTTAATAATACCATTAAACGTGCATTGAAAACATGTAAGGTGTGTAAAAACGTCTGATGTCAACCAACGTAAAAATTGAGGAGTGTAGTATGACAGTAAACTGAAAAGATATGTTAGACTGTTGGAGTAGTTTTGATCAAGCATTTATAAACAAAAGGAGCAGTATAAAATGAATCTGTTGTAGGCTAACTGGTAGCTATTGAAGTTCCTTCATAAATGGGAATGACATATTATTATGTCATCTCAAGGATGTGGAACATACCAAATGAGGTGCACTATTCTGTAATCATTAAATTTGTGTCCAATATGACATAGCACCAGTAAAGGGCATCGAATTCAAGTTCTGGTGGTTAAGCATTGGGGTGTGAGTTTGAATCCCAGCCATGACACTTGTGTCCTCGAGCAAGATGCTTTACTATTAAAATTGCTTCTCTTCACCTAGGGGTATAAATGGGTACCTGCGAAGGGTAGAAGTTGATATTGTGTTTGAAAATCCTTCAGTGCGCCACGGCAGCCCCTGGGGCTGTATACTCTCCCAGGTAGCTGAGAAAGATTTATAGGAATGTTATCGGCCCAATGACCAGGGCATTCATGTAAAGCACATTGATTGTAAAATGCGCTACATAAGAACTAGTTAATGTTATTATTTGATATTAATCATTACAAGAGGACTGCATAAGAACTAGTTATTGTTATTATTTAATGTTAATCATTACAAGAGGACTAAAGCACTAAAACCACATTTTGGAGAGTATCTCAGTCGAGGTACATTTTGATTCTCCTTATGTTTCGTAATTTTGATAGGCAGAGGCTAGAAACTTGCTTGACTGCAGTGCATGCAAAAGGAACACTACAGTAGTATGGCAATTGTTTTATTAGTTTCGTATAGTCCACATAAAAAGAAGAAACAAAACCGGTTTGAATAGTAACAATTCTGTGGCATTTCAGTTCTGATGTATTTAGATTTATACACAAATATATTTGAAATGTAAACAACGGTTGCTAAAGAAAATGTTTACCTTGTGTGCTGTTTTCTATATTAAAATATTAAACCTCATTGTTTGTGTCTTTGTCATACTGAGTATGTTCTTGGGCTAAAATAGTAAATAATTTATGGGATATGAGTTGTTAATTTTGGCTTTTGACCCCCCAAATCCAACACTGACCCTATAGCCATGGAAAAGGTAATTTCACTTTTTATACTTTATTTCCCCACTGGGCTCTAATTCTTGCCCTATTGCATCCCCACCAAGTGTTTTGTCTGCCAGACGGTGATTTCCCAAAGTAATGCGTTCGCACAAGAACCTTAAAAACGTGGTTTCAGGCGAATGGGTAGCCTTGTTTCCTTCACGATTCAGCTTCAAGTAATGCGTTTGCATAAGAAACCTAAAAGATCGTTTTCCGGTGAACCAGACCAAGCGCAGACAAGTCTGACACGCGGGCAACATCGTCCCAAAGCACGGCGTTCTATTGTCTACGTTCACGCTGAATAACGATGATCTGAGCGGACACGACGCTCTGTGCTGAAAGCAAGACAAATTCTTCTCGATTCTTTGCGAATGAACGTAGACTTGTGTCAGTCGGCGCAGGAATGACTCTTTATAGTATACTGTACATACAAAAAACGCAAAAACAGGGGTCATATTTGGGTTTAGGACTAGATTGAGTTTAAAAAAAAAGCAAGCAAGAGCACCGTTAAACTGGTAAAATCCCATGTGTTTTGTACACGGGCGAAAGTGCGCAATAGATGACGTAATTGTGACGTCGTTCCACATTTTAGGCCGGAAAGCACTTCTACAGTATCTCAGAAGTCTAAAACTGAAACAAGTTTGACGATCGATGGTATACTTTTTGAGATAAGATGCTTTCAAGATTTGCTAATTAAATCTTCACCTCGCTGTAAAGTGGCTAATTAATTAAGAATTTTAATATTTTTTACATTCTGAGTCAAGCTTATGTTCTAAGCTACAATTTGATGTATGATTCAACTCTTTCCTATTTACGCTCTAGGATATTAGGCTTAAAGAAAAAACGTGTACAAATGCTACGGGATTTAGGGCGGAAACAAATAATAATAATAATAATAATAATAATAATAATAATAAAAATAATAAAAATCTCGACGAAAACAATAGCTGTTCCGACTGTATGTCGGAACAGCTAAAAACAAAACATCATTCATATCTATTGAAACAAGTATTCTTCTTCCCTTTTTAATAGCTTATCTAGATCAAGAGCTTCAGACGGATGTTGTGTACACTGAGCCGTTTGGACCGTTGTAATCTTTTCCAAAGACAACATCTTTTGGTATTAATAGCTGTTAATTTATGCATCGGGGATAAAAAATATTATTTTCTATCTTACTCATACACCGATGTGTGTTAAAGCCCCAGCTCAACATAGGTGAACTGACTGTAAATGTATCAGTTCGTTACACAAATCAAGATATTTGTAATAAAACCAACCTGTGAAAATGTCAGCTCATTTCGTTGTTTCATTTACGAGAAAACGGTAAAAATGCATTCAGCATTCAGGTAGAGCTCTTCTTTGAGGAAGTTTAATTGGATATTTTTGAGGACACTAGATAGCAGCAGCCTTACCAGGTAAATAATTATTCTCGAAATGTGCGCATGACATTGTAAATTTACGGGTGCACTACCACTAAATAAAGAGAAATCCATGCACCGAGCCTCATTAATAAAATGTAAACCACTTTTTCTATAAATCAAAGATTTGAAGGTCCGTGCTTTTATGGATTGTTGAAAAATGGTCCAGCATTGTGCCCCTGGGGTTGCTGACTTTCAACCTGAAGCATTTTGGGTAGACTGGCCCTCTAAAAATTGCCCTATTTTGCTAAACAGCAGACTGGCCCTCTAAAAATTGCCCTATTTTGCTAAACAGTGTAGGGTCATTTTTCCCAAGATGAAGTCTTGCCAGTTGACTCGTTCAGCCTACCAAAACTTCTCAACAGCTCCCCTACTAAAAATTGAAAAGAAAAATGAAGTTCAGTTGTCAGAAAATATTTTTAATTTGTGTTATAGAGGCTGAGAGACTTTTAAGTATTTTTTGAGTAATTTTGAATATTTAGCACTGAGCATTGGTTGCTATGGGAGCCTATTTTATTTAATGTGGTGCCCCTTACGTAGTGAGTCTGGCGCCATCTAGCGTTCTAAAGTCTTCGATTAAAGCAAATTAATCTTATCGTAGGATCAACTTAAGAGAGGAGATTTTAGTCTTTCATTTCATTTATTCTGGTTGTGAAACCAATGATTCTCAGAAAAAGCGAACTTATTCACTATACTGGCCAATAACCCCATGAAGAGAAGACAAGGAAGGAAGCTTCAGGGTTTTTTTTATATTTTTTTTGTACAATTAGTTTTTTAATAAATTGTTTATAGATGTGGGAGGCAAACCCCATAGATTTATTCCAGGGGAAACCCACGCAATAAAAGGGGCTAAAAGTAGGGTCTTTACCCACATGCAGGGCCTTCTTCGTTTCAAAATGTTATAATTGATTGCATGTAAATCATAGTGGCTCAGCAACAGCACAAACGAAACACTGTTAATTGCAGTTTTGAAGACTTATTTGGTGATGGATTGATGGAGTTCGGTTAATAAAGTACACATGCAAACATGTTGTGGTTTTGTAAATACCATTATCTCTACAAGAATTGTTGACTTCTCAACGGTTGAACTTCTTACTATCATCAGCGCATTTAATGGAAACTTTAAAAGCACAACAGTCAACCTACCTTGTGATTCGATTGTGCAATGTGAAAACTGTTTAATCAAGCCACAAGAAACATTCACTTCCATTATGTGTGCATCGAAAAGATCATTCAATAAAACAAAACCAAAACAAACAAAAGACAAGTGGGCGTACCCAAACTCCACCATACAGTTTCTTTGCCGCTCACTAAAACAGAAACGACATTAGTACACGATATATATTTCAATGAACAAATATCTCATGGGGATTTTTATAAAATTTGGAACATCAATATTAGCATTCTAATGTTAAGGTGTCCCTTTAAATTTGTGCCTTGAACCTTGCAGGTTGCAGTCCGCAAAGTTACCTATCCCCCCCCCCCCCCAGTGTAGAGACTTGTTTCATTGAATTATCGTGAGCAATCCATTCAACGCCTCGGTCTGTTTTGACAAAATACAACTCGATTATAATTCAAATGTGGATGTTTATTCAAATTATACGTTATGAATGCTGAAGTTTGGGGTCGAGCGAACATGAACGGTGGGGTCAGGCATGGAACGAGGAAGTTTGACACTGAATATGCGTGCAGGAAATTAATGTATGCTGCAAAAATACTGCTGCAAAGTTACCCTCAATTATACTGTTTGTTACAGACTTGTAACTTTATCTTGTGAAATATGGTAAATTTCTTGATGAAATAATTATAAAAATGTACGCAGAAATGTTTAGGTTTGCAGTATTCGTTACTGTTGTAGCTATGGCGACATCATCGACGATCACACCAACGGCCGACATGGTGACTGTTCGATTAGGTGAAGCGATACATTTATCATGTGTCATAACATTGACAGCTAATGAGTCTGTATCAGAGGTACGTTGGTACCGCAATGCAAGCTTCATTCCTTATGGCTCTATTGATGTTACATCAGGATGCGGTCTCGTAGATTCACTAATGTGTCCCGAGGAGAGCACTACTGATAACCGAGGTACCGTACGATATGAAATAGCTACAATTAACAGTAACGAAGGGTTACTGAATCTGACAATTAACAGTAGTACATTGGAAGATAACATCAGTTTCTCGTGTGGAATTATAAAGGGCGGGGGCTCCTCCCAAATTTCAAGCGGAATATCCGTCACTGTGTATGTTCCTGACTCAACCACTCCCATCCCTGACCATCAAACAATAGGAACAACAACCATTAAGCCTATCACATCTATACCCAGCTTTCTAGAAACCAGTACAGGTACAACTGACGTTGTTACATTGTCGCATCAACAAGACATTATAACGGACCCAGAAACAACGCCAAGAAAACCTACAAGTTCTACCGAAGAGCAAGGTTCACTAGGTTCACTTCCCTCCACCACGGGCACTACCATCAGTACTGTCTCAACTTCCCAAGAGACGCCCTCTCTCGACGCAACTGGTGTCTCTCTGACCATACCGATACTTGCTGCGGGGGTATCAGTTTGCCTGGTCATCATCATAATACTCCTCTTCATTATCGCATACCTCGTCTCATTAAGAAAGAGGAGATCCAATGACGCAGAGCCAAGGGTTGATTCACGCTCATCAGAGGATGTTGTCTCGTCAGTAACTCGGGTAAATAACCAAGTCAACGTCCCAGTATACCAAAACACAAAACGGCCCCACACGTACGAGAACACAATAAGTAACATCTCCCACCACCAAGACGGAGACAAGTCGACCAGCGAGCAGCCGTCGACAAGTGACGCTTTGCCAACAGACTACGAGCCAGTACAGGCAGGAGGTGGAAGCACACAACACACTGCCGCCCAGCAGCATCCAGGGAGACGGGTTCAGAATAAGTCTGCCGTAACTAATTGTGGTGCAGAATCAGGATACCAGACATTAGAAATGACCACCCAACAACCAGCTGATTATACTATGCTGAACCCAGCAACACGCGATGGTTAGAGAACTGTTGAGACACATTTTCTCAATAATGGTGTAGTAATTAATAACAGGTTACTCCCACCCTACCTTTACTTTGTGTAGTGCAATTTAATTTTAATACTGTTTGGTAAAAAGTCAAAGTCTCAGTTCTTACTATAATTGTTTCCTGGTATTTCATCGGGTGTTGTTATTATCTGAGAATCTTCCAACAAACTTGTACTTTTAGTATAAAGAAAACAATTTTGTAAATATTTAAAGAGAAAAATCAAAGCAATCCCAAGAGACATGATGAAAGGCACGCATAATGTTGTTCTCGGAAATATGCGCATGCTCAGAACTACGCAAACAATGGAAACTTGCCTGGTAAGTCTGCTGCCACCTAGCGTTCCAAAGTCTCCCATTATTTAAAGGTAAAATATAGGATTGGTAAAGCTGATAGTGCATGCGTTCTTTCTTTGTGTGATTCAATACATACATGTTAAAAACAAACATGAAAATTTGGGCTCAATCCGTCGTCTGAGTCAGGAGAAAATAGTGAAATTAAACTATGTGCACTTTTCAGCATGTAACATATCGTCCTTAGTTTATTGTTACAACCGAAATTAAAATCGGGGTCTTCAAATTCTATTTTCTCGACTTTGACAGTATTTCATACAGAAATATTTATATGGAAGATTTGTACTGGTATATTATGAACTTTATAATCAGTAAGCGTTTAGACTCATACTATTAAAAAAAAAGTTAAGAAAAGAGATTGTATAGTCTTTACCCACATGCACTGTTATAATTGGTTGCATGTAAATCATAGTGGCTCCGCACAGCACAATCGAAACACTGTCAATTATAGTTTTGAAGCATTAGTGGTGGTTTGATGTGTTAATGTAAATCCCAATATTTCTACAAGATTTGTCGACTTCTCAATGATTGGACTCGGCTTTATCATCATCAGCGCAGGTAACAAAAACTTACAAGCGCAGCGGTCAACCTACCTTGTTATTCGATTGTGATATGTGTAAAGTGTTTATCTAGCCACGAGAAACATATGTATTTTCATTATGTGCGCATCGAAAAGATCATTCAATAAAACAACAAAGAAAATAGGTGGGCGTACCAAAACTCGCTCATAAAACAAAAATAAATTTGTACACGAGTGTTTCACGGGACAAATCTCTTATGGGAATGTTTAATAATTATGTTCAAAAGTTGGAACATGAATATGTGCTTTCTAATAAGGTGTCCTTTTAAATTTTGTGATGTGAACCTTGCAGGAAGCAGTCCGCAAAATTACTTATAGTTTCCCCCCAATGTGTTTAATCCTAGACTTTTTTCATTGAATTATTGTGAGCAATCCATGCAGCGCCTCGGGCTGTGTGGACAAATTGCAACTCGATTATAATTCAAATGTGGATGTGTATTCAAATTATGCGTTATGAATGCTAGAGTTTGGGGTCGAGCGAACATGAAAGGTGAGGTCAGGCATGGAACAAGGAAGTTAGACACTGCAAATGTGTGCATAAAATTAATGTATGCTGCAAAAATATCTCAGCGAAGTTACCCTCCATGTTTGTTACAGACCTGTGACTTATCTTGTGAAATACATGATAAAGTTTTTGTTGAAATAATTAGAAAAATGTACACAAAAATGTTTAGGTTTGCAGTATTAGTTACTGTTGTAACTATGGCGACATCATCGACGATCACACCAACGGCCGACATGGTGACTGTTCGATTAGGTGAATCGATACATTTATCATGTGTCATAACATTGACAGCTACTGAGTCTGTATCAGAGGTGCGTTGGTACCGCGATTCAAGCTTCATTCCTTATAGCTCTATTGATGTTACATCGGGATGCGGTCTCGTAGATTCACTAATGTGTCCCGAGGAGAGCACTACTGATAACCGAGGTACAGTACGATATGAAATAGCTACAGTTAACAGTAACGAAGGGTTACTGACTCTGATAATTCACAGTAGTACATTGGAAGATAACACCAGTTTCTCGTGTGGAATTATAAAGGGCAGGGGCTCCTCTAAAACATCAAGCGGAATATCCGTCACTGTGTATGTTCCTGACTCAACCACTCCCATCCCTGACCATCAAACAACCCATGAAACCACGACCACCGAGTCTTCCAGCAACGTACCAGATACCACTACCACAGATACGTCTATCTCGTCACATCAAACAAGCACCTCATCTGATGGAGATACAGTACCCACTACAGAGCAAACTACTGAGGGGGCTGCATTCACCACAACTCCTATCACCATCACAACCAGTGGAAAAACACCTTCCATCAAACCAGACCCCATGTCATCGTCCGGTCTAACGACAGTTGTAACATCAATGACAACAGTGTTCACATCAGCACCTGGTGACATCGGCCCTCCTATCAGCACCACAATCATTGCGGCGGCAGTATCAGCTTGTGTCGCCATCATCATCATTCTACTCATCATCATAGCCTGCCTCGTATCATCGAGAAAGAGTCGACTCAACTACGCCGAGCCAACTTTGCTTAATCTCACTGTTCCCGGAGCAGGCAACCAGGGATGGAACATGCACAGGGTAGCTCAGCAAGAAATAGATAATGCACATGTAAACGAGGGCACGCTAAGGAGGACCACGCAACAGCAAGATGTGGAAAGCTCAACCAGCCAACAAGCGCCACCAGTTTATGCCACTCCAAACACCAGACGGAAGACACAAACAGCTTGCACTGATGCCCCGCAGTATGCCACCCCAACGAGATCACGACGACGACACGACGACCCAGAATATAATGCCGTTGAATCCGGCTCAGACAAGGCAGGCTACCCACCCTCAAACCCATCAAGCAGCAGCCCACCAGAGTATGCCAAGACCGACCCCCATTCACGCCCATCATCAACAGTAGAAAACGTGTACCCTGCCGTGCACAATATGGCGGGGAGACAGAACCAAATGGATGAAGGTGTCGGTTTTGCAAGTCCTACCGAAGAAATCCCACAACCACCCGAGTATGCTCTGCTCGAACCAGATGCAGAACACCAAACAGTAGGAATCCCGGAACACTCTTCATTTTATGCTACGACTGAACTAGCCACATGGGCTGTTGGGGATGAATCCGGTACAGGGCATCAACAGGCTGGAATCCCGGAACATTTTTCACCACCGGAGTATGCTACTCTCGAACCAGACGCAGGTGTTGTTGACGATGAATCCGACACAGGTCACCAACAGGCTGGAATCCCGGAATATTTTTCACCATCGGAGTATGCTGCTCTCGAACCAGACGCAGGTGTTGTTGACGATAAATCCGACACCGAGCACCAACAGGCTGGAATCCCGGAACATTTTTCACCATCGGAGTATGCTACTCTCGAACCAGACGCAGGTGTTGTTGACGATCAATCCGGCACAGGGCATCAACAGGCTGGAATCCCGGAACATTTGTCACCGGAGTACGCTGTGCTCAACCCAGATATCGCGGCAAGTGATGAAGGTGATGGTGAGTATTTTCAGTCTCGTGACGTATACAGTACATCGCTCACCAAAGTAAAAATATAACACAAACTTTACTTTTTTATAATAGTATAATTCACAACCCCATACTCATCATCTCATTGTTAATGAAGGGCAAGACTCACCACAACACCCTCCCCTTTACGCCCATTTTTACTAATAATGATAACTCAGAGGCATTTATATTGAGCTTTTTCAAAATTGACCAAAAGCGCAGTACATGACAACTGAAGCCGAGTCCCGAATGTTAATAGACCGATTGCGCGACAATGGTGACATGCAGTCACATGACCTCCTTTTGGGTATAACGCCATACAGCCGATGGCAAAATACGTGTAAAGAAATAGGCCGTGACACAGAGTGAGTTCGAAAACAGTCGATTTTACTTTTGTTAAGTGATAAATTAGTTAATCAGCCCCTTTATTTAAAGTGGAATGTTGTTGCATTAATTTAAATCACATCTCTGTTTCATAATTTAACAGAATTCTACTAAAAAGAGTTTTTTTTAGCCATGCACTACCGGCGTCGGACGACTAGTATGTATCCACCCGTCTGTTATTTTGTTTGTAATGTAGGCCTAAATCACAGTAAAAAAAAAAAAAAAAGAAGAAGAAAAGGATAAACAACGTTGGAAAAGTGAGCATTAATACCTAGCCTTGCAGAATTTCAAATAGGCAAAGAAATCAAACAGTTTTGGAGAGCAATTTCTTTTGGGTGATTCAGCTTCAAAACTTTGAGATTCTTGCGTTGAAAAGTGTGTGATCGCGGTCGTCCGGTCTAAACGTTCCGTCGTGCACTAGTACACATCGTGCACATTTTAATATGTGTTACTTGTACGATTTCCAAGACTTGCTGGAACTGTCCTTACTGGCTTTATTGAGTCACTCAAAGGTCTCTGGTACAAACTCTGGAATATTTTTCACAGATTTCGAGAAAGAAAAGCCTCGTTCGAATAAACAATCATCATGTACCATATCTCACTTTCCTATGGAGGACGTCGTGTTTGTTAACATTTTATACCCACAATAGGTCACGTGACGCGGGTCGCGCAATCGGTCTATCAGGCAAGGTCAAGCAGTATCATTCATGCACCAGTTCTTTTCAGAACCACCACAACTCAGAGATTTTCATGTAGATGGTGTCTACGCAAACCTCACTATATTGTATTCTCACAAAGTTCAAATTATTATTCATACGCGTGTAGCATTAAATA
This sequence comes from Marthasterias glacialis, assembly GCA_911728455.2. Taxonomy (NCBI): domain Eukaryota; kingdom Metazoa; phylum Echinodermata; class Asteroidea; order Forcipulatida; family Asteriidae; genus Marthasterias; species Marthasterias glacialis. The sequence continues at coordinate 19,491,106 of OU452224.1, forward strand.
AAAAATATAATCTGGATGCAATGCACTCAGTTAAGTCTGAAGCCGGTTGGACCTTCTTTTGTGTTACAAAAATAAAACAAAAACAAAAAACAAAACGTCATTCATATCTATTGAAACAAGTATTCTTCTTCTTCCCTTTTTAATAGCTCGTCTAGATCAAGAGCTTCCGACGGATGTTGTGTACGCTGAGCCGTTTGGACCGTTGTAATCTTTTCCAAAGACAACATCTTTTGGTATTAATAGCTGTTAATTTATGCATCGGGGATAAAAAATATTATTTTCTATCTTACTCATACACCGATGTGTGTTAAAGCCCCAGCTCAACATAGGTAAACTGACTGTAAATGTATCCATTCTTTACACAAATCAAGATATTTGTAATAAAACCAACCTGTGAAAATGTCAGCTCATTTCGTTGTTTCATTTACGAGAAAACGGTAAAAATGCATTCAGCATTCAGGTAGAGCTCTTCTTTGAGGAAGTTCAATTGGATATTTTTGAGGACACTAGATGGCAGCAGCCTTACCAGGTAAATAATTATTCTCGAAATGTGCGCATGATCAGAACCGTAAACGCAAACATTGTAAATTTACGGGAGCACTACCACTAAATAAAGAGAAATCCATGCACCGAGCCTCATTAATAAAATGTAAACCACTTTTTCTATAAATCAAAGATTTGAAGGTCCGTGCTTTTATGGATTGTTGAAAAATGGTCCAGCATTGTGCCCCTGGGGTTGCTGACTTTCAACCTGAAGCATTTTGGGTAGACTGGCCCTCTAAAAATTGCCCTATTTTGCTAAACAGCAGACTGGCCCTGTAAAAATTGCCCTATTTTGCTAAACAATGTAGGGTCATTTTTCCCAAGATGAAGTCTTGCCAGTTGACTCGTTCAGCCTACCAAAACTTCTCAAGAGCTCACCTACTAAAAATTGAAAAGAAAAATGAAGTTCAGTTGTCAGAAAATATTTTTAATTTGTGTTATAGAGGCTGAGAGACTTTTAAGTATTTTTTGAGTAATTTTGAATATTTAGCATTTAGCATTGGTTGCTATGGGAGCCTATTTTATTTAATGTGGTGCCCCTTACGTAGTCAGTCTGGCGCCATCTAGCGTTCTAAAGTCTTCGATTAAAGCAAATTAATCTTATCGTAGGATCAACTTAAGAGAGGAGATTTTAGTCTTTCATTTACATTTATTCTGGTTGTGAAACCAATGATTCTCAGAAAAGCGAACTTATTCACTATACTGGCCAATAACCCCATGAAGACAAGGAAGGAAGCTTCAGGGTTTTTTTTTTTTTTTGGGGGGGGGGGGTTGTTTTTGTTTGTACAATTAGTTTTTTAATAAATTGTTTATAGATGTGGGAGGCAAACCCCATAGATTTATTCCAGGGGAAACCCACGAAATAAAAAGGGGCTAAAAGTAGGGTCTTTACCCGCATGTAGGGCCTTGTTCGTTTCAAAATGTTATAATTGGTGGCATTGTAAATCTTAGTGGCTCAGCAACAGCACAAACGAACACTGTTAATTACAGTTTTGAAGCTTTATTTGGTGATGGATTGATGGAGTTCGGTTAATAAAGTACACATGCAAACATGTTATGTTTTTGTAAATACCATTATCTCTACAAGAATTGTTGACTTCTCAACGGTTGAACTTCTTACTATTCATCAGCGCATTTAATGGAAACTTTAAAAGCACAACAGTCAACCTACCTTGTGATTCGATTTTGCAATGTGAAAACTGTTTAATCTAGCCACAAGAAACATTCACTTCCATTATGTGCGCATCGAAAAGATCATTCAATAAAACAAAACAAAAACAAACAAAAGACAAGTGGGCTTACCCAAACTCCACCATACAGTTTCTTTGCCGCTCACTAAAACAGAAACGACATTAGTACACGATATATATTTCAATGGACAAATATCTCATGGGGATTTTTATAAAATTTGGAACATCAATATTGGCATTCTAATATTAAGGTGTCCTCTTAAATTTGTGCCTTGAACCTTGCAGGTTGCAGTCCGCAAAGTTACCTATCCCCCCCCCCCCCCCCCAGTGTAGAGACTTGTTTCATTGAATTATCGTGAGCAATCCATTCAACGCCTCGGTCTGTTTTGACAAAATACAACTCGATTATAATTCAAATGTGGATGTTTATTCAAATTATACGTTATGAATGCTAAAGTTTGGGGTCGGGCGAACATGAACGGTGGGGTCAGGCATGGAACGAGGAAGTTAGACACTGAATATGCGTGCAGGAAATTAATGTATGCTGCAAAAATACTGCTGCGAAGTTACCCTCAATTATACTGTTTGTTACAGACTTGTAACTTTATCTTGTGAAATATGGTAAAGTTCTTGATGAAATAATTATAAAAATGTACGCAGAAATGTTTAGGTTTGCAGTATTCGTTACTGTTGTAACTATGGCGACATCATCGACGATCACACCAACGACCGACATGGTGACTGTTCGATTAGGTGAAGCGATACATTTAGCATGTGTCATAACATTGACAGCTACTGAGTCTGTATCAGAGGTGCGTTGGTACCGCGATGCAAGCAACATTCCTTATGGCTCTATTGAGTTTAAGCAAGGATGCGGTCTCGTGGATTCACTAATGTGTCCCGAGGAGAGCACTACTGATAACCGAGGTACCGTACGATATGAAATAGCTACAGTTAACAGTAACGAAGGGTTACTGACTCTGACAATTGACAGTAGTACATTAGAAGATAACACCAGTTTCTCATGTGGAATTATAAAGGGCGGGAGCTCCACCCAAACATCAAGCGGAATATCCGTCACTGTGTATGTTCCTGACTCAACCACTCCCATCCCTGACCATCAAACAACTTTAGGAACAACAACCATTAAGCCTTTCACATCTATACCCAGCTCTTCAGAAACCAGCACAGACACAACCCACGTTGTTACATCGTCGCATCAACAAGACGTCACAACGGATCCAGAAACAACATCAAGAAAACCTACAAGTACTGCCAAAGAGCAAGATTCACTCTCCTCCACTACCATCAGTACTGTCTCAACTTCCCAAGAGACGCCCTCTCTCAACGCAACTGGTGTCTCTCTGACCATACCGATACTTGCTGCGGGGGTATCAGTTTGCCTGGTCATCATCATCATACTCCTCCTCATCATCGCATACCTCGTCTCCTTAAGAAAGAGGAGATCCAATGACGCAGAGCTAAGGGTTGATATATGCTCATCGGAGGATGTTGTCTCGTCAGTAACTCGGGTAAATAACCAAGTCAACGTTCAAGTGTACCAAAACACAAAACGGCCCCACACGTACGAGAATACGCAGACTAACATCTCCCACCACCAAGACGGAGACAAGTCGACCAGTGAGCAGCCGTCGACAAGTGACGCTTTGCCAACAGACTACGAGCAAATACAGAATGGAGGTGGAAGCACACAACACACTGCCGCCCAGAAGCATCCAGGGAGACGAGTTCAGAATAAGTCTGCCGTAACTAATGTTAGTGCAGAGTCAGGATACCAGGCTTTAGAAATGACCAACCAACAACCAGCTGATTATACTATGCTGAACCTAGCAACACGCGATGGTTAGGGAACTGTTGAGACACATTTTCTCAATAATGGGGTAGTAAATAATAACAGGTTACTCCAACCTCGCCTATACTTTGTGTAGTACACTTTAATTTACATACAGTTTGGTAGAAAGTCAAATTTTCAGTTCTTACTTTAAGTTAATAGCTTCCTGGTAATTCATCAGGTGTCATTATTCTCTGAGAATCTTCCTCCACACTTGTACTTTAGGAATAAAGGAAACAATTGTTTAAATTCTTAAAGATAAAATTAAGCAATTACAAGAGACATGATGAAAGGCACGCTTAAAACAAAGGTTTTAATAAGTAGACAAGATATTCTTCATGAAATGAACACGACAATTCAGTCGATGAATCGAAAATGTTGAAACTACGCGTTTATATAAATAACTATTATTAAAAGCAGACACCTTATCGCAGTTTAGACAAACATCAGTCTGTGTTTTTTTTATTCCCGCTCTAAGTTTGTATCTAAAGACAGCTCACTGTTTACTACACTTTTATATACATATTATTAAAAGGAGACACCTTATGGCAGTTTAGACAAACTTGATTGATTTACAGTCTGTGATAGTTGTGATCTTTTTATTCGCGATTTTGAAACAGTTTCTCGCGTGCCGTTAACAAGGGCACTCTTATGTCAACTCAAAATTTAAACTTAAGTTTACAGAAGTTTCTGTAGTATACATATACACACTACATTAATGATGATTGTTCATTTGACATCCTAACATTCAGAGTTACATGGTATTGAATATTTTCATTATCTTTCAATCATTTGTATTTCTTCATAGAGCTGGTTCTAATTCTTACTGCAGCGTATCAAAACAATATATTATGTCAAAGGACAATGAACATGGGCATTCTAGTATAGTGTCCCTTTACATTTTGTACTTTGAACCTTGCGGTTTAGCAGTTCGCAAAGTTACCTATTTTCCCCCAATGTGTTTAATCCCAGACTTATTTCATTGAATTATTGTGAGCAATCCATGCAACGCCTCGGTCTGTTGTGACAAAGTACAACTCGATTATAATTCAAATGTGGGTGTGTATTCAAATTTTGCAGAATGAATGCTAGAGTTTGGGGTCGAGCGAACATGAACGGTGGGGTCAGGCATGGAACGAGGAAGTTAGACACTGCAGATGTGTGCATGAAAGTAATGCATGATGCAAAAGTACTGCTGCGAAGTTACCCTCAATGGTACTGTTACAGACTTGTGACTCATCTTGTGAAAAGCATGGTACATTTCTTGATGAAATAATTATAAAAATGTACGCAGAAATGTTTAGGTTTGCAGTATTCGTTACTGTTGTAATTATGGCAACATCATCGACGATCACACTAACGACCGACATGGTGACTGTTCGATTAGGTGAAGCGATACATTTATCATGTGTCATAACATTGACAGCTACTGAGTCTGTATCAGAGGTACGTTGGTACCGTGATTCAAGCTTCATTCCTTATGGCTCTCTTGATGTTACATCAGGATGTGGTCTCGTAGATTCACTAATGTGTCCTGAGAAGAACACTACTGATAACCGAGGTACCGTACGATATGGAATAGCTACAGTTAACAGTAACGAAGGGTTACTGAATCTGACAATTAACAGTAGTACTTTAGAAGATAACACCAGTTTCTCGTGTGGAATTATAAAGGGCGGGGGCTCCTTCCAAACATCAAGCGGAATATCCGTCACTGTGTATGTTCCTGACTCAACCACTCCCATCCCTGACCACCAAACAACCCATGGAACCACGACCACCGAGTCTTCCAGCAACGTACCAGATACCACTACCACGGATACGTCTATCTCGTCACATCAAACAAGCACCTCATCTTATAGAAATACAGTACCCACTACAGAGCAAACTACTGAGGGGACAGCATTCACCACAACTCCTATCACCATCACAACCAGTGGAAAAACACCTTTGACGGTACCATCAACAACAAATTCCATCAAACCAGACCCCATGTCATCGTCCGGTCTAACGACAGTTGTAACACCAACGACAACAGTGTTTACATCAGCACCTGGTGACACCGGCCCTCCTATCAACACCACAATCATTGCGGCGGCAGTATCAGCTTGTATCGCCATCATCATCATTCTACTCATCATCATAGCCTGGCTCGTATCATCGAGAAAGAGTCGACTCAACTACGCCGAGCCAACTTCGCTGAATATCATTGCCCCGGAAACAAACAACCATGAATGGAACGTGAACAGGGGAGCTCAGCAAGAAATAGATAATGCACATGTTTACGAGGGCACGCTAAGGAGAACCACGCAACAGCAAGACGTGGGAAACTCAACCAGCCAACAAGCGCCACCAATTTATGCCACTCCAAACACCAGACGGAAGACACAAACAGCTTGCACTGATGCCCCGCAGTATGCCACCCCAACGAGATCACGACAACAACACGATGAATACGAAGACCCAGAATATAATGCCGTTGAACCCGGCTCAGACAAGGCAGGCTACCCACCCTCAAACCCATCAAGCAGCAACCCACCAGAGTATGCCACGACCGACCCCCATTCACGCCCATCATCAACAGTAGAAAACGTGTACACTGCCGTGCACAATATGGCGGGGAGACAGAACCAAACGGATGAAGGTGTCGGTTTTGCAGGCCTTACCGAAGAAATCCCACAACCACCCGAGTATGCTCTGCTCGAACCAGATGCAGAACACCAAACAGTAGGAATACCGGAACACTCTTCACTTTATGCTACGACTGAACTAGCCACAGGGGCTGTTGGGGATGAATCCGGTACAGGGAATCAACAGGCTGGAATCCCGGAACATTTTTCAGCACCGGAGTATGCTACTCTCGAACCAGACGCAGGTGTTGTTGGCGATGAATCCGACACCGAGCAACAACAGGCTGGAATTCCGGAACATTTTTCACCACCGGAGTATGCTACTCTCGAACCAGACGCAGGTGTTGTTGACGATGAATCCGGCACAGGGCATCAACAGGCTGGAATCCCGGAACATTTGTCCCCGGAGTACGCTGTGCTCAACCCAGATATCGCGGCAAGCGATGAAGGTGATGGTGAGTATTTTCAGTCTCGTGACGTATACAGTACATCGCTCACAAAAGTAAAAATATAACACAAACTTTACTTTTTATAATAGTATAATTCACAACCCCATACTCATCATCTCATTGTTAATGAAGGGCAAGACTCACCACAACACCCCTCCCCTTTACGCCCATTTATACTAATAATGATAACACAGAGGCATTTATATTGAGCTTTTTCAAAATTGACCAAAGCGCATTACATGACAACTGAAGCCGAGTCCCGAATGTTAATAGACCGATTGCGCGACAATGGTGACATGCAGTCACGTGACCTCTTATTGGGTATGACGACATACAGCTGATGGCAAAATACGTGTAAAGAGATAGGCCGTGACACAGAGTGAGTTCGAAAACAGTCGATTTTACTTTTGTTAGGTGATAAATTAGTTAATCAGCCCCTTTATTTAAAGTAGAATGCTGTGGCATTAATTTAAATCACATCTCTGTTTCATAATTTAACAGAATTCTACTAAAAAGAATTAAGGATAAGCAACGTTGGAAAAGTGAGCATTAATACCTAGCCTTGCAGAATTTCAAATAGGCAAAGGAATCACACAGTTTTGGAAAGCAATTTCTTTGGATGATTCAGCTTCAAAACTTTGAGATTCTTGTGCTGAAAAGTGTGTGATCGCGGTCGTCCGGTCTAAACGTTCCGTCGTGCACTAGTACACATCGTGCATGGCATGAGAGCCTGTACGTTATGACCACAAGGGGAGTAACAACCACACCAACGACTTGATTTCAAGTCTAAACGAAAGTATGAGTATACTCATCAATGATTATTATTTTTTTTAACAATACGGATATGCAGAGACTATACTCACGCGGTTTATGTAAAAGTCAAACCCACTCCCGGTTCCTTGATAAAGTTAATGGCTTTATTGGATTAAATATTTGAAAAATACATCTCTGAGTTTATGTACTCCATTCTGCTTTTATTTTATGGGTGAGCCGTCTAACGTCAGTGGGAGGGCTGCAGTAGACTTGTCACAGTCTCGTGCATATTCAAACGTTGGGGGCGCCATCCAGTTCCAAATGTCATAAAGCTATTTAGAAGAAAATAGTGCTAAGCGAAATTCTTTGCAAGCAAAAAATTTGATTGCGAGTTTATTACGAATTTTAGAATTTTGGCTGGTAACCTGTTTCTGCTAAGCATGATTTTTCTGCGCTTAGCATGTTTTTCTGCTTTCAGGCTTGAAGATGGGCTCTGTGTAAAAGTGCTTGACTTTGTTTCTTTTTATACGTAATTTCAAGTCAGTGTGCATAATAGGCCCTTTCCAAATTCAATGTTTCGGCTTGGGCTCCGGATACAGGCTTTTTCCGCCTGTTTGAAGTCCCATATCGAAAGCACATGTTTTCAAAATAACTGACGGAGCCTAAGCCGAAGCCCAAGCCCAAGCCGTGCTTTCGAAAAGGGCCATAGAAACTCAAGGTTCACAAAAATGTTTGAGTTCGCAGGAGGCTATACACAATCACGTTTAGCTTTTTATGCATTGTCACGCTATTTAGGATTTTAAGGATAGGTCTAGTGAACATAAATGGTAATGTCAGCATTTGACATTAGGAAGTTCAACACTACAGAAATTTGCATAAAATCACTGGTGTTCCACACTGTGTGAACTTGTGTCGAACTTACACTCCACTGTTTGCTGTTAAGTAACCACGTAAGCTACATGTACCATTGAATGGAACGTTGGCAAGATGGAAACTGCAGTGCTGGTATTATTTGCTGCTGTTGTCACCATGACGACATCATCGACGATCACACCAACGGCCGACATGGTGACTGTTCGATTAGGTGAAGCGATACATTTATCATGTGTCATAACATTGACAACTACTGAGTCCGTATCAGAGGTGCGTTGGTACCGCAATGCAAGCTTCAATCCGTATGGCTCTATTGTTACATCAAGATGTGTTCACAATGATTCACTAATGTGTCCCGAGGATAGCACTACTGATAACCGAGGAACCGTACAATATGAAGTAGCTACAACTAACAGTAACGAAGGGTTACTGACTCTGATAATTCACAGTAGTACATTGGAATATAACACCAGTTTCTCGTGTGGAATTATAAAGGACGGGGGCTCCTCCCAAACATCAAGCGGAATATCCGTCACTGTGTATGTTCCTGGCTCAACCACTCCCATCCCTGACCATCAAACAACAATGGGAACAACAACCATTAAGCCTATCACATCCATAGTTACAGATCCCAGCTTTCCAGAAACCAGCTCAGGTACAATCGACGTTGTTACGTCGTCGCATCAACAAGACGTCACAACGGACACAGAAACAATAACGTCAAGAAAACCAACAAGTTCTACCGAAGAGCAAGGTTCACTCTCCTCCACTACCATCAGTACTGTCTCAACTTCCCAAGAGACGCCCTCTCTCGACGCAACTGGTGTCTCTCTGACCATACCAATACTTGCTGCGGGGGTATCAGTTTGCCTGGTCATCATCGCATACCTCGTCTTCTTAAGAAAGAGGAGATCCAATGACGCAGAGCCAAGGGTTGATTCACGCTCATCGGAGGATGTTGTCTCGTCAGTAACTCGGGTAAATAACCCAGACAGCGTTACAGTGTACCAAAACACAGAACGGCCCCACACGTACGAGAACACAATAAGTAACATCTCCCGCCACCAAGGAGACAAGTCGACCAACGAGCAGCCGTCGACAAGTGACGCTTTGCCAACAGACTACGAGCCAGTCCAGGCAGGAGGTGGAAGCACACAACACACTGCCGCCCAGAAGCATCCAGGGAGACGGGTTCAGAATAAGTCTGCCGTAACTAATGTTAGTGCAGAGTCAGGATACCAGACATTAGAAATGACCAACCAACAACCAGCTAATTATACTATGCTGAACCTAGCAACACGCGATGGTTAGAAAACTGTGGGGACACATTTTCCTCAAAAATGGGGCAGTAAATAATAACAGGTTACTCCAACCTCGCCTATACTTTGTGTAGTACACTTTAATTTACATACAGTTTGATAGAAAGTCAAATTTTCAGTTCTTACTTTAATAGCTTCCTGGTAATTCATCGGGTGTCATTATTCTCTGAGAATCTTCCTCCACACTTGTACTTTAGGAATAAAGGAAACAATTGTTTAAATTCTTAAAGATAAAATTAAGCAATTTCAAGAGACATGATGAAAGGCACGCTTAAAACAAAGGTTTTAATAGGTAGACAATATATACTTCATGAAATGAACACGACAATTCAGTCGATGAATCGAAAATGTTGAAACTCCGCGTTTATATAAATAACTATTATTAAAAGCAGACACCTTATCGCAGTTTAGACAAACATCAGTCTGTTTTTTTTTATTCCCGCTCTAAGTTTGTCTCTAAAGACAGCTCACTGTTTACTACACTTTCATATAAATATTATTAAAAGGAGACACATTATGGCAGTTTAGACAAACTTAATTTATTTACAGTCTGTGATAGTTGTGATCTTTTTATTCACGATTTTGAAACAGTTTCTCGCGTGTCGTCAACAAGGGCACTCTTATGTAGGACAACAACTAAAAATTTGAACTTAATTTTACAGACGTTTCTGTAGTATACATGTACACACTACATTAATGATAATTGTTCATGACATTGTAACATTTAGAGTTACATGGTATTGATTATTGTGATCATCCAACAAGCATTTGTATTTCCTCATTGAGCTGTTACTAATTCTCACTGCTGCGCTTTATAACAATATTAGACTAGGCCTATCTTGCATTCCAACCTCGATTTCGTCACATGGATTCTATGGGAGAAATAGAGATGGTGGCTACTGGTTCGTCAACAAAGTCTCAGAAAAATGTCGTTTTATGCACAACTGACCAAAACGAAAAAAGTTTAACTATTATGTGACAGTTACTCTTCTTTAATCCTCAAAGAACAATGATGGCAACATTATTTCAAACTTCAAATTGCTCTGACATTAATGCAAGTATAAACAGCAGAATTGGTAGTGAGAAGATTGTGGAGTTGAAAATCTGATATGCGTTAACATGTATGAAGTTCTGGATTTGTTCTTGTGTAGAACAGGAAACTACATGGGAAAATCTGCAAATGTACACTGTGTGAACCTTTTAGAGTCGTATGGAGGCTGTGGAACGTGCGTTGTAAATAAGGGTACAGCTCTTCTTTGAGAAAGTTCAATTGGATATTTTTGAGGACACTAGGTGGCAGCAGCCTCACCAGGTAAATCATTATTCTCGAAAATTTGCGCATGTTCAGAACCGTAAACGCAAATTGTCAATTACGGGTGCACTACATTAGATAGAGAGAAATGCATGCACCGAGCCTCATTAATAAAATGTAAACCACTTTTTCTATAAATCAAAGATTTGAAGGTCCTTGCTTTTATGGATTGTTAAAAAACGGTCCAGCATTGTGCCCCTGGGGTTGCTGACTTTCAACCTGAAGCATTTTGGGTAGACTGGCCCTCTCAAAATTGCCCTATTTTGCTAAACAGTAGACTGGCCCTCTAAAAATTGCCCTATTCTGCTAAACAGTGTAGGGTCATTTTTCCCAAGATGAAGTCTTGCCAGTTGACTCGTTCAGCCTACCAAAACTTCTCAACAGCTCCCCTACTAAAAATTGAAAAGAAAAATGATGTTCAGTTGTCAGAAAATATATTTGATTTGTTTTCTAGAGGCTGAGAGACTTTCAAGTATTTTTTGAGTAATTTTGAATATTTAGCATTGAGCATTGGTTGCTATGGGAGCCTATTTTATTTAATGTGGTGCCCCTTACGTGTGAGTCTGGCGCCATCTAGCGTTCTAAAGTCTTCGATTAAACAAATTAATCTTATCGTAGGATCAACTTAAGATAGGAGATTTTAGTCTTTCATTTCATTTATTCTGGTTGTGAAGCCAATGATTCTCATAAAAACAAACTTTCAATGTACTGGCCAAGAACTCCATGGAGAGAAGACTAGGAAGGAAGTTTCAGTTAATAAAGTACATGATATACATTTTATGTGTTTGTAAATCCAGTAGGCCGATTGCGCAACCAATGTTTACATGTCATCACGTGACATATTGTTGTTACTACATCATTCCAGCTGATGGCAAACTACGTGCAAATACATGCCGTGACCGACAGAGTCACACCAGCAGTCGGCTTTTGGTAATAACAAAACAGTTACTAAGCCATTTTATTAAAGTTGTATGTTGTGACATTGATATTAATCATATTACTGTTTCATAAACTACCAGTATTCTACTACAAAAGAGGTTTATTTGAGTTATGCACTACCGGTGTCGGACGACTTTGCAGCCACCCGCCTGTTATTTTGTTTGTAATGTAGGCCTAAATCACTGTAAAAAAGGGTAAAGAACATTGGAAAAGTGAGCATTTATACCTAGCCTTGCGAAATTTCAAACAGGCAAAGGAATCACACAGTTTTGGAAAGCAATTTCTTTTGAGGTTTCAGGTTCAAAACTTTGAAATTCTTGTGTTGGAAAGTGTGCGATCGCGGTCGTCTGGCCTAAATTTGTTTTATTGATATTTTCGGTACGCACACAATAAAAAAATAATGTATTTATACGTTACTTGTACAATTTCCAAGACTTGCTGGAATTGTCCTTACTGGCTTTATTCAGCCACTCGAAGGTCTCTGGTACAAACTCTGGAATATTTTTCACAGATTTCGAGAAAGAAAAGCCGCCATTGAATAAACAAATGCAACAATCATCATGTACCGTACCAAACTTTCCTATGGAGCACGTCGTGTTTGTATACATTCAGTACCCACATAGGTCACGTGACGTGGGTTGCGCAATTGGTCTATTATCTCCAACAGAAATGTTGACTTCTCAACTTAGTTTGATCATCGTCAGCGCAGGTAATGAAAACTTAAAAGCGTGGCGGTCAACCTACCTTGTGATTCGATTGTGAAATGTGTAAAGTACCGGTACTTAACCTAGCCACGAGAAACATTATCTTGTTATTATGTGCGTATCGAAAATATCAATAAAACAATAAAGAAAACAGGTGGGTGTATACCCAAAGTCAACGATATAGTTTCTTTGCCGCTCAGTAAAAAACAAAGACATTTTTGTATACGATATATTATTCACTGGACAGATATCTCATAGGAATTTTTAATAATAAATTTTCAAAAGTTAGAACATGAATATGTGCATTCTAATAAGGTGTCCCTTTAAATGTGCCTTGAACCTTGCGGGGAGCAGTCCAAGTAACCTATCCCCCCCCCCCCAATGTATTTAATCCGAAACTTATTTCTTTGAATTATTGTGAGCAATCCATGCAGCGCCTCGGGCTGTGTGGACAAATTGCAACTCGATTATAATTCAAATGTGGATGTGTGTGCAAATTATGCGGAATGAATGCTAGAGTTTGGGGTCGAGCGAACATGAACGATGGGGTCAGGCATGGAACGAGGAAGTTAGACACTGCATATGCGTGCATGAAAGTAATGTATGATGCAAAAATTCTGCTGCGAAGTTACCTCATGATACTGTTTGTTACAGACTTGTGAAAAAATAGTCAATTTCTGGCTGAATTAATAATAAAAATGCACGCAGAAATGTTTAGGTTTGCAGTATTTGTTACTGTTGTGACTATGGCGACATCATCGACGATCACACCAACGGCTGACATGGTGACTGTTCGATTAGGTGAAGCGATACATTTATCATGTGTCATAACATTGACATCTACTGAGTCTGTATCAGAGGTGCGTTGGTACCGCAATACAAGCTACAATTCTTATGGCTTTATTGTTACATCAAGATGTGTTCACAATGATTCACTAATGTGTCCCGAGGAGAGCACTACTGATAACCGAGGTACCGTACGATATGAAATAGCTACAATTAACAGTAACGAAGGGTTACTGACTCTGATAATTAACAGTAGTACATTAGAAGATAACACCAGTTTCTGGTGTGGAATTATAAAGGGCGGGGGCTCCTCCCAAACATCAAGCGGAATATCCGTCACTGTGTATGTTCCTGACCCAACCACTCCCATCCCTGACCATCAAACAACCCGTGGAACCACGACCACCGAGTCTTCCAGCAACGTACCAGATACCACTACCACGGATACGTCTATCTCGTCACATCAAACAATCACCACATCCGATAGAGATATAACATCAGCTACAAGGTCAAGTACTGATGGACTATCAGTCTCCACCACCACTCCTATCACAACCACAATCAGTGAAACAACACCTTCGACGGTACCAACAACTTCCATCAAACCAGACCTCGTGCCATCATCCTATCTAACGACAGTTGTAACACCAACAACAGAGTTCACATCAGCACCTAGTGACACCGACCCTCCTATCAACACCACAATCATTGCGGCGGCAGTATCAGCTTGTGTCGCCATCATCATCATTCTACTCATCATCATAGCCTGCCTCGTATCATCGAGAAAGAGTCGACTCAACTACGCCGAGCCAACTTTGCTGAATCTCATTGCCCCGGAAACAAACAACCATGAATGGAACTTGAACAGGGTAGCTCAGCAAGAAATATAGATAATGCACATGTAAACGAGGGCACGCTAAGGAGGACCACGCAACAGCAAGACGTGGGAAACTCAACCAGCCAACAAGCGCCACCAATTTATGCCACTCCAAACACCAGACGGAAGACACAAACAGCTTGCACTGATGCCCCGCAGTATGCCACCCCAACGAGATCACGACGACGACACGACGACCCAGAATATAATGCCGTTGAATCCGGCTCAGACAAGGCAGGCTACCCACCCTCAAACCCATCAAGCAGCAACCCACCAGAGTATGCCACGACCGACCCCCATTCACGCCCATCATCAACAGTAGAAAACGTGTACCCTGCCGTGCACAATATGGCGGGGAGACAGAACCAAATGGATGAAGGTGTCGGTTTTGCAAGCCCTACCGAAGAAATCTCACAACCACCCGAGTATGCTCTGCTCGAACCAGATGCAGAACACCAAACAGTAGGAATACCGGAACACTCTTCACTTTATGCTACGACTGAACTAGCCACATGGGCTGTTGGGGATGAATCCGGAACAGGGCATCAACAGGCTGGAATCCCAGAACATTTTTCAGCACCGGAGTATGCTACTCTCGAACCAGACGCAGGTGTTGTTGACGATGAATCCTGCACAGGGAATCAAGAGGCTGGAATCCCGGAACATTTTTCACCACTGGAGTATGCTACTCTCGAACCAGACGCAGGTGTTGTTGACGATGAATCCGACACCGAGCACCAACAGGCTGGAATCCCGGAACATTTTTCACCACCGGAGTATGCTACTCTCGAACCGGACGCAGGTGTTGTTGACGATCAATCCAGCACAGGGCATCAACAGGCTGGAATCCCGGAACATTTGTCACCGGAGTACGCTGTGCTCAACCCAGATATCGCGGCAAGTGATGACGGTGATGGTGAGTATTTTCAGTCTTTTGACGTATACAGTACATCGCTCACCAAAGTAAAAATATAGCACAAACTTTACTTTTTATAATAGTATAATTCACAACCCCATACTCATCATCTCATTGTTAATGAAGGGCAAGACTCACCACAACACCCCTCCCCTTTACGCCCATTTTTACTAATAATGATAACACAGAGGCATTTATATTGAGCTTTTTCAAAATTGACCAAAAGCGCATTACTGAAGCCGAGTCCCGAATGTTAATAGACCGATTGCGCGGCAATGGTGACATGCAGTCACGTGACCTCCTATTGGGTATGACGACATACAGCTGATGGCAAAATACGTGTAAAGAGATAGGCCGTGACACAGAGTGAGTTCGAAAACAGTCAATTTTACTTTTGTTAAGTGATAAATTAGTTAATCAGCCCCTTTATTTAAAGTAGTATGTTGTGGCATTAATTTAAATCACATATCTGTTTCATAATTTAACAGAATTCTACTAAAAAGAGTTTTTTTTTAGCTATGCACTACCGGCGTCAGACGACTATTATGTAGCCACCCGTCTGTTATTTTGTTTGTAATGTAGGCCTAAATCACTGTAATAAAAAAAAGAAGAAAAAAAAAAGGATAAACAACGTTGGAAAAGTGAGCATTAATACCTAGCCTTGCAGAATTTCAAATAGGCAAAGAAATCACACAGTTTTGGAGAGCAATTTCTTTGGATGATTCAGCTTCAAAACTTTGAGATTCTTGTGCTGAAAAGTGTGTGATCGCGGTCGTCCGGTCTAAACGTTCCGTCGTGCACTAGTACACATCGTGCACATTTTAATATGTGTTACTTGTACAATTTTCAAGACTTGCTGGAACTGTCCTTGCTGGCTTTATTGAGTCACTCGAAGGTCTCTGGTACAAACTCTGGAATATTTTTCACAGATTTCGAGAAAGAAAAGCCTTGTCCGAATAAACAATCATCATGTACCATATCTCACTTTCCTATGGAGGACGTCGTGTTTGTTAACATTTCATACCCACAATAGGTCGCGTGACGCGGGTCGCGCAATCGGTCTATCAGGCAAGGTCAAGCAGTATCATTCATGCACCAGTTCTTTTCAGAACCACCACAACTCATAGAGATTTCATGTAGATGGTGTCTACACAAACCTCACTATATTGTATTCTCACAAAGTTCAAATTATTATTCATACGCGTGTAGCATTAAATAAAAAATATAATCTGGATGCAATGCACTCAGTTAAGTCTGAAGCCGGTTGGACCTTCTTTTGTGTTACAAAAATAAAACAAAAACAAAAACAAAAAACAAAACGTCATTCATATCTTTTGAAACAAGTATTCTTCTTCTTCCCTTTTTTATAGCTTATCTAGATCAAGAGCTTCCGACGGATTTTGTGTACGCAGAGCCGTTTGGACCGTTGTAATCTTTTCCAAAGACAACATCTTTTGGTATGAATAGCTGTTAATTTATGCATCGGGGATAAAAAATATTATTTTCTATCTTACTCATACACCGATGTGTGTTAAAGCCCCAGCTCAACATAGGTGAACTGACTGTAAATGTATCAATTCGTTACACAAATCAAGATATTTGTAATAAAACCAACCTGTGAAAATGTCAGCTCATTTCGTTGTTTCATTTACGAGAAAACGGTAAAAATGCATTCAGCATTCAGGTAGAGCTCTTCTTTGAGGAAGTTCAATTGGATATTTTTGAGGACACTAGATTGCAGCAGCCTTACCAGGTAAATAATTATTCTCGAAATGTGCGCATGATCAGAACCGTAAACGCAAACATTGTAAATTTACGGGTGCGCTACCACTAAATAAAGAGAAATCCATGCACCGAGCCTCATTAATAAAATGTAAACCACTTTTTCTATAAATCAAAGATTTGAAGGTCCGTGCTTTTATGGATTGTTGAAAAATGGTCCAATATTGTGCCCCTGGGGTTGCTGACTTTCAACCTGAAGCATTTTGGGTACACTGGCCCTCTAAAATTTGCCCTATTTTGCTAAACAGTAGACTGGCCCTCTAAATATTGCCCTATTTGGCTAAACAGTGTAGGGTCATTTTTCCAAGATGAAGTCTTGCCAGTTGACTCGTTCAGCCTACCAAAACTTCTCAACAGCTCCCCTACTAAAAATTGAAAAGAAAAATGAAGTTCAGTTGTCAGAAAATATATTTGATTTGTGTTCTAGAGGCTGAGAGACTTTCAAGTATTTTTTGAGTAATTTTGAATATTTAGCACTGAGCATTGGTTGCTATGGGAGCCTATTTTATTTAATGTGGTGCCCCTTACGTAGTGAGTCTGGCGCCATCTAGCGTTCTAAAGTCTTCGATTAAAGCAAATTAATCTTATCGTAGGATCAACTTAAGAGAGGAGATTTTAGTCTTTCATTTCATTTATTCTGGTTGTGAAACCAATGATTCTCAGAAAAGCGAACTTATTCACTATACTAGCCAATAACCCCATGAAGAGAAGACAAGGAAGGAAGCTTCAGGGGTTTTTTTATATTTTTTTTTACAAGTAGTTTTTTAATAAATTGTTTATAGATGTGGGAGGTAATCCCATAGATTTATTCCAGGGGAAACCCACGCAATAAAAGGGGCTAAAAGTAGGGTCTTTACCCACATGCAGGGCCTTCTTCGTTTAAAAATGTTATAATTGATTGCATGTAAATCATAGTGGCTCAGCAACAGCACAAAGCGAAACACTGTTAATTGCAGGTTTGAAGCCTTATTTGGTGATGGATTGATGGAGTTCGGTTAATAAAGTACACATGCAAACATGTTATGTTTTTGTAAATAGCATTATCTCTACAAGAATTGTTGACTTCTCAAACGTTGAACTTCTTACTATCATCAGCGCATTTAATGGAAACTTTAAAAGCACAACAGTCAACCTACCTTGTGATTCGATTGTGCAATGTGAAAACTTTAATCTAGCCACAAGAAACATTCACTTCCATTTTGTGTGCATCGAAAAGATCATTCAATAAAACAAAACAAAAACAAAACAAAAAACAAGTGGGCTTACCCAAACTCCACCATACAGTTTCTTTGCCGCTCACTAAAACAGAAACGACATTAAGTACACGATATATATTTCAATGGACAAATATCTCATGGGGATTTTTATAAAATTTGGAACATCAATATTGGCATTCTAATATTAAGGTGTCCCTTTAAATTTGTGCCTTGAACCTTGAAGGTTGCAGTCCGCATAGTTACCTACTCCCCCCCCCCCCCCCCCCAATGTAGAGACTTGTTTCATTGAATTATCGTGAGCAGTCCATTCAACGCCTCGGTCTGTTTTGACAAAATACAACTCGATTATAATTCAAATGTGGATGTTTATTCAAATTATACGTTATGAATGCTGAAGTTTGGGGTCGAGCGAACATGAACGATGGGGTCAGGCATGGAACGAGGAAGTTAGACACTGAATATGCGTGCAGGAAATTAGTGTATGCTGCAAAAATACTGCTGCGAAGTTACCCTCAATTATACTGTTTGTTACAGACTTGTAACTTTTCTTGTGAAATACATAGTAAAGTTCTTGTTGAAATAATTAGAAAAATGTACGCAGAAATGTTTAGGTTTGCAGTATTCGTTACTGTTATAACTATGGCGACGTCATCGACGATCACACCAACGGCCGACATGGTGACTGTTCGATTAGGTGAAGCGATACATTTATCATGTGTCATAACGTGGACAGCTAATGAGTCTGTATCAGAGGTGCGTTGGTACCGTGATTCAAGCTTCATTCCTTATGGCTCTATTGATGTTACATCGGGATGCGGTCTCGTAGATTCACTAATGTGTCCCGAGGAGAGCACTACTGATAACCGAGGTACCGTACGATATGAAATAGCTACAGTTAACAATAACGAAGGGTTACTGACTCTGATAATTAACAGTAGTACATTAGAAGATAACACCAGTTTCTCGTGTGGAATTATAAAGGGCGGGGGCTCCTCCCAAACATCAAGCGGAATATCCGTCACTGTGTATGTTCCTGACTCAACCACTTCCATCCCTAACCATCAAACAACCCGTGGAACTACGACCACTGAGACTACCACCAACGCACCAGATAACACTCATGTGCATAGGTCCATTTCGCCACATCAAACAATCACCACATCCGATAGAGATACAACATCAGCTACAAGGTCAAGTACTGATGGACTACAAGTCCTCACCACCACTCCTATCACAACCACAATCAGTGGAAAAACACCTTCGACAACTTCCATCAAACCAGACCCCATGTCATCATCCGAAATGACAACAGTGTTCACATCAGCACCTAGTGACACCGGCCCTCATATCAGCACCACAATCATTGCGGCGGCAGTATCAGCTTGTGTCGCCATCATTATCATTCTACTCATCATCATAGCCTGCCTCGTATCATCGAGAAAGAGTCGACCCAACTACGCCGAGTCAACTTTGTTTAATCTCACTACTCCCGGAGCAGACAACCAGGGATGGAACATGCACAGAGGATCTCAGCAAGAAACAGATACTGCACAGGTATACGAGGGCACGCTAAGGAGGACCACGCAACCGCAAGATGTGGAAAGCTCAACCAGCCAACAAGCGCCACCGATTTATGCCACTCCAAACACCAGACGGAAGACACAAACAGCTTGCACTGATGCCCCGCAGTATGCCACCCCAACGAGATCACGACGACGACACGACGAATACGAACACCCAGAACATAATGCCGTGGAACCCGGCTCAGACAAGGCAGGCTACCCACCCTCAAACCCATCAAGCAGCAACCCACCAGAGTATGCCAAGACCGACCCCCATTCACGCCCATCATCAACAGTAGAAAACGTGTACACTGCCGTGCACAATATGTCGGGGAGACAGAACCAAACGGATGAAGGTGTCGGTTTTGCAGGCCTTACCGACGAAATCCCACAACCACCCGAGTATGCTCTGCTCGAACCGGATGCAGAACACCAAACAGTAGGAATACAGGAACACTCTTCACTTTATGCTACGACTGAACTAGCCACAGGGGCTGTTGGGGATAAATCCGGTACAGGGCATCAACAGGCTGGAATCCCGGAACATTGTTCACCACCGGAGTATGCTACTCTCGAACCAGACGTAGGTGTTGTTGACGATGAATCCGACACCGAGCACCAACAGGTTGGAAATCCAGAACATTTTTCACCACCGGAGTATGCTACTCTCGAACCAGACGCAGGTGTTGTTGACGATGAATCCGGCACAGGGCATCAACAGGCTGGAATCCCGGAACATTTGTCACCGGAGTACGCTGTGCTCAACCCAGATATCGCGGAAAGCGATGAAGGTGATGGTGAGTATTTTCAGTCTCGTGACGTATACACCACATCGCTCACCAAAGTAAAAATATAACACAAACTTTACTTTTTATAATAGTATAATTCACAAACCCATACTCATCATCTCATTATTAATGAAGGGCAAGACTCACCACAACACCCCTCCCCTTTACGCCCATTTATACTAATAATGATAACACAAGAGGCATTTATTTTGAGCTTTTTCAAAATTGACCAAAAGCGCATTACATGACAACAGAAGCCGAGTCCCGAATGTTTATAGACCGATTGCGCGACAATGGTGACATGCAGTCACGTGACCTCTATTGGGTATAACGCCATACAGCTGATGACAAAATACGTATAAAGAGATAGGCCGTGACACAGAGTGGTTCGAAAACAGTCGATTTTACTTTTGTCAGGTGTTAAATTAGTTAATCAGCCCCTTTATTTAAAGTAGAATGTTGTGGCATTAATTCAAATCACGTCTCTGTTTCATAATTTAACAGAATTCTACTAAAAAGAGGTTTTTTTTAGCTATGCACTACCGGCGTCGGACGACTATTATGTAGCCACGCGTCTGTTATTTTGTTTGTAATGTAGGCCTAAATCACTGTAAAAAAAAAAAAAAAAAAAAGGATAAACAACGTTGGAAAAGTGAGCATTTATACCTAGCCTTGCAGAATTTCAAATAGGCAAAGGAATCACACAGTTTTGGAAAGCAATTTCTTTGGATGATTCAGCTTCAAAACTTTGAGATTCTTGTGTTGAAAAGTGCGTCGGATCGCGGTCGTCCGGTCTAAACGTTCCGTCGTGCACTAGTACACATCGTGCTTGGCGTGAGAGCCTGTACGTTATGACCACAAGGGGAGTTACAACCACACCAACGACTTGATTTCAAGTCTAAACGAAAGTATGAGTATACTCATCAATGATTATTATTATTTTTAACAATACGGATATGCAGAGACTATACTCACGCGGTTTCTGTAAAATTCAAACCCACTCCCGGTTCCTTGATAAAGTTAATGGCTTTATTGGATTAAATTTTTGAAAAATACAGCTCTGAGTTAATGTACTCCATTATCCATTCTGCTTTTATTTTATGGGTGAGCCGTCTAACGTCAGTGGGAGGGCTGCAGTAGACTTGTCACAGTCTCGTGCATATTCAAACGTTGGGGGCGCCATCCAGTACCAAATTTCATAAAGCTATTTTTAGAAGAAAATAGTGCTAAGCGAAATTCTTTGCAAGCAAAAAATATGATTGCGAGTTTATACGAATTTTAGAATTTTGGCTGGTAACCTGTTTCTGCTAAGCATGATTTTTCTGCGCTTAGCAGGTTTTTGTGCTTTCAGGATTGAAGCTGGGCTCTGTGTAAAAGTGCTTGACTTTGTTTCTTTTTATAGGTAATTTCAAGCCAGTGTGCATAGGCCCTTTCCAAATTCAATGTTTCGGCTTGGGCTCCGGATACAGGCTTTTTCCGCCTGTTTGAAGTCCCATATCGAAAGCACATGTTTTCAAAATAACTGACGGAGCCTAAGCCGGAGCCCAAGCCCAAGCCTTGGTTTCGATAAGGGCCATAGAAACTCAAGGTTCATAATAGAGTTCGCAGTAGACTATACACAATCACGTTTAGCTGTTTATGCATTGTCACGCGGATTTTAAGGATAGGTCTAGTGAACATAAATGGTAATGTCAGCATTAGACATTAGGAAGTTCAACACTACAGAAATTTGCATAAAATCACTGGTGTTCCACACTGTGTGAACTTATGTCGAACTTACACTCCACTGTTTGCTGTTAAGTAACCACGTAAGCTACATGTACCATTGAATGGAACGTTGGCAAAATGGAAACTGCAGTGATGATATTATTTGCTGCTGTTGTCACCATGACGACATCATCGACGATCACACCAACGACCGACATAGTGACTGTTCGATTAGGTGAAGCGATACATTTATCATGTGTCATAACATGGACAGCTACTGAGTCTGTATCAGAGGTGCGTTGGTACCGCGATTCAAGCTTCATTCCTTATGGCTCTGTTGATGTATACATCGGGATGGGATATGTGTTCTCGTGGATTCACTAATGTGTCCTGAGAAGAACGCTACTGATAACCGAGGTACCGTACGATATGAAATAACTACAAATAACAGTAACGAAGGGTTACTGACTCTGATAATTAACAGTAGTACATTGGAAGATAACATCAGTTTCTCGTGTGGAATCATAAAGGGCGTGGGCTCCTCCCAAATTTCAAGCGGAATATCCGTCACTGTGTATGTTCCTGACTCAACCACTCCCATCCCTGACAATCAAACAACTTTAGGAACAACAACCATTAAGCCTTTCACATCCATAGTTACAGATCCCAGCTTTCCAGAAACCAGTACAAGTACAACCGACGTTGTTACATCGTCGCATCAACAAGACATTACAACGGACCCAGAAACAACGCCAAGAAAACCTACAAGTTCTACCGAAGAGCAAGGTTCACTAGGTTCACTTCCCTCCACTACCATCAGTACTGTCTCAAGTTCCCAAGAGACGCCCTCTCTCGACGCAACTGGTGTCTCTCTGACCATACCGATACTTGCTGCGGGGCTATCAGTTTGCCTGGTCATCATCATCATACTCCTCTTCATCATCGCATACCTCGTCTCCTTAAGAAAGAGGAGATCCAATGACGCAGAGCCAAGGGTTGATTTACGCTCATCGGAGGATGTTGTCTCGTCAGTAACTCGGGTAAATAACCGAGGCAACGTTCCAGTGTACCAAAACACAAAACGGCCCCACACGTACCAGAACACACTGAGTAACATCTCCCACCACCAAGACAAGTCGACCAGCGAGCAGCCGTCGACAAGCGACGCTTTGCCAACAGACTACGAGCCAGTACAGGCAGGAGGTGGAAGCACACAACACACTGCCGCCCAGAAGCATCCAGGGAGACGGGTCCAGAATAAGTTTGCCGTAACTAATGTTAGTGCAGAGTCAGGATACCAGACATTAGAAATGACCAACCAACAACCAGCTGATTATACTATGCTGAACCTAGCAACACGCGATGGTTAGAGAACTGTTGAGACACATTTTCTCAATAATGGGGTAGTAAATAACAACAGGTTACTCCAACCTCGCCTACACGTTGTGTAGTACACTTTAATTAACATAAATTTTGGTTGAAAGTCAAATTTTCAGTTCCTACTTTAATAGCTTCCTGGTAATTCATCGAGTGTCATTATTCTCTGAGAATCTTCCTTCACACTTGTACTTTAGGAATAAAGGAAACAATTTTTTTAATTCTTTAACATAAAATTAAGCAATTACAAGAGACACGATGAAAGGCACGCTTAAAACAAAGGTTTTAATAAGTAGACAAGATATACTTCATGAAATGAACACGACAATTCAGTCGATGAATCGAAAATGTTGAAACTACGCGTTTATATAAATAACTATTATTAAAAGCAGACACCTTGTATTGCGGTTTAGACAAACATCAGTCTGTGTTTTTTTTATTCCCGCTCTAAATTGTTTGTCTCTAAAGACAGCTCACTGTTTACTACACTTTTATATACATATTATTAAAAGGAGACACCTTATGGCAGTTTAGACAAACTTAATTTATTTACAGTCTGTGATAGTTGTGATCTTTTTATTCACGATTTTGAAACAGTTTCTCGCGTGTCGTCAACAAGGGCACTCTTATGTCAGACAACTAAAAATTTGAACTTAAGTTTACAGAAGTTTCTGTAGTATACATTGTACACACTACATTAATGATGATTGTTCATTTGACATCCTAACATTCAGAGTTACATGGTATTGAATATTTTCATTATCTTTCAATCATTTGTATTTCTTCATAGAGCTGGTTCTAATTCTTACTGCAGCGTATCAAAACAATATATGTCAAAGGACAATGAACATGGGCATTCTAGTATAGTGTCCCTTTACATTTTGTACTTTGAACCTTGCGGTTTAGCAGTTCGCAAAGTTACATATTTTCCCCCAATGTGTTTAATCCCAGACTTATTTCATTGAATTATTGTGAGCAATCCATGCAACGCCTCGGTCTGTTGTGACAAAGTACAACTCGATTATAATTCAAATGTGGGTGTGTATTCAAATTTTGCAGAATGAATGCTAGAGTTTGGGGTCGAGCGAACATGAACGGTGGTGTCAGGCATGGAACGAGGAAGTTAGACACTGCAGATGTGTGCATGAAAGTAATGTATGCTGCAAAAATACTGCTGCGAAGTTACCCTCAATGATACTGTTACAGACTTGTGACTCATCTCGTGAAAAGCATGGTACATTTCTTGATGAAAAAATTATAAAAATGTACGCAGCAATGTTTAGGTTTGCAGTATTCGTTACTGTTGTAGCTATGACGACATCATCGACGATCACACCAACGACCGACATGGTGACTGTTCGATTAGGTGATG
Source organism: Marthasterias glacialis (assembly GCA_911728455.2). NCBI lineage: Eukaryota > Metazoa > Echinodermata > Asteroidea > Forcipulatida > Asteriidae > Marthasterias > Marthasterias glacialis. Next base: position 19,516,054 of record OU452224.1, read on the forward strand.
CGATACATTTATCATGTGTCATAACATTGACAGCTACTGAGTCTGTATCAGAGGTGCGTTGGTACCGCAATGCAAGCTTCATTCCTTATAGCTCTATTGATGTTACATCGGGATGCGGTCTCGTGGATTCACTAATGTGTCCTGAGAAGAGCACTACTGATAACCGAGGTACCGTACGATATGAAATAGCTACAGTTAACAGTAACGAAGGGTTACTGACTCTGACAATTAACAGTAGTACGTTAGAAGATGACATCAGTTTCTCGTGTGGAATTATAAAGGGCGGGGGCTCCTCCCAAACATCAAGCGGAATATCCGTCACTGTGTATGTTCCTGACTCAACCACTCCCATCCCTGACCATCAAACAACCCATGGAACCACGACCACCGAGTCTTCCAGCAACGTACCAGATACCACTACCACGTTTATCTCGTCACATCAAACAAGCACCTCATCTGATGGAGATACAGTACCCACTACAGAGCAAACTATTGAGGGGACAGCATTCACCACAACTCCTATCACCATCACAACCAGTGGAAAAACACCTTTGACGGTACCATCAACAACAACGTCCATCAAACCAGACCCCATGTCATCGTCCGGTCTAACGACAGTTGTAACATCAATGGCAACAGTGTTTACATCAGCACCTGGTGACACAGGCCCTCCTATCAGCACCACTCCCATCCCTGACCACCAAACAACCCGTGGAACCACGACCACTGAGACTACCACCAATGCACCAGATACCACTACCGGGCGTAGGTCCATTTCGCCACATCAAACAATCACCACATCCGATAGAGATATAACATCAGCTGCAAGGCCAACTACTGATGGACTACCAGTCCTCACCACCACTCCTATCACAACCACAATAAGTGGAACAACACCTTCGACAACTTCCATCAAACCAGACCCCATGTCATCATCCGATATGACAACAGTGTTTACATCAGCACCTGGTGACATCGGCCCTCCTATCAGCACCACAATCATTGCAGCGGCAGTATCAGCTTGTGTCGCCATCATCATCATTCTACTCATCATCATAGCCTGCCTCGTATCATCGAGAAAGAGTCGACTCAACTACGCCGAGCCAACTTTGCTTAATCTCACTGTTCCCGGAGCAGACAACCAGGGATGGAACATGCACAGAGGATCTCAGCAAGAAACAGATACTGCACATGTAAACGAGGGCACGCTAAGGAGGACCACGCAACAGCAAGATGTGGAAAGCTCAACCAGCCAACAAGCGCCACCGATTTATGCCACTCCAAACACCAGACGTAAGCCACAAACAGCTTGCACTGATGCCCCGCAGTATGCCACCCCAACGAGATCACGACGACGACACGACGAATACGAAGACCAAGAACATAATGCCGTGGAACCCGGCTCAGACAAGGCAGGCTACCAACCCTCAAACCCATCAAGCAGCAACCCACCAGAGTATGCCACGACCGACCCCCATTCCCGCCCATCACCAACAGTAGAAAACGTGTACACTGCCGTGCACAATATGGCGGGGAGACAGAACCAAACGGATGAAGGTGTCGGTTTTGCAAGTCCTACCGAAGAAATCCCACAACCACCCGAGTATGCTCTGCTCGAACCAGATGCAGAACACCAACCAGTAGGAATACCGGAACACTCTTCACTTTATGCTACGACTGAACTAGCCACAGGGGCTGTTGGGGATGAATCCGGTACAGGACATCAACAGGCTGGAATCCCGGAACATTTTTCACCACCGGAGTATGCTACTCTCGAACCAGACGCAGGTGTTGTTGACGATGAATCCGACACCGAGCACCAACAGGCTGGAATCCCGGAACATTTTTCACCACCTGAGTATGCTACTCTCGAACCAGACGCAGGTGTTGTTGACGATCAATCCAGCACAGGGCATCAACAGGCTGGAATCCCAGAACATTTGTCACCAGAGTACGCTGTGCTCAACCCAGATATCGCAGCAAGTGATGACGGTGATGGTGAGTATTTTCAGTCTCGTGACGTATACACCATATCGCTCACAAAAGCAAAAAATATGACACAAACTTTACTTAATAGTATAATTCACAACCCCATACTCATCATCTCATTGTTAATGAAGGGCAAGACTTACCACAACACCCCTCCCCTTTACGCCCATTTATACTAATAATGATAACACAGAGGCATTTATATTGAGCTTTTTCAAAATTTGACCAAAAGCGCATTACATGACAACTGAAGCCGAGTCCCGAATGTTAATAGACCGATTGCGCGACAATGGTGACATGCAGTCACGTGACCTCCTATTGGGTATAACGCCATACAGCTGATGGCAAAATACGTGTAAAGAGATAGGCCGTGACACAGAGTGAGTTCGAAAACAGTCGGTTTTACTTTTGTTAAGTGATAAATTAGTTAATCAGCCCCTTTATTTAATGTAGAATGTTGTGGCATTAATTTAAATCACATCTCTGTTTCATAATTTAACAGAATTCTACTAAAAAGAGGTTTTTTTTAGCCATGCACTACCGGCGTCGGACGACTATTATGTAGCCACGCGTCTGTTATTTTGTTTGTAATGTAGGCCTAAATCACTGTAAAAAAAAAAAAAAAAAAAAAAAAGGATAAACAACGTTGGAAAAGTGAGCATTTATACCTAGCCTTGCAGAATTTCAAATAGGCAAAGGAATCACACAGTTTTGGAAAGCAATTTCTTTGGATGATTCAGCTTCAAAACTTTGAGATTCTTGTGTTGAAAAGTGCGTGATCGCGGTCGTCCGGTCTAAACGTTCCGTCGTGCACTAGTAGACATCGTGCATGGCGTGAGAGCCTGTACGTTATGACCACAAGGGGAGTTACAACCACACCAACGACTTGATTTCAAGTCTAAACGAAAGTATGAGTATACTCATCAATGATTATTATTATTTTTAACAATACGGATATGCAGAGACGATACTCACGCGGTTTATGTAAAATTCAAACCCACTCCCGGTTCCTTGATAAAGTTAATTGGTTTATTGGATTAAATTTTTGAAAAATACAGCTCTGAGTTAATGTACTCCATTATCCATTCCGCTTTTATTTTATGGGTGAGCCGCTTAACGTCAGTGGGAGGGCTGCAGTAGACTTGTCACAGTCTCGTGCATATTCAAACGTTTGGGGCGCCATCCAGTACCAAATTTCATAAAGCTATTTAGAAGAAAATAGTGCTAAGCGAAATTCTTTGCAAGCAAAAAATATGATTGCGAGTTTATTACGAATTTTAGAATTTTGGCTGGTAACCTGTTTCTGCTAAGCATGATTTTTCTGCGCTTAGCAGGTTTTTGTGCTTTCAGGATTGAAGCTGGGCTCTGTGTAAAAGTGCTTGACTTTGTTTCTTTTTATAGGTAATTTCAAGCCAGTGTGCATAGGCCCTTTCCAAATTCAATGTTTCGGCTTGGGCTCCGGATACAGGCTTTTTCCGCCTGTTTGAAGTCCCATATCGAAAGCACATGTTTTCAAAATAACTGACGGAGCCTAAGCCGAAGCCCAAGCCCAAGCCTTGGTTTCGATAAGGGCCATAGAAACTCAAGGTTCACAAAAATGTTTGAGTTCGCGTGAGACTATACACAATCACGTTTAGCTTTTTATGCATTGTCACGCTGTGCAGGATTTTAAGGATAGGTCTAGTGAACATAAATGGTAATGTCAGCATTTGACATTAGGAAGTTCAACACTACATAAATTTGCATAAAATCACTGGTGTTCCACACTGTGTGAACTTGTGTCGAACTTACACTCCACTGTTTGCTGTTAAGTAACCACGTAAGCTACATGTACCATTGGATGGAACGTTGGCAAGATGGAAACTGCAGTGCTGATATTATTTGCTGCTGTTGTCACCATGACGACATCATCAACGATCACACCAACGGCCGACATGGTGACTGTTCGATTAGGTGAAGCGATACATTTATCATGTGTCATAACATTGACAGCTACTGAGTCTGTATCAGAGGTGCGTTGGTACCGCGATTCAAGCTTCACTGGTCCTTATGTTACTGTTGATGATATTAAATCAGGATGTGGTCTCATGTGTCCCGAGGAGAGCACTACTGATAACCGAGGCACCTTGCGATATGAAACAGGTATCAGTCATGATCTAGTATTGACACTGACAATTCACAGCAGTACATTGGAAGATAACACCACATTCTGGTGTGGAATTATAAAGGGCGGGGTTCCTCCCAAACATCAAGCGGAATATCCGTCACTTTGTATGTTCCTGGCTCAACCACTCCCATCCCTGACCATCAAACAACTTTAGGAACAACAACCATTAAGCTTATCACATCCATAACTACAGACCCCAGCTTTCCAGAATCCAGCACAGGTACAATCGACGTTGTTACATCTTCGCATCAACAAGATGTCACGACGGACCTGGAAACAACGTCAAGAAAACCTACAAGTACTACCGAAGAGCAAGGTTCACTCTCCTCTACTACCATCAGTACTGTCTCAACTTCCCAAGAGACGCCCTCTCTCGACGCAACTGGTGTCTCTCTGACCATACCGATACTTGCTGCGGGGGTATCAGTTTGCCTGGTCATCATCATCATACTCCTCTTCATTATCGCATACCTCGTCTCCTTAAGAAAGAGGAGATCCAATGACGCAGAGCTAAGGGTTGATTCACGCTCATCGGAGGATGTTGTCTCGTCAGTAACTCGGGTAAATAACCAAGGCAACGTCCCAGTATACCAAAACACAGAACGGCCCCACACGTACGAGAACACACTGAGTAACATCTCCCACATTGCCGCCCACAAGCATCCAGGGAGACGGGTTCAGAATAAGTCTGCAGTAACTAATGGTGGTGCAGAGTCAGGATACCAGGCTTTAGAGATGACCAGCCAACAACCAGCTGATTATACTATGCCCAACCTAGCAACACGCGATGGTTAGAGAACTCTTGAGACACATTCGTCTCAATAATGGGATAAAGGAAAACAATTGTGTAAATTGTTAAATATAAAAAATGGAAGCAATTACAAGAAACATGGAAAGCCACGCTTAAAACAAAGGGTAGGAAGTAGACAAGATGTACTTCATGAAATGGTCGCGACAATTCAGTCGACGAATCTAAAATGTTTGTCTTTCTAAAAAAAACTCACTGTTGAAATTATGCTTCATGTAATTGGTATTTAAATGAGATATTTCTCGGCAGTTTAGACAAACTTAATTTATATAGTCCGTGATAATATTGTGATTGGTATTTGCTGTCGATTTTGAAGAATTTCCTCACTTGTTGGCAACAAGGGCGCTCCTACGTATAACTGCAATTACTAAAAATGTGAACTTAATATTACAGAAGTTCTTGTCATAAACACACTACATTAATAATAATTATTTATCCTAACATTTGTTTAGAGTTATATGGTCTTGATGAATGATAATATTGTCATCATCTTTGAATCATTAGCATTTCCTCATTGAGCTATTACTAATTCTCACTGCTGCGCTTCATAACAATATTAGACTAGGCCTATCTTGCATTCCAACCTCGATTTCGTTACATGGGCTCAATGGGAGAAATAGAGATTGTGGTTACTGGTTTGTTAACTGTCTCAAGAAAAATACAATTTTTATGCACAACTGAACAAAACGACAACGCGTATAAACTATTATGTGACAATTACTCTTCTTTAATCTTTAATCCTCAAAGAACAAAGATAGCATTTTCTTATTTCCAACTTCAAATTGCTCTGACGTTCGTGCAAGTATAAACAGCAGAATGTGCGTTATCATGTATAAAGTTATTGCTTGCTCTTGGGTAGAACGGGAAACTACATGGGAAAATCTGCAAATGTACACTGTATAAACCTTTTAGAGTCGTTATGGAGGCTGTGAAACGTGCGTTGTAAATAAGGGTAGAGCTCTTCTTTGAGAAAGTTCAATTGGATAATTTTGAGGACACTAGGTGGCAGCAGCCTTACCAGGTAAATCATTGTTCTCGAAAATGTGCGCATGCTCAGAGTTTAAACGCAAACATAGTATGGGTGCACTACAGTAGAGAGAAATCCATGCACCGAGCCCCATTAATAAAATGTAAACCCACACCTTTTTCTGTAAATCAAAGATTTGGAGGTCCTTGCTTTTATGGATTGTTGAAAAATGGTCCAACATCGTGCCCCTGGGGTTGCTGACTTTCAACCTGGAGCATTTTTGGTGCACTGGCCCTCTAAAAATGGTCCTATTTTGCTAAAAACTATAGGGTCATTTTTCCAAGATGAAGTCTGGCCAGTTTACTCGTTCTTAATAATAAAATTTGGAACATGAATATGGGCATTCTAATATTAAGGTGTCCCTTTAAATTTGTGCCTTGAACCTTGCAGGTTGCAGTCCGGAAAGTTACCTATTTTTCCCCCAATGTGTTTAATCCTAGACTTATTTCATTGAACTATTGTGAGCAATCCATGCAGCGCCTTGGTCTGTTTTGACAAAATACAACTCGATTATAATTCAAATGTGGATGTGTATGCAAATTATGCGGAATGAATGCTAGAGTTTGGGGTCGAGCGAACATGAACGGTGGGGTCAGGCATGGAACGAGGAAGTTAGACACTGCATATGCGTGCATGAAAGTAATGTATGATGCAAAAGTACTGCTGCGAAGTTACCCTCATGATACTGTTTGTTACAGACTTGTAACTTATCTTGTGAAATACATGGTAAAGTTCTTGTTGAAATAATTGGAAAAATGTACACAGAAATGTTTAGGTTTGCAGTATTCGTTACTGTTGTAACTATGGCGACATCATCGACGATCACACCAACGGCCGACATGGTGACTGTTCGATTAGGTGATGCGATACATTTATCATGTGTCATAACATTGACAGCTACTGAGTCTGTATCAGAGGTGCGTTGGTACCGCGATTCAAGCTTCGCTAGTCCTTATGGCTCTATTGATGTTACATCAGGATGTGGTCTCGTGGATTCACCGTGTCCCGAGAAGAACACTACTGATAACCGAGGCACCGTGCGATATGAAACAGGTAACAGTAATAATCTAGTATTGACACTGACAATTCACAGCAGTACACTGGAAGATAACACTACATTCTGGTGTGGAATTATTATAAAGGGCGGGGGCTCCTCCCGAACATCAAGCGGAATATCCGTCACTGTGTATGTTCCTGACTCAACCACTCCCATTCCTGACCATCAAACAACCCGTGGAACTACGACCACTGAGACTACCACCAACGCACCAGATACCACTACCACGGATACGTCTATCTCGTCACATCAAACAAGCACCTCATCTGATACAGTACCCACTACAGAGCAAACTACTGAGGGGACAGCATTCACCACAACTCCTATCACCATCACAACCAGTGGAAAAACACCTTCCATCAAACCAGACCCCATGTCATCGTCCGGTCTAACGACAGTTGTAACATCAATGACAACAGTGTTTACATCAGCACCTGGTGACACCGGCCCTCATATCAGCACCACAATCATTGCGGCGGCAGTATCAGCTTGTGTCGCCATCATCATCATTCTACTCATCATCATAGCCTGCCTCGTATCATCGAGAAAGAGTCGACCCAACTACGCCGAGTCAACTTTGCTTAATCTCACTACTCCCGGAGCAGACAACCAGGGATGGAACTTGAACAGAGGATCTCAGCAGAAAACGGATACTGCCCATGTTTACGAGGGCACGCTAAGGAGGACCACGCAACAGCAAGATGTGGGAAGCTCAACCAGCCAACAAGCGCCACCAGTTTATGCCACTCCAAACACCAGACGTAAGCCACAAACAGCTTGCACTGATGCCCCAACGAGACCACGACGACGACACGACGAATACGAAGACCCAGAATATAATGCCGTTGAACCCGGCTCAGACAAGGCAGGCTACCCACCCTCAAACCCATCAAGCAGCAACCCACCAGAGTATGCCACGATCGACCCCCATTCCCGCCCACCATCATTCACAGTAGAAAACTTATACACTGCCGTGCACAATATGGCGGGGAGACAGAACCAAACGGATGAAGGTGTCGGTTTTGCAAGTCCTACCGAAGAAATCCCACAACTACCCGAGTATGCTCTGCTCGAACCAGATGCAGAACACCAAACAGTAGGAATCCCGGAACACTCTTCACTTTATGCTACGACTGAACTAGCCACAGGGGCTGTTGGGGATGAATCCGGAACAGGGAATCAACATGCTGGAATCCCGGAACATTTTTCACCACCGGAGTATGCTACTCTCGAACCAGACGCAGGTGTTGTTGACGATGAATCCGGCACAGGGAATCAACATGCTGGAATCCCGGAACATTTTTCGCCACCGGAGTATGCTACTCTCGAACCAGACCCAGATGTTGTTGACGATGAATCCGACACCAAGCACCAACAGGCTGGAATCCCGGAACATTTTTCACCACCGGAGTATGCTACTCTCGAACCAGACGCAGGTGTTGTTGACGATGAATCCGGCACAGGGCATCAACAGGCTGGAATCCCGGAACATTTTTCGCCACCGGAGTATGCTACTCTCGAACCAGACCCAGATGTTGTTGACGATGAATCCGACACCAAGCACCAACAGGCTGGAATCCCGGAACATTTTTCAGCGCCGGAGTATGCTACTCTCGAACCAGACGCAGGTGTTGTTGACGATCAATCCGGCACAGGGCATCAACAGGCTGGAATCCTGGAACATTTGTCACCGGAGTACGCTGTGCTCAACCCAGATATCGCGGCAAGCGATGACGGTGATGGTGAGTATTTTCAGTCTTTTGACGTATACAGTACATCGCTCACAAAAGCAAAAAATATGACACAAACTTTACTTAATAGTATAATTCACAACCCCATACTCATCATCTCATTGTTAATGAAGGGCAAGACTCACCACAACACCCCTCCCCTTTACGCCCATTATACTAATAATGATAACACAGAGGCATTTATGTTGAGCTTTTTCAAAATTGACCGAAAGCGCATTACATGGCAACTGAAGCCGAGTCCCGAATGTTAATAGACCGATTGCGCGACAATGGTGACATGCAGTCACGTGACCTCCTATTGGGTATGACGACATACAGCTGATGGCAAAATACGTGTAAAGAGATAGGCCGTGACACAGAGTGAGTTCGAAAACAGTCAATTTTACTTTTGTTAAGTGTTAAATTAGTTAATCAGCCCCTTTATTTAAAGTAGAATGTTGTGGCATTATTTAAATCACATCTCTGTTTCATAATTTAACAGAATTCTACTAAAAAGAGGTTTTTATTTTAGCCATGCACTACCGGCGTCGGACGACTATTATGTAGCCACCCGTCTGTTATTTTTTTTTGTTTGTAATGTAGGCCTAAATCACTGTAAAAAAAAAAGGGGATAAACAACGTTGGAAAAGTGAGCATTTATACCTAGCCTTGCAGAATTTCAAATAGGCAAAGGAATCACACAGTTTTGGAAAGCAATTTCTCTGGATGATTCAGCTTCCAAAACTTTGAGATTCTTGTGTTGAAAAGTGTGTAATCGCGGTCGTCCGGTCTAAACGTTCCGTCGTGCACTAGTACACATCGTGCACATTTTAATATGTGTTACTTGTACAATTTCCAAGACTTGCTGGAACTGTCCTTACTGGCTTTATTGAGTCACTCGAAGGTCTCTGGTACAAACTCTGGAATATCTTTCACAGATTTCAAGAAAGAAAAGCCTCGTTCGAATAAACAATCATCATGTACCATATCTCATTTTCCTATGGAGGACGTCGTATTTTATACCCACAAAAGGTCACGTGACGCGGGTCGCGCAATCGGTCTACCAGGCAAGGTCGAGCAGTATCATTCATGCACCAGTTCTTTTCAGAACCACCGCAACTCATAGAGATTTCATGTAGATGGTGTCTACGCAAACCTCACTATATTGTATTCTCACAAAGTTCAAATTATTATTCATACACGTGTAGCATTAAATAAAAAATATAATCTGGATGGAATGCACTCAGTTAAGTCTGAAGCCGGTTGGACTTTCTTTTGTGTCACAAAAATAAAACAAAAACAAAAAACAAAACATTCATATCCATTAAAACAAGTATTCTTCTTCTTCCCTTTTTAATAGCTTATCTAGATCAAGAGCTTCAAACGGATGTTGTGTACGCTGAGCCGTTTGGACCGTTGTAGTCTTTTCCCAAGACAGCATCTTTTGGTATTAATAGCTGTTAATTTATGCATCGGGGAAAAAAAAATATTATTTTTTATCTTACTCATACACCGATGTGTGTTAAAGCCCCAGCTCAACATAGGTAAACTGACTGTAAATGTATCCATTCTTTACACAAATCAAGATATTTGTAATAAAACCAACCTGTGAAAATGTCAGCTCATTTCGTTATTTCATTTACGAGAAAACGGTAAAAATGCATTCAGCATTTTTGTACGCATTCCTATAGACAGAGTTTTTGTCTCACTGAGACGAAAACTAATTTGGGATCTTATTAACGATAATACTTTAGGCAGAAATATTTCAAGGAAAGTTTTCTACCATCATTATCTTTGTACCATGCAAGGTATATGTAAATCTGTGAACTTGTATTTCTTCTTGCCAATGTTGAGCTGGGGCTTTCAAACCCTGCACGCTTCCCTGGGGCAGCGGTTTGCTGCGCAAATGTGTACTGTGAAATCACATCGGTGTATGGGTAAAAACACAAACAATATTCTTCATCCCCGATGCAAAAATCAACATATTATATTAAAATCGTTGCAGATACCCGCTGCTCAAACATAGGATTCGAACTGCCTCTAGCTGCCGGGCAATCTCGGTAGTCTAGTCGGTAAGAAATCTGCTCTTAGAATGGCGGGGTCATGGGTTCGATTCCAACCCGAAAAACACAATTTTGTCTGTTAAATTTAAATATGAAAAAGACAGATGACAGTTTACTCTATTTTACCCGTCTCTCCCAAACAATCTTTAAAAATCTTTTTTACATAATTATGACGTCAATGTTTCCGACTTCTGCAAAGGAAGCCCGTAGATTTAATGCAACTGAATGGGGGCAAAGCCGTAAATTTCGACGTGAACATTCACGTGACTGTTATAGGCTTAGGGTTTCACAGTCAATCATCGACTAAATGCTGTAAAAAGTTTAGCATTTTACATATTTATGCTTTTATTTTTTTGGTCTTCCTACTTACAATTTACAATCCAAATATTGTTGTGATCACATGGTTATTAGGCTTCCCTAGAACACTCGATTTATGCGTGTACAAAGGCCATTGAAACATTGGTGTGGGGAAAGAGGCAGCGATGTAGGGGGGGGGGGGCTGGGACACGTGCTCCCCCCCCCCACAAATTTCCAGTTCCCCCCCCACATGTGCCCCATTAAAAATGTAGGTACATGTAATTCATTAAAAAACATGCTACCTGGCACCCCCCCCCCCCCCCCACTGAAAAGCAATGCCCCCCCCCCGTGCCCCCTAGAGAAAAAAATCCTGTGGCGTAACCGGTGGCGTAACCGGGGCAGGGGGTGTGAGTTTCTACCCCCCCCACACCACCACCAATCTTCAAAACCCTTGCCCCACCCCCCCCCCCACCCCGCTTGCCCCCATGAGATTTTAAAAAATACACAAATGAATGGTTCTAAACATTAACCACCCCCCCCCCCCCCCCCAAAAAAAAAAAAAAAAAAAAAAAAAAAAAGACCCTCCAAAAAATGTCTGGTTACACCACTGGATGATTGTAGAGTTCCCGGTGTCTAGTTTCTCACCGATGTCGTTTGATTCTGCATGAGTGACTCTGAAAGTTGCATGGCCAGATTTTCACCGACATTCTTTTATTATATTATCATATAATTTTTTCTCTGAGAGAACTTTAACAGATGATGCTGTTTCAAAATGAGAAACACTCCTAAACTTTCGCGTGCACAAAATACGGACAATACACAAAATACAATTTAATATGCAAACAAATTTGTACATGGCTGATGGACGGGATCCTAACAATGAGTTCATTTTTTTTTTTTAGTTTTCAATTGAATACAATTTATCATTGTCGGATTTGTGTCGTGCAATAACTTTAAATTGAAAGCTCATAACTTTCTCGAATCTTTTTAAATAGCCATTTAAAAATTAAAATCTATTTTTTGGGGTCAAACTGGACAAACATTGGACCTACATCTTTAAATTGAGTCACAGTAAATCATTGACTGTAAATTCTGCAAAAAGTTAGTATTTTTCATGTGATGTTTTCTATTTCTGTGGTCTATCAATTTAGGCCAACAGTTTATGTCTTATATAAGAATGCATATTTTTGTTTATATGGTCATAAAAAGGCTTTGCTGCAGCACTCCAATTTCTGCGTGTATATTATGCATTGAAATATGCAGTATGCTTTTGACTGCGATTTCGAATCTTATTTAACAAGAAGACTGTTTTTCCTTACAGGCATTTGATTAGCCTTGTGTTACACCGTTAATTTGTAGTATGTGTTAGAATATATTTTGTTCCATATTGGCAAAAATCAATTTGTAAAAAATCGAACATATTTCCTGAGAAGAAATAAAGTTACCGGCCAAAATGCCTATGACGTGTGTACCCCACAAATACTAGTACAAGGCAATGACTTTGTCTGTTTAGATACAGAATGAAGTTTGGTCCCAATACTAATAAATTAATGCCAGTGTTATTAGTTCATTTATTCCCCAAATTAGAAGGTTTTCAAGACAAGGCTCAAAACTCATTGTTCTCTAAAGAATAGTCTATGTAATTTTGTATTTAGTTATTTTTATTAAGCGCTATTGAACATAATTATTTTTATGGATAACGGCGCTATATAAGTTGTTTTGATGGATTGATTGATGGATTGTTTTTTTTGATCGATCTTATGTCTGCACTTTGATTTATTTGTTTCTTAAACTTCGCCCTAGATGTCGGCTAATGCTGATAATAACTTTTCAGTAATTGGTGCCAATTTGAGAAGTAATTTTCTTTTATAATTCATACTTGCTGGTAATACTTGTTTACTCACCATATACCTTCTACTTTATTCTTGTAAGACAGTGTTTTCCTCTGTGAGGGAAATTGACAATCTCCACTGAAACATCTCAAAGGGTACCAAGACACTGGCAAAAAGCATGGTGCCATTGTCTCTTTGAAGACGAGTTGATGATGGGTACTGCTTGGTACTACGCAGATTCTCTCTTTGTAAAAAGCATGGTGCCATTGTCTCTTTGAAGACGAGTTGATGATGGGTACTGCTTGGTACTACGCAGATTCTCTTTTTGTTTAAAACAATTGTTACAATAGACTTGTCTTAAACTTAAAATAATTGTTAAAGGTAACATCAAGGGATACATTCATGCATCACAAAAAAATAAGAAGTTACAATTTTAGACGAATTTTAGACGAATTGCTTGCATGCTTGTTATCCAGCCTCAAAGGTTTCCTCGAACCACAACTATATAATTATTTTAATTTTGTTTATGAAATGGCGAAAAGGCTGCTTTTAAGTTTTATATCAACAACGCTACATGCTGGTAAATTGTAATCACATGTACTCAATAGGCCAATGATATTCCTTTAATTGTGTTTGCAGAATATGTGTAAGTTGAAGTTAATTTTCTTGGAGACATATTGTATATAATTCATACTTTGAAGAGAATAAAACATATGTATGATTATGAACTATGCAACTCAAGGCACCTCGGTAGGAAATCGAAGATGTTTTAATCAATAAACGTGTACTCGGACTTTCAAGTATAAACACAGATCCGTTTTAATGTTGATATAGATATTGGCTGTGCCGCTGTTGTTGTGTTTACACTTATGTTTGTTTACAAAAAAGGAACTAACCAACAAGCAAAACAAACAAACAAACAAACAAACAAATCTTTCAAAAGCCGTTATCTCACAGATGTCAGTTGTAGTAATTGAGCATTTTGTTTCGCTAAATCACCTCATGGATCACAGTAATATTTCTGCCTCGGTCATTATTATTATCATTATATATCTTTCCGGTAATGAAACCAAGGGACCCTCAAAAGTGACTTGCACTGTGACCTGTAGGCCTGAAGATACCTGTGTAGAGAAGATGATGAAGAGATGTCAGTTTTAGATGTTGGAGGAAAACCCCAAATAGGGAAAACCCACGCAATCAGGTAGTGACTGAAAACCCAATCCGCGTGCAAGGCTCCAGTCCGGGATTCGAACCGGGGTCCACGTAAAGAAACCACTGAGCCAACCTTAATTCCCCGATGGTTATCCCACAGAGCAAGTCAGTTTTCAACCGCTTTATTAGTTTTTTTTAACCGTGTTAATTTTGACGAACTTCTCACATAATTTCTATGGTCAGGTGTGATTAATATTACTATCTTTAATTTATTTATTTGTTTATTTATTTACCCTCCTCCCCCATTCCCACACACTCCCTCCGTAATAGGTTATTAAGCACTGGGAGGTCGTCCTCTCCTGCAGTGCCCAGAGGCTGCTGGATGGGGGTTAATGGACACTTGAGGGCGCTGTTTCTTTTACTTTTGGTCTGCTCGGATCGCCGAAGGAACAAAATTGCAGATTACAAATTTACAACCTAATTAATAAGCAAGCTGTCGAATTTGTTTTGGTAAAATGGCGTCCCGTGGAGGACCAAGGGCTGTTGGTTCGGATGGCAGTGACTTTACGCACAGAGAACAAGTTGCAGGACGGTATCAGGCAAGGTAAGACAACGTCAACGAGAGTATCATGCGATTACCCGTTTTCGGTCGACACCTATACCCGGTCACTCATTTTGATTCCTGTTTACCGCGAGAGGGCGCTAGATATACAGCGACTAGAAGTTTCATTCACGACCGATGTTCCTTACGATCACCCACGCAAAAAATTATTGAGATTCAAGTTTCCTGTCGTAAGTTACACCCAAAAGTTTATAAAATGTTAAATTTTCAGTATAGATCACTAATACACTTTTTACTCACAATCAAATGTCTCTAAAAATTATAATCCACGGTCAAACATTCCAAATGAAAGTTTCATCGGTAAGGTCAAGTTCCATTTTCCCCAGGTAGAACGGTAGATCACGTGATTATGTTGCTAAGTGGGATTGTATGGAGTGCCAACATTGCAGAAACCTTAAGTGTATTTCAAGTGAATATGACTTTTTGTGTTTATACTGCACTCTCTGCTTCATTGCAATGTGCCCTAATGAAAGCTGCAATGGCTATATAAAGTTCATTTCTCCCCAAATTACTCATATTATTGGCCACTCTGAAATTCAAGATAATCAGATTGATAAATATTATTTTTTGTTTTAAATTAAAAATGTGTTGAGGAAATGGAACAGTCACTTTTATTTTATTCAGTAATACTTTTTTTATGAAGAACAACAAAGTTGTGTGGTCCAACTTTCACTTAATTCCCCTCCCTTCCCCATTCTTTGAACAAATTTTGACAGATAATGCAGTTTCAAAACAAAAAAAACATCAAAAACGTTCATATTTATGCCACGGGCAGTGCACAAAATGTGTAAAATAATTGCACAAAATACTTGTAGGGCCTGACATTGTACGTAGCTAATGACCATGAATTTATGTCAGGATCCAGAAAATATGTCATCTTTATTACAATTAATTTAAGGAACTTTATGATTGGTTTTATAGATTTTTTAATGGCAATGTTATATTTCCTTCTCTTTATACAGACTGTGATACGCAAAGTAAAAGCCAGCTACAGACTATTTTATTCTTAAGAATGTCTTGATGATGAATACGAGGCTGTTGTTGATCAATCAGAAAAGCTTAACAAAATAATACATCAAAGCTACCACTACCAGCTCTGGACCTGCTCCCCTAATGAGTCAGGAAGAGGAACAAACTGCAATGCAAGAACTATTATGTTGACAAAGCAGGAAAGTCACATAACTTGATAAATAAATATAAATGGATTTGTATCAATTTAAAAAGAAATTATATAAATTCAGTAAAAACCATTACATTTGATTTTAAAACAATTTATGTTAAATACTCCAAAGAAAAATAAAGAAGTAAAAAAAAAAAAAAGGTGTCATGCTTTTCTCTTGTGTCATCTGGATTTTTCTCTTGGGGAAGGAGGGCACTTCAAGAAGTATTCATTTATTATGTTGATGAAGCAGAAAAGCCACAAACTACAGAAAAGAAAAGGATAATCGATGTATATTATTATACAAATTTTATATAAGTTCAGCAAAAAACAATCACATTTAATTTGAAAATAATCATTAATACCACTTTAAAGTAAAATAAAGAAGAAAAAGAAAAGGACAATATAAAGCAAACAAAATCATGTAAAGAAGAACTTTGCTATTTTATTAACCAATAATCACCTCAGTAGCCGCAGAGACAGTCTGGACAATCGTTATTATTTGTTTTTTTGCATTTTGCGCGCCATACTAGTTCGTGAAGTTGACAGAAACTGCCCCTGAATGGACCGACCGGAAACGGGTAACGCGACGTGTGAACGGCGAATACAGCACCGCTGTGAATTTAGGACGATATTTGGGAATTTATGACTGCAACTTCTGGGATTTCAACAGATTATGAATTAAAAGTGTCTTGTTAAAAGGTGGGTCAGATGGTTTTAAAAAATTTCATTTAGTTTCCGTTTCCGAACGATTTTTACCGTTAAGTGACCGAAAACCGGTCGCTCCAGGATATAAAATCACATAACGTATACACACGTGTAATAAACTCAGCCTGTGCCAATGGAAACGCATCTATTTTCGACACACCCATCCTTTTCTTGGGTCTTTTGTAGACGACCCAGTAACTAGGGCGCTTTTTGAGATTTTGACATTTTATCGGCTAGTACGACCGATAAAATGTCAAAATCTCAAAAAAGGAGTACAGCGCCCCAGGCCCTGTTCTGGGTCTTGGTTTTTTGTTTGTTTGTTTTTATTTGACGATATCTAACATTACTCCTAGAAACTCCTAATAAACTCAGCCTGTGCCAATGGAAACGCATCTATTTTCGACACACCCATCCTTTTCTTGGGTCTTTTGTAGACGACCCAGTAACTAGGGCGCTTTTTGAGATTTTGACATTTTATCGGCTAGTACGACCGATAAAATGTCAAAATCTCAAAAAAGGAGTACAGCGCCCCAGGCCCTGTTCTGGGTCTTGGTTTTTTGTTTGTTTGTTTTTATTTGACGATATCTAACATTACTCCTAGAACTATGAGGTTCGTTCCGCTATCGTCTCCACGAGCCTCATAGAGTGATATGTACAAAATCCTATTCGAAACTTTCTGCCCTTCACGTTTACATGGCTACAGTTCTTTTTTGAAATCAGATCTCGCCAAAACTAGGCTCTATGTGTTCTTTCAACTCTGATCAAGCGTTGCACTGGTCCAGAAAATCCACTCCGCAAACTAAAAGTTGTTAAAAAGTGATAAATTCTCACCGTATTTTAGATCCCATTCAAACAGTATTGCAACAAATATGGCGACCGGAGTTGCAAAATTAACTGGTATGCTGCTATGCGGTGCGCTGGTCCTATGGGCTGGTTCCGCGTACCAGTTAATTTACAAATTTGTAAATTAACTGGTACGCGGAACCAGCCCATAGGACCAGCGCACCGCATAGCAGCATACCAGTTAATTTTGCAACTCCGGTCGCCATATTTGTTGCAATACTGTTTGAATGGGATCTAAAATACGGTGAGAATTTATCACTTTTTAACAACTTTTAGTTTGCGGAGTGGATTTTCTGGACCAGTGCAACGCTTGATCAGAGTTGAAAGAACACATAGAGCCTAGTTTTGGCGAGATCTGATTTCAAAAAAGAACTGTAGCCATGTAAACGTGAAGGGCAGAAAGTTTCGAATAGGATTTTGTACATATCACTCTATGAGGCTCGTGGAGACGATAGCGGAACGAACCTCATAGTTCTAGGAGTAATCTAACATTAGACCCAGTAACTGGGGGGCTGTACTCCTTTTTTGAGATTTTGACATTTATCTGTCGTACTAGCGCCCCAGTAAGGAATATGTAGTAACTGCGCGCTGCGGCGGTCAGGAGGATTTAAAACACATCTATTAAAAAAAATGCCTTAGACTCAACAGAATTGCTCAAAATTCGCCTACTGTCTTCTCCAAGTGTTTAAGATGAATTAAAATGCATTCAATTGTACTCATGATCATTTTCTTTCCTCCAAGTCCAACTCGATGATTTTTAGGGCCTCTGACAACCCTACTGTTACAATCGCCATTTTTATTACTAATGTCACGACTGTTTCCTGACTTGAAAAAAGTCGTATTAACGCTGCAGGGATTGCGTGTTCGCTGATGCCCGGACTTGCATATTGTTTTGCGCAGTCAACGCAGAATACCAGCTGTGTAGTGTAAACGACCCCACACTGGCAACATTGTACAGTGCGCGCTCGGCCAATCATGCTCTATGGATCTTTGTGGCGTTCGTTGACTGCAATTCTGTTGAGTCTAAGGCATTTTTTTTAACAGAGGTGTTTTAATTCCTCCTGACCGTTGAAGTTACTACAGTACATATTCCTTACTGGGGCGCTAGTACGACAGATAATGTCAAAATCTCAAAAAAAGGAGTACAGTGCCCCAGTTACTGGGTCTAGTCTATCCTCTACATACAAAGGCCTTTTTGTTGGAGATTAAATTAAACAGCATGCCATTGCAGCCAATAGACTTACAATATCAAGAATAAGTTAGTATTTCTGATTGGCTTGCTCAATATTCATGTGGCTGTTATTTTATAATAATTTCTAACGTTTATAATATAGTCTAGTCTTTTTCATCCCTGCAGCACACTATACAAATCCAAAGTGAAGGTCTGTGCGTACGTCAACCTCGTCGTCTCTCTGCCTCAAGCTGCCTACATCGCAAACTCACATCTCAACTACATCCTCCTCCCCCCAGTCATCCAGCCAGGTTTCTACCACTACATGATCCTCTTGTCCTCAGTCTTCTCCCTTCTCTACATCATGGCCTTGCCTCGTAACAAGAAGCTCTTCATCCAACTGGGCAACCTAGGAACACTTTTCATCGGCTTGGGCGGCGTGATGGCCGGCCTCCTTGTGCAGTTTCCGTCAATTAAGCAATTCCTTGTGGAGGGGAATTTCAGACATATATTGCAGCCCGATATATTTCTTGCCGTGGCGTGGTACATCGTTCTGAAGATTAAGATCATCCTTTTCATCCAGACTATTTATTATGCAAGAAAGTTGCAGGCATCATGGGACGCCAAGAAAACAAAGTGATTCGGGATGTGGGAAATGTTTCTTAAACTTTAGCTAAATTATTTCCTAAGCCTGAAAGCAAAACATCTTGTAGAAAGTTCTTTTTTTACCACAACCATCAACCAATATCAATACGCCATTTGCGAGTTAGGTTTAAATGTCTGAGTGGTACAATGACTAGCTTAGTCACAAATTACTGCTTAAAGCCACAACTCAACATTGGTAAGAAGAAAAACATGTATGTTCACAGATTTACATATACCTTGCATGGTACAAAGATAATGATGGTAGAAAACTTTCCTTGTAACATTTCTGCCTGAAGTGTTATCGTTTTTGAATTAGAAATGAAATAAGATCCAAAATTAATTAACTCTGCCTAAGAATGCATAAAAAAATGTTGAATGCATTTTTTACAATTTTCTCGCAACTTTAAGAACGATATGAGCTAAACTTTTCACTGGTTGGTTTACATATATCTTGATTTGTGCAAAGACTGGAAACATTTACAGACACTTTGCCAATGTTGAGCTGGGGCTTTAAATTTGAATTCCTTAGACTATAGAGACATTTGCCATGTCAAATGGTTCAGGGCAAGTTTTTGTATAGCAGCCTCCAGATGAGCAAACCCTGGCACCATTGTGCTGTACACATTCATTCAAATTTGTGTATGGGGGTTCGTCATCTCTTACAGAACTACGCAAAAGCCATGAATCATGTGACATAGCAACTGTCTCTATAGTCTGAGGAATTCAAATTTAAGCTGTAACTCGTGACAACAAGTCGTTGTACAAGGCATTATTCAAATCTAACTCACAAATGGCGTATTGCTACTTAATGCCCTTTAAAGACCATTTTGATGGAGATTTTTAACTAAAAGATTAACAGCTGTTACGAAAACCATCTTAAATTATGCAGGCCTAATTTCTTGGTTCTTGAAAGGGTAACCAAGGCATTTTTTTCTTGACAAAGGGCACCTCTATAAGGAAATTGTATACTTATATTGGAACACTTTAAGGGCACCAAGGCAATGACTAGGGGCAATTGAGGCAATTGCCTCAGTGAAGTATCAGGCATATCTAAGGTCAGGTTAATTTCTCTGAATTATTAAAGCAATTATATTCTTTAATATCAAGAAAGAATACCTAGAATATTTTTTTGGAAATGGAGATTTAGATTATTCTCACTCGAGTGAACTGTTTACAGCATTCTTCGAATGTCATTCAAGAAAAATAAAATTATTGTCGACCAAAAATACTTGTACGCTTATGACTAATAAGCATAAAAATTAATAAATAAATTTATTTAACCGTGTAAGGTGCAACTCAATGGTATGTGTCGTTTCTGATGAAACTGTGTATTATTTGTTGTTCTTATTTAATATTTCCAAAAGGATGTAAATAAACAAAGTCTGTATCCCCAAATCTCATGAGTTCTTTGAGCAGCTTTATCCTGGGAGAATAGGCGGTCTGTGTTGACTATGGAAGGGTTTGATTTTGAACTTAACTTTTACAAAATGTAACACGTTTTTGATGATTTTTGTTTATTTTTTAAGAGTAACGCACAACTAATGATTATTGTAAACAACACAAAGGAAGCCCTTTCTCTCTGCTTATCTATTGAAGCTATTAAGTTAAAAGCTTGAACAAACATAAGGTAGCATTTTTTTAAATTTTGTAACAAAAATGTTATTAATCTCTCGAAAACAAAATATTTCGACTTATTCAGAGTTGAACATTGATCTCCATGGAGTTGAAGGTGCAGCGCCCTCTGTCGTCTACGACAATCGAGAGTTACCGCCCTCTGTAGTTTTTCATAATTTTTGAGACGCGCCATTTTTGGTGTGTTCTTCCAATCGAAAAAGAATCCGAATCACCTGACCACGTAGTTGAAAAAGAAAGACAACATTCTCTCAGACTGTATTTGGGGGAAAAGTCGTTTGATGAAAATGGCGTACCAGCCATCGCAAGTGTTTGCCTCATTCTCTCCACAGGCAGAAGAAACGAAACATCTGCCGAGTAACGTTCAGAAAGGAAGCAAGCTTCTCCGGGAGGTTCAAGTGTCCTCAACGGGCGAGGCGTCCCTGGCTCCAGACAGGGCGACTGTTCAGGTGGTTGTCACGAGTAGCAAAGATTCTATTGCTGATGTAAAATCCAGCACAACCAGACGACTGGATTACATCATACAAACACTTCATACACACAATGTTAAGGTAATTTTTGTTGAAGCGTTTACCTTTTGTATTGATTTGAACTACATACATCAACATTGTCATGATTGTTATCAACATTGAACATGTTTCACGGTTTCACGATAGATAAACACACCGGTACTAGTGATGCTCCATGACGGAACATCACTCAGTACGAGGTAGAGGTATCTTGGGATGACTAACTAATCAAATTTTCTTTCTAGGTTTGAGTAGACCCAGTAACTGGGGCGCAGTACTCCTTTGTTGAGATTTTGACATTATCTAGTACGACAGATAATGTCAAAAATTTCAAAAAAGGAGTACAGCGCCCCAGTTACTGGGTCTAAGGTTTGAGCTAAAGACAGTGGAGTCTTTAAGTTAACACTAGACCCAGTAACTGGGGCGCTGTACTCCTTTTTTGAGATTTTGACATTATCTGTCGTACTAGATAATGTCAAAATCTCAACAAAGGAGTACTGCGCCCCAGTTACTGGGTCTAAGTTAACACTGGTTATTGAATGAGAGAGTGTGTTCCGTTGCTGTTTACTGTGTTTGGAAAAAAAGACTTTTGGAAGCAAGTGGTCCTGGTGTTTGGTACTTTGACTTGAGAGAGAGTGGATTGTGGTGTCTAGTGTTAGCTGCATCGGGGTGGCGTCTATTAAACTCGAGGTGATCTTTGAAATGTAGGTCAATGTTTGTTATTGTGGATGATTTTATGTACGCTGGTATAACTCAATGTTACGGTTTAGTGTTACTAAATGCTAGCTATTTGAATTTAAGCACCTTTTCTGTACTATTTTACAATAACATGACTACAGGCGCTGAACTCTCATTTTTGGAGAATTTGACATTATCGGTCGTACTAGCTACATGTAGTACGGCTGATAATGTCAAAATCTCTAGAAAGGAGTTCAGCGCCCCAGTTAGTACTGGGTCTAGTAGGATAATAAATTTTTCAAATACGTTTTTTTGCGTCAGTGTTGCATGATTTTGAAAAAAAATTATTGCGTTACATTTTAAGCCACAAATTGGTTCTTTCTGATTCTGCATTGCAGAGAAGCAGTTAATTTTGTCGCTACAAAGATGGGACATTTTACCCATGCTTTATCATTAGCCAAAATTGTGATTATTGTGTACGCAAAATCACTGAGGTAGATTACGACTGAAATGCTAAAGAAAAAACAAGTTCGATGTCTTTGTCAGTGTATTATTTTTCAAGAGAAATTATGGATAAAAAAACAAGTTAAAAAAAAATATGAGTTTTTAACAATTCAGGTCTCTAAAAAGGAGCCCAAAATTTAAAATTTCCATCACAGTTTCCATTAATCTTAAATTACCATCTCACAAAAGGGCGCCCTCATGTATTTTCTAACCTGCATGACTGTGGCAACTCGGCGCAAAAACTTCTACGCACCTTTGATTTGAGTGCCAAGTGGCAGGGTGCAACGAGTGTTCAAAGTAAACAAATCTGCCCACCTTGAACAAATCTGTACTGTGGTGTAGTCATGGTAGGCCTAGTGTGTGTTAGTGTTATAGTCCCCTTATTACTTATATAGAAGGTTAGAGCCCAAACCGATACTCACAGTCGCAGTTGCACCTACATGTATTTTTATAGACACATGTCATAAACTAAAAGAATATTCAGGTATAAATAATATTAATGAAAGATAGGATGAGTCAATATAGGATTTGAGGCATTGCATGGTGAGGTATCAAATGTATAAAAAATTTCTGAAAATCTACTCCACGGTAGTAGAATAATAGCAAGACAAGTTCTCACAAGAACAATCTACTGTATAAAGCAAAGTAGATATAATCACATGGTGTTACCGCAAACCAAATATACAAGGATGAGTCAAGTTTCCCATGCCCTTCTTCAATTTCAGGCCTTGAACTTGGCTCTTGAAGAGAAAATCACCCCTCAATAGCAAGAAAACCGAGAAATATTCAAGAACATTTTTTTGTCTTTGTGTGGGTGAAACAAAGCGTTAGACGGCGTGTGTGGTCCATGCATGCTCAGCAATGGAATGTCCTGGCGACCTTTGCTCCGTTAATCCGATTTTACACAATGACTTCTTAACACTGCTTCCGTTTCCCAGCAGGAGAAACATTTGCATGTACAGGGGTGGATTTCACAAAACTAGTCCTAATTTAGGACTAGTCCTAACTTATGACTTGTCCTATAAGTTAGGACTAGTTACTCGTCCTAACTCGAGATAAGACTAGTCCTAGCGCATTGTGAAATCCACACCAGGTGCATACGTCAGCCTGCTGCTACTTGTTAAATAGCCTTAAAATTCTATTAGGGCGTACAAGGCGTACATTTCATGCAAAAAGAAAGTTTGTCTGTAGCAGCTTTTTTCATTTTTCACTGGTTACTGTGTTCATCTAGGCCTTTACATGTATCTTACACTGTAGCTTCCTTTCGGTGGAATGACAAGTGAAATTACTTACATTTTTTTGAGAAACACTTCAGTCTCCCCTGCAGATGCAAGCGGAAAAAACAGGTCCCAATTCCTTTTAAATCCAATTGCCAAAGTGAGAGAATTCGAAGGATATGGGACCTCAGGCCCTTATCACAGGATCAGGCATTCCAAGAATGTCCAAGTCCAAACAACTTGGTGTGGTGTGACATAGGAGATATTTGGTTACGTACTAGCCAAACTGCCTAGTTTGTGAGGGTTAATTAATCTTAACTGCTAAGCAAAATTGGACAGTGTCACAGTACAAACTACTATGGTGACATCACATCAACAACTCATTTTTATAAAATGGGCTTAAAACGTCTACATGTAGTTACACCACTGTAATGATGTATTCTCTATCAAGATGTTTTAATCATTTTCATCAATTGTTCTTTATTTCCAGGAAGGTGATGTGACAATCAGTAAAATCATCCAGCGGGTCTACAGTCTGTACACCATGGAGGCAGAAGTTACCGTTATTTTCGTTGACTTCACCAAGTGCCAGTCAGTTTGTAACTTCCTTGTGGAGAAACTTGACGAGACGGTCAAGCTGAATCCTCCTCACTTCTACCACAGCACAAAGAGTTTAGAAGGGCTAAGGTGAGTCTCTCCCTCTTCCTTACTGCCGAGAAGTCATTGCGAGTTATATTTGAAAGATGTCTTGTACTATTTGTTATCGCGAGTGGAATCCAGTAAATTTACAGTGCTTCTACGTGCAATATCAGACAAGGCTGAAGGCCTAGTTGGATATGGGACGCAGACGTGCTGTATTTTCCCGTATTCCACGAGCGCATGCATGATAATGAAATTATCGTTCGGCTACAAACATGACAAATCGAAAATTGAAATTATGAGTGTTGTGTGATCGCGCGTATGTACGCCTGAACAATAATATCACACCGAGAGATATGGGTTTGCAGCTGTGGGTCATGGGTAATTTCACGGTGGTTGACCAATCAGGATGGAGGATTTACGCATGCTGAAGGAAATGCCTGGTTGGGTCACAGATGAATGCTCAATTTGAATTCCTCAGACTACACCCAGTGTTGCTACATAATGTATGTCACCTGGTTGGGGGCAGTCTTTAGCGCAGTTACATAAGGGATGGCAAACACTTAAATACACCTTTTTCCAATGAAATGTGTGGCACATAGGATACCAGACTTTGCTTTTCTGGAGCTGAGGTTGCAGTGCAAAAGCTTGCCCCCAAACCATGTGGCATAGCAACGTTGGATAGAGTCTGAGGAACTCAAATTGAGTGAAAGGCTTAATTGTATTTTTAATTTCCAGCGATTCAATTGACCATTTGAAACCATTCAACTGCAGGCCATGGCACCTCAATGGGGCACATTAAAATTTCTACATTTCAAAGGGCACCAAGGCACTGAATCAAGCCTGTGTTGTGTATGGGGGCACAACTGTGCACAGTATACAAATATTGACTGCTTCTAAGCTGCTTCGAGTGCTTTGGCAATAAAACTACAACTCCCGTGTTAATCCCGGAGCGTTCTATTTTCCCTTGGCGAAAAAACTACGGCTCCGAGGCTGTTTTTTCGACGCAAGGCTGAGGGAAAATAGAACGGTCTGGTACTCCAGGAATCACAGAGAGAGTCGTAGTTTTAACCTTAGCACGAGTAAAAAACAGTCAGTATTTGTTTTATAACACCCCATGGCATGATACTCTAACATAGACGTCTATGTACATGTACTAAGCAGCTACTTTTGCTACAAGTAGAGTACACTGTTTGCTAGGATAGTACATTGGTTGCTATGTGTATAGTACACTGGTTGCTATATCCTGTTCTTGTAAATTTGTCTTTGTTTTTCTGTTACCAGGAGGCAAGCATGTCTGAATGCAGTGCAGAATGCTCGACAGAAAGCTCTGGACGTCGCACGACTGCTCCGTCAGGGGCTCGGTAGACCCCTAGCCATCCGGGAGGAGGAGACCACAGAGATTGAGGGGTCACCGCGGGGCTCGGCCAACGGGAACGATGGACCGCTAACATTCCAGCAACGCATCGCTAACGCCACAGTAACGGTGACCGTTAAGGTGTTTGCGCAATTTGAACTCGTGTCCAGAGAGAAAGGAAGGCAGGCAAAGACATGACTACGGATTATGTGAACAGATTTTTAAATACACGTGTGTGTTTCTGTGGAGAGCTATTTTTTCTAGAAGGAAAATTTAGTTGATAGACTTGTTAACTGAGCAAGGTAGTTCGTTATAATTTTGTACACAAATATATCTGTGAGAATTCAGTTCATGATATTGAATGGTTTGTATACAAGTTATCAAACATTTCGCGGTGTGATTTGTCAGGATTTCTTCCCCCTGATTTTATCATTTGCCTTAAAATTACTTAAAGACGTGCTGATGAGAGTCTGTAAATGCACTACTGTAACACTCGGACTTCCCATCCATGTAGACCAAACCTGTGACATCACATGTGTACAAAAGAGCCACAGAGCCTGGACTTCCTGCAGGCACGATTTGTACACAGCTCAATGGAAGAAAAGATAAAATCTTACAAGAGTTACACTGTCTGATTTGAAGAAAGAGGGCACACCTCAAAACTTGTTCAGGCGTTTCTTTTATAACTCTTGAATTTATGTGGAAACTATGATACAAAATGTCACATTTCCCATATGACCAGTGTAGTAACTAGCCTGCCGGAAGTACCCTGGGGCGTGTTTTGGCGACCTCGACCAGAAACAAGTTTGAGCTTCGGTCATTGGTTTAGCGTTTTCGCGCGTTCTGTTCAACCACAGTGACGCAGCTGTTCCGACCAAATCGTAACCGAGTTGTTGGCTCGGTTAGGCTTGGTTTCAAGATGGCCGATTCCACAAACATACAAAAAGGTTGACAGAATTCTTTTAAAAATGAAAATATTAAAGCAATACCAATCCAACAATGTTGATAAAATTACAAAAACTAAGTTCCATTACTTGAAAATAAAAAGAAGGCTGTACATTTTGAGAACATTCATTTCTAAGAAATGCACCCACGTCACAAACTGTTCCTGATTACCGACCCGTTTTTGCGTAGCTCTCAAAAATTGTTCTGGTCTGTAAATTTGACGTCAGAAACTTGTTTTCTTGTCGAGGTCGCCAAAACACGCCCCTGAATTGTACAAGGTCACTCTTTTTGTAAACAAAGGTTACATGGTCTGCGTCATTCCTTGTGGTACCTCAAAGAGTGTACCCTTAGAAAACCTGACATTCGCCAAAATTGAACGGTAGACATCGCATCAAACTAGCCCGCCTGAAAATATGGCCTGCTTTCTATTTGTGATCCATAGCTTTAGCGTGCCCATGTCCAGTGCAATCATGAAAGTGTGATCACGTTTTTTGTTATGCTACACATTCTTGTTAATATGATACGCATTCACAGCGATGATAAACGATTGCGTTTCGGCACACAGACAAGGCATGCCGAGGGTACACTATTTTCTGCTCCTCAGACGACAGTAATGGGGGCGGAGTCCCCATTCTCTGGTATATTTCTATGCCTCGACCAAAGAAACTGCATCATGTACTTCTTTATTTACAAATTCCATCGTTTTATTAAACCATGTTTAGATTATATTACATCAGTGTAACCGCAATTTAATACTGACATGCACAAGACAAAAGACCCTTCCGACTGACTTAACATTCTTTAGCAACACAGGAGGTCTGCCATTTTGGATTAAGTATGCTACGTTGCAGTTCTTAGCTCATGTTCTTTGCTCATGTTCATTTGCTAAAAACTGAAGCGTTGGATCCAACACTTACATTTAGTGTGCCGTCAATGACTACACTTTGAAAGTGTTGAATCCACCATTGTAAATGTTAAATCCAGCATTTTAAAATATCACATCCAACGCCAAAGAGTTGAATCCCCAAAATTTAAGTGTAAATTCAACATTTTCAAATTGTTTTCATTGAAATTGTTGAATCAGCACTTTAAATGTTGAATTAACAGCTCAAAGGCAAGATTAAAAGTTTTACATGCTGGATTTAGCATTTTCAAATGTTGGATTTAACATTTTCAAAGTGTAGTCACTTACCGCACACATGCAGGTGTTGGATTCAACTCGTCAGTTTTAAGTGTGTAACGTGACGTGCACATGCAAGTACTCCAACATGGGGAATGCTAAATTAGTGACGTCATATGAAAGCGGTCTTGTACACAGATCTTGTTTGAGATTTGCTGTCAGTAGCTCGGGTTGGAAAATTATGTTGTTGCCGGATATCACCAAAATGCCTGTGAGGTAAAACTATTAAAGAGAAATTGTTTCACTTTCAAATGGGAAAATTGAGTCTTATCAAATTCAGAGGTTTCCTGCTTGAGAAAATGTCAGGCGTTTAAATCTGAATTCAGACCTTTTCATGTCCACCTGGTCACCCGGTGGAATTTGTTTTGTAACTTTCATCAGATGCAAAGACATGATGTTCTTTGAGGTTTACTCTGAAGCTTTCTTGATACATGCACATGTCTCCCCCCCCCCCCCCACCTCCCCTCCCCGCTGGTTTAAGTTGTTTGTATTGTCTCAATAAATAATGTCAAATTGAAATAAACTAAGATTTTTTATGTGAAACAAAAAATAATAAGTTGTTTTGCACTCATTGATTCTAACGCAAAAAGCGGTAATAGCTTCATGCTTCGACCCTTTTGAGAAAGACTCTGCTGAGGTTGAGATATGAGGTCATTACCAAAGATTATAGAGCGCTGTAGACGCAAGATGGGGAACTCTGGCTGAAATGTGAAAATTCACTGGACGCCATTTTGGCAAGTAACTCTTTTGATACAACAATAGATCAGTGTAGATCACCGCAGACAATAACCATTGCTATCAATGGGAAACAAACATTCATTTGCCGAAATGGCTCCCATGCGTATTTCATGTTCCAACAATAGATAAAGCTCCAGTTCCCCATCTTGCGCCTTCGGCGCTCTATAATCTTTGGTCATTACCAACTTTTTGAGTTTATACCAGGGGTCATTTGGGTTTGTAAGTGTTTGCAATTAATAACTATTTCTTCATCTCTTTGATTTTAGTCAAAATAGTCTTCGATATCAATTCCTGGATCTAAAAGATCTTCTCCGTAAACGCTGAGATCCATCGCGTTCAGGATGAGGTTCTCAAATGTTTCCTCCAAATCTGTCTCTCCGATCAGCACGGCTCCTTGCATCCTCCCTTCCTTCATCACCACCTTGATGTACTCCTTCCCCTCGGTCATCCGTAACAGGTACTCAAAGTTCGAACTCAGACCCTGAGCATTGTACTTTCCCAGAAGCACGACTTTATACCCGAAGAATTTCGTCACATGAGCGAACAACTCGAAGCAGAAATCCTGTGGTATCGTTTCGTGATTGGTATCGGCGATCATACACTTCGCAGCGTACGCTCCCATCTGCCGCGCCTGGGACCACAGCCGCATCTGAAGCCAGTGGGGAGACGGCTCCCATGTTGCAGTGCACACGTCCCCCGCTGCGTAAACGTTGGGAATGTTGGTCCGCATGTGATCGTTGACTTTTAAACCGCCGTCGTTCGCGATCTGAAAATCGGCGGCGAACCGAGCTATCTTTGTATTTGGGATGACACCCGTGGCACTGATTACAAAGTCACACCCGTAGAGTTTGCCGTTTGTGAGAGCAACGTACACAGGCCAGTCAGTGGATTCACTTGCACGTCCCGAACTTGTCGTGGGAAATGGATCAGGTGTTCGTCCAGATGCTGCCATTTTCTCAGGTGTGAGAACGTTTCCAACCTGAATAATGGAGATAACATTTCGTTTTTTAAATTTCAATTTTAAAACCAATGCATGGTTAGGCCTATAATATTTCAAACCATAAAGTTTTGTTTTTAGGCTTTGAAAATTCCATGATGAAAACTGCCCCAAAACATTTTACAGCTGCCACAGCTTCAGATTGATTTCAAACTTCAGACAGGACGAAACAACTGGCCATTTTATACATAAAATTGTTCCTGTTATCTGAACTTTGTGGCACAAGCCAAAGGTGCTTAATCAGGTTTTCTCTGCATTTTTATTATTATTTTTGATTAAAAAAAACAGACCCTAAACATCATTGAAAGTTCTGGGTCAGTATCACATTACTTAAAATTTGAGGTTTTCTGCAGTACAAAAATCAACTTAAACGTGGCCAAAAAACCTTTATCATGCTGCAACCATCTTGGTCATGTTCCCTGTATCCAACAACAGTAATATATGCTAATATTCATTGTACAAAAAGGAACCAGACTATTTGCCCTTCCAGCCTCGGTTTGGTTACATTGGTTTGAATGGGAGAAAATCAAGATGGCGGCACCATGATAAAGGTCTATTGTCACTAACTGGGGCAACGGCCTTGTAAGACTACTTATTGACAAAAAGTAAAGTCAATTTTTTAATCTTCATTCTTTTTATGAAGTTCATTTACCTCGCAGGTGTATTCCACGTGGACGTGATGTGAACCCTGTACCTTCCCCTTCATCCTCAACCCTGCGCTCCAGTCGGGACCAAGAGCGCCCCCTTGTGCCCAGGCATCTCCCTTTACAGTCTGGGTGACTGAATGGGGAAAAAAAGAAACAGAACAATAAGCACATCATTTTTATTATTTGTTTCATATGATTTCATCACTGATCACAGTTCATTGCTCATCGATGCAACCAATGTGAAAAAGATTGCATTCTTCAAATTCCTAAACAGAAAACTCATTTTTTCGTTTTAGCATATTGTTTCTACATGGACTAGACCAGTGAAATTATAGCTTCGCTCAAAAAAAAATGTTTTACTATTTATTAAAAAATGTTTACTTTACTTTTTAAGAAATGCTGCCCAAAATATTGATTTTTTTTACTGGGATGATTCAGACAGGAACAAAGATGAAATTGATAAATATTCCTATTTTTATAGGACGTGAACTAGCATCGACTGGCACGTACACAAATACATCAATAAGAGATGTTTTCTGCAACACAAAAGCACACTCGTGGCAAACCATAAGTCTAATCAAAAATTCTATTTCCCCCAAAGGAAATTTTTAAGCCATCAGTGAGTGGATTCCGTACCAGTGTATTTGTGTCTCTTCAGAGCTCCCTTTGATTTTTCCTTCTCGGCATTCAACTGCGGCAGAAGAAACTGCGCAGCCCCAGCATCAACAAAAGTGCTGCTTATGGCATCATCCTTGATGGCCCATATCACCTCGCATCCTTCGATCTCGTACACCAGCTCCGTCGCAATCCCCCCATTACCGACGACCACCACCCGCTGGGCGCCGGCCATTCTCTTCTGGAACTCCACCACACTCTCGGTGTCTCTGATACCCAAGACGTATGGATTGTTCTCGGCAATCTTCTTGGGTGTTCCGCCGGTGCATAAACACAGTTTGCTGTACGGAACCTTATTGCCGTCTTCGAGCGATAGATACTGATCGGTAGCGTTGAGATCAGTGACAAATGAAGAATGTAAGACGTGAACATTCTTGCAGCGAGACTGCAGGCTACTGGCTGGACGTTCTTCAACATCAAACAGCTCTAATACTTTGGATACCTATAAACAATAAAGGAAGTTAATTAGCAAAAGTAACTTCAAGCTCTTATAACGAAAATTGAATTTGAAAACTCAATATTTTCAATCTTTATTATTTTTCTTTTCAAACAAAGTGTTCATTGTCTGAAAACTTGGCATATGTAGCATTCATGCACTGATAATCATATGGCATGTGATGATGCAAAACAATTCCCTCTTCTTATAGCACTGTGATTTTTGTTTTTTTCTTTCTAGAAAATGTGAAATACAGGCATCTAGAATTGCAAAAAACCTCAGCCCTGCTAGGGCCTAGGATTGGTGTTACACAATAACCCCTGCATAATGGTCTTAAATAATTCGCCGATTTTTCAAATTATTTATGATCATGTTCCTCTTTATGTTGGTGAAACAAAGTATTACACAGTGTGTACGTGCTCTTGTGCGTGCTCCGTGCACGCTCAGCAGTGGAATGTCTGACTGGGCGACCTTTGTTCCGGTATTCCGACTGTACACAGTGGCCTTCATTGCCTCTTTGGCCTTCAAGGCCTGCTGGGGCAACGGACGCCATTGCCTCCATGTAACTCTCGGTCCATAATTTCCCTTGAACAATCTACCTGTGTAAAGTTAGTGACTGCTTTGATGAGTGGTGAGGCAGTGATGAGAGTTATCTTCTCTTTGGGGCATGATGCAGATAACTGTTCAGCACACGTTACGCCAGCTATTCCACCACCGACCACCACATACCCTCCATCATATGTCTCTGGCTTCGCTTTTATCTCAGACTCAGCCATAACTGACTGCTCTCCAGATTCCGTCTTTTTGTCTTAATTTGTGAAGATTTTCAGTTGATTATTTCCTGCATGTCCTGAGTATTAAAATATGAAAGTTTTAGGAATGGAAAAACTATTAGTACATCTTTGAACAGTACACAGTCCATAAGTAGATCAGATCAGATGATGGAAAAGCCACACAAATTGCTGCAATATTATTAAAACATTTTAAGGATATTTGTTTTTGACCATCATCAGCAGAGACAAAGTGTTTGTCCGAGTCTGGGACTTCAAAAACTACGAGTACATACAGTTGACCTAGACCCAGTAACTGGGGCGCTGTACTCCTTTTTTGAGATTTTTGACATTATCTGTCGTACTAGCATAATGTCAAAAATCTCAAAAAAGGAGTACAGCGCCCCAGTTACTGGGGTCTACAGTTGACCCATCATGGAAGAATAAAACCATCCATACATATAGACTAGTTAAACAATCCATGGTTAAACAACACCACAGCAGCAGACCATCCCATGAGGATGTATTCAAGTCATAAGTGTGTAAACACTGTGTAAGTAAAGTAACTGTATCATCACGGATGCAGGATGGATGTAGAGAAAACGCCAACAAAATCTCACGATTTTTCTCGTTAATTTTGTTTTCATTCAGAATGAGCTAAAACTAAGAAGAATACTTACCAGTGAACAGTGTGAGTTAGGACGTTTCGATTCGGTGATGTGATCGTGGTCATTGTGTATGCATGGATCATTGAGTTGACTGTACAGTACAGAAACATTATTTCAAAGTATTGCGCAATCACACTTCTGAAAAATACACAAATACAGAGGGCGCCATGTTGATGACCTTTGACATCAGCTAGTTAAGCATGGCGTCGGAAGAAACTGAGTCGTCGACGTCTGTCGATATTTTACACCCTGAAATACTGAGTAAAGAGGACTTAATTAACATATTGTCACAGGTAAAGTATATATATGAGTTTAGAGGACATGTTTTTTGCTAACATTAGATGTTTAAGGTCTAAACTGTAATGTGAAATTTGGAAATTCCATCACATCGTTGTGTGGGGAATTTGGTGTGGTTGGTTGGATTTTTGTCAACAAACAAATCATTCAAATGGTCGACGTAGAGGGAGGTGTTCGATCGAAAAAAAACTAAAAAACAAAAATGGCAGGAACATTTACATTTTACAGGAAAATTAATTTAGATCATTCGCTAATCCTACCTAACCTGGATAATTGAAATGTTTTCAGACTGCAGTGACAAAATTATGATGACTTACACAGCCATACTGGCACTGGGCTGGGGATGGGAACGGTATGGGAACACACTGTCACTGTCATGACCGGTCCTACTAATTGCCGACCCCTGCCGACAACTCGAAAAAACCTACCGACAACTCATTCCAAATGCACTCTTAGTCACTGGTTTAAGCTTTAAATGATAGATAATGTTACTTTAAGTCCTAGAAGTCTTATTTTTACTTCTTTGATAAAAGAGAAATAACTATTTTCAATCACGGAATCTGATTTTCCGCGAAGCAGTAGTGCTGTCCACCATGATGCTCGATTATGCGTAGTGGACTAAACCATTTATCGATGGGTATAGTAAACATTTGTATGACAACAGAGGGCGCACTTCTAAAATGGAGCGTTAATTGAATATTCTACAAAAAGAATATGTGTAGCATTTCTAGTTTGATGAAAATAACATTTACATATGAACATTTTTAAACCTTTTTTCTTCAAGAAAAAAATTATTCAACACGAGTATAGAGGGTTTATTCTGGAATTATTTCCTGATATAGTTTAGAAGGGCGCCCTCTGTTGTCATTTAAATTTTAAGTATACCCATCGATAAATGGTTTAGTCCACTATGCGTAATCGAGCATCATGGCGTACAGAAATGTCGCTTCGCAGGAAGTCACATTCCGTGATTGAAAAAACTGATTTTCCTTCTATCAAAGAAGTAAAATTAAGGCTTCTAGGACTTAAAGTAACATTATCTATCATTTAAAGCTTAAAACAGTGACTAAGAGTAGGGACCGCAACATAGACTGACTGCGCATGCACACCACCAAAAATCGGGCTTTGCTTTTCACACACGATCTTCCGTGTTTCGGATACCGCTAATCGATTCGACTGTTTCACTTGCATGATGGGATAGTTTCACTTGACAGCTGACTCTATTGCTTACAAACATCATAGCGCTAGATTTAAAAACAAAAATCTTCAAATTCGACCGTATTTTGGCCGTTTTGTCGCCGGATTTCAGAGGCGAGTAACTTAAAACTGAATTTTTCGGTAGAAGGGTAGGGGGAGGCTCAAATACGATGCTGGAAATGGAAAGATTGGCACAGAAATAACCTAAAAACTTGTTAGACTGAGTGAAAATTTACAGCACTAAAATGCAATTTTCATTTTTGTAAAGGGTCTTTCAATATTCAGAACGGTATTGACCGATTTTGGGGGCCTTAAATTTGACAACATCTGACATGATTTTTTAAAGGTTGCCTGCATTTTAGTTTGATAAACAAACAATGGGTTTCAGGGTGTGCAAACTTCCCTTTGTTGTTTTAAGTTACTGTTATTTAGTTAATTGAAATAATTTTGCATTAACATGTTTTTTTTGTTTTTTGTTTTATTTTTATAATTCTGTGGTTAATCATGGAAATACATTTTGATTTTGGTTGAAAAACCTTGGTCAAATGTACTTTCCATGCATTAACTGCTTTTTTCTGGCCTGCGCCGAGGGAGGGGAACTTATGCCCAAATTTTTTGTAGTCCTTAGTTGTAAAATGCCAATATTGGTACTATTTACCTAGCTATTTACAGTTTTTCATGTCAATGGACAATACATTATTTTTAGGGACCGCAACATAGGCTGCACATGCGCGGCACGGAAAATCAGACTTAGTTTATTTCTTAGTTTTTCACAAGCGATCTTCCATGTTCGTGAATCAATTTGACTGTTTCGCCATGATGGGTAGCTTCACCTGACAGCATGACTCCATTGTGTACAAACATCAGAACTCGAGGTTAAATAAAATCTATCAAATTTGACCGTTTTTCTTCCATTTTATTTTCAACAGATTTTCAGGTGAGTAACTCAAAACTGAATTTTCGGGAAGAAGAGTAGGTGGAGGCTTAGATACGATGCTTGAAATTGAAAGATTAGCACCTAAATAACTTAGAAACTTTTTAGACTGAGTGGAAATTTACAGCGCTAAAATGGGATTTTCATTTTTGTAAAGGGTTCTTCAGAATGGCATTGACTGATTTTTTTTGGGGCCATAAATTTAACAATGTCGTCAGGACATAATTTTGATAAAGGTCGTCTTTTCTAAACAAATAATGGGTTTCAGGGTGTGTAAAACTTTCCTTTTGTTGTTATACATGTTATAAATAATTGTTAATAAGTTACTTAAAATAATTTTTATTTTAACATGTTTTTTTTTTTTTTTTTTTTTTTTTTATAATTTTGTAGTTAATCATTGGTTCGATTTTGGTTGCAATATTCTTTGTGATTGTCTTACTTTTAATTACTGAACGTTTGAATGCTAACTAGTTATTTTTACTTTCAGGTTGTTATGGGGGTTTCAGTAGAAACTTGGCGCCAGCGGATTGGATGCTTCCGTCAGCGGCCTTCATTTTCATCTAAGGCTACCGGAGAAGTTAATTTTTCACCATCGTCTCCGGTGTTTGGCATGGGCAGTACCACCTTCTGTGTCATCCTGTTCCGGGTGCTTGTTGGTAACGTTCTGCTTCCATACTTGTATGTTGAGGATATTGCAGCATGTGGTGATGTTGAAGCCCTGGAACACCCCTACTCTCCGAGGACCTACTGACTTCACTGAAAAATGGGACGTGTACAACATCAGCTGCTGACCTTGGACATGACTTGAAGAATAAACATATCATGCAACTATTCTCAAAGAAAGATGAAAGAGATGGTACAGATTGGCCTAGTGTTTTTGATTGGATGAAAGTGCTGTATCCGTCTTGGTCACAGGATGACAAGAAGAAGGGCCAAAGACAACTCCGAGACAGCTGGACCAAGCTAAAGCAAGCCTACACAAAGAAAAACAAAAACAAAGGCAAAAGTGGCTTCGAAGAAGAGATGGAAATTTGGAAGGAGACCGACTTTCTTCTACCAAGTTCTACAAAACCACCTAAAGCTTCAACATCCAGTACCCCACAATCAACATCCAGTAATCCACAATCTCTGTTTGAGGTCAGCGTCGACAAAGCAGAAATTGATAAGCTACTGAAAGCAAATGAAACTCTCACTAAGAAAAACGTAGACTTGCAACAACAGGTAGAAGATTTATTGCAGCGACCCTCACCCCATACTCAGAAATTAATGAAACGAAGAGAGCATGATCACTGGTTCAAAATTCATTCTGAACGAGAACATTCCAAGTGTTTAGAAAAAGAAAAGGCCAAGTTAGAGAATCGACTAGAGAAAAGTAAAAGACGGAACCGCAACTTGACTTCAGAATTTGAATCCGAGGCTAAGGTAGCAAAGACAAAGACAAAAGGGGACCTTGACTGGCATGAGTCATATACTGTAGAACTAGAGGATGACAATGCTAAGCTACGTGAAAAAGTTCTAATTCTTCAGGAAAAGGTAGATCAATTGATGGGACGAGTTGACGAACTCACAGGAGAGCTGATTGAATCCAAAGACCGGCTAATCAGTTTCTATGACTCTGAGAAACGTTGCTTTCTTCCACTTATACATAAGTGTGTTTGGAATTTAATTTCCAAACATGTTTCTTTTGCAAACGTCAGTGATGTTATAGCGTCTGTATTAAATATGTGCGGCCTCAAGTATGATAGGCTTCCTAGCGAGTCAACAATTCGCAACATGAATAAAGATCGAACACTCATTTCACAAATTCAGGTCGCATCCATTGCTAACAAGACTACCAATAAAGACACAACAATTCAAACTGATGAGACTCCGAAGAACGCCAAAATCTTTATGACATATGCTATCACAGACCAGGACGGAGAAGCCTATTTGTTAGGCCTTAGACAAATGGCTTCCAAGTCGGCCCAACACACTAGACACATTAAAAGAAACCTTAACAGACATAACAGATATTTGCCAGAAGGCCAAAGCAGGCAACAACATTGGACACAAAGTGCTCTGTCAGATCAGAAACACCATGTCCGACAGAGCAGCGACAGAATCTTTATTTAACAAAATGTTGCAAACATATAGGGAGGAATGCCTTGTGCTCTATAAAGAAAATTGGGAAAATTTCAGTGATGAAGCCAAAGCCAAACTAACAGAAATGCACAATTTTTTTTGCGGTCTTCATCTGTTGACTTCTATGGCAGATGCTGTTTCAGCATCATTTAAAACATTTGAAAGTAATTTTCTAGATGGCAAGAAAGTAGGTGCCACTGCTGAATTTGGCATACATATTTTTAATACTGCAAGTGGATGCATAAGATTAGTGCAAAATGCATGCAAAGCCTTGTCTCGTGGTGGTGATGAAAAGAATGGCTGTCATCGGCACTGGAAGGTGTATAAACATGGTGTAAACTTGTCAAAGACATTCTTTCTGCCATTTCGTGGAAATCGTTTTAATGTTGTATTCATGTTTGGTGGCCGGGTATATTATCTGATTAATCACATTAAGGAGTTTTTGGGTACTGTTCATGGGACCACAAATGGTTTATTGAAGGCCCTATTAGCAGATGCCAAAGAACCATTGTATGTTGCAGGATGCAAGGTCTTGGGCATCGTTAATAAGGCCATCAGTGCTCCATTGTGGCGAGTAACTGAAAAGGATGGCCATATTTTAGATTTGTGCGAAATATACACAGGCCTGGTTCAATTTCTAGAAAAAGTGACACAAGACGCAGACAGACTTGCAGACTTCGCGTATGGTCGAATCAATTTTTTTGATGATGTATACATCGAAAAAGATGAAGTGTATGAGGCAGTGTTAAGTCCAGGGCCATATGATGAAATTGTTTTATCCATGCTACAGCACACATTGCTCACATTGCTACAATTATTTACGTGTATGTGTTAATTATTTACCAGGTGGGGAATTTGACATGATTAAAGATGATCAAGAAAAGAGACAGGCAACAATATCTGTGCCTCTTCATAACAAACTGCCAGAGCGTGTTTTTGGATATTTCGATTTTTTAACGGAAAAAAAGACCAAATGCAAGTGCTGCTGCAAATGAGGCACAGGTAAGGTACACCTTCAACAAAACAGGTGCATTTATAGATGGTAAGACAGAGGCGGAGCTGGAAGAATTGGTCAATCTTGTTAAATCACAAAGAAGTAAATCAAAATCTGTGGCAAAAGCCAGACAAGACAAAAACAATGAATACTGGAAATCCAAACAAGAGGCTTCAGCTAAAGCTATGGCTGAAAGTCGTCAGCGAGCTCTGAATAAAAAAGAAAATCTCACTAACGATATTGTCGACACAGGGCTATTCCAGACTAATGAGCAGGTTGATGAGTATTTAAATTCTCAGGATAGTGACAATAAGAAATTTGAAACTATCAAAAAACAAATTAGATTTCGAAGGGAAGTTTTAAACCAATATATGGAAGGGGATAAAGGTTTTACTTTTACAACAACTACTCAGGGTTCAAAAAAGAGAGTAAACAAACCAATGGCTGATGTAAAATCTCATCTTGTTAAACTAATTAATGCTGCAAAGAGTGTTGCCGAGTCTGTTTCAGTTCAAAAAACACCAGACAACGATATCCTAACCATTCCTCTTTTAGTTGGTAAGACAGTAAAACATATATGGACCACAGAAGAGGGAGACCAAAGCTACATTGGAAAGGTGATTAGCCAAGTGCCAGGATTCCCTTCTTGGTTCAACATAAAATATAATGATGATCCAAAAGTGTATTCTCTGCGTTTAGTAGATGACTACAAGGACAAGTCATTGTCTATTTTGATATAATCAGCAGTACACAAACTATTGTCTACCTTGTAAATAGTGTGATTTATTTTGATAGGCAATTTCAAATAATACATCAATAACAAATGACAACAGTGGATGTTTATTTTCGGAATGCTGCTTTAATAGGAATACGTACAAAGTCAATGTTTACAAAAGAACATTTTTGCCACTTTGTATAATTATCACATTGAACAAGCACCTTATTTACCAATGTTTCATGGCAATAGCTATCACCACCTCACCCATCCTCTTCAGACTGCAAGTATTCTTCTCCAGTGCACCCTGTCCCTGGCTATAGCCTTGGCTTCGTTCCAAGATTTCCATCCCAGTGTCTTTCTTTCTCCACTGTTCGTCGCCATTTTGTTTTTAGGCGCCCTACTTTACGCCTACCTTCTGGAAGCCATGTTATTGCTGTCATGCAGTGGCAGTTATCATCTATTCGTAGAACATGGCCGATCCATTTCCACCTCCTTTGTTTTACTTCTTCACTTATCTTTTTCAATTTGGTTTTCTTGAGTATGTCATCATTGGATATAACTTAAGGTCATCTGATTTGCAGTATCCTTCTCAAACATTTGAATTGAAATGTGTCTAGCTTCTTGTTGTCGTGTTCATTGATCTTCCATGTCTCACAACCATACAGTAAGACTGACATGAAAAGAGACTGAAATAGTCTTAACTTGATCCTCATAATAGCTATATCAGAAGAAAAATGATTTAGTTTCATATTTAAAGTGTAAACATTTGATAGTACAACTACTAAACTTGGTGGTTTTCGGGCTTGTACTTTAAAAGTTATATGCCGTTCAATTTGTGTACTACTCTGTTTACTACTTTGTTTATTGTTATTTACCACTGTTTTTATGGCAATAAGCTATATCAGAAGAGAAGCAAGTTGGTTTAATATTGATAGTACAAACAGTTTGTAATACCACAACTAAACTTGGTGATTTTTAGATGTATACTTCAACATTTATATGCGATTCAATTTGTTTACTACTTTGTTTACTTACACACAATATTAAATGAGGTAAACAAATAAAACAAGTAGTATATCAAATATGGAGTGTTTTGAGTTTGTTATATTTGAGTCAATAAAATAAATACGTGTTTACACAAAATCTATAAATTTAAAATCTCACTGGCATACCTTAAAATGGTCGTAAACTCACAACAAATAAACATCTTGGTCTTGTCGTTACCATGGCAACAACCATTTGCGCAAAAGATTACGTTAATATGTGATCATGATGAACAACTAATTAGCAGCCTGTATAAAAAAAAGGAGGTCTTTGGACTTATACTTTAGAAGTTAAATCAGTTTGATTTTGTTTACTACTTTGTTTACTGTGTTTTTCCCAAAATAAACAAAAACAAATGAGTTAAACAAATTAAACAAGAAATATAACAAATATGGAGCATCCTATGTTTCTTATATTTGAGTCAATGAAATAAATAGGTGTTTACACAAAATCTATAAATTTAAAATCTCACTGGCATACCTTAAAATGGTCGTAAACTCATAACAAATAAACAATTTGGTCTTGTCGTTACCATGGCAACGACCATTTGGGCAAAAGAGTACGTTAATATGTAATCATGATGACCAACTAATTAGTAGCCAGTATAACAAATATGGAGGTCTTATGACTTATAGTTTAGAAGTTATATCAATTTTATTTTGTTTACTACTTTGTTTACTATGAAAACTAGTTGTAAACAATCAAAATTAGGCTAAAACAAAACAGTTGATTGCATTGGGAAATGGCTACATAATTGCCATAATTCAAAAACATTCAAAAGGTCATAACTGCGCAACCAGGTAACCTATTGACCCCATTCAAATGGATCTGTAATCAGAATCAATCACTCTTTCCAGAAAGGCAAGTTTGAAACAACATAACATAATTCACAAAATTCATGTGCAGTCCCTACTAAGAGTGCATTTGGAATGAGTTGTCGGTAGGGGTCGGCAGGGGTCTGCAGGGGTCGGCAATCAGTAGGACCCGTCATGACTGTCACTATGTCAGTGTCGATGTCACTGTTGATGATGTCATGCATGTACTGTCTGACTGGGGGCTAAAATGCAGTATCCGGCTGTCATTTTATATCCATGGAATTTAAGTAAACTTTGATCCTTACCTAAGGGGTTGATGAATATATCCAGCTAGGAACAGGAAGTTTAAACAATTCTAAAAAAAGGGTTGAAAACATGACAAAAATCGTGAGATGAAAATAAACGCCGTACTGCTGTGAAGCCCCACTATGCTATTCCCACTAGTGTGGCGAAGGATTCTTGACATCGGGTGTATCCTGAGCCACACATTGAACCCCATTTTTCATGCAGCTGATCGGCGGCGCATCTCATAACGAGTGCTGCGGCAAGTTTTAACCAACTAATGTGTCCGATTACCTCTCTTAGTAGGGACGTCAGCCTGGTCATGTGACAGGCGAAAAATCCACAACGTTTTAAAATTAAATCGCTATTTTGTAATATTTCATTTTTAAAAATTTATTTTTACGAAACAGGAGTGGAATAAAAGTATGATAATAATAATGTAAAACTATTAAGAAATGTGTTTTCTAGTACTTTTAAACTAATTAGAAATTAAGTTTCTCAGAAAAGAGAAAATAACATCCGTACTTTCGAGAATTCACACCCCGTCCGTGCGTAGTTCATTTCTTGTCCCTGAATAGACCGATCCATTAAGCCCTGCCTCCATTTGTGTTGACCAATCAAAGCCTTGGGTACACCACCAAAAAGTCTGACAAAAATCTGACACGATAAAAATCCTATTGGAAAATGTAAACATGTGTGTGCGTACTTACAGCGCGTGTGTTCAGGCTGGGTTATAGTTGGTCGCGCGATGATAGTCGCCCGACTCAGTGATCGCTAGACGCTGAGCCTTTTTATTGCAGTCTGTGGTCGCTGAGGCGTCAGCGTGGACTATAAACTGCGTCATGCGTCAATTTTACCGTCGTGCGACCATCGCACGACCGACTATAAACCAGCCTTTCATGTCGTGTAGTGTGGCATTGAAGAGACGCACATGGCGCTGCCCACGTGTACAGTGATGATATAGGCAACGCTGTGATTGGTCAATATGTTTAGGGGCGGGGCTTAATGAATCGGTCTGTTGAATTTAGTACACTAGACTTCTCGGCCTCAACACACGTTATAATTACTTCTAATTACAATTTTCGTACAGCGGCACATAAAACTTGACCATCCAAATGCAACGAAAGAAGACCTGGTTGAAATCTTCCATCGGACGGTCACGCCCCTCCCACAGCGTCAGCCAAGACCTACCAGGCGAGGGCAGGCTATAGCGAGAGTACAGAAGCAGCTGCAGGTCAAGCGTCGTATCAGAGGTGATTTCAAAGAAGAAGCGTCAAAGGGTACCGTCATGTATGGTTTTCAGAAAAGGTTTGTGTTTTTATCCTTCTGCGATTTCTTTTGCCAGAACATGTATGTTCTGTTAACCATTTCACTCTCTACTTTGAAAGACACTCCGTTAAAATTTGTAAAGTTTCCTTCAATATCATTCACATACTAAATTGTTGGGATTTGAAAATTGTGATAGAATGCTGGTCAACTCGTACGCTCACTAACTCGTAAGCACACTGACTCAAACCCAAACCAACGTGTACGCAAGGGTGGCATGGGTGGCTTGTGCGTAAAGCACTCGCCTCTCACCAATGTGTCCCTGGTTCGATTCCCGGCTAAGGCCATATGTGAGTAGAGTTGTGCGTTGGTTCTCTCCTGTGCCACGAGGGTTTTTCTCCAGACCATCCGGTTTTCCTCCCTCCTGAAAAACCAAACACTTTCGATCTCAGGCTGTGCTCCGTGGTCTTATATGGGTTGATGTGGCTGGCTGCCGAAGGCGCCCTTGAATGCCTGCAGCTCGAACACGTGTAGCCGCGTCCTTCGCAATTCAGCTTCTCAGCTGCAAGTAAGGATGATTAGCCTCCCAAAAATATATATATAGCTGAGGGCCTCAGACAGCTCAGTAACACTGATCACTATGTTGAATGTGACACTGACCCCACTCATTCATTCTCCAAACAAATCAGTGACACCCTCGTAAGCATTCACAATGCTAAGGGTATCGACAAGGATACACTTAACTACCTTCTCCCACAGGATCCCCGTACAGCACGCTTTTATCTTTTACCGAAGATACACAAGCCTAACAACCCAGGCCGTCCCATTGTATCTGGCAATGGCAGCCCCACAGAACGTATCTCTGAATTTGTTGATAGCTTTCTAAACCCACTCGTACCTCGCATTCCCTCATACATCAGAGACACCACTGACTTTCTTTGTAAATTGGAGGGTATCAAACACAAAATACCTGACTCTGCTTTTCTGGTGACTCTAGATGTATCGTCACTGTATACTAACATACCTCATAAAGAAGGAATTAAGGCATGTGGTTCTGTACTCCGAGCCAACAAACAAACCCGCCCCTCTGTGAGACACCTTACAGAACTCATCAGCCACATCCTAACTAAGAATAACTTTTCTTTCACAGAAAGGCACTTCTTACAGACACAAGGTACTGCCATGGGTACTAAAATGGCGCCTTCATATGCTAACTTGTTCATGTCTGACTTAGAAGACAAACTATTGTCTTCTGCTCCCAACCGCCCACTCGTGTGGTGGAGATTTATTGATGACATTTTCACTATCTGGTGTGGTAGCCAAGATAGCTTGGAAGAATTCATTGATCATATAAACTCATTCCACCCCACCATTAAATTCACTGCCGATTTCTCTGTTACCTGCGTGAATTTTCTAGATGTAACTATAACTAAATCCCCTAATGGTATTGTGACAGATGTATATAGCAAACCCACTGACACCCATCAATATCTTCTCTCTAATAGCTGCCACCCTAGCCATTGCAAGGAGGCAATTGCCTACAGTCAAGCCTTACGTATAAGACGTATCTGCTCCACAGATACTCTATACAAAAGGCGTTCATCTGACCTAAGGCACCACCTTGTTTCTAGGGGCCATAGCAAACGAAGGGTTCAACTTGCCATCAACAGAGCTTTTGGCATACCCCGCCATACTCTGTTGACCAACACGGGCACCAAGAGAACCCCGACCAATAGAGTTGCTCTGGTCACTACTTTCCACCCTAGGTTACCCAAGTTGTCATCTATAATCAATGACAACATGCCAATTCTCCACTCCTCCAACAGGTTGCGCTCAGCAATTTCTGAGCGCCCCATGGTCGCCTTTCGTCGCCCTAAGAGCCTAGGTGACATTCTAGTTAGAGCAAAACTCCCCCCAGGTACAGGCCAAACTCCCTCCCCACAAGACATACAAGACTTGTATGTATATCAAACCCACTGTACAGGTCAAAAGCCACAGCACTGGCTTTACCTACAAAATCAAGACCAACTCCCAATGCCAAACCCCAAATGTCATTTATGTCATATCATGTAAGAGATGTGGAGTACAGTATGTGGGAGAGACAAAGACCAAACTTAGTCTTCGCTTTGCGAACCATGTCTCCTCCATAAAGACCAAAAAACTGTACCCAGTATCTATCCACTTTAATAGTCCTAATCATAGTGTTAAAGATGTGGAACTAACTGTCATTGAGGCCTGCAACGGCGACGATTCACATCGTAAACTCAGAGAATCCCACTGGATTCACAAACTCCGAACAATCCAACCATTCGGATTAAACATAAACAC
The DNA here is from genome assembly GCA_911728455.2 of Marthasterias glacialis. Classification (NCBI taxonomy): domain Eukaryota; kingdom Metazoa; phylum Echinodermata; class Asteroidea; order Forcipulatida; family Asteriidae; genus Marthasterias; species Marthasterias glacialis. The sequence goes on from OU452224.1 coordinate 19,560,912, forward strand.
AGGTGTTAAATAATTCCTCTTGGCAAATAACTACTTTATTTCCATGCTTTTACATTATCAATATAGTATTCTCATTATAGCCCCCTCTCTATTATTCAATGTTTACACTTCTACTGCTTTATTTAGGGAGATTACCCTTAATCACCTCCCTCATGTGAGTAAATAATCCTGTCCTTTCATGTCAGCCGCATTTCCCACCATGCAGCTTTCCTCCTTTGTTCACTAATCTCCTTTTTGTACTAACCGACCACTGGACATCCCATTGTCCACACTGCTGTATTTTGATTGGTCATCAACAATCTCTTTGTCTGCATTTAATTAACTTTGATTGGTTGTCTTTTTCCCGCCTATTTTGGATACTCTCCCTCTATTTTAATCCCAAGGTTTTTCTATAAATGGATCTGTTTTTATGTTTGTGCTTGTTTTTGCCTCTGACGAAGGTCCGGTTTGGATCGAAAGCTAAGGCCATCAACCCTACTAGTTTTATAATATATATATATATATATATATATGGGAAACAAAGTCCAGGTCCATTGTTGTTGTAATTTCATCTAAAGTCTTGCTGTTTTATTTGAATTTTTTGTTTAAGAACCAGAAAGAACCAAAAGTCATGTGTTTTTTACAGCGTTTTTGGCATTTTGATTTGAAAGATATTAATAATATAATAATACGCAGTTCTTATATAGCGCTTTATCACTCCCGATGGGCCTCTCAAAGCGTTCAGTATTTTTTCCTGCAAGGTATGATTTACGTTTTTGAAGTATAAGACCTATTACTTTACATAGCACCATGTAATGGTTCACAAGGTGCTGTGGCGCAATCTGCAGCCGATCAAACCAGGAACACCAGGGCGAACCCCTTCTCTTTACGATAAGTGCACTGGGTTCTTTTATGTGCATTACACAACACACAGGACCTACGGCTTCATGTCCCATCCGAAGGACGCAGCAATAATGGTTAAGTGTCTTACTTAAGGACACAAGTGTCATGACCGGGACTCGAACCCACACTCTGCTGATCAGAAACACCAGAGCTTGAGTCTGGTGTTCTTATCCGCTCGGCCACGACACGCCACAAGATACTTTTAGAAAGAACTAACCAATTTTGTTATTTTGTTGGTTTTTTAAGAACATGATAAGTAATTGAAATCGGAAAGATGTTTTTACTCCGTATTTTTTACTTTAAATGTCTTTAAATTTCTTTGAACCTGCAGTCAGAGGAACTCATCTTTAGGAAAGTCACATCAATCAATGCCAAAACACGGACTGAGCAGGTTAAAACCTCCGCCAATCGTTATCAACAAACAAAAGCAACGGACACTGTTACTTAACCAGAGCGCCTCCTCACCAGCAAAGCAAACTGTCAACTCAACCACTCAAGCAAGCACCCAGGAGGACAAATCAAAACCTGCTGCAAATTCAAAAGTCAACGTCGAACATAAAAAGATCTGCCTTAGTCGTTCTCCAGTGCCATCTTCAAACTCAAAGACCCTTCCCACACTGAGTCCCACGTCGGTAATCAGACGGGATTTCTCGACAAAAATCAAACTGGGTTCAAGTCCTGGTTCAACCGTTCCGGGAGTTGCAAACAAAATTGAGAAGATCTCGCTGAGGTCACCAGGAACAGTCGGGAGCTCTGTGGCCAAAAAGACAGCCTTGAAAAGAACGTCGGCAAATCTGAATGGAAAGGTACATGTCTTGAATGTTTACGTTTTCACCAAGGCAAAGATTGCATTGAAAAGTATTACAGTACCATCTCTGACGTATATAGGGGGGCACAAGGGGGTGCACCATTTTTTGTAGGGGGGCACTTTTGGCCGATTAAAACTGTAGTTTCTGCTTGTGTTTTTCCTAAACAAGCCCCTTTCAGCGATCTTGTTAGGCCGTTTACTATTTTTTATGAAATAATCTGACATGGAGGTTAAACAATTACATTGTCCAAGTGTAATTTAAAATAAAATAGTTTTAAAAACATTGAAATTCTCACAAACAAATCTTATAAAACGTAACATTTAAATTCTTGTAGTTTTTCATCTCAAAAGTCCAGATTTTAAATGGGGAGAACCTTAGGGGCATGGACATCAGTTAGGGTGCCCCCGTGCCCCCGTGCCCCCGTGCCCCCGTGCCCCCGTGCCCCCGTGCCCCCGTGCCCCCATGCCCCTGTTAGTTACGCCACTGGTTTTGAGGCATTGCATGGTGAAGTATCAATGTATATTTGGTTTGCGGTAACACCATGTGATTATATCTACTTTGCTGTGTAGGTTGTTCTCGTAAGAACGTGTCTTGCTGTTAATCTACTACTGCAGAGTAGATTTTGGAATTCAGGGGGACTACTTAATTCTGAAAAGAACTGTCCTGCTTCAGCCTGAACTGCTACTTTACCTTTCTGGATGGAGGGGACTTCTCAAGATTAACTTCACTGTCGACTAGCCCACTCAAGTCATTAAAAGGAGACTGCTGACTCCTGACGATGACTTTAGCAGGCTAGTCGAAACGTTGCGACCAATAATAACTCATTTTGTGGCAGTGAAGTAAATCTCGGGAAGCCCCCCAGCCCCCCACCCCCCGATCTCGATCCACTACACTAAAGTAGGAGTCCAGGCCAAAGTAATTCTGAGAAAATAATTCCGTCAGGCTGACCAGGAAAAAATTGGAAGAATCACGGGCTGCAACTGGTTAAGGACACAATTGAAATGTCCATTGTGCGTATTAATGCATATTGCTTACAATTCAAACAATTGTAGTTTAACTTCAGAAAAAAAAGGTTGTCCTGTTCTCAAGATAAATTTTAAATGAACACAACCACAGATGGTTGTGGCCGAGCGGTCTAGTGCACTGTATTCAAGTTCTATCATTCACGGAGTGTGGGTGTCAGATCCCAGCTTGTGTCCTTGAGCAAGATACTTTACCATAATTGCTTTGTCCTTTGCATGGGACGTCAAGCCATAGGTCCTGTGTACTAGAATAGGTAGTGCACATAAAAGAACCCAGGGGTAGATTTCACAAAGCGCTAGGACTAGTCTTATCTTGAGTTAGGACGAGAAACTAGTCCTTACTTATAGGACTGATCATATGGTAGGACTAGTCCTAAGTTCGGACTAGTTTTGTGCAATCCACCCCAGAACACTTATCGTGGAAGAGTAGGGGTTTTATCTCAGTGTTTCTGGTTCATTGCAAGCACCCTTATCTGCAGGTTTCCTCAGGCTTCCGAGCTACAGTAATAAGGTTTGCTTTTGAGGCATCCTTGGTTTCATTACCGGAAATTAAAAATAACTCAAACATGTAGTTTCTCTAAAATAAGTGTTTTTCCCTTAAATTTGTTAAATAGCCCTATTTTATTCTTACATGTAACTTCCATTTGTTTTTTCAGGACAGTGAGGCGGGTTCCTCAGACGTCAAAGTCACGTCCCAATCCTCGGAGGATGACGGTTCACCGAAGAAGAAGTTCTCCAGGATTACATGGCCGTGAACAAAGCTAGAAAGAAATCGACTGGTGGCAGTGTTTCCCCCTGGCTGATGAACTGAGCGAGGTGGTAAAAAATTCAAATTGATGATTGAATCAAAATTTACACAGCCTGCGAACAGACGAGAATGCAGCGCTCAACCAATTGCGCGATGTTTCCATCTACACATCCAAATTGTGAGTTCTTGATACATAGAGGTTATAGTTGCATGGCCCGATTATCGCCGAAGGAAAATCTTTTAAAGAATTTTTTTCTCTGAACATATTTTGACAGATGATGATGTTTTAAAGCGAAAAACATACACAAACTTTTGCATATATACCACAGACAATTCACACTGTAACATGCACAGTAAAATCATTTGTACATGGCTGATGGACGTGAGATAATGTCGAGATTCCGACAATAATTCACGTTTAGTTTTTAATTAACTACCACTTATCATTGGCAGATTTTTGTGTGCAATAGCTTAAATGAAGGGTTTGCCCTTAACTTTTTCAGTGACTAGCCAGTGGGACCAGTTAGCTTGTTGTTTTTACTAGATCGCCAGCTTTTTCACTCTAGTCCATATTTTATGTTAAATAGTCAAGTTCTTCAGCACTGTACTAGCCAGCCAGACCATTTGGAGAGAATTTTGTCTTGTCCTCAGGTGTCTGAACTGGCCTGTGGCCAGCGGACCACTGTTAAGGGAGACCACAGTCCTCAACTACGCTGTGCACATTGGAAAAAAAATATGCTGTAGGCCTGGGCAGGTCAAAAAGAATTTAGAGGTAATTTTCTAGATTTGTCAAAAAACACACATTTGACTTCACATAGATGTAATCACTTTGCTGAAATTTGCTGATATGGAAGAAATCTTTGGGTCACATTAAAGGGGCTGTGTCGTCATGATCATAGTCTGCCTGTTTCTGGGCCCAGGAACATGAACTCTCACCCAGTTACTGCACGCGCCCGCGTTGACCATCATATCACAAAGGGCGCCGTCTTTATTAGTCTGTGATGTGACCGCTACTCGTGCGCGTGTGCATGCAATAAGTGGTTGAGCGGTCATAAGTCAGTCTAGCCACAGACTCGCTGTGATAATGATGACACAGCCCCTTTAAGTTGGATCATCAGATGAATTTTTAGAACAACCATCATGGTTGAGATTCCTCTGGATTTCCAAATTTTGCTAAATTATTGTTGTGGAATTTTGTTACTAAAAAAACCCAATTTTGGTTGACATACATTGACATTAATCCAGGCCCTTGTAAAGCCTTAACATAGTAATTGTACTGTATTTTGACTACACCAAGGTGCTTGCCCCATTTTCCATTTAAGCAGAGAATGCTGCCATTGATACCGGTTATGGTAGCCACCAAACCCTCCATCGGTTTTTCGTAGATTTTTTTCATCCTCTCTTCATTGATCCCTGAACTATAAGTTGTTAAAAAAAAAATTTAAATCGTACTTCATGGTACCAATTTATGCTTATTTTGTTTTCTATTTTGGGGCTCTTTAGATTTACTGGTGAAGTTTTTAGAAATTAATATTATGATCTTACTTTGAATTATTTTAGTTTTTCACTAATCCAACTGTAAGATGAAATGGCTTCCCAGTCTGAATCATGAGTGTGTAATTAACAATGGGAAGATACAAAAACTAAACTGAATTCAATCTGTATTTTAGTTTATTAAAGGAATGGCAATTTCTTCCCTATTTATTTATTTTATGCTTCTTGTTAATCCAATTATTTCCTCCGGGACAACCTTCATAGGTTGTATCGCTGGAGGGGTGTGGTCCACTAACCCTTGCCCTTCGTACCTGTAACGTGTTTCAAACCAAAGTATTATGAAGGTGCAGTTTTAACCATGTACAGGCATGTGATTTCTCAGGATTTTTTCCTGATTTCAGGATTTTCTCAAAATCTTGAGCCTTCAAATTGTCTTGAAAGAAGTAAAGCAGTCACCAAATGGAGAAAGGAATAATCCACACTGTGTCCAAACCTGTAGTTTTGTATTTATGGCAGTGTTGTAGGTCTCGAGACCTAGTCTCAGTCTCAAGACCGTCTCGAGACCTTTTTTTGCGATCTCGGTCTCGGGCCAATGAAAGTCTCGGTCTCGGAAGGGTTGGTCTCCCCCTCGGTCTCGGCCTGCAAATGTCTCGGTCTCGGAGGGTCTCTGCTCCCCCCCTCTCCCCCCCCCCCCCCCCCCCCCCCCCCGGAAGGGCTGGTCTCAGCCTTGGTCTCGGTCTGGAACACCTTGGTCTCGGTCTCGGTCTTGGTCTTGGTCTCGGACTTCCAGGTCTGGACTACAACACTGATGATGCCCATGGGTCTGTAAACCTCCTGAAACATCTGATCGTGACATCTCGGAGGTTCCAGGTCTAGAATAAGGGGGAACCCAGAGGCCTTGCAAGCCACTTTCAGGAATGTTCACATTCTTCAAATCTCATCCATGCAATGGCTTTTGGGAGGCGTGGTTGGCCTTGCAGAAAGTAATTTTGTCACAGCACCCACCCCCATCCCCTTACTGAGCGAAATAATGAAACAGATTTGACAAATTTTTACGAGCAAGCTGTAGACTCTGTCTTTGAAGACGGCTGTCTAAGGTGGTGTCCAAGTCGGCGGCTTCGTCTGTTGCTTAGGTTGTTGCTGTGACTTTTCAACTATACAGTTATCACTTACAAACTACATTTAGCCTAAATTTATAATTTATTGCTAATTTTGAAGCTGCCTTGTATTGAGTTGCAATGTACATATACAAGTCTCAATTACCCAAACAAATATCTGACCCTTTGGTTTGGGATTGGGGGGGGGGGGGGGGTGGTGGTGAAGGTCCTGAAGTTGGACCTGTTAGTTGGTGGTGGGGCCAATCATTGATAGGGTGACAGATGATGAAACAGTAGCTACAGACTTGCTCACAAAAACTTCTTGAAATGAAATATTTTTTTTATATACTGTCCAGTGTTGTTTCATTGAGTAGCCAAATTAGTGTTTATAAACAAAGTATTCCTTAACTTCACTAGATTGGTTTTGTTTGTTCATTTAAAATTTTGACATTATTAGTATTTATTACCAGTATTATTTTTTATTTGTATGTTTTTTGTGTTGTTTGTTTTTATTATTTTTATTTTGACAGTTATTATTTATTACCAATACTATTTTTTATTTGTATGTGTTTTTTTTGGTGTTTTCTTTTTTTCTTTTTCTGTCATTTTATGTGACTATATCGTAAACGTTTTTAAGTGAACATATTAATTTTTTGTAATCATAGATCCTTTTTTTTTTTTTTTTTTTTTTTATTATGTTCATTTTGACAGTTATTATTTATTACCAATACTATTTTTTATTTGTATGTGGTTTTTTGTTTTTTTGTGTTTTCTTTTTTTCTTTTTCTGTCATTTTATGTGACTATATCCTAAACGATTTTAAGTGAACATATAATTTTTTTGTAATCATAGATCCTTTTTTTTTTTTTTTTTTTTTTTTTTGACAGTTATTATTTATTACCAATACTATTTTTTATTTGTATGTGGTTTTTTGGTTTTTTTTGTGTTTTCTTTTTTACTTTTTCTGTCATTTTATGTGACTATATCGTAAACGTTTTTAAGTGAACATATTAATGCTTTCATTTTGAAGGCCTTTAAAGAGCACAGTTCGGTACGTTTGTAAACCAATAGTATTTCTGGTATCAGTTCTCCGTTTGAAGCAAAATATCATGAAATTCACAATCAACCGTAAGAAAATGTTGTTAGGCAGCTCCCGAAAAGAAAGAGTGACATGCGCAGGGTATAAATATTCCTCAATTGGAAGGGAAACACACAATACGTTTTCATCATAGCGCCCTCTGTTGCTCGGTCAATTGCAAAATCTGCTACAATGGGTTTGTTGGTTTCATGGATGATCGTTGATAGTAATGGGACACCGACAGAAATAAGACTTTAATTGACAAGGAACACTTACGATTCGTTACGATTACCCGCTTTGTGTTTTAACATCGAACAGGGCGGTGATTTGAAAAAGAGAAGAACGTTTAGTTGGAAAGGTAAACGCAACATCAAACTTGCCCTAAAATTATGTGTAAAAAATTCGTTACGATTACCCGCTTTGTGTTTTAACATCGAACAGGGCGGTGATTTGAAAAAGAGAAGAACGTTTAGTTGGAAAGGTAAACGCAACATCAAACTTGCCCTAAAATTATGTGTAAAAAATATATCATTCCATAATTTGATTAATGATGATGAATTATATATGAACAATTTTTTTTATATATATTTTGTTTCATGATCTAGTTATTGGGTGCAATAGCCTCGTGTCACCCGGGTGTGTCCAGGCAGAAGTCTAGTGGTTGAGGTATTCTGCTGCAAGATTGCGGAAGTTCGTGGGTTTGAGTCCCACTCAAGTGGTGGATCCCCGCACAACCCGGAAAACACAAATCCATTTTATCTAGAGTAAAAACAACATCCTCAAAACACTTCAGCAGCGATCGTTCCGTGGTGTTACCCACAAGCTTAGCACAAGATAAATAAAATAATTATTTAAAGTGTCATGTTGGTGCACCCGATTCCAAAACATGAATTGCGTCATGACTCGACAAATAAATAAAGGAAATGAAATAAGGATGAAAAAAATAAAATTAAAAAAATAAAGATAAACAAAAACATCGAGAAACAGTTAGTTGTTCTCTGATTTTGGTTTCGTATTGTCCCGTATAGTCGTGACAAATCCACTTGGTAATCCTTGGCCCTGTGCAATGATTATTGCAAAGATATCAAGTGGAATGGCACTATATCACGATGCTAGTTTCGTTATAGGTCTTTCCCAATCGGGTTTCAGAGTGCTGTTCATGACGACAACAAAATACTAGAGAACTCATTAACTCCGAGAGCTGGAGAGATCCAGGAAGAAAGCAGTTTCAAACTTGGGGAAAGTCTTTCATGACTACGTGGGCAGGCATGACCCAATATCCCGTCATGTGGCTAGTATAGTGAAACTGTTTTCGCAACTTTGATACTATAAAAAGCTTTCCCTTAGTTCTATTAATAAGTTTTTTTTCCTGATCATCATGCGAGTAGTCATGTGTTGTGAAATAATGCTTCTTGTTTATTTTGATGCGCGGGAATTGTTAGTTGGAAACGCTCGATCGGTCGAGAACGTACAGTTTTTAATTTGAGCTTGAAATTTGCACATCGTGATTTATCTACTTGCTTCTTGAGCGGGTAAGTTGACTAGTTTTAAAAGTTTGGGTCGGGCTCGGCCGTGCAATTTAATCCTTACGGACACTGCACTAAATAGGCTCCCATAGCAACCAATGCTAAATATTCAAAAACACTAAAAATATATATATATATTTATAAGTGTCTCAGCCTCTAGAAAACAAATCATGTATATTTTCATCTGAAAACTAAACTAAAGTAAGTTAGCCGTTGAGAATTGTTGATAGGCCGATCCAAAATAAAAACACCCTGGACGAGTAAACTGGCCAGACTCCCATTGTGGAAAAACGACCCTCTACACTTATTAGCAAAATAGGGTAATTTTGAGAGGGCCAGTGTATCCAAAATGCTCCAGGTTGAAAGTCAACAACCCCAGGGGCACAATGTTGGACCGTTTTCAACAATCCATGAAAGCAAGGACATTCAAATTAACGTTTGATTTACAGAAAATGTTTGGGGTTTACATTAACGAGGCTCGGTGCATGGATTTCTCTCTATCTAGTGTGGTGCACCCCTACCATGGAGCAGTGGCATAAAGAGAGGCAACAGTGTCAACTAACGCCACTGCCGTCCATGGGCAGCGGTGCAACTTGGGTGGGGGACGGGAGAACAAGAGGGGTGAAAGAAATAATGTGGGGAATTGTTTTAAGTGTTGTATCTCGCCATGAAATTAAACAATTTGATCTTTGACCGATTTTTAAACGAAAGGTTAAATTTAATTTTGTCAGAAGTAACTACAATAGTCAACTAATAAGACAAAGTTCACTTGTTATAATTTTCACACCAGTGTCAATCCTCCTGAGAATTCATATTCATCTGAAAAGCCGTCAAGGTAACATCAGACCTCACAAACCATGCTGTTGCTTTATTTATTGATGGTCGTCATGAGTAAGCCGATTATGACCGTCTGAATTAAATTCCAACTTTATGATATTTTCACTGCGTCATCCTCAACAACCCAAGCCGATGGAAATAGTGTCATTCTAAAAAAATAAAAAAAATAAATAAAAAAAACTACACCCTTTCACTTCAAGTTGAACTTTTAATGTGTCTCTGGATGTCAGTCAGACGTGTGCACGACTATTTCACCTACATCGTCAAAATTAATGTGGTGGAAAATAAGTTTCTTGAGACCGCGTTGTTCTGTAGCAAGACCCGGGGCCGGGGGTGATTATGCTGGCACACTTTGTGTAGGTTATTGACCTCCAGTTTAAAAATTGAACATGAGCTTTTAATCCTGCGCAGGCTCCAAGCCGACGTGTTAGCAAGTATGAATTATTTTATTATCTTAAAATGATCACCGTGTCCATAAACTTGATACAATCAGATTAAAAAAAAAAAAAAAATGAATTGCGTTGATCTATAACAGTACTGCGAATCGAGAAATCATATTTAAATTTATGTAGTGCCTTTGTTTTCATTAATAATTGTAAACAACTTCTTTGAGAGGGACACCTATCGTTTCAAACAAACAAACAAACAAACAAACAAACATACAGACAGACAAACAAACAAACAAACAAACAAACAAACAGACAGACAGACAGACAGACAGACAGACAGACAGACAGACAAACAGACAAACAAACATACAGACAGACAGACAGACAGACAGACAGACAGACAAACAAACAAACAAACAAACAAACAAACAAACAAACAAATGCCCAATAAAGGTGAATTTTGACCATCTTAAAAAATTACATTAAAGCAAGTCAAAAGATCTCATCACCGCAAGATTTCTAGAGTTCCAGTTGTCGTTTCAATTACTGGAAAGGGAATGAACTACATGGCACGCTGTCTTTCGAGTGAGACTCTGAGTAATGGACCCAAACCCCCCCTGTCTGCGCCGAACCGAAAGTTCCCTTTAGTAATTGCAGGGGAATAAACAAAAAAGTAAGATGGAGAAAAACATACCCCGGAAATATGTAAATTGTTATTAATTAGAACACGACAAAAAACATTGACAGAAAACTGCTTTTTATTTTACAGATTTACGCATCTTCGTTATCGACAAAGTATGCCAATTATCAAGAGCAAAATAAAGATTAAAGATCCCGAAGCACCAAGAAATAACACATTTTCACAAGATCGATGGGCCAATAAAACAACCTTAAAAACCAGAAGAAGAAGAAGAAAAAAACGAACAAAATAAGAACGACTTGAACTCAAAACCTCCCGGCTACGGGACACGTTCAATAAGTAGACGTTTTGGTCACGAAGACACGATATTCGATCGTATAACTGAAGTGTTGCGCATCAGCCGTCCTGGCGAATGCTTTCTTTTTATAGCATGGTCGCGTCTGACCCTTCAGGCTTCGCAAAAAAAAAAAAAAAAAGATAATAGGGGAAATGTTTTCATTTGACTTGGTGAAGGAGGTCAATGCTCGATGCAGTGTGTATGACCGAGAACATTATAGACTTTTATCGTGGTGCGGCCATCTTGATTTTCTCCTATTCAAATCAGTGTATAGCCAAACTGAGCCTGGCAGGGCAGAGCGTTCCTTTTTGTACAATGAATACTCATCCATTACTGTTATTGGATACAGGGAACATGACCAAGATGGTGGCAGCATTATAAAAGTCATAGAAGCGGTTAAAACTATACGTTCTTGAAAATTGTGACCATGCAGTTAATTTTTTAAAATTTGAATACAGCGCGGGAAGGAGCTTATTAAAGTTGTGTGGCCCGATTTTCGCCGAAATAATTTTTGTTTATAGATTTTTTTTCACAACGATTTTTGACAGTTGATATTGTTCCAAAAGAAAAAAAAAACATGCAAAACCTTTCGCATTGCCACGGACAAAAACGGGACAATGCACAAAGTATAGGCCTATGTAACGCAAAATTAAACATGGCTGATGGAATGAAATAGTTTTGGCATCCCGACAATAATTTCATTTTTAGTCTTTAATTAACTACCACTTATCATTGTCGGATTTTTGTAAACATAATATTAAATGAAAGCTTATAGCTTTCTCGAATCTATACAGATAGCTATTTAAAATTTAAAGCTACATTTTCCTGTCAAATCGGTCGAAATTCGGGCCCAGTATTTGTACAGGATCCCTTGACTTGGATGGCTCCATAGAGGTGCATGCGGCATTGATTATGGGGATTAGTATGTTTAAACAATTCACTCTGTTGAAATTTGAGTTCTCTCATAAACGGCATAATTATGTTTACCTAACCAATTGAAGGGTAGGCCTATAGCCAACATGCTTTTTGTGTTTGTTCCACCATGCGTGGTCAAGGCTACTATACGCTACGATGGATTATACAAGTTACCGGTAAATGTTAAACGATACGGCGCTGAATTCTTCTTTATTTAACAGCAAACCATCCATTTTGCCTAATTATTTAACCTTGTTTCCAGTGAGGCCGAAGTCCGTGGCCCATCTGTCGTTAGATATATATGTTCCCGCGCCGGCCCCTATCAATGAGCTTTTGTGAATGACTACATTATATCATTATGAAATGTAAATCAATAATTTCACGCAATCTGATTGGTCCATCCATCGTGCACAATGGGATCCTTTGTCAACCGAAGCTCAGAATAATTCCGAATTTAATTATTCGTCTTGAAACACAGCACGGGTACAATATTTTTGGAGACATTTAATAAGGAGAAATATACATCAGTGAAATCAACCCCAAACTATTAAGATGTTGAGAAATAAAATAACATCCCATCCTTTAAAATTGAGAACTCAGCAGCTGCGTGTGTGTCTGTACCACACACACACGAGTTGTGAAGGAATACATAAAAAGAACGTGTAGTTCGTACTATAGTGCAATGTGTAGTAGGAATCTAGCATTGTGCGTAGTGAAGTGTACGTTCACTTGTGTGCGTTATAGCAGAGCACAGAAATTATTGGCAACAACCAAACTGCTGCAGAAGGAATATGGCACGGCACGAGACACAATCGTCTCCAAATTGTAACCCAAAATCGATCATGTAAACACCGATATTTTGACTTGGCATCTTATCCCGTTAGGAAGACCACATTCCCACCCCTCCCACAAAAGATGCCTTTCGTCAACAGACGAGTGGAACCTCTGTATGTCAGTAACAAGACCCTGCCGAACGGATGCTCCACGGAGTTGGAAAATGTTTGTAACAACACACTGGCAAATTTGGTCAGGCAGTTGGCCAACATTGCCGACCACGCGACCAGCATTTTCGATGAGATCTGCACCGAGTCCCGGAACATTTACGACCGTTCGACCCGCCTGACGATCCGTGCCGCTCACTTGGAGGATATACTAGGAACTCTCGATGCAAGGGCTGTGAAAGTTCGTAAGTATTTTAACAGATACATACATGGTTTTGATACATATTTAGTATTGAGCAATTTGAAGATTTTTTTGGGGGGTTAATTTAAAACTGAACAAGGCAGGTGGCCGTTAACGATTAGCCGGTGTGTTTACTGTTTTGATTTAGAATAAATTAGATTTGAAGTCGTGTGGCCAATGTGCAGTTGTTTTGTTGGCCAAAACGGGGTCATGTTTTTATATTTTCACAGCCCCAGCAAAGGGTTGCGGTGTGGGTGAAGGTGGGGGGTTGTCTGCAAGAAAGAATTGGCATGATCAAATTACATTAGTGAGTGGAGGATGGGGTAAACTTCCACTATGTATGCAATGTGGTTTTAGGTTTAACATTAGTACAGAGTGAGGTTGTAACAATGTGAATGAGTCATTGAATGCACAATGTGGTTACGCTTTGTTTGGGGTTTCCAAGAGCGCTTAGCCCTGGGTGTTCCCATTTTCATTGTGTACTTTTTGTTCTGTGATGGTCAGCTGAGGGGCAAGATTTAAGCAGGCCATGTGATTTCTCAGGATTTTTTTCCTGATTTCAGGATCTTCCTCAAAACCTCATTGAGCCTTTCAAATTTCTTGAAAGAAGTAAAGCAGTCACCAAAGGGAGAAACAAATAGTCCACAGCGAGTACGAACCTGTAGTTTTTGTATAATTCTGGTGATGTACAGAGTCTGGTAACCTCCTGAGTTGAAACATCTGATACTACCGTGCCACGTCTAGAATTAGAGGGAACCCCGGGTCTTTTCCCAGGATTTTTGATGTATTTGTCAAACCTCATCCCTGTTTAAGGATCGCTTTTCCACTCACTGTAGAAAGTTAAAAGACATACGTATCCAAATTATATCATTTTGACATTTGGATGCGATGATCAAATCTGGTCCCAGGCTGTCAGGGACCAGAGCCCAATTTCAAAGAGCTGCTTGACGGCCGATTCTTGTGCTTACTGTTGCTTGTGTTACTTCTGTTTGTTATTGAAATTCGGTTCAATAAAATACCAGGTATGATGGTATTGTATTATGGATGATATATTATCATCGTGCGCATTAATTTACACAAATTTACAAAAAAACAAAAAGAAAACCTGCAGTTTAAAGTTTTTTTGTAATGTGTTCAAAGTGTTCATGCGTTCATACATGTAGTTACATCATACAGGAAGTATACATTTATTTACCAAGTTAATAATCTATACTTTACAATGATGGCTTGTTCACTTACTTGCACAAGCAACTGTCTTGTCGTGTTCCCTATTACAGTGTTGGCATTATCAATCATGATATATTCCTATGGATACACTGGGGCCTGACGTGACTAGTTTCAACTTCACGACCTCGCAATTGCATTGATGTGAACAGTAAATGAATTTAATGACTGCAACAAAAGTGAAACTTGTACGATTGTTTTGAGTTGCACAATACCGTTTTTTTTTGTGCATCGTTAATTGTTGTTTGGGGCTTACCTTTTTATGAACACTTTGTGGTTTCAAGATTGGTGATGAACCTTAATAAATGAACACACACATCACATGAAAACTTTCTTCACATGTACCCATGTACATGTACCGTAGTCTCCTGCGTATAAGTCGAGGCTTATCTGACTTTTAAAGGTACGTTAAACGTCACTGTGACTTATCTAGCAGTGTGCCTTAAATCTGGTGTCACTTGCGGTTCAAAGTGATGATCACTGTCTAAAAACTTACGTTTATAGGCCTACCGTAAAGTAGGCCCCCTAATTCTTACGTTCGTCCTACGTACGTGTGTTTATCATTTGATTAAAATAAAACTTACACGTTACTGTAGTTTTTCGTAAACAAGCTAAAGATGAAAGTTGCCAAGGAGGTGTGCGTCACACTGACCATGTTGCTTAGTGCTGTTCATTGCGCGAAACAGTGATGACCCGTGCCTTACACAGCTTTAGTGCACGTACCAGTGACAGCATTTCGGGGAATCTTTATTTAATAGAGCATGCGCAGATAAACTTCTCGTCTTTAGTTATGAAGCTGTAGGCCTACATTTACAATGCAATGAAATGTAATGTTCATAAATGTACAGCGTAACCGTATTTCCAATACCCTAACAATAGCGAGTGCTTTGGCGTAATCAGATTGCCTTGGTGTGAACTGACCCTCAGATTAAAAATTTCAGAATCCATGCACTGGGGGTATTGTCACCTTCTTAAGAATAATCCCTGTTGAGAGGATCCCGGTGTAAGATGATAAGTCTTGTACTGAGTGAGGTGATGTAATGGGCTGAGTGTTGAGACTGATGATCAGGGATTTACTCTGTACAGCGCTTCTACAATCGCCATCGGGTTCAAAACACTGGTTCTACGAGTGGGTAAAATGTCAGGCCAATTCACCTGTGGATTAATCTGGCAGTGTTCGTTTGAATGCACTTAGCGAAAAAAAAATAAGAACGGGGGAAAAAAAAATGCTGAGTCAAAGTACGCTTTGGATTTTGTGCTAATCAATGAGACATTTTGGAATGCTACATAGGTGGCTGCAGAGACAGGTAAACTTCCATTGTTTACATACATGTAGTTCTGAATATTTTTTATAGATGCAC
The DNA here is from genome assembly GCA_911728455.2 of Marthasterias glacialis. Classification (NCBI taxonomy): domain Eukaryota; kingdom Metazoa; phylum Echinodermata; class Asteroidea; order Forcipulatida; family Asteriidae; genus Marthasterias; species Marthasterias glacialis. The sequence continues at coordinate 19,576,453 of OU452224.1, forward strand.
ACATTTCCTCAAACTTACAAAATTGTACCTGGACTCAATTTCATGGTGCTGCTTAAAAGTACACTATAGATAGTTCCCAATATGACGTAAAATCGGCCATCTTTACGAACAATTTGAAAAACACGGTCGTGCATTTCGCATAAGAACGGCGGGCTGCACGCGCGCATTCCACGAAACTCATTGCACGATTGGTTATTGAACAACGCGGCTGCGTTAATAATTTGAGCGCTTGACGCGCCTGCAAGCCAAAATGCAATTTGCCCGCAAAGATGGGAACTAGTATAGCAGGCCTGATACTTCTCAGAGGCAATTGCCTCCGTTGCCCCTGGCCACTGCTTGGTGCCCTTGAAATGTTCCAGTAGAAATTTACAATTTCCTCATAGAGGTGCCCTTTACCAAGGAGAAAAATGCCTGGTGCCCTTGCCCTTTCAAGAATAAAGCATACATGCCTTAGTACAGAATTCTGCTCTTGCGATCACCATTCATCGCTTTATACAGGGCAAGCGCCAAATTTCTACGCTAGCTGTGTAAGAATGCTTAGTAATGGGAAGTTCACCATGCACTCAAGCTAAAATTCCTTGCTGACCTGTGAAATAAGCTGACGTAAACGCGAAATTCCCTGCTTCTGTATGCATCGATTCTTTGCTTAAGGCAAGGAGAACCATCTATGCAAATGGGCCCTAGTAAGTCTGCTGGCACCTAGCGTCCCCAGAAGTCTCCTGTTGCCAGGAAAGGGATTCCCCCTGGTTATTTTTCACACCACAAATGTCGGAATGAAACACTCTTGTTACTTAACTGGCAAGAGAATTCTAGGATCTATTATCTGCACTTTCACAATTTCTCCCCGAGATGACTCCCACGAAACCGTTTCTGTAGCCTCTGCCAAGTCAAGAGTGTCTTCATAAGAATCATAGTAAACGTATCCCCAGGAGTGTTATTCTATCATTGACCATAGAGGTTACACCTCCACCATTTGAGTTGATGGTTGAACTCAAGTTTGCAGAATGCAGACGTCTTTGTGATAAAGTGAACAACATGTTTGCATTGAGCCGTCAGTCACGGTGTTAAAGCTACACATACGTATCGTTGATTTTAGGATTAATAATAATTACAAGGCATTTTTAAAAAGCGCTCTGATACTAGAAAGATATTTCATCTTTGAGAGGGCAAGGCAGTTTCATTTTGCAGCTACAGCATTTCCACTGGAAAATCTTAAAGTTTATGGGAAACTTTTTGAAGGGGCACCGAGGCCAAGACCAGGGCAACAGAAGTCATGGCCTTTGTAGTATGAACGGAAACACGGCGCCTTACAAAAGAAAGGTAATTTGAAAAAGGAAACTTAATCAAAAGGCAGTTAATCAAACACAGGAAAACAGGAAAGCTTTGAGCAATAAATCGCTTGATTGAATATACATTGTATTCATTTCCATTCCTTAAGAGCCTATTTTCAATAATCACACCATCTAACAAAACCGCAGTAGTTTCATCAAAAAAGTGAAAACTGTAAAAAAAAAAAAACACTTTAAATATTGTATGTTTTTTCAGGGGTGTTGACAATTCTAAACTTGATTTTGACAATCAAAATGCAGAGCTTTGTGATTTGATCAGATGCTTTTTTTTCTGGACTTTCGTCAGATTGTCAGATGGGAATCTCTGGAGGATTCCAGGTCTGGAAATTCATCTTTGAAAGGGCAAGGCCATTTTCATTTTGCAGAGGGCACTTTCATTGGAAAGTCCTTAAGTCTGTGGAAAACTTTTTAAAGGGCACCCGAAGCCAAGACCAGGGCAACCAAAGCCCTGGCCTCCATGTTATTCTATGCATGGCATTAGAATACACATAGTAGCAGCAGGCCTTGATCTTAACCGAGGCCACCGAGGCCATTGGCCTCATGCCCTGTCGAGTTGGCCAGCATGCCCTTCAGAAAAATTGCACTGTCACAACCAACTTGGCCAGCATGCCCTCGTACAATTTCTCTGATTTGGCTAGCAAAGGCCTGCCCCCGTTTTTCTTAAGATCGAGGCCTGTAGCAGTCGACAAACCTGCTTTATATTCAGCAAGCTTTCATAATTTTGAAACTGTTCAACTTGTCAGTTCAACTCCTCAGCGCTGTACTTCGTCTTTAAGGAAATACCCTAGAATCTTGGTACCCAACCCTCAGGCTTCATGTTGCGTCTACAATCTGAGATCAGTGGGTCAGGCAGGTGTGTGGGAAACCCTCACAGTGTGTATAATATACCCACTTCAGAATATGAACTTTGATTTATGACCAAAAATGGCGTTTTTTTTTCCCCCTGTTGTGCGAGGGAAACTGGCTTTGTTCAATGTGGTGCTCCATTACATGTTATTAATCGGCTGTGGTGTTGGAGAGTGTAAATGTACACGGGGAGATCGTTTCATATCTCATTATGTTCATTGTGGAAGCCAGGCAACCTGTGGGCCCGGTTGATGCTATTGAAACAACTGACACATTGGCGGTCTTGTGTTTTTCAGTTGAATCATAACACCGCACTGTGTGTAACATCTTCAATAAATAAATGGCATTCATGGGGCTGACTTAAATGCAAAGTATAGGCCTGCATAGGCCTGCATAAATGTCTTCTTTAGTGCGTGTTGATATTTATAATTGAACAGCTTGTTAAATTTTATGTTAAACTGTGTCAGATACCCTTTTTCTCATTTTAATTACTGGTCAAGTAAAGTTTGTGAGTTTTAACCCTAACCAACCCAAATGCTTCAATTTCCTTTTCTCCAAATAGAAGGATTTTGATGGATATGGGGTATTACATGTAGGCCACTGCAGCAGAGAAGGATCCTGAAAGATTTAGGTCATAGTGTGTTTCTGCTGTGGAGGATTAAGTAGGAATTAGGCTATTAGGATGTATTTGATGAAGGATTTTGAAGGATTAGGATCATATGTGATTTTGCTAAAATGTGATATGGTAGGAATTGGGTCATATGCAATTTGGCTAAAGTGGAAACATATGATATGAAATTATAATTAACAGATTATTATGGGCTGCATCAGATATCTTAATAGAAATTAGCTCACTCACTCCCCAAAATTAAGAAAAAGGATTTAGAAGGAATTGGGTCATATGCCATGTGGATATAAACAAGTATTTCAAAGGGTTTGGGCTTGATAGTCTTTTTACCCTCTCAGACTGAAGGATATTGTAGGACTTGGGCTATGTGTGAGCAAATGGTCCTTGTTAGTTAGGGATAAGTCAGGAGCTTTTGAAGGGTTGGTGACCTTTGGTTCGGGATTAATGTGTACATGTGTACCAAACTGAAGAAAAGCAAAATTGTAACCATAATAATGTCAATTGATCTCACACTGCTGATATTCGCCTGATGGGTATCTGGGTACCTCACCCTGTTTTCAGTTTGGACTCCCCGTCCCTGCTTCTAAGGACATTTCCAAATTAGCGACTGGGACTGGATCACTGCATGTTAACATGTTTTGAAGCGTAGGCTGCCCCCTACTTGTAGCAACCCCGTCAGCAACAGCCGCAGTTTTGTAGCGAACAATCAAACACAGCCTTAGTCTGTCAAAATGGAATCGATTAATCTGGACGCCGTGTTTTCTAATTTTGTAGCACATTTTTTGACGTCTGATTTCCAGGTACTTGCTCACAAGGTACCGACTATATAATGTAGGCCCCTACACTCTGCTCTCTAAACCACCGCAGAAACATTTTTTTTGTAATTTGATCATAGTCGTCAAATTCTCTTAGAAAAACAAAAATCAGACGCTGTGTATTTTTACACGTTATTATTGAACTGAGTTAGACTCACTATTCAGCCGAGCGAGCGTAACACCGGTCCAGTCCGGAGGCATTCCCCTCAGGGGATGCTTCCCTAATGTCCCAGAGTCGCTCAATTACTTGATTGGAGTCTAATACAAGGTCAAGTTCATACAAACCTCATTTAATTATCTCCGAATTATGACAGTGGCCAATCGATGGGCTGCTGTCTTCTAATCGAATTGCTGGGGACGGGTCTTTTTGCAGCCTAGTTGGGCAGGCTCGGGGAATGTGATACTAAAATCGTTGCTGCTGGTGGAGAAACGTTCGCACGGGCTCGTGTATAGAGTTACCGAAAGGGAGGTATTTCCCCACCGTGCGCGATCAAACCATTTTCTCTCACCTCTTGGTGTTTGCTTTTTGGCGTAAATTTAATGGCCAGTGCCTTCTTGTAATCTGCAGACTGTAGAGAATTTGTGGGCAATGCAAAGTGTTTTGTGAACGTTAATTTAACCAAAAATCGTTAAATTTGTATTTGATAAAAATCCAGTTAATTCCTACATGAACATTTACACTGCAAATTTTATTTCTTAAAGTTGTTTCATCTATTACATATGATGTACTACTCTTTCATATTATGAGAGGTTGAAGTAACATAATATTGAACTTCGTATTAATACAATGAACATGTACAATATGTAAGAATACAATTTGGCATTATTTTGCTTAAAGTTGTTTTTGGTAAGATTTTCATAAGATAGAGAAACTGCTCTGTGTTTCTGACTGTTTTTTGCGGGTTTTGTAGAGGATTGTGCATAGTACATGTATTGTACATACACCAGGTCTTGATCTTAATCGAGGCCACCGAGGCCATTGGCCTCATGCCCTGTCGAGTTGGCCAGCATTGCCCTTCAGAAAAATTGCAACTGTCACTTACCAACTTGGCCAGCATGCCCTTGTACAATTTCTCTGATTTGGCCAGTAAAGGCCTGCCCCTGTTTTTGTTAAGATCGAGGCCTGCTGTACACTGTACCGTACAACATACTGTACGTATGTATCTTATCAATTCAGCTCAAAAGTGTTGACCCAGGGCTGGACCGCAGGCCTGAGGCCAGTGATTTTAGATTTGGGCCAGTAAACTCATGACCAAACAAGTCCGGTTGTCTTGTGTTTTTTTTTTTCAAATGAATAATAAATTTGTTTGCCAAGAGCTGCATCCTTTTGTTTATTTTAACTTAATGTCATTCACAGTAACACTCCTAGGATGCATACTTACCCATATGACAAGTAAAATAAATTCTCTTTTCTTAGCGCTTGTTCAAATCAAAACAGTTGAGGCCAACGTTAAAGTGTGCAGTGAAATTTTTCTCATTGTGATTCTGGACTTGTAAAAAAAAAATTCTGGTAAGCAGTTTGAGCTACATGTACAAGCCCTGTGGTCTGGTGGATTTTGCCCTCAAATTCGAGACCTGAGACCTGTCTCAAATTTATAGTCTTGATAATTTTCTCTTCACAAAAACATTCACCTGCTTGGACTTACATGACATCATGTGTCTTTAGTGTACCTTGTGGGTGCTCAATTGAGCATTGGGTATTCATGGACATGCATAGTTGTACACGTGTGTGTATCAATTTATAATAATAATAATAATAATAATAATAATAATACGCAGTTCTTATAAAACGCTTTATCACACCCTAGGGCGTCTCAAAGCGCTCATTTTTTCTACAAGGTACGTGAATGTGGAGCTACATGTATGTTTGAATGATAAAACCCATTTATTTACATAGCACCACGTAATGGTTCATAAGATGCTGTGGCGCAGTCTGCAGGCAACCATTAGGCCTATACAGGTGCCAGAAACACCAGGGCAAACCCCTTCTCTTATAGCAATAAGTGTAAGGTTCTTTTATGTGCATTACATGCAACACGGGGGTCCAAGTGGCTTTACGTCCTATCCGAAGGACGAAGCAATAATGGTTTAACCCTAACAGTCCCTATTCCATCAAACTCTAACAGCAGGTTTTTGTTGGGTTTTGTTGAACTGAGGACTGCATGAGTAAACTGATCATGCTTTACATGGGTTCAGGCATACCACCATAATCAGAGTACCACAGTTTGGGTGTTGAGTAACCCATATGGTGTTGGAATTTGTTAGAGTGGGGAAGGATCCTAGTTAATCACTCAGGGGAGTTAGGGTTTTAATGTGTCTTGCTTAAGGACACAAGTATCACGTTTGGGGCTCAAACCAACACTCTGCTGATCGGAAACACCAGATCTTGACTCACTCTAGAGTGCGCTTGACCACTCAGCCACGACACAAGAAATAATGCATTACTTATTACTCATGTGCTTAGTGAAAATGAGAGATCTGTTCTGTACCTCAACATCGGTACGATGTACAATTAATAAAATAAACATTTGTCTGAAGTTGTGCAATTTCCAATTGGCATTTTGTCTCATATAGATATACACTACATATGTTGTGATGTAAAACTACTATCAGATGACTTGTCTTTGATCCGACCGCGGTACATTGTAGATTGATGATGGTGATACATTGTAGATGGATGATGATGTTACATTGTACTTGTAGATAGATGATGGTGAATACATTGTAGATGGATGATGGTGATTGATGACGATAAATACATGCATTATGCATTGTACGTTCATGGTACCAATCAGGGATGAGATTTTTCAGACTTTTATCTGAGTTCAGACTTTTCATGTCTGACTGGTGACAAAAAATAGATGTAATATTTTTCAGGTATGAAGAAATCTTGCTGTTTGCTCTACTTCTCTAGTGCTGAGGATACTGTTCTAAGAAGTTCATTTCAATCTATAACTCCAGGCGTTACCAAAAGGTAGAAATGCCATCATTTGGATAAATTTGGATCCTAGTTTCACACCTTTTGGTCAGCAGTGACTCTCATCCCTGACCAGTACCTAATAAGAATTCAGTTGTCAACTTTACCAACATTACTCAGTTTTCAGTACTGTATGGAGGTGCATTCAAAATCCAAATAGCAATCCATAAAGTGGGTTTAAATCATCTTCCTGTATGGATTCTTGAACACGTACTCGCGTATTAAAAAGTCTTAAAATATACATGTGGGCCTACATGTACAGGCTTTGCGCTTAAGCTTTTTGTAAAGTAGCCCAAGGCGCTAGTAAACTGTGCATTTTACTAACTTGCCCCCAGGAAGTTTTTCGTTGCCCAAATTTTAAACATGTATTGTCATAAATGTATCTTCCTGATACTAATGGTAGCGATCACAACCAGGTTAACGGTCAAATGAAGTTACACTCACAACACACTCAAAAATAAATTAACACATTTCTAAAATGTGTTATTCACATCTGAAAAGAAAGAAGTATGAACATTATAAACAATAGTTGCACAGTTTTTAGTAGCCCACGGGGCAAGTTGAGAAGTGGTGTTTACTAGTCCATAATAGCAGTTCTTACTAGACAATGTACGCCGCGGGGCTAGTGTTAAGGGTGAGCCCTTTATATAATGTACATACAGTAGGCCTACTGTATGTAGTACATTTTTACTTCCCCACATCACAGCTGGACACACACATAACAGGACAGAGTACAGCTTACTGCAGTGTACGCATTTGATTCAGTGCTTGAATAGAATGCAAGCATTTCATTGGGACCGATGCTGTTGTCACTCCACAGATCCAGGGTACATGTCCATAATGTACATGTACCCATAAAATATGTATAGTAAAAGCTGCACACAGCATGTCCTGAGCTTTATCAACAATCTGTATGATATTCTCTCCTGGGTCAAATTATATGCGGAGAGGTGTCATGTTGTAATGAGACGGATGAGGACCATGCAGGGAGAGGCGTTAAAGCATCCAAATCACAACCAGTAGGCTAAACCATAATTAATAGAGCAAGGACCTTCCTCTTCTATCTTGGCTAAACACACTGGCTTCTTAAAGCTTCAGAGTATTTTTTTTAATTTGCCATGCCTTGTAGCTGCTGGGTGAGAATTTTGGCAGGATTGTGTGAGGCATGAGTACATGTAAGAAGGCAAAGAGGTGTTGATGGCATGCTGGGGTTGCATTTTGATCAGTGTTTTAGACAGCCATTAATTTCAGATGGCAGTTTTCTTACCATACTCATTATGTTATAGTGTAACAGGTGAGGTTGAACAGGTGCATACAAATTTCACATTATTTTCTTCATGTAAACATGGACATATTGAGGTTCATCGCAAACAGGAGCATCATGGGAAGTTTTTCCAGATAATATGAGCAGGCCCTGATTGCTTCGTTCTTGAAAGGGCAAGGGCACCAAGGCATTTTCCATTTGATAAAGGGCATCTGTGTGAGAAAATTGTACGTTTTTATTGGAACATTTCAAGGGCACCAAGGCAATGACCCGGGGCAACGGAGGCAATTGCCTCCGTTGCATGCGTGAAGTATCATGCCCTTATGAGCAACTCTCAGCTTTTATTTCAAAGTCTTACATTTTTGTGTGTGTGTACAGTATACAAAACAAATTACATGGAAGGAGGGACAAATAATAATAATAATAATAATACGCAGTTTTTATATAGCACTTTATCACACCCGATGGGCGTCTCAGAGCGCTCAATATTTTTTCCTGCAAGGTATGATGAGTTACATTTTTGAAGTATGAGACCTGTTCCTTTACAATGTCATGAGGAATAGTAATGAGGAATACAGTATTCATTGCTACATGTATTGCATCGGGGACCTGGAAAAAGATTGGAACAGCAACCATGGATGAATCTACAATGTACATGTATACCCATGTATGTGAAGCTGTGGGATAGTACAATGTACATCTTCTCTGTAGTGTAACTCTTCAGCAGTCTGACAGGTTCTGATGTGTAGGACTGCATATGTACATAATGTAAGAACAATCTACATGCATGTGGGTCATTCCACCAAGTTGGGACACAGTTTGTGACATTTGTATGACGTCTGCATGATTTTAGTCCTGCCCCATTTCTGCTGTATTTAATCACTGACTATCACAACAAATGTTTTGCCTGGTACATTTTGTACCTTGTAATTAGTGCAAAAAGTGAACTTGCATAATTATGTATTTGAGTGTTGAAAAATTTGAAAAATAAAATTCTGGATGTACATTGTAACACGGACACCGTGTCTGTGTTACATCCAGAATTTTATTTTTCATAATAATTTCCATTAAAATACATTAAAACAATTTTATACTTCAACAAACATTTTCACATACAAAGGAGAATGTTACATGAAACAATTGAGTCAAATAAATGATTTCCTTTCATAATATGGACAAATGTTGCACAAAAATCACACTGTGTCCCAACTTGGTGGAATGACCCATGTATTAAAGTGGATATTATCACTTAATACTGAAAACCAAATTTACTTGTATTTAAGGCTCTGACCATGGACTGATGCTTCACGGAGGCAATGGAGGCAATTTGCCTCGTTGCCCCTGGCCAGTGCCTTGGTGCCTTTAAAATGTTCCAACAGAAATTTACAATTGCCTCATAGAGGTGCCCTTTACCAGGGAGAAAATGCCGTGGTGCCCTTGCCGTTTCAAGAACGAAGCATTACAGGCTTGCACATTAGAGCAATTCAAACCAAACATTAACATCAAGTAAAAAACATTCCGAGGATTTGTTTGGCCAAACTTGCCAACTTTTGGCCCAGAATGCCTGGCACGGTTTTCTAAGATCATGGGGAGAACCGCGATATGGGTATCTCATCGCGCAATGCCTCAAAACACATCATTACTGATCCTTCCAAAATATCAGTCCCACAGCTTTTATCAGGTTGGTACATGTCACTGACACTTTGCTCGTCTGTACTCTTGAAATTCTTGTACAGCACTGACAACGGGGGGGGGGGGGGTCAGTTATCAGCCTTTCATGATAATTAAGAAGATTGATGGCTCTGACTGTCATTCCGATATCTCTTGTCTGATTAGGAGGGTTTTTGTTCGTGACTTTGACCAAACTTTTAGAATTTAGAATTCAGTGAACTTCAACTGTACTGTCTGGCTGCTTGCATCATTTGGCATTTTATCATTTTAAAGTGGTCAGACTTAAAAAAAAAAAAAAAAAAAACGATCACGATAACAATTCAGTATATTCAGGCCTTGTGCTTTTAAAGCTTTTTGTAGAGTAGCCCAAGGGGCTAGTAAGCTGTGCATTTTACTTGCCCACAGGAAGTTTTTGTTGCCGAATTTGAAACATGAATTGTCATAAAGGTATCACCCTGATACTAATGGTAGCGATCACAACCAGTTTAACGGTCAAACGATGTTACATTCACACACTCAAAAATAATTTAACACATTTCTAAAATTTATATTTACATCTGAAAAGGAAGAAGTATGAGCATTTATAAACAAGTAAGTTGCACAGTTTTTAGTAGCCCACAGGGCAAGTTGAGAAGTGGTGTTTACTAGCCCATAACAGTTGTTACTAGACAATGTACATGTACGCCAGGCTAGTGTTAAGTGTGAGCCCTGATATTTTATGAAGGCTAACCATTTGCTGCACAGTTTATTATTGTTCTCTTCTTTAGAGTGGACTGCCAGCCACCCTGTGCGAAGGGCATAAACATTAAACTTATTTCCGTTGCAAATATGTAGAGGCCATCGAATTATACATGTTGCCCTTGGCATGATGTAAACTGGACATGTACTAGTGTACATTGCATATGTGTAGATGTGTGTGTATTTTTTACAAGGACAAGGTTGATGATACTGCCAAAACAGCAAACAAAGTACACTCTTCTGTTTTTACAATTTTGTAACGATGTTTGAAGTACCCACATCTTCACCCTTTGTAGGTATACACATACAGTACATGTAGACCATTCCGTTCATTTGCATCAGGATTTTTTTCCTTCCGCCATAACTGCATGCAGCAGGCCTGGATGCTTCGATCCTTGAAAGGGCAAGGGCACCAAGGCATTTTCTTCATGATAAAGGGTTACTCCATGTACACGTGCCTCTATGAGGAAATTGTAAATTTCTACTGGAGCATTTCAAGGGGCATTAAGGCAGTGACCAGGGGCAACGGAGGCAATTGTTTTATTATCAGGTCTGTTGCAGGATGCCATAACTGCAGGATTTTCTCATTTTTTGTTTCAAAGCTGTGCCAGTGAAACTTGAATAACAAAGTACAGACTCTTGCTCTGCTTTTTTGTTTGTTTTTGCACTCTACTCTTACTTTGACAAACTGCAGTTGCAGGACTGTATATATTGGGATGCAAATACATAGTCCATCTCCCGCTTGGGTCACAGGCTGGCTGTAATATCGAGCTGTGAGATTGAGCCCTGGTTTTGTTTTGTTTTTATGGCATTTGTAGTATACATGCACGTTGATTACTTGAAGCCCAAAATAACCACATCCACAGAGCTCTGCTCCGGTGATGGATCAGTAGTACAGTGTACCGCACACATGCGTTACGGGTCAACCTGAGTGATTTTTCCGGAGCCTTTTCATTGCCGTTTTGATTCCTGATGCGATCTTGCTCTCCGACAGACAGGCTTTGTGTGCTGTTAAAGCTTCCCTTAAGGCCCGGCGTACACTCTGGCTACAGAGCCGACAATACAGAGAAGTCTGATGAGTGTATGATACTGGAGAGTTGAGGGGAATCGATCCTGATGTGGGATTGCCCTGGGAGGGTTACGGTTGCAGTCAGGGGGGGGAAGTCGTTGACTATCTTGGTTTCCTGTGATTTTACCACGGTTTTAATCACAGGATATTGTTGGCTGATTGGTTGTGGTTTTGGTTGTGATCCTTTGGCATCTGGTTAAATGGCTATGATATCATCATGTGTGGACAATGGAAACGAGAGTGAAAATAAACGGATAACATATGAAAACACTGTTTGAAAAATCTGTTGCTATTGGAGGGTTCTCCCCAGGATTTTTTCAAAACTGGAGGGCATTCTGGACCCAAATTTTGAAAGTGTGGCCGAAGCACGCTGAATTGGTAGCAGGTCCTTGGAATGTTTTTATGTAATGTTTATGTTTGGTTTGAAAAGCTCTACTTTGAAATGTGGAGCATTGAAAATGGTTTTATGTTAGGATTTTTGTGAATTTGGTATTAAAATCTAAAAAAAAAAAAAAAAAAAAAAAATGGTGGCGTATCGACCATAATTTCTGTGTATTGGCCGTAATTCACGCGTATCGGCCCGATATGCTACATGTGCATGTGACTTGAGCATGGGAACTTTTGGGGAGAACCCTGTATTGTATTATAAGTAAAACCATTGCTCAAATGGTGTTTATTCCACACCATTACTAAAATTGTCAGTGCAGTCATTGTAGTTGTATTGTACATGAACAAGCCTTGAATTACACGGAGGCCACAGTGGCCATCTGGTTGCCCCGGTCTTGGCCTTGGTGCCCCTTCAAAAGTTCCCCATAGACTTTCAAGAATTTCCAATGGAAGTGCCCTTTGCAAATTTGAAAAATGGCCTTGCCCTCTCAAAGATGAAATTGCTGGCCTGCAATGTACAATTGTGAAAATTTAAGACTCCATGAAAATTCTTAAATAGTTGGCAACATCTGCAGATTCTATCAAGGATGGTTTTTAAAACCACCTCCATCCCCACATGATTTACACGCCAGCTTAGAAGTGTCTAATAGACAAATCCATTAAGCACTGGGGCTTAATGGATCGGTCTAGTGGTGTAAATTTACGGAAAAATTCCTTCCAGTGTGTCAACTTTCGCTTAATTTTCACCACTATGTGGTAACGCCGCAGATAGGATGTTCCGGTTGCAGTGAACATGTGCCCAAAGAATATAATGTTTGCCTACAGTATCAGGCCTTGATCTTAACCGAGACCACCGAGGCCATTGGCCTCATGCCCTGTCGAGTTGGCCAGCATGCCCTTCAGAAAAATTGCACTGTCACTACCAACTTGGCCAGCATGCCCTTGTACAATTTCTCTGATTTGGCCAGCAAAGGCCTGCCCCCGTTTTTCTTAAGATCGAGGCCTGCAGTATGCATGGCCTGCTGAATTCTCCATTGACACGTCGACCTGTACACTAATTAAATCACAAATTGATTTCAAACGTTAATAATTGATGCGTTCTAAGCGCATTAGAGTTTGGCCCCAGTCTGGTGTTCGTTTTATTCACGCCGTACACAATCCTTATCAACCCCTAACCCGAATCAACGTTGCGTGAATGGAGTATCTTCGTTCCTTGGCCGTGTTGGCAATGGGTAAAACCCGTCCAGGTCGTAAATGCTAAAGGCCCACTTCTAATCCATAATGAATGAAATAGCACAATCTGCATAATATTGAGTGCCGTAGGTGCCTCACGGATAACCATCCTAACATGAATCCCCCAAGTGGGGAGCCTGCTACGTGGTACTTAAGCACCTACTCGCAGCTCCGATTTCAGCGCTACCGTTTTTTTGAATGAGTGTGCTTTGGATCAAAGCTGACACAGCAGATGTTTCTTGCCTGGGATATGGCGTCCCCCAGGGCCCTGCTCTGAAAACATGACAAAAAAACCTGAAAGAAAAATGTTCAGGAGAAGTGTAGCGACACTCACTTGGTGCATTATATATATATCCAGGGTAGAAACTAGGGAGAATAAATTGCTGGGCAAAGTGGCAGCCTGTTAGCAGACCCGTTAGCGGCTGAAATTGGTTTTGCGATCATAAATCTGTCTCGGCCAATGCCACTGTGTGTGCTGACTCAGGGGTCTCTCTGTGTCTGCTTTTGGGTGTTTTTCATCTTCAGGTGATTGAACCTTGTGTTTTCAGTAATGTAATTCCCACGATGGCCTAACTCCTAAATGGACACCGCAGGGTTGAGTGACTTTGCAAGTCGGAGTTCTCCCAAATTGAGTAAATCACTCAATACTGTATTAGCTTTCATGTAAGTATCATTGCTAAGGCATGCTCTGGCTGCCCGTACACAGTGTAGATTGCACCCAGTGATGGTTGTGGAAAGTTACTAATTGCCGGTGATGTGTTAATGTAAAATGCAAATTTGCAATTCAGGCGTGTTGGGTTTTGTTTTGATGTCTGTAGTTTGTTTCCTTCCTTCAGCAGGCCTCGATCTTAAGAAAAATGAGGGCAGGCCTGTGCTGGCCAATTCAAAGAAATTGTACAAGGGCATGCTGGCCAAGTTTGCAGTGACATTGCAATTTTTCTGAAGGGCATGCTGGCCAACTCGACAGGGCATGAGGACAATGGCCTCGGTGGCCTTGGTTAAGATCAAGGCCTCATTTAGACGTTGGAAGGGTGGCCATAATGTAGGATTGAAACCAAAAAATCATCAGAAATTTTCAATTGGTGTTGTCAGGCCTTTGATTTTTTAGGATTTTTCCTGATTTCTTAATTTTTCTTACATAAGAAAAGTTTTTTTTTTTGAAATATGGATTCTTTTCATTGTCATGTTTTTTTTTAAATTTATTTGGTTGTTCCTTCTGTGGCTTCTTTGTGGTTTTTATCTGAATGGTTATTGTCTAGCTCATGTATTTTAATTATTTCATGTTGTTATTGGTAACCGACTTTATAGTCAGCCTGTGGCTGCGAGAGTTGTTTTAACTAAACCAATAATAGCAGTAAATGTAGACCCTCCTTTCCTTCAACATGTCTTGAAAGACGTACTGAACTGACCATTTTTACAATAGACCTTATGTGTCTGACGTCCTGAGTCCCATAGAGGTCTGCGAACAGCGCCCTCAATGAGGTCAAAACGGCCGTAAGTTTACTGTAGGAAAATGGCTGTGTATGTACCATCTATTGTGGTTATAGCGAGTTTGTAAAGTTCCTCAAAACAGGGGTCCACAAATTTTTAGGCTGGCGACCCAATGAAAATTTTCAGGCCCTCCACTGCGACCCACTCGTTGATCGCCGGCTCATTAAGCCCCTTAGCTGCAGAGGTACATGAACTGTATGTGTATGTACTATGTACAATGTAGATTCAAGATTCAAGATTCAAATTTATTCAATCACGTTAAAAACATTCGTTTTCTTCCCAGTGAATCATTAGACGCATTAGAACATTCAAATAGCTAGGGCGATGTACACATACTGTACATTGTAGCATCTTAAAAACAGGCTAATCTGAACGAGAGTTACAATAATTGGTGAAGCAGTTTGTTTTATATTTATGAGTAATTGTATTGAACTGTCGAGGAAAAGTTACTAAGAAAAAAACGATAACCTTTTTTCATGATTGATTGTGAGGCAAAGATTATTGCTGAAGGAATGATGAAAAAATACAATATATTTTAGATTTGTACCAGTTTTGACAAAACTTGTTGAGCTACCTGAATTTTTTTTCAACCCAGTTTTTTTTGGATGCGGGTACGCGGCCCATAATTTGCGATACGTTGCTCTGAAACTGGAGAGTTTTCACTCCCGACCAATAGGAGACAACTCCTACTCCTCTAATTTGTCAGTATTTTTCATTTCTATACAATCACATCCACGATTCATTCATGTTCCCAGAGACATTGTCTCTTTAAAAGTGTGTATTGCAGGATGGCCTAGAGGGAGCACCTTTGTGGACATTGCCTCCTCATTGTCATGTTTTAGTGCCTCCTCATTGTCATGTTTTAGTACCTCCTCATTGTCATGTTTTAGTGCCTCCTCATTGTCATGTTTTAGTGCCTCCTCATTGTCATGTTTTAGTGCCTCCTCATTGTCATGTTTTAGTGCCTCCTCATTGTCATGTTTTAGTGCCTCCTCATTGTCATGTTTTAGTGCCTCCTCATTGTCATGTTTTAGTGCCTCCTCATTGTCATGTTTTAGTGCCTCCTCATTGTCATGTTTTAGTGCCTCCTCATTGTCATGTTTTAGTGCCTCCTCATTGTCATGTTTTATTGCCTCCTCATTGTCATGTTTTAGTGCCTCCTCATTGTCGTGTTTTAGTGCCTCCTCATTGTCGTGTTTTAGTGCCTCCTCATTGTCGTGTTTTAGTGCCTCCTCATTGTCATGTTTTAGTGCCTCCTCATTGTCATGTTTTAGTGCCTCACTGTCAACATTCCCCAGGTGCTGCTGACATTTAACATTTGTAATGTATGTATTGACCCAACTCACCCGACATCACCATCGCAATAATCTCGGCTGCGCCATTTTGGAAGTCATCGGCCCTATGTCCCTTGGAGCATATTTTTGGTGACGCGGCGTTTACACGCGTACCTATTGACTCCCAAAATGAAGAGCGTGGCACAGTCTCCGCGTGTGACGTGCATGCAAGGGGTCGCTACAGGTCATTCAGTATTTATTGTCACTTACCTATATATATATATACACTGTATATACAAGCACGTCGTGTATTTAATTACACATGAACTGAATTACTAAATGTTGAACGCTGTGCATCATGAGCAGAAGAAATACATGTATGTACAAGGAGAGCTACAT
This sequence comes from Marthasterias glacialis, assembly GCA_911728455.2. Taxonomy (NCBI): domain Eukaryota; kingdom Metazoa; phylum Echinodermata; class Asteroidea; order Forcipulatida; family Asteriidae; genus Marthasterias; species Marthasterias glacialis. Next base: position 19,592,594 of record OU452224.1, read on the forward strand.
ATGGTGTATAAACTGCTCCATAACCCTAACCAACCCAAATCCGTCAATTTCCTTTTCTCCAAATAGAAGGATTTTGAAGGGTATGGGGGTAATAGGCCACTGCAGCAGAGAAGGATCCAGAACGATTTGAGTCATGATTTGTTGCTGCTGTGGAAGGATTAAGTAGGAAATAGGCTGTTAGGCTGTACTTTATGAAGATGGATTTTGAAGGATTAGGATTAGGATCAAATATGATTTTGCTAAAATGTGATATGGTAGGAATTGGGTCATAATGCAATTTGGCTGAAGTGGAAACATATGATATGAAATTATAATTAACAGGTTATCATGGGCTGCATCAGATATCTTAATAGAAAGTAGCTCACTCACTCCAAAAAAATTAACAAAAAGGATTTAGAAGGAATTGGGTTATATGCCAACATATAAAAAAACATGTAAAAAACTGAAAACTAAAAAAGATATGGTTTTGTACACAAGGTGTTAGTTCGCGACGTCGGTGACGAATTATTCAGGAGAGCTCTTTACACTCCTCAGAACCAAATTTTACATGTTAGTCTAAGAAGTGACATTACAGCACATTTTTTTTTGATAATCTGACCGATCATGGTGTTTAATTTAAGCACGCAAGTACATACCTCTGACAATTCATACTGCGCAAACTGGATTATAGGATTGGATTAACCAGATTACAAATCTCTTGGTGTTACATGATCAAGGCAAATAAATGCCACATCGGTAGTTCATTTCCTGCTGGGAATTAAATTCTGTTCCCCCCCCCAGACTTTTTTAAAATCCACTTGAAATTTAAAGCTTCAGCTCAACATTGGTAAACTGACTGTAAATGCTTCCATTCTTTGCACAAAACAAGATGCTTGTAATAAAACCAACCAGTGAAAATGTCAGCTCATTTCACTGTCTCAATTGCACTATATCCGGTAAAAATACTTTCAGCATTTTGTATGCATTCCTACAGTACAGGCAAAGTTTTCGTCTCACTGAGACGAAAACTGGTTCAACACAAGAATTTCAAAGTTGTGAAGCTGAATCATCCAAACAAATTGCTTTCCAAAACTGTGTGATTCCTTCGCCTATTTGAAATTTCGCAAATCTAGGTATAACTGCTCACTTTTCAAACGTTCTTTACCCTTTTTTTTATTACATTGATTAAGGCTTACATTACTAACTAAATAACAGGCGGGTGGCTACATAGATGTCTGACGCCGGTAGTGCATAACTCAAAATAAACCTCTTTTGTAGTAGAATACTGGTAGTTTATAAAACAGTTATGTGATTAATATCAATGTCACAACATACAACTTTGATAAAATGGCTTAGTAACTGTGTTATTATTACCAAAAGCTGACTTTTGGTGCGACTCTGTTGGTCACGGCATGTATTTGCACGTACTTTGCCATCAGCTGAGATGACGTAGTTCCCACAATAGGTCACATGATGACATGTGAGCATTTGTCGCGCAATCGGTCTTTTCACCCACACTCCTTAAAATTGGCGGTCTGTGATGCTCTGTTTATACATTGTAGGCATGCAAAGTCCCAGCTGATCAGCTGATTTCCTCTTTTTTTTTCTTCTTCCTTTTTCAGTGCCTATGAAAACAGAAAAACACTACAAAGTTTTGTGTGCTTGGAAGTCGACTCTGTTTTTTTTCTTCGAGCAACAACAAAGTGCCATGTCTGATGTTTAGATCTATGTAAAAATATGTGCATTTACTTGAAAGAGTTTGTCAAAACACAGAGCCATAACATTTGAGGAAACAGTTTCCATACATGTAGGTGTCCAAAGTCATCCAGTATACAAATTACAGGTTGTACAGGAGTGTGTGTTTTGTTTAAATCAAGACTACACCCTGACTTCATAATCAACGGTGTGCATGATTCATGCAATTGCCCATTTGTATACTGTATAGAAGTGCATAACTTATCCTCCGTATCTTTGTCAAAACTCTACAATATTCAAAACCACTTAATCCTGAAACCCTTCTACAGAGGCCTTGTTGCTTTTTTTCCCCCTTTTTTTTCTTTCCCCAAACGCCTTTCACACTTTCTATTGACACAAACACAAGCCCTGATTTTTGTATGACAGATAACCTTGACGGCCGTGTCGCTGTGAGCGGGCGGGGGCGAAGGGAAGAGAGCTCTGCTCAACAGGGCTTTATAAATGTCAGCCATTGTGCTGGGTCGGCTTAGCCCCATCTTATTGTTGACTGAAATTGTTGATGTTTACAACTGGGGAATCACATTAGAAGACCTTGGTTGTGAAAAATTCAGCACAAGTGCTGGATTACTTGATGTAAATACATTTTGTCAAGTATACAATTGGTGTTCTTGTGTACTACATAATTGTGCAAACTGCAATGGCGGTGTGGAGGCCCTACACGTGAATAAAATGCATGATGTATTTGTACACATGAAGCAGAAGGACATTCATTGGTTGTGGCTTATAGTACAATGTACATGGGAATTCATGTCATTGTACAAAAAAACAACACTATAAGTCCAACTACATATACAAGTGTAACAACTGGTGAAGATAGAGTAGCTGCAACTGGCTCCCACAAGTTGGTGTGATGTTTCCTTATGGATGCTTACCGACTATAATGATACAGACACAGATACAGATGGGAACATTTGAATTTTAAGACAAATCCGAAATCATGGAGTGCTTATTTGTGTACACATAACGTACCATTACATAAGACGAACCCTACGAGATAGGGACCTGCAACAACTTACTACACTGTACACAATGTACTTCCATGTACAACCAGACTTAACTGTCTTCAAAGACACAAGATGTTGTTCCTAACGGTTTAAGAACAAACAGAAAACACTACAATGTAGGCAAGTGTAAACTTGTACATTGTACAGGCCTGCCTGCTTCGTTCTTGAAAGGGCAAGGGCACCGAGGTATTTTTCTCCAACTGGTAAAGAGCATCTCTATGAGGGGAATGTACATTTCTGTAGATAGGAACATGTTAAGGGCACCAAGGCAATGACCAGGGGGCATTGGAGGCCATTGCCTTCGTTGCCTCCGTCAAAGTATCTGGACTGATTGTATGGCTACTCCTATCCAAATGCTCTTTCCTATTGCAACTTATTCCACTTCACTGGTAACCACTAACCACAAATAAGAGACACAGAGTAAATATTTAACCATCCTGGTAAAAATAATGTACATTTAACTGGTCTTGGCAAGCGCCCCCCCCCCCTCTTGTCTTATTGTTTCACCTGTGCAGTCAACACCTGGAGCTAGATGTATTGATGGAGTGACGAGCCACCACTTAACTGCTGTGTTTACCCCCATGGTTTACCCAAGCTCCTTGATGACCTTGTAAGGATCAAGTTGTTGCACCTTGAGGCCCCTTGGAGGCACTCCCTGTGGAAGTTGCCCTCTGTCTGATACATGTACCCCACCAAGAAATGTGACCTGCTTCTCATAAAAAAAACAAAATAAAAACTGTGAAGTTTGCATTCTGAGAAAGAGGGAGATGAGAGTACAACTGTAAAGTCGGAAAGGAGCTCTCCGATGTGTCCAATGGTTTGGTTGAAATCACATGAAAACTTGAACACTTTACAGCAGACGTGATATACTTCACGGAGGCAACAGAAGCAATTGCCTTCATTGCCCCTGGTCTTTGCCTTGGTGCCCTTGAAATGTTCCAGTACAAATTTACAATTTCCCTCATAGAGGTACCCTTTCTCAAGAAGAAAATGCCTTGGTGCCCTTGCAGAACGAAGCAGTCAGGCCGGTTCATTACACATTGCATGCGCGTATAGGTCAGGAATTTCATAGAAGGTTTGAAGGCCGTTGCCGCTTTGTTCCTCTTCAAAATGTCCGGGCCTGATACCTCATGGAGGCACTGAAGGAGGCGATGGTTTCCTTACCTGGTTTCATTGCCTTGGTGCCCCTTGAAATGTTCCAGTCATTGCCTTGGTGCCCCTTGAAATGTTCCAGTCATTGCCTTGGTGCCCCTTGAACTGTTTCAGTCATTGCCTTGGTGCCCCTTGAACTGTTCCAGTCATTGCCTTGGTGCCCCTTGAACTGTTCCAGTCATTGCCTTGGTGCCCCTTGAAATGTTGACAGTCATTGCCTAGGTGCCCCTTGAAATGTTCCAGTCATTGCCTTGGTGCCCCTTGAACTGTTCCAGTCATTGCCTTGGTGCCCCTTGAACTGTTCCAGTCATTGCCTTGGTGCCCCTTGAACTGTTCCAGTCATTGCCTTGGTGCCCCTTGAACTGTTCCAGTCATTGCCTTGGTGCCCCTTGAAATGTTCCAGTCATTGCCTTGGTGCCCCTTGAAATGTTGACAGTCATTGCCTAGGTGCCCCTTGAAATGTTCCAGTCATTGCCTTGGTGCCCCTTGAACTGTTCCAGTCATTGCCTTGGTGCCCCTTGAAATGTTCCAGTCATTGCCTTGGTGCCCCTTGAACTGTTCCAGTCATTGCCTTGGTGCCCCTTGAACTGTTCCAGTCATTGCCTTGGTGCCCCTTGAAATGTTGACAGTCATTGCCTAGGTGCCCCTTGAAATGTTCCAGTCATTGCCTTGGTGCCCCTTGAACTGTTCCAGTCATTGCCTTGGTGCCCCTTGAACTGTTCCAGTCATTGCCTTGGTGCCCCTTGAACTGTTCCAGTCATTGCCTTGGTGCCCCTTGAACTGTTCCAGTCATTGCCTTGGTGCCCCTTGAACTGTTCCAGTCATTGCCTTGGTGCCCCTTGAACTGTTCCAGTCATTGCCTTGGTGCCCCTTGAAATGTTGACAGTCATTGCCTAGGTGCCCCTTGAACTGTTCCAGTCATTGCCTTGGTGCCCCTTGAACTGTTCCAGTCATTGCCTTGGTGCCCCTTGAACTGTTCCAGTCATTGCCTTGGTGCCCCTTGAACTGTTCCAGTCATTGCCTTGGTGCCCCTTGAAATGTTCCAGTCATTGCCTTGGTGCCCCTTGAAATGTTCCAGTAGAAACTACATACCATTTCATTCAACTACCTCATGAATTCCTTTATATTTAGCTCATTTTTATATTGTAAAATAAAAACTAAATTCAGCTTTTTAAGGATGCAAAGTTTGTTTATTTTTGAAATAAACCAAGCAAGAAATAAGCAATAAAAACGAAGTATCGGGTTTGACGAAGCCGATGATTTGGATTGTAAATATCACTGAAATATGAAAGCTTGAACACTTCACACAGTGCATTCTTTACACATGTACAGGCCACTGGCCAGGAATTTCACAGGTTCGAGGCCATGTGGCCTCTTTGTCCTGCAGTTTGTAGACTGTCAGGCTTGATGCTTCATTCTTGAAAGAGCATGGTGGATTTTTTTAAAGGGCGCCTCATTGAGGTAAATATAAATTTCTACTGGACCACATCAAGGGGCACCAAGGCAATGACCAAGGGCATGAAATTTGCCTCCCTTGGCCCCCATAAAGTATCATACTTGGACTTTACAATTTTGAAGTGCCCTATTTATATTAAATTTAGCCTTGGATGTGTCTTAGCATTACGGTTTATGCATTTCATGGTGTGCCCGGCAGAAGGTCGTAACGAAAGCGTGACCGGCAGAAGGTCGTAAGCAATTCTGTACGCAACTGTTTTTTGTTGTTGAGAAAACTGAGTCTGAAAGTTTGGTCTTTTTCTGCTATTTGTTAGTCATTACGGGAAAGTTAAATTCCCCATGGGAAGTGAAAAAACCTGTCTTGGGAGTAATCCTAGCAATAAATATTCAACAGTCACACCCTATTTTTCTTCAAAAGAGTCATATTATTGATCGTGACCTTCTGCTAAGGCAACACGTTGTTATTTGTGTGCCCGGAAAAAGGTCATAAGGCTGTCCGAGCTTCTTTCGGGCACGCAACGATTCGTAATGTTGACCAAAACAATTCATTTGGTAAAATGAAAGCATTTCAAACAGAATGGCTTCTCAGGCAGGCCGCGATCTTAAAAAAAAAAACCGGGGGCAGGCCTTTGCTGGCCAAATCAGAGAAATTGTACAAGGGCATGCTGGCCAAGTTGGTAGTGACAGTGCAATTTTTCTGAAGGGCATGCTGGCCAACTCCACAGGGCATGAGGCCAATGGCCTCGGTGGCCTCGGTTAAGATCAAGGCCTGCTCAGGCTGTTTTTTGTCTTAAAATTGAAGACAACTGAAGCTTCCGGAAGGTGAAGGCTGCAAATGACACACATGTATACTGCAAAACAAAAAAAGAAAAGAAAAGAAAAACTGAGGAAGAGAACAGAAATTAGATCTTCTGGGGATGCTCTGAGATTGATGTTTGGATTGATGCAGCTCATTTGGATTGGGGTCGACAGGGGTTGGATTATGCTCACCACAGGGACTCTCTGTGGGATTCGGCTTCCTGCTGCGTATTTCATCCTTGTGGCATCTTGGCAGAATAGAGGTTGCGTTGATGCTAGGCTCTCAGGCACAGGTATTTACGGACCTGTGATCACTGCGTACAACAAAAAAAAATAAAATAAAAAAGAAAGAAAGAAAAAGAAGATGGTCGGGCTGGGAAATCAGGATGAATGATTGGTATTTTAATCAGATGATGAGAATGTTCCGCAGAGTGTTTGGGGATCAGGGAAGTGAGATGCGGTGCAGCTGTGTTGTGCCTTTTGCAACGTGTCAAGTCACTAAATAAATAACGGAATTTAAAGGAAACGAGTGGAGGAATTTTTATCGGAAGAGAAGCACCACTAATGTGAAACACTGTTTATGTATTCATCTGTGTCATGTTCTTGTGTGTGGCCTGTGCATGGCGTACATATTTATGTGTCAGTCTTTTGAAAGTGTTTTTTTTTACCCTTCTAAAAACCGGTTTCTTTTTAACTTGGAAAGCCAATTGATTGTGCATCACAAAGGAAATTTCTTTTTGATCGTGTAGTCCTGCGCAGCAACCCATCAATACAACTCTCACAATTGTGGCTTTCTCAGCAATGAATGGTCCAGTAACTCTCTATCAACTTGCAATTTCCTTGCACTCTATCGACAGACCATGATGCTCTCCAGGAAGGACCGTGTTGGAACACGACACAGTGATCATGATGTGGAACGGTTGTGTGCTGGCATCTGATATTATATATAACAGAAGTCACAGACAAAAATGCTTTTACAGTGGTTTTTTTTTTTTGCCTTCATGGACTTGCCTTTTTACATACAGTATGTATCAAACCGAGGGGATAAGAACACTGGACTCAAGCTCTGGTGTTTCTGATCAGCAGAGTGTGGGTTCGAGTCCCAGTCGAGACACTTGTGTCCTTAAGCAAGACAGTTAATCATTATTGCTCCGTCCTTCGGATGGGACGTAAAGCCGTTGGTCCCGTGTGTTGTGTGATGCACGTAAAAGAACCCAGTACTCTTATCGCTTAGAGAAGGGGTTTGCCCCGGTGTTCCTGGTTTGATCGGCTGCAGATTGCAACACAGCAACTTGTAAACTGTTACATGGTGCTATGTAAAGGAACAGGTCCTATACTTCAAAAACGTAGCTCTGCATACTTTGCGGGAAAAAACACTGTACGCTTTGAGATGCCCGTCGGTTGTGATAAAGCGCTATATAAGAACTGTGTATTATTATTATCATTATATACCCCAGTCAGTAGTGTCACAAGAACTCAATGTAGCAGGGCTTGCACGTAAAGACACAGGCTCATCGCCATTACCCGACGGCCGTTTTTGTGGCACAGAAGATCGTGCACATCATGTGCAACGTGAAACAAGCTACCTTGTCCTTGTCATTAGTTCGTCAGCTTTTTCACTGTCCCATAATTTCATATTAAGTAGTGGATGCTTTTCCGATGCTGAATTCGCCAGCTGGACCACTTGGAGGAAATTTTGACCGGTCCTCAGGTGTTTTGAACAGGCATTTGGCCAGTGGACCCACTGTTAAGGGAGAACCATGACCAATCTCCCCATGAGTGCTATTATTAGTCAAGTGTGAGTGGAATATGGGAAAATTGAGCGCTTGTATGTACATGTCCAATATCCTATGAGGCCATTTCAGCTAACAAAAATTTGAATTCATTTTTACGCTGGAACAGCAATAATACGCACCTTAAGTTATGGGTTTGCAGCCATGATATAGGGTAGATTCAGGCCTGTATGCTTCGCTCTGAAAGGGAAAGGGCACCAGGGCATTTTCTTCATGGTAAAGGGCACCTTTATGAGGAAATTGTAAATTTACATCGGAACATTTCAAGGGCACCAAGGCAATGACCAGGGACAACAGAGGCAATTGCCTGAGTGAAGTATCAGGTCTGTATATGCTGTTGACCAATCAGGATCGAGGATTTACGCGTGCTGGAAGATAAAACGCAGTGTAAAGACCTTGCCACACGGGGCAATTTTTACAGGCAACTTGGAGGCAACCAACTGCACTGCTTGCAAAAGAAACATTTTGGCAGCACAAAAGACATTTTTCTATCTCACTGCATCTCTCTGTCCCCTAGAGAATTATGTGCAAGTTGATATGGGAACGCTTTTTCTTCATTGAGATTTGCCTGCAACTGGTTGCCTGTAAATTGCCCTATGTGATATGGCCCTTACTCTGCAGGTTTGGTTAATCACGATACACGTAGTTGCCTCCATGCCCCCGGTCATTGCCTTGGTGCCCTGTGAAATGTTCCAGTAGAAATTCAAGTTTTCCGTCATAGTGGTGCCCTTAACCACAAGGCAAAAACTTCCTTACCCTTACAAGAATGAAGTACATGTATCAGACTGAATTATAAATACCTAACAATGTACTATAGACCTTTATCATGCTGCAACCATCTTGGTCATGTTCCCTGTATCTAATAGCAGTGATATATGCTAATATTCATTGTACAAAAAGGAACCAGACTAATTGCCCTTCCTGCCTCGGTTTGGTTACATTGGTTTGAATGGAAGAAAATCAAGATGGCCGCACCATGATAAAGGTCTATTGAAAGACAACCTCTGGTTGTAGATCATTCCAATCCCATTTTAGTCATTTGGTCTTTGTTCTCCTCAAATTAATTTGTATTTTTTTTCCCCAGTCAGTTTCCCTTGTGGGTTTATTTATTGATGAAGAATAAATATAATATAGGTACTGATTTATAAGAGCAAAGAGAACTTACAGATTTAAGCAAAAGATTGTGTTGAGATGTTTTCTAAAAATGTGGTGAGAGAATGCACTATCCATGATGTTTGCTGGAAACAAAGTTCCACAGTTAGGGGACAGCTATTGTAAATGGGTCTGTGTTGATCATAACAAAGAAAATTGTCCACCATAGATGTAGGCTAGGACTGTCTTTGTGCTGCAAAGTGTATGCAGTAATCAAACTGCTCATTGTACATACCTACTTTGTAACATGCACCGTATGTTTTTATATCGTAAAGAACACACACTCAGTTACACGTGCACACTCTCCACAAAGGGGCACGTTCAATACCAGAGTGTACACAGAGCGTTAATATGCACGCCGTATTGATCTATTTCGGCATCGGGGGAGTTTATTACAAAACACTTCATGTGATTAAAAAAAAAAAAAAAAAAAAAAATGACAAAAAAAAAAATGGCTTGGAGTGTGTGTGTGTAAATGACTCGCTGAATCAATCATTACCCAATGACCGCCAATGTAAATGGGCTAGCTGCCATTTTTCTTTTTTTGTATGAACGCTGCAGTGGACTGGCTGTCGCAAGTAACGGGGCAAGCAAAGGCCTGATACTTCATGGAGGAAACGAAGGCAATTGCCTCCATTGCCCCTGGTCATTGCCTTGGTGCCCTTGTAGTGTTCCAGTAGAAATGTACAATTTCCTCATAGAGGTGCCCTTTACCATGGAGAAAATGCCTTGGTGCCCTTGTCCTTTCAAGAACAAAGCCTACAGACCTGAAAGGGTGATGATTTATTTAGATGCACATAATGGGTTTTATGGTGTATCTTGTGTTGGTTTCGCCCTTTTGAACAACGAATTGATGAGCAAAGAGCAACTTCAACATTAGTCGTTGATTGTTCACGGGGTTCTGCCCGTGATGGTCGGTGCTGCAAAACACGCCTGGCACTCGGGATTCAACGACCACCACCGGCGTGTTACACCTCCACATCTACATTATCTTTGCCCTCAACCTCGTGCCCTGAGGCTGTGTACATGCACTGCATTTTACAGTTACCACATCAACACAGACATGTACAGTGTACCATGGCCCTCTCTCTCGTCTTAGTTCACAAACCAAGACTACCCTCCCCATACCCCAATCTTCTTCCCTGGTTCACCTCCCTCATGTCTTGGTTCACAAACCAAGACTACCCCCCTCTTCCCTGGTTCACCTCTCTCTCATCTTGGTTCACAAACCAAGACTACCCCCCCCTTCCCCAGACCCAAATCTTCTTCCCTGGTTCACCTCTCTCTCTCGCTTGGTTAACAAAACAAGACTACTCCCCCCCTTCCCGTACCCAAATCTTCCTCCCTGGTTCACCCCTCTCTCTCATCTTGGTTCACAAAACAAGACTACCCCCCCTTCCCCGTATCCAAATCTTTCTCCCTGGTTCACCTCTCTCACATCTTGGTTCACAAACCAAGACTCCCCCCCCCTTCCCTGTACCCAAATCTTCCTCCCTGGTTCACCTCTCTGTCGTCTTGGTTCACAAACCAAGACTACCCCCCCCCCCCCCTTCCCCATACCCCAATCTTCCTGGTTCACCTCTTTCTCATCTTGGTTCACAAACCAAGACTCCCCCCCCCCTTCCCCGTACCCAAATCTTCCTCCCTGGTTCACCTCTCTGTCGTCTTGGTTCACAAGCCAAGACTACCCCACCCCTCTTTCTCTTTCTCCTTCCCCTTACCCCAATCTTCCTCTCAGGTTCATCCATGTAAACTACTGTAGACACACCACTGAGGAATGGAGTACTTTATTGCAAGGCATTTGAATCATAATTGGATTAACAATATACAATGTGTTCAGTGTTAACGAGTGTGATTAAATGGTTTGACGAAGCTTTACCTGGATGTGGGTTTATGATTCATTGCATCATTTGTGCACGGCCTGGTAGATCCTTGTTAATTATTAATTTTTGTATGAGACATCGTGCTTATCATCACACAATGTGTGATTGTGTACATACTCAATGGATGAACTTGTAATTTATTATTCTCATTTTCGCCTCGTCTATTAAATCACCCATTGTGTGTGTAAGTTTTATCATCTGCCAGTTTGATCTGACTGGGCCATACATAACATCTCAAAGTTTTAACATTAATTACTATGTCTTTTTAGCCCTTTTCACGCAAGAAAACAACAACATTCCTTGCTAATAGGAAACTATAACTAGTAAACTAGTAAACTTGCGGGTACAACCATGTATAAATCTCTTTTGGGAGGAGTGGTGGCTCTGAAAAATTACCGCAGACATTTACTATTAAATAAAAGACAACAATGAACAATTTCAGTTGTTAACCCATGATATAATAACTTGTACTTGCTTTTAGTACTGAGGCCAGTGAGGGAGAAACTTGCAAATTCGTATGCAAATTTTGTGTTGAACACAAATTGTGTGTCAACCTTCGCTAATTCTGATGACAAAATCTCTCCGTTTACGACTTTATTGTGTTTAAGTAACAATAAACAGACAATGGTTCCCTGGGACTCATTGTGATGTTAGGCTTATCAACCCTTTGAATGGTTCCATAAAAATAGTTCTGATGGTTCCCATTCTTAGTCAGTTGGAACCGAAACCTTGAATAATCAATGGTTCCAGTTCCAGATCAGCAGTTTCAGAGATAACTGAAGAGGTTTTAAGTTAAGAGGTTTGTTGAATGACATTTGATTGATTTTGTAATCCTGGTGTCCGTGTAAACTTCCCTTTGTTGGATGAAAGGAATGAAATGAATAAAAGTTACAAAATAGACAAAAGAACCCAAATTTACATTTTCAAAAATGGGCACTACCAGTGATTTAAAAATGGTCTAGGGGGGAACCAATATATCTGATTTCCATTGGATCAAAAAACGTGAAGGGCAAGAGTGATTATATCTTTTTTTCCTGCGTGTAAGATGCAGTTTATCTGACTGTCAAAGGTACGCGGGATGTTGCGGGTTCTCGTGGGTTATGCACAGGAAAATACAGTGCTGAACATTATAAAAATCGTAGTCTGGAGAATGTGTTGTCTAGCAGTTGTGCATTTACATAGGCCTGTTTTACACAAATAATGTAATTTATGATGCAAGATAAAATTTGTTCAATTGTTCAGTTTGATTTTACTTCAAATTGTAAATCTTCAAAACTAAAACTGATTTTTTGTAGGCAATGGAATGAATGGCCTCTAGAATTAGTGCGGTGTGGACTGCATCAAATTTACATGTATGGTGTTTGTTGGAAACTGAGGAATTGGAATTACAACTTTAATTCACTTCTGAAAAAATAAAATACCTTTAACTTAACCATACTCCTGGGGGATGTGTTTTCCTGTACATTTACATTAAATACAGTGGGCCTCCAGGCATGGAGGCAATGGAGGCAATTGCCTCCGTTGCCCCTGGTCATTGCCTTGGTGCCCTTGAAATGTCCCAATAGAATTTTACAATTTTTCCTCATAGAGGTGCCCTTTATCAAGTCGAAATTGCCTTGGTGCCCTTGCCCGTTCAAGATCGAAGCAATCGGGCCTAGGCCTATGTGATTCTTGCTATACAACATAAATGTACGGTACATGCATGTATTTGCATGTACCAGAGGCGATGAGGGAGGTTTACAAATTATATATTACAAACAGTTGGTGTAATTATGAACATGTGTGTAGTTCAGGTCAGGTGTGCATTTTAAACTAGTGCACTCTACACGTGTAGGCCTACATCCATGTACTGAAACCTGTACATGAATGTACAGGCAGGCCTACTACATGTACATGTACTTCACGGAGGCAATGGAGGCAGTAGACTGATCCATTAAGCCCCGCCTACTAACATATTGACCAATCACAGCCTTGACAAGGCCACTGAAAGTCCCATTAGAAAAGTAAACAAATTGCCACCATTGTTCTGACACACGAGAGCACACACAACTGTTTGTTTCAATTTTTTTCGTATTTCTGTTGGTGCAAATCCCACAGCAGTGGTCCCTGTACAGTTGTGTAAAAGTGGTTTAACAGTGTTCCTGTCTGCATTGTTCTTTGGACTCAAGGCACTGATCAAAAGGCCACAAAACTAAATGATTAATCCATACCGTTCACGAAACCCATGTACATGTCTGTATCGGATACATGTACGTGTGTGGCCGCAACCGAACCACCGCAGCAATCGTGGCAAAAAATTCATGACATGTGATGTTGCTAGGCAGTTGCTAAGGTAGGCGGGGATTAATGGATCGATCTATTGCTTCCGTTGCCCCCGGTCATTGCCTTGGTGCCCTTGAAATGTTCCAATAGAAATGTACAATTTCCTCACAGAGGTACCCTTTATCAAGAAGAAAGTGCCTTGGTGCCCCTTGCCCTTTCAAGAATGAAGTACACATGCCTGACAGGTGCATATGTGTACAGTACAGCATACATCAATCCATAAAAACTATGTACATTATACATTAATGTACATGTACCCATCGTCGTTTACATGTGGTCTGTTTTGTAATAGGTCTATATATTATACTTCATGTTTGCACTGGTCTGACTAGATACCGATAATGGGATACCAGTACATGAAGATCACGATCTACAAGGACTGAACACGAGAGCGACACGAATCATCTCACTACGATGTCTGAATTGCTCCACTTGCTCTAACCGCATCAATCCATAGAAATTAGACTACAGATCCTCCTCCTGATCCAGTCATTTCCAGCTGCCCGCCGTCCTCCCCCCAAGAATCTTCCCCCTCAATTCCTCAGGTCTGGAGGGGCGAGCAGGAAACCAGATCCAGCATCTGGCCCCGCGGCACATCTTTTAATGAAATCCTACAGAAACACTCCACGGTTGTTTTTTTTCTCCCTTCTTCTTCTTTTTTTTTTAATCAAAGGCATGCCGGTTGATTGAGGGCCGGCGAAATGGCCGCCGATCCTTGGTAATGATTGGCCATTTCGGTGTAATGTGTGTGTGTGTGCGGTGGGGTTAGGCTATTTGTACTGCGATACCGACTCTGTTTTTTATGAGGTTGTGTGGGCTTCGATGTGGGAGGGCAGCGCTGTAGGAATTAGGATGGCTCGGATTGACAAGAGGTCAGTGCACTTTCCCCTGCTAATGAGGCCCCTCAATCTGAGATTATTCAGGGCTTGGAATTTACTCTACACCTGCAGGCATGAGGCCAGTGATTTTTTTAGTATCGGGCCAGTAAACTCATGACTGGACAAGACTGGCGGTCTTGTGTTTTTTCTTGAAATGCTGACTTTCACTCTGATAAATATCTTTCAATTTCTGTTGAGTATTGAAGACTACTTAACCCAGAATACAAACGAGATAGGACAGGAGGCAAAGTAAAGGGGGACACGTTGCATTTGTCACGTTAGCATCTTTCCCAATGGTTGTAGCTTTTCGTTAAGTACCTGAAACCAGCCAAAAGTGTTTCAACATGTGAAGGGACATGGAGGCTTATCCTGAAAATAATTTGAGTTGACTCATTTGATGTTTTTAGTTTTTATTACAAAAATCACCCTAAAAATTTCAGCAAAATTGGACAGAAAAATCCAACAGCACTTTTTTTCCATTTTTTGAATGAAATTCATCTGAAATTTGTAAGCCTGCATGCCCCTTCACATGTTGAAACATTAGCGGGTGGTTTCAGGTACTTAAACAAAAGTTAGGACCGTACAACAAAACTGCTAAACGTGATGGTAAATAAGTGAACCCCTTTACTGTGTTTCCTGCCATAAATCTCTGAGTGCTTGTTCAAAATAAAACAGTTTAAATTGTGCAGGTATTTTTCTTCTCATTTCAATTGTGGTCTTGTGAAAAAAAAAATTGGGGTCTAGTAAACATTTTGAGCTGCAAGCCCTGTGTGTGGTCTTATGGTTTTTTTTCCCCAAAATTCAAGCCATGTTATAGAGGGTTATGCACATTAAGACGAAAACTCTGCCTACACTGTATATGAATGCTGGTAAAAAACTTTCCTTGAACTGTTTCTGCCTGAAGTGTTATCGTTTTTAAATAATAAATGTAATAAGACCCCAAATTAGTTTTCGTGTCAGTGAGACGAAAACTCTGCCTATTGGAAGCGTACAAAAATGCTGAATGCATTTTTTTACGTTTTCTCACAAATGAAACAACGAAATGAGCACAGGTTGGTTTTATTACAAATATCTTGACTTCTGCAAAGAATGGAAGCATTTACAGTCAGTTTACCAATGTTGGGCTGGGGCTTTAAGGGAGTTTGCTGATGATACAATATGACAGAACACTGATGGGGGACTTTGACACACTGCAGCTTGATTTCCAATTACTGATTTTGACTCTATGAATTTTTTTTTCTTTCGTTAATTGGAAAATATTTCATTGACTAGCTTACAATCTGCCTGAAAACATCTCAAGCATCGTTAACGAGAATACCTGAAATGCCCAACCTCTTGTCCTTCTTGTAGTACTAGTACCATTATACAATGTATAGGAATACCATCCATGCGTATCAGCATTACATTGTATGATTTGTCATTATAGCCCCAGCTCAACATTGGTAAACTGACTGTAAATGCTTCCATTCTTTGCACAAATCAAGATAGTAAGGTAAAGTGTCTGTAAACGCTTCCAAAATCAAGATATTTTGCACAAATCAAGATATTTTGATAAAAGCAACCTGTGAAAATGTCAGCTCATTTCGTTATTTTCATTTGAGAGAAAACGGTAAAAATGGATTGGGGCATTTTTGTCTCACTGAGACGAAAACTAATTTTTGATCTTATTTAATTTATTAATAAAAAAACGATTAACACTTCAGGCAGAAATATTTTAGGGAAAGTTTTCTACCATCATTATCTTTATACCATGTACGGTATATATGTACATGTAGATCTGTGAACATTTATGTTTTTTTCTTCTTACCAATGTTGAGCTGTGGCTTGAAGGGCATGGTTAACATACCGTGTTGATGTGATTATCATAAAGTGAATTGGTGATTTTTTAAAGACCCTCGACCCTGGGAAATTATTACAAGTTGAAAAAACGGCTGTTTGCTGTCATCCAGCCTATTGCACAGAGTAGTGCGTTTCTGGTGGCAGTATCAATACCAGTAACATACACGAGTCTGCGATTAGATGTCATTCTTAAAATGCACGTACACGACGGCTGTTCATTTGGTGATGCCCGAGGGCGCATTGAAAATCCGGGATTTATTTGTGTGGGGCCCCTTGTTTTTTAATGCAGTAGGTAGAAAATTATAAATGTATGCTGTGTACTGCTTGCTAAAGATATTTTTTGTCATTTCTAATCAGTTTACATGTACACGTGTATCTCCTGCCCATTTACACGTGAGGCAGCCCACCTTACTACTCATGTACTGTAGGCCTACGAGTTTTATTGTTTAATACTCAACTTGCTGTTTTTGATTTAACGTTCAACTTTATGTTTTTGATTTATCGTTTTCTTAATTGCTCTGTAGTTTTACTATTTTGCCTATTCCACTTTTGTATTACAGGGGTGGATTTCACAAAACTAGTCCTAACTTAGGACGAGTCCTAACTTATGACTTGTCCTATAAGTTAGGACCAGTTACTCATCTTAACTCGATATAAGACTAGTCCTAGTGCTTTGTGAAATTCACAACAGGGGTGGATTTCACAAAACTAGTCCTAATTTAAGACGAGTCCTAACTAACAACTAGTCCTATAAGTTAGGACTAGTTACTCGTCCTAACTTGAGATAAGACTAGTCCTAGCGCTTTGTGGAATCCACACCAGGTCCCTTATGGATGGCAGTTTTGTAATTACTGATAAGAACACCCTGTCAAAATAAAACTGCAAATAAGTAAAATAAAACACTCCCAGTGACCTCCTCACTAATTTTCTTGCCAATGTCACCAACTCGCTGTGGAGAATTGCCATTGAGCTCCTAAACGAAGAAATGTTCACTTTGTGTCATTTGTGAGTTTTTTCCCTTGACCTCTGTGTTTCAAGAACTCCCTATTTGAAGGTGTATATTGAATAAGCGGCTCGCTCGTTTATTTGAGTGCTGTGTTCTTGTCAGTTTTCCGGCTGCGTTAAAAGGTGTTTCATACTTAAATTTGAATTTTTGACCACTTCGCTCAAATCATCAAAATGATGTCATGAAGCAGGCCTGGAATTAGAGGCCATGGCCTCCGTTGCCCCGGTCTTGGCCTCCGTTGCCCTGGTCTTGGCCAGGGTGCCCCTTTAAAAGTTTTGCCCATAGACTGTAAGATTTTCCAGTGGACACAATGGTGGAAGTGCCCTTTGCAAAATGAAAATGGCCAAGTTTCCCTCTGAAAGGTGAAATTCCCAGCCTGATGGACTCACATTTTTCAGGATCTACATGTTCATGGTCTTTAAAGCCCCAGCTCAACATTGGTAAACTGACTGTAAATGCTGACACAAATCAAGATATTTCTAATATAAAACCAACCTGTGAAAATGTCAGCTCTTTTCGTTGTTTCAATTTGCGACAAAATGTACAGATTCTTAGGCAGAGTTTCCGTCTCACTGAGATGAAAACTAATTTTGAATCTTATTTCATTTTTTATTAAAAAACAATAACACGTTTAATATTTCAAGGAAAGTTTCCTACCATCATTATCTTCATGCCCAGCCGTGAACATGTATGTTTTTCTTTCTTATTAATGTCGAGCTGTGGCTTTAATCTGCATGTACATGGTGGGTGCAAAAAGCTCACTGTACATATACCAGTATATGTACAAACGTATGTTGTCATTAGAGATAACGTATTGTAATAAATGCACGGTACAAGGTTTTTGCAGGTGAGCCTGGGTGTCTTTTTGCACTTGTACAGTATGTTATTTTTCACACGTGCAATGCATGTCAAAATACACATATGTTCTCGTGCTGAAACCTTCATGTACTCTACAGTATAAAGAAATTCAACAGTTCATGATCTACTCCAGAATGTCATGTTAATCATGATAAGAAGCGCCTTCAGAATGCATGAACTCTGGGTAAACGTTAGATAGGTAAATCCGTTAAAGGTCAACCTGTGTTCAGATGGCACAAACTATATTTTAAAACGTACAGTATCGTAAATCCACAGCTAAGCAAAAGTACTGCGGGTTTTTCTTTTAAATAGAAGTGCCTGCAACCAAATCACAATCAAGCCAACGAATCTGGGACAAAAAACAAGAAATCTAAACCCCCCCAGGACATTTTCCCGCCAGTCACAAAGAAGAAGAAAAGAAGGAAAGAAAGGACGGGTCTCAGACTTTTCCCACAAACAGTTGAATATCGAATGGAACTCCTGATATGGAAACGGTCTCATCGGTGGCACACTGAACTCAACAATGGAAACAGGGGGAAGAGTTGATATTTAAATTGCTGTCAATAAGACGGGAGAATGGCCCCTGCAGCGGGAGCCCTCCCCTGGGTGTTGATTTAGGAGGGAAGTGAGAGGGTATTTCAGGGGGTCTTGGTTCAAGAGTGGTTGGTGATGGAATATCATGGCGTGGTGTGGGAATACACAGTTACAGAGTGCAAACATTGGGACAGTTTGCAAAGTAACCGTGCGAAGATCTGGGGAAAAAATATGTGAGTGAGAGAAGATAAATAAAGCCAGTTCACACAAACACAATTATGCTTGTGTGCTGAAACTGTGTTACCTTGTGGAAGGGGAAAATAAACCTCCATGCAGGGCTCGAATGTGAGGGAGGGGGGGGGGATGGGATCCACCAGACCACATGGCTTGTAGCTCAACATTTTTACTGGACCAGAATTTTTTGTTGCAAGAGTTGAAATGAGAAGGAAAAAAAATATGTAGATGTACCCTGGACTGTATGCGTCAATCTTGAAAGGGCAAGGGCACCAAGGCATTTTGTCCTTGGTAAAGGGCACCTCTATGAGGAAATTGTACATTTCTATTGGAACATTTCAAGGGCACCAAGGCAATGACCAGGGGCAACGAAGGCAATTGCCTCCGTTGCCTCCGTGAAGTATCAGGGCTCGATTTCACTCTTAGTCGCTAAGCAAAGTGTGATGTCACAATACAGATCACTATGGTTAATATTGACAACTCATCTTAAATTGAATCTTTGTGCTTTGTGAAATCGACCCCCTGGACGCCTGTGTACAATGTTGAACATGTGAAGTGGTTTTATTTGAAAAAGCACTACAAAAAAGTTGATCTCATTTTGTATCGGTAAGTATACTTCGATACTCAACCGAATGGAAAAATATTTGTCAGACTAAAAGTCACCATTGGAACACTTTTGAAAAATTTATTCAAAGATATTACGTAGTGAGGTATTGTTATAAATTCAATTGAAAAACACAAGACCGTGCAACTCGTCCGGTGTGAGTTTATACGCCCGACGCTAAAACCAGGGGACTTCGGTCCGGTGTAACTTTCAAGCCCTATCATGGGTAACATGTACATGTACATTGTACATGTATACGTGCCTTTAGATAGATGTTAATATTTGCATCGGGGGAATGAATATAAATTTCAATTTGCCTTACACCGATGTGTGATAAGCACTGTATACTCAGTGCTTTCGAGTCCTGTGGAAAAAAAATAATCCACAGGCAACTCGGGTGGGATTCGAACCCACGACTCCCGCATGACTAGAGCAGATGTCTTTACCACTAGACCACCGAGCACGCCCGGTGACGAGGGGCCAGTTCGAATCCAGTACTTTTAGCGGCAGGTACCTGTGATTTTATTTTCCACAGGACTCGAAAGCACTGAGTATACAGTGCTTATCACACATCGGTGTAAGGCAAATTGAAATTTCTATACGTGCCTTTAGTTTTCACCTAATATATTTGAAAGGATGTGTGTGGATTCTTCATGTGCCTACATCTAGAACATTCTCCGACTGAAGCACGATCTGCATAATGTATATAAATAATATTGCCATTGCACCTGCAAGTGGGATCAAAACCATCATTTGACTAGCTGAAATGATCATTCAAAATGTTATGAGTGCGGTGCAATTGCACTCTTGTTTTATGTGCATTTCAATTTGGATTGATTTCCCATAAGGAGACAAATGAAAGCAAAACTTTGGATGTTTTAAGTTACTGATCGTGGCAAAATTATAATATGACAGACGCATGTCACAAAAAGTACCTCATGCCACAAATTTTGAAATTGAATCACGTTTCATCGAATGATTGACACCTGGCTGCATGACTGAATGAGTCTCTGCGAAATGTTCATAATATCTAACCAAAAAAAATTGAATTATTGAGAATCTGAGATTGTTGTTGCTCTGGGAAACTGCAAAGACGTTTCATATCAGGAGGGGAGGTCACCGTAACCTATGGAATATCCAGGGTTTGAATGCAAACGTGTGTGCAAACTGCACTATTGACCTAGTTCACAGTGATGTCATCACCACGATAAATCTTGGTCGGGCCTTTTCCAGCAGTCTGATTCCCTGTGTCTTTACTGTGCAACTCTGCCTGTAGGAATGCGGTCAAGAATGCTGAATGCATTTTTACCGTTTTCTCGCAAACGAAAGGACGAAATGAACTGACATTTTCAAAGGTTAGTTTTTATTACAAATATCTTGATTTGTGCAAAGATTGGAAGCATTGACAGTCAGTTTACCAATGTTGAGCTGGGGCTTTAAACAAAGAAAGAAAAGAGTAATAGGCAGTATCCGGTATAGCGGCTCTGGCTGCGGCTGTTGCTAAGGACGTCCTATACTTCAACGCATGGTGATGTGGCAATTGGGACACGGCAGTAGAAACAATTTTTTTACTTTACGTAAGTCCACTTGCGCCACATTTTATGGCGCAAGTGGCCCAACTTATGCACTAAATGTTCCGCAAGTAAATTTTGCGTAAATTGTTTGTGAAATCAGCTCCAGGGCTGCTTGTGTACATACATGTACATGTGTAGGCCTTCGTGTACAATAGTAGTTGAAGAAAGGCCTCAATCCCCTCAAAGAAAACAAAAAATGCTGTTACCCTTCTCCGGTTCTCCCAAACTCCACCATATACATGTACGTGTATGTACATAAACTATTTTGCTTGCCCTGCCAGAGTTCACGCATGTAACGTTTTGCCATGTTAAATAAATATGGACACAACTTGAACTCTGCAGTACCTTCCTGTGTATTGATCAGCGGCAGTATGAAGGTTAAATCCATCACAACTGCACATCTGGTGATCAAGCTCTTCTGATGTCCGACCAGGATTGTGTCACTTCGGTATCCAGCGGCTTTTGTGTACAGGCGCCAGTAGTCTTAATTTCAAGACCTTCATCAAAACATTATTAATAGTGATGATAATAATAATAACGATAACAACACAGTGGCTTTTCACACGAGGTCTGGTTATTTGTTTTGCTTCACCTAGCGATGGTTTGTTTTAAAGGTTTGTCTGCCTTTTGAGTTGTTGCTCATCGGTGAGGGCAACCATTTGTCAGCCATATTCTTGATGGTGGATCAAGGGTTGGATTTCACAAAACCAGTCTGAACTTGTAGGACTAGTCCTATGTTATGACAAATCCTATAAGTTAGGACTGGTTACTCGTCCAATCTCAAGATACGACTAGTCCTAGCGCTTTTGTGAAACCCACACCAGAGTCTCCAGTCCAATCGGCTTGGAGGGGAGTACAGGGGGGCAGTCGTCAATTATATGTTCGGCCGTCTGTGTCTCTCCGCATTCATATAGAGGGGGAGGGTACCTAACCCCACCGATACATGCAAATTGGCTGACTCCCCTCATCAGATGGTCAGGCGAACTGCCTCCATTCTGCTGAGGAGGAGTCAAGGAGGGTTGTCCGATGGAGAGGTGTTAAGGTGTTCAGAGGTGTTACGAGGAAACCCTTACTCCTAAGCAGGTATACAGTATTTCCCAGGTGAAATAGGTAGGCCCACAATGTGCAATATCCCAGGAGTTTGCAAGGGTTAGCTATTTAAGTGTGCATTTTCTCCAAGAAATTTCCTGGAATAACTCATCTGGTGTGAAAGGGGGCTCTTGACAGGAAAAAACAGTGAAGGGGGCCACTTTGCAACCGTCACGTTAGCAGTTTTTCCACTGGTTGTAACTTTTTTTTTTCAAGTACCTGAAACCAGCCAAAAGCGTTTCAACATGCAAAGGGGACATGCAGGCTTATACTGAAATTAATTTGAGTTGATTCATTTGGTGTGTTTTAGCTTCAATTTTTTAAAACACACTCAAAATGTCATCAAAGTTGGATGGGAAAAATCTACCTACATTTTCCGTCCTTAAAAAAAAAAATGAAATTTGAGAGTAATTTAAAAAATGAATAGTCCTATTCAATTCAGTTTTTTTTTTTATAGTATAAGCCACCTTCACATGTTGGAACATTTTGGGGTCGTTTCAGGTACTTAAAAAAAGTGACAAATGATCTGGAAAATCTGCTATAACATGACAGTAGATAAGTGGCCCCTTTGACTGTGTTTCCTGCCTTTTGTAGCTCAATGGATCATTTCAGTTGTGCCCGTTCTACTGAGGAGGAGTCCAGGAGGGTTGTCCGATGGAGAGGTGTTAAGAAGGTGCTAAGAGGTGTTCAGAGTAAACCCCTACTCCCAAGCAGGGGTAGCTGTGTGTACAGTATACACACGTATTTCCCGGTGAAAGGTCATCTGGTGTTAAAGGAGCTTTTGACAGGAAGTACAGTAAAGAGGGCCACTTTGCAGTTTTTCCAATGGTTGTAACTTTTTTTTTGTAAGTACCTGAAACCAGCCCAAAAATGGTTCAACATGTGAAGGGACAAACAGGCTTTCATGTAGACTGAAAATAATTTGAGTTGATTCATTATGTGTTTTTTTTAGTTTTAATTTTTAAAATCTCTCTCAAAATTTCATCAAAATCAGATGGAAAAATCTACCTGCATTTCCGTCCTTTTTTTGTAAAATGACATTTGAGAGTAATAAAAAAAGTACCAGGAAACTATACCTAGTAAACTAATAAACTTGCGGGTACAACCATGTAAAAATCTCTGTTGGGAAGAGTGGTGGCTCTGAAAAAAAGCCGGTGTGGTCTTCTAAAAAATTAATAGTGGTATTCAACTCAATTTATTTTCAGTATAAGCCTGCATGTCCCTTCACAAGTTAGAACATTTTTGGCTGGTTTCAGGTACTTAAAAAGATGGTACAACAATTGGAAAGTCAGCTGTTTCCTGTCATTTGTAGCTCAATGGATCATTTCAAGTCGAGTCAGTCACGGCTCAGTATAGCGTTGTTATTAAATTAGGCCAGTTTGTAGGACAAACATTTAGTTTTTATGCAAGTTACCTTGCACAATTTTACGGCTTCAAGAAAGGTTGCTGAAAATTTCGTGACGGGAGAGTTCTCCCGAAACTGGCTGTGGATTGTCCTTGTGTGTCAGTGTGATGTGTCCTTCTGCATGTGCCACAGCCTAGAGGAAGACCTTCGACACAGTGCCATATATATTCATAACAATTTCATTCGGAATCTTAACGCCTCTAACTCTAAATCTCAAAAGCTTAATACTTTTATTACGCTTTATTATTATGCCGATTCATGACGGCAATTTATACCCTCCTGTTAGAGTGTTCAATTTGAACAAGAGATTAAAATTTGATTTTTTCGGGGGGCATTGAAAACGCACACAATGCCACTTGTTGATTGAAGGCTGTTTGCCAATGCTAGCTGTAGACACAGCATGTGTTTTTTTTGTGTGTGTTTTTTTTTTGACTAGGCCTATACATTATTAAACACACTCGCTCAGGGCTGTTGGAGCTTGCACATTTTTTTGGCTTTATCCCAAAATATCACGGATCGTATGTTTGCGGCGCGTCAACTGTGTTGTAAATTGTAAAACATATCATGTTGAACACTACTTGTTTACTCATGTCTTCTGAACTGCTTCTCTGTACATGTTTTTCTCAATTTCATTGTAATCTACATGTACATGGTGCAGACAAATCATTTTTCTTCCTTGCGGAAAGTTAAAACATAAAAATAAATCGTGCACAAAATCCTTGACCATACATCGTGTTTGTACCTTAGCCTATTAAAGGGTGTGTACATCATTGGAAGGCCGAACAAATCAAGTGATTTGTTAACCAGTGGCGTGTCATGGCCGAGTGGTCTAGCGCACCGGATTCAGGGTCTGGTGTTTCTGATCACCAGAGTGTGGGTTCGACTCCCGGTCGTGACACTTGTGTCCTTGAGCAAGACACTTAACCATTATTGCTGCGTCCTTCGGATGGGACGCACATGTAAAGCCGTTGGTCCCATGTGTTGTGTAATGCACGTAAAAGAACCCAGTGACACTTACCGCTAAGAGAAGGGGTTTGCTACGGTGTTCCTGGCACCTTGCATCTTCCCGCAGCACCCTGTAAACCCTTACAAGGTGCTACATAAATGAGTCTCAAAATTCAAAAACTTCAAAAAAAAAACTGTCGTAAAAAATGACAATAATAAGCGCCTTGAGTACCTAATTGCTGGTAGATACGTGCGCTATATAAGACTCCGGTATTATTATTTATTGTATTATAATGTATTTGTAAAAGCAGGTGTGATATTCTTTCTACTTTAGTCTGATTTCCGATTTTCGTGCCTTTAGAAAAATCAGAAAAATTGTGATTAAATGGCCTGAAAAGTCTATAAAAGCCTATACCAGACGTACATGTTGGTCATCCCTTCTACTCAATACAATGGTCACTACGGTTTTTCCAATGGCCAAATATCATGTCTGTAAAAGACACAAATAGGTTAGGGTCAAGCTGGACAACGCTGAGGTTTGAGTGAAGCATGGCTTTTGTACCTTGACCTACATGTATTATAATGGACAAGATGCAGACCAGAGACAAAAAAAACGATGTGTAGACCAACAAACAGGAATACACAGGGATGCACTAAATGTAACCTGAGGTTTGGGAGTGTTATGAATGTACAATGGTATATAATAGCTCCATGGTACAATGGTGCAACCATCCATGGTGTAATCATGATGCCATGGAGAGAGGTCCTTCCTCCTTGGTCCAACCATGGAGAAGGAACACAGTTTTGATGCAAGGTAAACTTCCTTAATGTCAACATTGTGTAAACACATTAGATCAAGACCCTGATAAGGTCAGTGTGTTAACTGTTAACCACATGGACCATAAGGCTTGCATTGGAGCTAATCCTGTTTGATTTGAGAGATATCCAGTTGTTAAATTGAGACCATAAATTGTTCCTAATGGGGTCTATTTATGGTGTTTGACCTTGTAATGGGGACACACTGTGTTGATAGGATGTGATCATCAGAGCGTGTGTAAAGATACCCATAATGAAGGAACCAAGTTGGGCAGGATGGACCAGGGAAAGGGCCCAGTTTAATGGATCTGCTTAGCGCAGAATTCTAAGCGTACAGTCACTACTCTCTGCTTGGTGGGTAAGCGCCGAATTTCTTTGCTAGCTGTGTAAGCAAAGAATGCATAGTAATGTCGTAGACGGAGCAAAGATAATGTGAAGTACGTATGAGCACAAGCAAAAATTCCTTGCCAACCTGTGAAGTACGCTTACATTAATCGCTGATTTTTCTGTTTTTTTAAGCGCAGATTTTGGAAGTGAGGTATCTGGGGCCTGTCTCAGAAATAGAGGAGCCATAATGTTGGTTACTAGTGGAACTCAGAGAACTTCTTCACGTGTTACGTTCTCTGACGAAACTGCTGGGTTTCACAGAATTTCAAGTTTGCCATTGTACATGTACATAGACTACTCGTAGCTCTTGGTCACACTGTACATGTATGCTAAGCCAGGCCTCGATCTTAAGAAAAATAAGGGCAGGCCTTTGCTGACCAAATCACAGAAATTGTACAAGGGCATGCTGGCCAAGTTGGTAGTGACAGTGCAATTTTTCTGAAGGGCATGCTGGCCAACTCGACAGGGCATGAGGCCAATGGCCTCGGTGGCCTCGGTTAAGATCAAGGCCTGTTAAGCAGAGTTAATGTATGAATTTGCTCAATGGACTAATTGATGCACTACATGTATAGACCATGTGACCTGTGACATCACGCTTACAAAAAAGCCACAGAACCTGGACTTCCTGCAGGCACAATTTGTACACAGCCCAATGGAAGAAAACAGAAAGTGTTATATTTTGTGAAGATTGCACTGTCTTACTTTTATCAACTTTTGATATGAAGAAAGAGGGCATATTTTTGTATCTACTTGTATTACTTTTATATCTCTTAAATTTATGTGGAAATTATTATTATTATTTAAAAAAATTTTTTTTTAATGCAATTCGCCCATCACAAGGCCCAAAGGCCACTCGAGGGGTGGTCTCCTTTTTAAGGGATAGAAACCTGTCCCAATGCGCAGAAACAAGACATGGTGAGATACATGTACAGGCCTCGAATTAACCCACAGCAATTGCCGTGGTGCCCTTTTGCAAACTTCCAATCCAAGTTTACATTTTCTTCATAGAAGTGCCCCTTACCAAAAGAAAATAGCCGTGCCCTTTCAAGAGCGAAGTTCAAGGCCTGCACGTACATGTAAACGCAAGTCTCTTCACAGCACAGCTAAGAACAGGGAGGGGTAAATGAATCCTTTGCAAGACAAACATAAACAGCCTCTTCCCCTATTTGAAGCAATTATAGTTGAAGTGTCTTGCTCAAGGACACAAGTGTCATGACCGGGATTCGAACCCACATCCTGATGACTTAGCCATCAGATCTTGAGCCTGATCCACTGCATATGACACAAACTATCAAATTTCCCATATGACCAGTATGCATGTAGTACACCTCGCCTGCCAGAAAGGTCCTGGAATCTCCAAAAATACTCTTTTTGTACAACAAAGGTTACACGGTTCACAGTAAACGACTCTTTCTGTGGAAAGATGCTACGATGTAATGTCCCCTACATTGCCCGAGTACTTCGAGTATGGTATGTACATGAGAGATTGAAGTGAGTGATGTCATAGGAAAGTAGGGCAATTCATTCAGCACTTATCATGTACCCTTAATGTACTTTGTGCAGTCACTGCATGTTGACGTCCATACAAACAGATTTTCACTGATAAAGTATGCAGTAACCACAGCTGAAAGTTACGTCATTGTGCGGCAAATGTAAAACGTAAACATGTACAATGGCCGTAGGGACTTTGATGAGGTGGGGGTGTGTTTACGATACACATGTAGTATGACCATACATTGTAGCTCCACATCGGGTGTACAATGTATGTATGTTGAGCGTACATACCGTAATGGTATGTGTACGGGGAGCATTTTTGTCCAGCAATTTTGCAGAGCAAAGTGTTCAGGCTAAACATGTTTTCTGCACACTCAGTGCTGATATTGAGTAGCAAGTTAGGATTTTCAATTGTGTTGCATCTGATACATTGCGTGTAGCAATTTACTCTGCTATGTACATTGATGAGCAAGTTCGGATGCTGACTTTTAGACAATTTGTAATTTAAACCACGCATGCGTGATCTGTTTTTCACTCGAACGCGTCTAGTCGAGTGACTAGTCAATATGGTAAATGCCGTAAGTTAGTAAGTCAATGTATTTTTGATGAGTAGACGATAGGATTTAGTAAATGTTAGCACGTCATTTTCAAGTTCATTTTCTATGTTTTTCCCCTCCTATTTTTATCTCTACGTGCAAGAATTACATGTAACTAACTATTTTACTGCAAAGACAAACTATTGTCATATTCAACCAAATCCCTCCGTTATCGTTGAACTACTCATTAATTGTGATGAAGTACGCGAATTGACTAGCAGAACCATGCTCCGGGGCTAGGTAGATTCAGTTGGACTGGCTAGTCAAACCACGTAGCGTTCGGCTGACATCTAGATCGATTATGGTTAAGTCTAGTCGACTGTTGTCACCCACCCGAACTTGCTCGATAGTTCCTGGTGGACGCCATCTTTACGGGCAACTTGGGTTTTGGCGCCAAGATGCGTTAAGCGTTCTTATTTTTCTATGCTACCAAACGGTTCGCCGACCATCCAAGCAAGGAATTTGATGAAACTCCGCGCGCCGCGCAAGGCATTTACGCATCGTCGTGTGTCAAAAAAAGGATCAACGTTGCCTGTAAAGATGGCTGACTTTACACTGTATGACGTAAAGTGGGAACAGTCTATACAAGGAAAGTCGTTCACTGCAAACAGTACACATTGTTCGTTGTACATGTCGCCCTATGCATATTTGCAGACCCAGCCACACTCATGGAGTGAATCGGTAAATTTAACGAACGGCAGCATACATGTAGTTATGGATGGACGACATGTATTTGAATACAGTCACCCCGGCATCTGGTAATGTTACACTGAATCAAACTTGCATGACCATGTTCGTGACTTTATGAGCGGCGGGGAATATAGACCGGGGGGGGGGGGGGGGGGGAGGCTGCAAGGACATGATTGCATTAAATGAGCAGACGCTCAGGGGTGCGTGCCATTCTAGGGACTTTCCCCCGCCCCAGAATCACCTGCTTAATTCTTCAAACACGTTTCTGTCGGTTTCATTTTATCCCAGGTTGATCTGGCCTCATTGAAGGCATGATGCATGATTGGAAAAAAAAAAAGAATCCTGGAGAATGTGACCATTTCTCTCTCTCTCTCTCAAAAAAAAGGAAGACATTTTTTATTTATTTTTTTCCCCCTGAAAATACAGGCATGCACCTTTTCAGCGGATAAGCTGATTTCCTCTTTTTTTTCCCTCCACTTTTAGTACTATAGAAAACTGAAAAACATTATTTTTGCGTTTGGCTGATTCCTTGTTTTTTTTTGCAAATTCAAAGTTTGCATGCCTGAAAGTAGAATTAGCTGTTGTTGCAAACTGCTCACCAACCAAAAGGATCTGTGGTACAAGTGTACAAAAAAATTGTTAATGGCCTCACGTTTCGACCCTAGCAGAGTCTTTCTCAAAAGCTAAATGACAACACAACACACACATACTATACTGGAGTAACAGAAGCAGTCAAACTGAAAGAAATGAAAAAAGAGAGAGGCAAAAAGGGCGTTTTTTAATTTGTGAAATTTTGTTTGACGTACTGTACATTACATTTTAAGCTGGGTGTTCAGTGTGCTTGAAACCCAAAATGTTACTCAGGATTTGAAGTTGGGTCATTCATTGTCCAAATCAATGTGCTTGTACCTCGAAGGGTCAATCTCACGGATTGTCTTTAAATTTTCTAAAATTGTTTGGTCAATCATGCCAGAAGCACCAGGGTAAACCTCTCAATTATCTTAAGGATACTTGTAAGTGATACTGGGTTCTTTTACATGCATTACTCAACACACATGTATGCCTTTAAGTCCTATCCGAAGGACGAAGCAATAATTGTTAAGTGTCTTGCTTAAGGACACAAGTGCCATGACTGGGACCTGAACCCACACTCTGACAACACCAGTCGAGTGCACTAGACTGCACGACCACCACTTAACAACACACTTCAGGATTAGATAGATGTGAATATTTGCATTGGGGGAATTAATATAATGTGTGATAAGCACTGTATACTCAGTGCTTTCGAGTCCTGTGGGAAAAAAATCCACAGGTAACTTGGGTGGGATTCGAACCCACGACTCCCGCATGACTAGAGCAGATGTCTTAACCACTAGACCACTAGACTTTTTTTTTTTAATATTCATTCCCCCGATGCAAATATTAACATCTTTCTAATTGTTTGCGGTACCTGCCGCTAATAATACAGGATTTGAACCGGCCCCTCGTCACCGGGCGTGCTATGTGGTCCAGTGGTTAAGACATCTGCTCTAGTCATGCGGGAGTCGTGGGTTCGAATCCCACCTGAGTTACCTGTGGTTTGTTTTTCCACAGGACTCGAAAGCACTGAGTATACAGTGCTTATCACACATCGGTGTGAGGCAAATTGAAATT
Organism: Marthasterias glacialis; assembly: GCA_911728455.2. Taxonomy (NCBI): domain Eukaryota; kingdom Metazoa; phylum Echinodermata; class Asteroidea; order Forcipulatida; family Asteriidae; genus Marthasterias; species Marthasterias glacialis. Next base: position 19,622,489 of record OU452224.1, read on the forward strand.
TATACACTACATGATGTGTGTACGGCCAAAATGTATTTATTTAACCTTTTTTTTTCAAATGATTAAGAAATCTAGAAATAAAACCAAGCAATATTTTCATTTTGTCTTCCTTTTTTTTTTTAATCTAGCTGTGTCTACCCTGAGTGACTTCAAGACCTTGAGGGACCATTATCGTTACCGGACCCCAGCCCAGAGCAACCTCATCACCCCTGCCTCTAGAAGTCAATGCATCCAGGTCCAGTACAGTAAAGCAAGCACTGATTTGAAGGTAAGAATGTGTCTGATTGTCACGTGAACATGCGTTGAAGCATAGGAAGCCCATAGCAACAGCCTTAGCAACAGCCGCAGCCGCAGCCGCCAATTTGGAAACGACCTTAATATGATTTGGTCTCATGCAGTTTTTTACTGCATGGGAAAAAGCAGTTGCTGTGTGTACAGTCCTTAGTTTCAGCACAAAAACCATTTTGATTCAATTCAATTCAATTCAATGGGAGACTTTTGAAAACATGTGTCCAACCCTGTGACCTAGTGTCCAACCCTGTGTCCTGGTATTCAACCCTGTGTCCTGGTGTCCAACCCTGTGTCCTGGTGTCCAACCCTGTGACCCGGTGTCCAATCCTGTGTCCTGGTGTCCAACCCTGTGTCCTGGTATTCAACCCTGTGTCCTGGTGTCCAACCCTATGTCCTGGTGTCCAACCCTATGTTGTGGTGTCCAACCCTGTGTCCTGGTGTCCAACCCTATGTCCTGGTGTCCAACCCTGTGTCCTGGTGTCCAACCCTGTGTCCTGGTGTCCAACCCTGTGTCCTGGTGTCCTACCCTGTGTCCTGGTGTCCAACCCTGTGTCCTGGTGTCCAACCCTGTGTCCTGGTGTCCAACCCTGTGACCTGGTGTCCAACCCTGTGTCCTGGTGTCCAACCCTGTGACCTGGTTTCCAACCCTGTGTCCTGGTGTCCAACCCTGTGTCCTGGTGTCCAACCCTGTGTCCTGGTGTCCAACCCTGTGTCCTGGTGTCCAACCCTGTGTCCTGGTGTCCAGCCCTGTGTCCTGGTGTCCAACCCTGTTTCCTGGTGTCCAACCCTGTGTCCTGGTGTCCACCCTGTGTCCTGGTGTCCAACCCTGTGTCCTGGTGTCCAACCCTGTGTCCTGGTGTCCAACCCTGTGTCCTGGTGTCCAACCCTGTGTCCTGGTGTCCAACCCTGTGACCTGGTGTCCAACCCTGTGTCCTGGTGTCCAACCCTGTGTCCTGGGGTCCAACCCTGTGTCCTGGTGTCCAACCCTGTGTCCTGGTGTCCAACCCTGTGTCCTGGTGTCCAACCCTGTGTTCTGGTGTCCAACCCTGTGTCCTGGTGTCCAGCCCTGTGTCCTGGTGTCCAACCCTGTGTCCTGGTGTCCAACCCTGTGTCCTGGTGTCCAACCCTGTGTTCTGGTGTCCAACCCTGTGTCCTGGTGTCCAGCCCTGTGTCCTGGTGTCCAACCCTGTGTCCTGGTGTCCAACCCTGTGTCCTGGTGTCCACCCTGTGTCCTGGTGTCCAGCCCAGAGGACTAGTCAAATGTACGACAGACCAGCCCAGAGGAAAAGTTAGCACAAGGCCTGCCCACCCACAAAATATAAAAACAAGGAAATAAAATGATTAAAGTAACAACAATAACATTAAATACATATAAAATAAAACAGGGTTTGATAATAGTTTTGTCAAGTAATATTTTATAAATGCCTAACAGTAAAATGCTGCAACTACACTATGATAAGAATTAAGCACCGCACCGCATCCAAAATCCATTTTTAAAAAAACACAATAAACTTTGTGGTTGCTTGCCAGCAAATGTTCGAAATGCAGTACCGAATCTATAAAAACTGCATAAAAAAGAATCCATAAAAATGCAATAGTATACAGTTTTACTCAACTACTAAACCTCTGCGCGGACGCTGATAAAGATTGGTTTGACCTCGTGTCAACCATAGATTGGGCTTGGCTCTGCAGTTAAGTACTTCATCAGACAAAAGTTAACGAGACAGACCAGGGGATGGATTTTTTTTTCTTTTTGTGGGCGGTTTGGGTTACCGGAGGTAAACTCGAAAATAAATTTAGATTGATTTTTTTTCCATCAGTTGGTTAATGCTCTTAAATGTAAGTCTGTTGAGAGTCTATGGTTTTTATTAAAGAGAAGATGCAGTATTTTATGTAAATTTGTTTTGAACCAGTTCAAACTGGATGGCGTGAATACACACAAATGTTTCCCCTGTCGGAAACGGAAGCCGTGTAAAGACACCTACATGTATGTTATTTCGGCCCACCAGGGAAAACGTCGCACGGTCATTCAACTACGGAGCATGCACAGACCACACACACACGCTTTCTAACGCTTTGATTCACCCACCATTCCCACACAGGGACAAGAAAGGTCTTCAATATAGTCAAATTTTGTGGCCATTGAGAGGTGGTTTTTGTGTAATCCCCAATTACAGACCTTTGTCTTTTTGTTCGAAGAAGGGGATTACGAGGCATCGAGAGGCTTCCATCATTGTTCATTCATTGTATTTCGGCTGGATGGAAGTAAGTCAGAGTGGGCCGGCAATCGAGCCATGGTTCCGTGTTTAGTACCACTCCTATGCTGTAGGTAACGACAGATGTTTTGCAATTCACGGTGCATGAATTTGACATTTTCTCAGTTGAGAAACAAAACGGACGATCCAATAAAGAGAATCTTTGTTCTCTTGAAATGTCAAATCAGGGTTTCTTTGTACCCTCAAAGAAAAACGATTCCGCCAAAAGAATCCCGCAAGGGGGACAGGACAACAACAACAAATATTAAAAAATCCTGGCGGCAACTTGTAAGAATTTTATCACAAAAATTAACTTTGGTTCAAGTGTTTTTAGTTGTTAATGAGAAAATGACTTACAAACCCCTTTGCACTAATGTCATATGCAGCTGCTGTCATTCCATGATCTACCATTAATAATAATGCGCAGTTCTTATATAGCGCTTTATCACACCCGATGGGCATCTCAAAGTGCTCAGTATTTTTTTCCTGCAAGGTATGCGGAGTTATGATTTGAAGTATGAGACCTGTTCCTTTACATAGCTCCATGTAATGGTTTACAAGGTGCTGTGGCGCAATCTGCAGCCGATCAAACCAGGAACACCGGGGCGAACTCCTTCTCTTTGCGATAAGTGTCACTGGGTTCTTTTACGTGTATTACACAACACACGGGACCTACGGCTTTACGTCCCATCCGAAGGACGCAGCAATAATGGTTAAGTGTCTTGCTCAAGGACACGAGTGTCACGACCGGGACTCGAACCCACACTCTGCTGATCAAAAAACACCAGAGTCCAAAAAACACTTGAGTCTGGTGTTCTTATCCGCTCGGCCCTGACACGCCACATTGTGGGGAGTCAAATTGCACGTTAGAGATGTGGTGAGCATATAAACACAACAACGTGCGTCACCTAAATTGTGCGTGTGAACACTTCACATTAACACACATGGAATCTGACTCTCCCAAAATGGCGCAACTAAGATTTATTGTGAGTGATGACGTCAGGTGAATCAAGTCAATACCAAATAATACTATAATACTTAAATACTTATCTCTGATAAAAAGGTTTTCTCCGAACTTTCTTTAAGGGTTTTCACAGTTCTTTTTAGCCTCTGAGAAAGACTCTGCTACGATTGAAACATGAGATCATTAACATTTTTTTGCAAATTTTTTTTTTTAGGGGGGTAGAAAAATTTGTCTGTCGCGCCACGAATTGATGTATGGTGCTCCAAAGCTAAAAATTCACTGTTTGAAGAAACTCATAATTGATGTTTGAACAATTTTTCAAACTGCTGTTACAGAGACTGCTTACTATCTTTTGAATTTTTTTTTTTTTTTTTTTTTTTAATACGAAAATAAAGTTGACAACTTTGTTCCTACAGAGCTGTCAAAGTGTTTTCAATCATGCAAGTGTTTTGATGAGTTATTCATTTTTTGGCTCGGACCTCACCTTGTGAGAATGAAAAAAACAAGACATGCACGTAGAGGTGCTGTGTGTACACCAGTGTATATTGAGATACGTCGTTTTGTGAAAACGCACAAGTCATGCTAAGCGTGTTTGGCACAGTGTCAGCGCTATGTATTTCAATAGATAATGTGGCATATCACTTCGTGGAGAGGTAAAATGGTAAATCGATTAATACGTCGGTCATGCAATTAGTGTAATTACAAAACTGTTACTTGATAGGTCCTAAAACTTGCTGTAAATGTTATCAGTAATGAGTATATTAATAAGTTTTGTACAAAAAACAATATGCCAAAAATTTTTACCGATACTTTGGCTTGTGGTGTGACTGAAAAAACTAATTCCTATCTTGTTGTTCATGTAGTTTTCAATATTTACACCCATTCAACCAACATGTGAAAATTGCATCAAATTCAGAGGTCATGTTCGAGTGAAAACAAGGCAAAACAGTTGATGTTTTAGCAGGTGTTTCGTGCCAGTTGATATTGGGCTCATTTGGATTGTGGGGTCTCCGAAGGCTATTTTCTCAACTTTAGCCGTGTTCGCATTGGACTTTTTGGGGGCAAAACTAACCAAGAAAATGGGTAACTTTACCATTTTAAGTCCAGTGCGAGCAGCCCCGGAATAATTTCCCCCAGGTAACTTAACCGAGTCCAATGGGTAGTTTAACCAGCCACCTTGTGCCCAGGTAAACTAACCTGGTCAAACTAACCGTGCCAAAAAGTCCAATGCGGACAATCGTCCCAGTAAAACCGGACAGTAAAATACCACATCCGGTTTGCATGCGCAAGGGTTGGTTTATAGTTGGCTGCGCAATGGTCGCACGACGGTAAAACCGACGCGTGACACAGCTTTTAGTCCACGCTGACGCCTCAGTCGGATTGTTTCACAATCGTCTCGGCCATTTTATCCGCGTCAAATAATCCGAGTGCGGACACCAGTAAGATTTACCGATTGGAAGTTACCCACAGTCTCGGTTGAATATTAATCCAATGCGAAGAACGCGGCTTTTGACAGTAATTTCCGGATGAAAATATTTTTCTGGTCTGGAGGATGATGGTACTGGTATGAACTTCATAACCAGTGAGCTTTCAGATCGAAACTAATAATTTTGTTAAAAATAATATATTCCTTACCAATCCTGTACTCTGTTTTGAACCTTGCTCAGGACATCTTTGAGAAGTTGAAGGAGTACCACGAGGATGAGGTCACCGTCTCCAATCTATGCCAGAGCATCAGTCTGTCCAGACTCAACTGTGACACGGACTCCTCCGAGTACGACATTGAGTTTCCCAGAGTGAGTAATCTACTCTCTTTTCTCGTCCTCGCCCCGTTCCGTTTCCCAGCTCCCACACCCTCGCCCCACACCCTCTCCACTCTCTGGCGTCTTTCTTTCGGTTGAAGGCTCAATAACTATTCCATTAACTTTTCTGAACTTGTTGTGAACGGGTCAGCCCAGGCTTGCTTCTGTACCTAATCGATCGACAAACAAGTGTTCTTGTGATGTGGGAATTTGATGGTGGTATCTGATGTTCGTAGTTTATGTATATGTCGCCAGACTGAGACATTATCAGGAGTGAGTTTTTGACACAACAGCACATTTGGACGATCTTGTCAACCTTCTGCAGTTATGTACTGTACGTGTTTTCACTTTGCAGCATTCACACATTTTGTATATAATTGGTGTTCATGTTTGTGTCAAGGGTACAGTGTGTGTTAACCAGGAGCCTATCCATATGAAAAGTGACAGGCTCACCTGTCATGTTGGGCCTCGTTGCTGGGACTAGGGGTAGTGTGGACACACCTGGTTGAGTAAGTGCTGATAACTGCAGTAAGTTGTACTAAATGCTCATAGTGACGTCATACGCATAAGGTCTATTCTCCGCAATCGGACAATTTTCGGAAGAGGATTTGTGAAGGTTAGGGTTAGAGTTAACCAATGTCTGCAAAGAATATCATCTTGGCCTCTTGTTAAGGGTAGAATACAACAGGATTGTATTCATCAATTCTTTTCTTTTATTAGTATCAGTCTGAATGCTTCAGGCATGGCTCTTTTCACACAATGAAAAACATGTAGTTTCAGTATTTTTGGATCCTTCTGCGTGAAAATAACCGCTCCAGATTTTCGCCGATATCTCAAAAAAGCTAACATATTTTGAAACAAAATTTTCAGAGGATAGTTTTATACAGGCATGAGATTTTTCAGACTTTTGTCTGAAATCAGACCTTTTTATCTTAGAGAAGGACATCATTCAGTACAAAGAGCAATTGAGATTTCAGACCTTTCATCCAATTTCAGACCTTTTGCCCTACTGATAATCTCATCCCTGTTTATAGTATGTATCTACAGTTATATTGGTTTGAAACAAACGTACGGTTCCAAATACCAAAGGTTTACCCTGCCTTTTAGCAGAAAAGACTTTTACAACAGCTCTTATTTGAGCTGTTGTTGGTAAAAGCTTAAACAGATCCGTCATAAGTGAAATTAATCTTAACTGGGAATAATTTAGCCCAACCTTCATGTGTCAAACATACTCAAATCACATAATGTCCCACAGTACAACACACTTGTAGTGCAGAGATCAAAAAGGCACGTTGCCGGGACGGGCGTTGTTTATAAAAATGCGGGATCAGTTGGCAGATACAAGAGGCTGCTGCCTGAGGGTCGGTTTGTTGTTTATTTGTGATTGAATGCTTTGAATGTTTGGGAATGAGGTCTTGATAAAACGTTGTTTTGACAGAGGGGAATAGTTTCTGCGGCTGTTCAGAAGGTTTAAAATATACTCGATCATGGGATTCCTTTTTAATTTAATTTAAAGAGTATTTATATTTTTGGTACTTGTAGTATGTGTGTGTGTCCCTTCCATGAATTTATCATTGCAGTCATTCAAAAAGGAAATTTCAAAATAATTTGTTTAAACTCATGGCATTTCTGGTTATGTGCGCTGTATATGCAGTCCCATTCATGCCCTTCCCTGTGTGTGATGTCCAAATCAACAGACTAAACAATTATTATGTACGGTTGAGAAATTGCGTTAATTTATTCATGAATATTGATGAGCAACGCTTTTAGTTTTAAAAATGTGTAAAAGACACGCTGGCCTGATACTTCACGGAGGCAGGGCGAAAATTTGGCTCATTTCTTTGATTGTTGCCTTGGTGCCCCTAGAAATGTTGCAGTAGGAATTAAAATATTTCCATCGGAGAGGTGGCCGTCAAAATGCCTGGTGCCCCTTACGAGACTGAAGTTTAAGGCCTGCACACTCTTATTTGAGTGCAGGCCTGATTGGTTCGTTCTTGAAAGGGCAAGGGCACCAAGGCATTTTCTTCTTGATAAAGGGCACCTCTGTGAGGAAATGGTACATTTCTATTGGAACATTTCAGGGCCACCAAGGCAATGACCAGGGGCAACTGAGGCAATTGCCTCCGATGCCCCTGTGAAACATCAGGCCTTAGCGCCCATTCCCAAAGGTTTAAAGTGGTGCTGCACAACCACCAACGCCTTAGGGATTCTCTTTGTCTTTTCAATGTACTTGGTTTGTAGATACCGCCGAATTCAAAAAGTCATTGGCAAGTTAGATTCGACTTGCTGTGTCACACATCACTGCTTAAAGTTAGAATTCCTCAGACCATAAGCTAGACAGTTGCTGTCACATGGATTGGGGCAAGATTTTTTGTAGTTCTGTAAGAGACGGCCAACACCCATGCACAATTCTGAATGAATGTGTATGACACAATGGTACCAGGGTTTGCTCATCTGGAGGTTGCTATACAAAAGCTTACCTGGAACCATTTGACATAGCAAATGTCTCTTAAGTCTGAGGAATTCAAATTTAAACCGTTAGGCCTACTTGTGGCTTTGCAAGTCATTCTACCAGACATTATTTAAAATCTAACTTGCGAATGGCTTATTGGCTGCTGGGGCTGTTGCTGCGGGAGTTGCTATGAGCATCCTACGCTTCAATGCTCGTTGACGTGGTGATCGCGCCCCAGTTGCAGCCACTAATTGGAACACGGCCTCACACGGTATGCATGCCAAAACAATTGGCTGGATAATGAATTACATTAATTCTAAGGACCATGCATTGTGTTGATGACGCGCTATGCAAATTATCCTTTGATCTTATGACTGCTATGAAAATAGAGCTTTGTTTACTAACAGCGTGGAATCATTTTGCATTGTGTGGGGGTTGGGATGACAAAGTATGTTTTCAAAATGTGTGAATAGTAATCTTGAATGAGTTACTGCTATAGAATTACATAAAGGAAAGTTCTTCTCCCATTATGAAAGGAGCATTGAATTTAAAGGGGCTGTGTCGTCATGATTATAGCAGTAAATGGAATAACCCAGTTGCTACGTGCACATGTACGTCGATGATCACATTACAGTTTGACAAAGACGACACCCTTTGTGATTTGACCGCAAGCGCGCGCGTGTGCTATGGGTCCGAGTTCATCTCTCCATGCACAGCCTCAGGCCTGCTATAATCATGACAACACAGCCCCTTAAAGACAGCTTTGTGAGTGGTTACCCCCACCTCCCAACCCAAGCCCCTCTCCCCTGGACTACACTGTATGTAGTGTACCGACACCACCACTACACAACATTCAGCTTGCCAACTCTTGCACATTATTACCTCATTGGGAGATTTTAAAAACATTTCCCCCAATATGCTCAGAATAAGTAAGCTGGCCAAGAGCTACATCTTACAAGGATGTGGAAAAAACATAAAAAATAAAAACTCTGAAAGATACGCCCGACCCTGTGCTATCAAGAGTACTCCAATTCATGTATATTTTTTTTTTATATTGCGATAAAACAACCTGTGAAAATTCTGTCAAATTACGTACACGTGGTCTGATTTTAGTTTGTTCAGGTGTTTGTATGATTTTTCAGTCAGGCTGGATGGACTCGGCAGAAAAAGGCTTAGTCTAAAGTTTTAAGTCTGACATAGGACTTCTTGGTAAAATAACAAAAACTTTTCAGACAGAAATATTTCTATGGAAGATTGGTACTTGTATGAGCTTCATAATCAGTTAGCTTTCAAACTGATGAAAATTAAAAAATTTTTTTGACGAATACCATTAACCAAAATTTGCCCTTCTTGGTCAAAAAATTAAATTTTTCAGACAGAAATACTTCTATGCCGGTACTAGTATGAACTTCATATTCAGTTAGCTTTCAGACTGATACTAGTTTAAAACAAATTGGATGAATACCAATCCTGTATTCTACCTTTAAGTACAAACAGTGTGCGCAATCAATGTGATACTTGCCAACTCATCATCAGCACACATTGCAATTCTTCACTTCCGTTCCAAACAGCATGATGTAATCTTTGGCCCAGTCCCAGATGTGCTCGTAGAAATTGTAAACGTACCAAAAACTAAGTTGCCAGGAGCTTTTCCGTTTCAAAGGCCATTGAACCTGGAGAATGTTAGCTCACACTCGTAAATAAAAATAAACATCCTTCTTTGTGACGCAATGTTGTTTACTCAAGTGCTTGTTGCTGACTTTATCAACAATGTGAAGATGATATGAGCAGTTTAAAAAATGATACCATATTTCCTCGATAAATATTTTTGTCTGGGTATGTTACGATTTTTAAGATAAATTAATTAGTTCATTTCCTCATCAGAATGATAACAAAAATTCACTTCATTCCACATGCAGTTTGTTTCTTCAACATGAGGCGTGACTTTTTCACTGGAGGGATTTTTACTGTCTATTTGGATTCCAATTTGGGTACATAAACGCTTACATTGTAGGTCGTGGGTTCGATTCCCACCCATGTGGCCATTACATTTGTTTCCACTCAGTTTGTAAAAGGACTGTGTGTTTAGGGCATTAGAACAACAGTACATACAGTACATGTACTGACTAAAACACTGTAAAGGTAGAATCATAGGCGATTGTTCCATCAACTGTTGAGTGAGTTTAAGGCCTTTTTTAAATGCTTGCCGTGCCCGAGTCAAATGCAAATATTCGATTTTTTTTGTTCGATTTGAGACAGCAGGAGCACCACATTTGAAACTACTTTTGGAGTTGGGCGTGGCAGAGGCTTAGCTTGACCATGGCTCGACAGGCCCTGTCGTGCTATTGGCAAAGTTTGGCAGAAGCACGGTGTTTAAAACCAGTGCAGGGCCAATGCCGAACTATTGCCGAACTCAAATGATTTAAATTTGATGCGGCAAGAGCGCGACGTTTGAAACGAGCCTAAGGGTGCTACGGAGGCAATCGCCTCCATGCCCGTTGTTGTTGCCTTGATGCCCCCTTGTTCATTAGAAATTTGAATTTCCTCACATTGGTGAGGTGCCCTAACAAACACGAAGTGTATGGCCTGCTCAAGAGCAGCATTACTTACTGTACACGTACATACATGTACGTACAAATACTCCATCAAAAGTTAGAATCATTGTTCCATCAGCTGCAGCATGGGGTGAAGGGTGTCCATCCACCCACTCACTGAGGCGCCATTTACTCAGGAAAAATTGCCTTGCCCTTTCAAGAGTTAAGCATCAAGCCTGCATTAGAGCAACATTTTATACTGTATGTATGCACGTCATCAAAAGTTAGAATCATGTTATTTGTTCCATCAGCTGTAGCATGGGGCAAGGGGCGTCCATCCACCCACTCATTGAGGTGCCATGTACTCCGGAAAACCTGCCTTGCTTGCCCAGTACAATAATTAAGTAGGACCTATCAAGCCTGCATTAGAGCAACATTTTACACTGCACATGCACGTCATTAAAAGTTAGAATCATGTTCTTTGCTCCATCAGCTGTAGCATGGGGTGTATTTATTATTGTTTTTTAAATTTTGTATTTTTGTATTTTGGAACATTTCTGTGAAGGCCTCCACATGATCCACAAATACAGTGCACTCTTCAATGCTGACTGGATCGTGACTGAGCATCATACCCACCCTATTGTACGTGCGCTTTCATGTGTGGCTGACATTTCATGAACTGTGTAGGTTGGTCTGGCCAGAACAGCTGTACAAACTGAAGAGAATAAAACTATTTTTTGACCTTATATGTAGTCTACAAGTATCTTTAAAGGGGTAAACATGTTTGGTAATTTGAAAAAAGAAGGGGGGGGGGGGAAGGGGAACAAAAAAAGTTGTTTGTTTTAAAAACTAAAGAACAAGAACCCACCAATTACAGGACTGGAATTTCATCTTCGAGAGGGCAAGGCCATTTTCATTTTGCAAAGGGCACTTCCATTGGCAGCTTGGGGCTGTATACTCCCCAGGGAGCTGAGAAAGATTACAGGGATGTTATTGGCCCAATGACCAGGGCACTTATGTAAAGTGCATTGAGACGTTATTGTGAAATGCGCTATATAAGAACTAGTTATTATTAAAAGTCTATGGGGAACTTTTGAAGAGGCACCAAGGCCAAGACCAGGGCAACAGAAGCCATGACCTCGCTGGCCTCTGTGTAATTCCTGATTTGTACTTAAAAAAAATAATTCCATCTCAAAACTGCCTCGCCCACATTTAAGACTAAAAACATCAAGCCTGAATTTTTTCTCTGAAAGTTTCATCCGTGGAAGACAGAAGAGAAATCACTTTATTTTTTATATTTGTTGATTTTTTATTTGTACACTTGTTGTCAGTGTTTAATCCGCTGTAGAAATGTTCACGTCAAATTTATTTATATTCAATCACTTTATTTTTATATTTGTTTATTTTTTATTTGTACATTTGTTGTCATGTTTAATCCGCTGTAGAAATGTTCACGTCAAGACTACAAAGCAGTTTAGTGTTTGATGGAATATTAAACGATGTTTGCTTAAATAGATAATCATTTACTCCACTGTTTTTCTTTTTTTTTTTCTTTTTGGTTTTTGCTGGTAATTTCTTGCGGTACAAAATATCCCATTTAATAATAATAATAGTACTAGCATGTACTACATGTAGGTAAAAATATTTTTATTCTAAATGTTGTATTTAATCTAGCATGGTACTTAGAATAAATGTGTGATGAAGTGAGCAAGAAATACAGTAGTTGCAACATTTGAGCAGGAAATGAGTTGTAATCAGTTTTACTTCTTGAAACCATGAGGAAATAATATACAACTATTGGATGCATATGAGTGCATTGTTGCGGAATATGATCACGAGGTGAAATCTGGACTGTACCAATTCAAGAGGCGAAGCCAAGGGAAATGGGAAAAACCCGGATTTCACAGAGTGATTATTTTCTGCGACAGTGCACGGACGAAATGCAATCAATATTTGTTTTATATAACTCACACAAAAATCTTTGTCATTTAAAATTTATTCACAATAAACTGTCTAAAAAGCAAAGAAACTCGTCCACCCCACACTCTGACAATTTTAAAAGACCCTTCTAAACAACGACGACAACTCCATGTAGACACCAACTTTGTCTGCAGTGACGCGAACCTGTCTCGTTTGGACAAACCGTCGGGGAACAATTAAGTTTGGAAACAACGCTGCGAAGCGTCCAATATTTACCCACTTTGGACGGCGGCCTGTCCAACATTTAATTTTGGAGTGTCGCAGCAGTAAATACTCGGCAAAAAAAATGGATGACAGATGACGTGTGTTCCACCAATCAAATGACAATGGTCTGTATGCTGGCCTGATTCTTCGCGGAGGCAACGGAGGTAATTGCGTCCGTTGCCCCTTGTCATTTTCTTGGTGCCCTTGCCCTTTCAGGAGCTAGGCAATCAGGCACGTGTGTGTGTGTGGTTAAAGTAGAGTGTCTTTTAACAAGCATTGCTTGCATTTGTACAGAAAACATATAGGGTATATACAATCTGTTACTAGTTGGCTTATAGAAGTTCTAAAAAAAACAAGTGAAAAAAAATGAATGATAATTTTACCTCGACTTCGTCTGAGTAAAATTATCGAGAACCAGGCCTCACAGGTTAAACCTTCCCAAGAATAGACCTTTATCATGGTGCAGCCATCTTGTTTTTCTCCCGTTGAAATCAATGTAACCAAACCGAGGCTGGAAGGGCAAATAGTCAGGTTCCTTTTTGAACAACGAACATGAGCATCCATTAATGTTATTAGATGCAGGGCACATGACCAAGATGGTGGCAGCATGATAAATGTCTTATTGAATTATGTCTCAATGAAATTCGTGCTTGGATGCAAGATAACTTCCTTAAACTCAATGATGAGTTTTATGATTGATAAAGAGTTTATGATAACTATAAACTGAGTTTATGATAATTGGTTCACGTCAACAACTTTCCAAAATTTCTGTTCCTCATACTACTATTGGTGACTCCGAAATAAGTCCTGTTACTCAAAACTCGTAGTCTGGGTACCATTCTGAACTCGACTCTGTCACTAAATTCTCATGTATCTAATGTTGTTCGTGTTGTATCATTTCACATCCGTAATATGGGTAGAATTAGGAAATATTCAAAGCTACATTGTGAATGCTACAGAACAAATTATTCACTCTGTTTTAGTTTCTCGACTTGACATGTGCAACTCGCTTTTAATCGGTCTTCCAAATACTCAAATTGAACGTCTTCAGCGAATTTAAAACTCTGCTGCTCGTGTTATTACCTTGTCAAAAAAGGTCCCCCATATTACACTTATTTTACAAGAGTTGCACTGGTTACCAGTGCATAGCAGGATTAAGTACAAACTATTGCTCTTTGTGTTTAAATCCCTCACTAACAGTGCCCCGGCATATATTGATGATTTGCTTGAACCTTACAATCCTGGCAGACTCCGTTCTGAGAATTCAAACCTCCTCATTGAGCCTAAATCTAATCGTTCATGGGATGACCGATCTTTTTCTCACGCTGCACCGCGTCCGTGGAATAAATTGCCATCACATGTCAAATCCTCAATTTCTTAGAACGAATTCAAGAAAAAAGTTCAAAACTCGTCATTTTCATGAAGCATTTGCATAATGTTGTGTACTGGGTGTTCTGCTGTATCATTGTATTTTGTATTTTTTTGTATGTTAGTAATCTTGTAGTTGTTTTGTACCAGCGCCATGAGCACTTTTGTGGATTTGTGCGCTTAAAGCCCCCTGCTCAACATTGGTAAGAAGAAAAACATAAATGTTCACAGATTTACATATACCTAAGTTTTTTTGAAATAGTTCTGCCCAAAGTGTTAACATTTTTAATTAATAAATGAAATAAGTTCCAAAAAAGTTTTTGTCTCGGCGAGATGAAAACTCTACCTGTAGGAATGTGTACAAAAAATGCTCAATGCATTTTTACCGCTTTCTCGCAAATGAAACAACGAAACGAGCTGACAAATTCACAGGTAGGTTTTATTACAAGATCTTGATTTGTGCAAAGAATGCACGAATTTACAGCCAGTTTACCAATCTTGAGCTGGTGCTTTAATAAATTGTCATTATTATTTTATTATTACGCATTTTCACTGAAAAAATATATAAAGAAGAAGAAGAAAAAAACAACAAAAACACACACAACAGATGTCTTGGCAAATTGGGATGATTATACACGAAAACATGATCTGTAAAGGATTAACCCACCCGTGGTTAACGCTGCCTTTCTGTCGAGCTTACAACTGTTCGCTCTCCTACCAGCAAATCTATCGAACTTTGCCTCCGAGTATACATCACAACCCATATACACACTGGTGTATTGCGATGCCAGAAAACCTTGGCAATCATGAGGGCTGTTTGCCAGACTGGTTGTCATGCCATGTTTACCTTGTATTAATATTAACAAGAGGGCTTTGTAAATATGGGCTATGCAAAGCTTGAAAAAGCAAGGAGAGAAGAAAAAAAAAATTAGTCAGGCTGTTTTCTTTTCCTTGACTGTGTTTGAAAACCATTGTCCCATGTGACAAAATGAGAACTGACTTGTCGGCTGAAACTTGTGTCAACATTAAGGTGTGCTCGTACTTATTGAGTGGGTCAAATTTATAGGGCAATTTACTGCCGTGAAAAAAAAACAATATTTTTGTTTATTTGAGTCTAATGGTGGGCTGGACTTGGAAAAGAAGTTTCATGATAAAGTACTGTGACATCAGCATATCAGGTGTATTTGCACGCAGTATTCCTGTAGCAACTACGAGTTTTGATTTGGTTTGATGTGGTTTATTTGGCAAACTGCAAAGAGAATTTATTTAGATACACACATTTTGACATAGGCAAGATGAAAATAAAGAAAAAGCAATAAAATATAAACTTAGAAATAAGAAAAACAGTATAACAAAAGATGGTGTTTGCTGAGGAATAGTCAAAGACTTATTTCCATTGTGGTCCTCTGAACGAAAACAAAAAGGGACACTGCCATTGATTGGGATCATAAGTCAGCAGGTTGTATTGTGCAATTGAAATGTTCAGGCGCTTTTTATGTAACATTTTCAGGCCTGATATTTTACAGTTGCCTCCATTTCCCCCGGTCATTGCCTTGGTGCCCTTGACATGTTCCAATAGAATTTACAATTTCCTCGTAGAGGTGCCCGTTATCAAGAAGAAAATGCCTTGGTGCCCTTGCCATTTCAAGAACGAAGCATACAGGCCTGCCCCTTGCCATATATACAAAGAGTGGCTTGTTGATTGGACTTGACAGGTTTTTTTGCACTGGGATGCAAGGACATTTTACCAGACCATTATTCATAGCAACTGAGTCAGTTGTTCTGTGAAATGTTATTAATTCAAAAAATGTTTCCGAAGGCTAAATTTAAGTATCAACATTCTGCCAAGACACACCTTAATGTTTACTTTTTGAGACAAAGTGCAGGATTCGTAATTTGCAAAATTGAAAATGATCAGTCTTATTTTTAATCTGAAAGTTTGTCGATTGTAAAGTGTGTACTGTTACCGATCCTCCTAAATCTGTACAGTCAATTTGTAAAGTGCCCTCTCCATTATGGGTAGCGTAGCTCTCACAAGAGGGCGCTATACAAATTCACGGTTGTTTTCAGACGTCCACATTGCGAAATCGGCTAGCCACGAATTTAAACACGTCTATAAAACAGGTATCAGTGATGCAATGGTGACATCATGTTGTTTATGTACTAAGTTAGACCATAAGCTTTGACTTGATGTATTGTTTGTGGTTTTTAAGACCGTAGTCCCTGAGATGTGAGGCCCACAAGTTTCATGTGGGAGAGCAATGAGATTTGTTCGGAAAGTAAAATAATTAAAAAAGAAATTAAAATCTCGACGAAAACAAAGGTGGTTTCTGCGGGTGGTCGAAACCTCCCAAAAATTTCAACACGGTTCAAATCAACTCTGCTTTCACACTGACCCTCGTGAAATCAGCTTTTTGGCTGCACGTGTAATTTTCTGCAGGGGTAAAAATCCCTCAACCAACCTCCCGAGCAGGGTTGGTTTTGACAAGGATCGAGCGCTCTACAACGGGTCAACGCCAGACTGAAAAGTTGTGGTGTGAAAAAGCCTGACAAACACTGGTCGTATCCGTGTCCAACACAGAGATTTTTCGTGGTGTGAAAAGGCCTATTGACCCCTTGCACGTCACATGCGCCGACTGTGCCACGCTCACCATTTTGGTGGTCAATAGGTTTACATGTAAACGCTGTGTCTCCTAAAATGCGCACTTCACTCAGTGACATTGACCACCAAAATGGGGCAACCAAAATTATTGTGATGACGACGTCAGGTGAATTGGGTCAATAGAGGGATAGTAGTATCCCAGACCAGAATATCTATTATACTCTCTATAGACCAACTTGTCACCTCAGGAAACCTCAATCCTACGCAATCCTGTCTGTGATCAACACCATGGATTTACAGTAGACCCTGAAGAACATCAGACACAGTTCAATGGTTGTTAGACTGTGTACCCAGCCCAGAAAAATCATCATTCTCAGGGCCGGTTTAAATGAAAGAATGCAAAAGAGAAGACGTCCAAAGAAAGGCAGCGAAGGCTTGCCTTGAAATATATTGTTTCTTCACCCGGTTACTTGTCTCGCAGTTTGACACTGATTGTGGATTTGATACATGGGGTCACATGTTCATAAAAGGCCTGTAGAGGTCTCACGTTGACTGCTAAAGGTCAATTTGTGTCAGGCAGATTTCTGCGCTTACGGTCACCATTCTCCGCTTACGGAGTAAGCACCAAACTTTGTGTAAGTGAAAAATGCTTAGTAACAGAAAGTGCAACCACACAAGTAATTTCAATCCCTGCTAACCTGTAAAAGGTGCTTACATTAAGCGTGGATTTTTCGCTTAAGACAGTAAGCAGAGTCATGAAAATGAGCTTAAAGTCAATGCACATCTCCACAGCACAGTTGGACTTGGACATGTAGGCCAACCCGTTTTGTCTGACAGACCAGAATGTTCAATGGGCCATTACCGATTACATGAATGTTCATTGGTCCATTACACGAGCGGTCAATGGACCATTACGTGAATGTTTAGTGGACCATTACATGAACGGTCAATGGGACATTAATGAATGGTCAATGGACCATTACATGAATGATCAATGGACCATTTCATGAATGTTCAGTGGACCATTACGTAAATGTTCAGTGGACCATTACATGTATTACATAAGCGATCAATGGGACATTTATGAACGGTCAATAGACCATGTTACCTGTGACATCACATGTTTACAAAAGAGCCACAGAACCTGGACTTCCTGCAGGCAGGATTTGTACACGGCTCAATGGGAAAATACTTTAAATCTTTCATTTTATGGAGATTGCACTGTCCGATTGTCATCAACTTTGGATATGAAGGAAAGGGGCAAATCTCACAACTAGTTCAGCTCTCATTTTAATAGCCATTGAATTTATGTGGAAATTATGATACAAAATGTAAAATTTCTCATAATATGTCCCATGCAGTATCTTGCCTGCCAGTAATTGCCCTGGAATGTACAAGGTCACTCTTTTGTAAACAAGGGTCACATGGTCTATAGACCATTACATGAACGGTCAATGGACCATTACATGTATGTCTGACCCAGTACATGTACAGTGTATGTCTGACCATAGAGCAAGGATCAGTCCTTGCTCTATGGTTTGACCATGGTTTGACATGGTCTTCCCATGCTCTGGTCAGTCAAACCGTTTTATCTGATATCTGACCTTAATTAATGGTTTGTCCACCCTCCATGGTCCGACACAACTGGTCAGACAAAAATGGTTGTAATCTGTTCGGACATAAATGAATGGTCCTTAAAGCCCAAGCTCGACATTGGTAAGAAGAAATACATAAATGTTCAGAGATTCACACATACCTTACATGGTATCAAGATAATGATGGTAGAATACTTTCCTGGAAATATTTCTGCCTTAAGTGTTATCGTTTTTAAATAATAAATGAAATAAGATCCCAAATTAGTTTTCGTCTGAGTGAGACGAAAAACTCTGTCTTCACAGGAATGCGTACACAAATGCTGAGTGCATTTTTAAACATTTTCTTGCAAATATGAAACATTGAAATGAGCTGACATTTTCACAGGTTGGTTTTATTACAAATATCTCGCTTTGCGCAAAGCATGGGAAGCATTTTACAGTCGGTTTACCAATGTTGAGCTGGTGCTTTAACAGCAGTGTCACATGTCTAGACTCTTGCTGAAAAGTACAGCCCTGGTGCACAGATGTAGGAAGTGGGATCACCAAGGAAACACCCTGTAGTTTGCACAGCAGCTTAGCACATTAAAGAATTATTCTCACACCATGATGTCAGGTTGGAAGAAAAAATACCAATTAAGTTGCCCACTTGGTACACCACATGCACCGAGGCATTGCTGTACATGTACAGTGAACAAAGTGCCGAAAGTAGGGTAGATTTTTAAATTTTGTTTATTTATTAATTTTTTTTTTTTTCGGGGGGGCACAAGGGGGTGCATCATTTCAACTGTAGATTTCGTTTGCATTTTTCCTAAGCGAGCCCTTTTACAGCACTCTTGCCGTTATGCCGTTTAATATCTTTTTGGAAGACAATCTGATGTGGAGATGAAAACAAATACATTGTCTGTGTGTAAATAGAAAAATAGTTTTTAAATATTGAAACTGCTGCATAAAAGCCGATAAAATGTAACGTTTTATACTGGTAATTTTTGATTTCAAAAGTCCAGATTTCAAATGGGGGTGGGGGTTGGGGGGGGGGCACAGATATCAATGGGGTCAGGTGCCCATCCCCCCTTCCCGTATTTACACCACTGAGTGTACATAGGCAAAACGTGAAGTTGTGGAAAATAGAGTTGTAATTTACTGAAACAACAGATGTGAATTACATTCTCTCCCTTTGAAACTTATTCTAGATAAAACAATAGCTGTGTGAGCATACATGTCAGAAGTTTAAAGAGGCTGTGTCGTCATCATGATTACATAACCTGTAGCAGCAAATGGAATAACCCAGACTCTATGTGCGTGTGCGCGCCAGCAGTCACAGTTTGGCATAGACGGCGCCCTCTGTGATTTGACTGCAAGCGAGAGCGTGTCCAGTGTCTCGGTGAGAGTTCATCTTTCCATGCACCTTAAATTCTTATGAACTGCACAGACCTGTCGTACATGTATTTTTTCGAAGAATTGTAAAATTCAAAAGGCTGAACTGGCTGGCATTTGGGTGCAATTCTTACAATCATGACGATGGGGTTTGCCACAGCTCCACTCTCTTGATTGTACATAAGCTAAATTTATTTTATGGTGGTATTAATTTATGATTTTTTTTTGAACAATGAAAGGGGGGTCATCAACAGAACATGCTTCCGCAAGTCGTTTGCTTCCTTGATGGGGAAATAATACTTAGTTCTTATGCAGCACACACACATCCTAGTAGATAGACTAAAGAGGCTTTACAACATTATAATCCCTAGTTCATCAGGCATATCATTCCTTTAAAGCCCCAGCTCAGCAGTGATAAGAAGAAAAACATAAATGTTCACAGATTTACATTAGACATGTATACCTTACATGGCATAAAGATAATGATGGTAGAAGACTTTCCTTGAAAATATTTCTGCCTGGAGTGTTCTCGTTTTTAAATAATAAATGAAACGATCGATTGAGTGGAAATAAAGTATGTATATTGATTGAAGATCCAAAACTAGTTTTCGTCGCAGTGAGCTGAAAATCCTGCCTGTAGGATTGCATTACAAAAATGCTGAATGCCAATGAAACAACGAAATGAGCTAATATTTTCACAATTTGGTTTTATTACATATCTTGATTTGTGCAACGAATAGAAGCATGTACAGTCAGTTTACCAATGTTGAGCTGGGGCTTTAACTCCTCGGGGAACATACAACCAAAAGCTGCTTGTTATAGATGGGTTGCACATGACGTCAACAATGGGAAAAACTGTTCATTTTTGAGCGCACAACTGTGCTTTACGCGTAAGTACTGCACGCGGCGTGCGGGCGTTTCATAAACTCCTTCCATGATTGGTTGGTAAGCAACTCAAGCTGCGTTGAAATTCACAGAGCTTGACGCGGCCACAAGCCAAAATAAAAATTGTCACCAACGATGGCGTCTATTGCAACCCATCTATTAGCGCTGAGGGTTTAATCCAACCTCTTACTATCTCAACCCTCTCAGGTTCCCATTTATACACCTGGGTTAAGAGAAGCAGTTATGGTTAAGTGACCCATACTTCGACGATTCATCCATGAGGGCCTAATTTCATAGCTGCTTAAGCAGACAAATTTTCTAAGCCAAAAATTATCATGCTTACCAGAATAAGGTTACCAGCCAAAATACCATGTTACGTGTACAGAACTTAACTCCGATGCGCTAGACTGCTCGGCCACGAATTGCTAATGGGATACTTTTGAGACGTTAGCGCGTGCCCAAGTAAGCCATCCGTTTCTACTGGTCTCACAATAGAAAAGGACTGCTTACTGGGGCGCCCGCTTACGTTTCAAAAGTCTCCCATTATTGAACCTTTGTTGAACTTGTGATCACAGTGAAAACGAAGACACAGATCTGGAATTATTTTTGGAGAAGTGACAGATGCCATAAAACATTTGGATTCTCCCCTGCCCTCTTACCCCTCCAAAAAAAAATCCCATGGGTTGAACTTGGCATAGAGCAGGGCCAACACCTCTCACTGTATTGTGGAGCAGCTGGCGTGTGATAGTTCAATGATTGTATATATTGATGATATTGATGACCACTCTATATTCAGTGGTACATGTGTAAATCACAGGGGTAGTTTCTCCCTAGTGGGTCAGGGCCATCCAAGCTGTAAGAAGATGGTGTCCTTGTCAGTTTTTAAAGTGGCCTAAATGGCCTTTTTTTTTTTACTGCAAGAGGGCGCCATTTGGGGGTTGATTGGGGTCACATCATAGAAATAGTGTGGTAAACCAGATGGGATTAGACTTCTAATAAAGGGGTTAGTACACAACATTTTAACTTTTTTTTTTATTGACAGTTTTACAATATGATCAGTATAAGAAATTTGCTTGGTAAATTTGTATTTTTAATGTTTTGTAATATTTTTGTACTTCCAAAATGGAATGGGAGACTTTTGAGACATTAGCGGGCGCCCCAGTAACCGGTCCTTTTCTTTTATGAGAGCATTTAGAAAAGGACAGGTTACTGGGGCACCTGCTGATAGAGGTCGCAAAAGTTTCCCATT
Source organism: Marthasterias glacialis (assembly GCA_911728455.2). Classification (NCBI taxonomy): domain Eukaryota; kingdom Metazoa; phylum Echinodermata; class Asteroidea; order Forcipulatida; family Asteriidae; genus Marthasterias; species Marthasterias glacialis. The sequence goes on from OU452224.1 coordinate 19,644,044, forward strand.
AGTTTTGCGCCCTTTTCCTGTCAAATATACGGCTAATTGGGGATCATTTACTACAGTCGTTTTCTTTTGCGACAACACAGTTGGCAAGTTTTTGCCAACCTGCCAATCTGATATCTGAATGTTTTTGTGTAATATCTCTATTGTTTTAATTTTATCCCTTTTTTTCTAAGTTTCTGTTTCATTTTTAACTATGTAAATTTTCTTTTGTAATCTGATTGCAATTCAGCTGTTGGCTTCGTTGGCTATGAATTTGTACTAAACCATTTAAGATAAAATCAAACCAAATCAAATCATACATTAGTAAATCTTCAAAAGTATATTTGGTTGCGAGGTTACTGGCCCAGTGATAATACTTGCCGGTAGTCCAGTGGGTGTTTCAAGCCCTGCAGGGTGTGACAATTGAAAGTAAAAGTAGTTGCCAAATCGCTGACTGGTCCTCAAGCAATTGATACTGCAGTTGTGCATTGGTGGCGCTGGGACCAGTCACAGAGCTAGCCTGTTGTACCGGGGGATCAAAACTTAAACCTTGAATGACATCACCAAGTAAATATCCCAAGTATTGGATCAGGTAGCCCAACCTAATGATATCATCAACTACGTGTCATAAAACGTTCTTGAACCCCGCTTACCCTCTGCCCTATTGATTCGTTGCTAAAAAGTCACCCAGGGCTAGATTCAATTGCAACAGAAGTTCATAACAAAACCATTGCATTGTACTGTAATCCATTGTAGGTGAAGTATTTTTGGATCGGATCACAAGCTTTTAAAAGCGTGAAGCCAAACGTTGGCAAGCTGGTGTTAATAGTTCATGAAAAGTTTACGGTACTTTTAATTTCATCAAAGTTTGCGCAATGCAAACTAAAGTATTGTTTGTGTTTTACCCTCACACCAATGTGTGATAAACAGCATACGCATACTCAGTGCTTTCCCAAGTTCTATGGGGGAAAAAAAATCTACGGGCATGCTACTCTGTTGGGATTCGAACCCAGACCCCCAGCCCTTTTAGAGCAGATGTCTTACCACTAGACCACTGAGCATGCCTGATGACAAGATGCCAGTCCACATCCAGGAATTAGTGGAGGCTAGTCGCAACAATTTAAATGTAATCATTGCATAAAGAATATTATTTTTATTGTTGGTGTTTTTCACTCATACATCTAGCTGCCGGGCAATCTTGGTAGTCTAGTTGGTAAGACATCTGGGCTAGAATGGCGGGGGTCGTGGGCTCGAATTCCACCTGAGGAATTATGCCTGTAACCTTGTTTTGGTAAGCATATTTCTGCCATAAGTGGTATCGTTTTTGGAGAATAAGTGAAAGAAGATCCAAAATAAGTTTTTGTCTCAGTGAGACGAAAACTCTGCCTATAGGAATGCATACTTACAAAAATGCGGATTGCATTTTTACCGTTTTCTTGCAAATGAAACAACGAAATGAGCTGACATTTTCACAGGTTGGTTTTTATTACAAATATCTTGATTTGTGCAAAGAATTGAAGCCTTCTACCTTACTGTGGTGAGTTATATCATTTAGACATGATTGAATTTGTGTAATGTATATATTAATCTCCGGATCTCTTTTGAGACTGTTTCTATTATAATAATCACTAATCACTTTTATGCCCACACATGGCTAATATATTTTTGATTTTTGTTGATGCAAAATGTCTGGGAAAAATGTCTGGGGAAAAATCAAATGGAACAAACATTTTTGTTTCGTTTTAGAAATGCACATGTGTGTAGGTTGTACAATAAAATAAATAATAATGACAGGCATTTATGCATAACGCATAACAAAGGGAAGGGGGAATAAATAAAACAGGCAAGAATAAAAACAAAACAAAATCTACAAAATCTAGTATGCAAACACTTAACATCGGAAAATGTTCACTGGGACATGACCTTTACTTTGACTTTTGTGGCCGAGTGAATGTCACTAGACATGGAGGTCAGATCTTGCCGCTTATTGTGGCTGCCATGGGCTTTTTGGTAGAAGCCATGTGAGGCCACTTAAAGCCCTAGTCCAACATTGATAGGAAGTAAAACATGAATATTCACAGATTTACATATATATACCTGTCCTTACACGGTATAGAGCTAATGATGGTTGAAAACTTTCCTTGAAATATTTCTGCCTCAAGTGTTATCGTTTACAAATATTAAATGAAATAAGATCCCAAATTAGTTTTCGTCTCAGCCAGACGAAAACTCTGCTAATAGGAATGCGTACACAAATGCTGAATGCATTTTTACCATATTCTCGCAAATGAAACAACGAAATGAGCTGACATTTTCACAGGTTCGTTTTATTACAAATATCTTGATTTTGCAAAGAATGGAAACAGTCAGTGTACCAATCTTGATCTGGGGATTTAAATTAGACAAAACTTTGTTAAAGTTATGATCAAGAAAATCAATTTCCCCTGGCTAATGGACGGACAGAGGTGGTCAAAATTCAAATGGATGATTGAAGCAAAATTTATGCAGTCTGCAAACTGACAAGAATGCAGTGCTCGCACAAATGTGCGATGATTCCATCTACACATCTGAATTATGAGTTTTTGATACGTAGAGGTCAAGAAAAAAGGTGACAAATGGCACAAAATTAGCAATTTTTCTTCAGTATCTACTCTACACGTATTAGCAAATTTTCACAGTAAGGTAGTGGTATGGACAACAAAATTGAGTGAGGTGGTGACTAAAAGTAACAAGGTGGGCTGCCTCACCTGGGAATGGGTAGGGTGTAGCGTGTCGTGGCCGAGCGGTTTAGCGCTTCGAACTCAAGTCATCTGGATGTGGGTTCGAATCCCAGTCATGACACTTGTGTCCTTGAGCAAGACAATTAACTATAATTGCTTCCGGTAGGGGAAGAGGCAGTTATGTTTGTCTTGCAAAGGATTCATTTACCCCTCCCTGTTCTTAGCTCTGCTGTGAAGTGACTTGCAATTAGATCTCTCCATGTCTTGTTTCTGCGCATTGGGGCAGGTTTCTATCCCTTTAAAAAGTTGGCCACACCTCGAGTGGCCTTTGGGCCTTGCATAAAAAAAGGAAACAAAGGGGAAACACTGACACAAACTCCAAGCTTAAATTGTATAATAACATTGTGAATGGATTGTCCAATTAAGAAATACAAACATCATTATGAAGAGGTAAATTACATGTATGTACAACTCTGTCAAGCACCAACACGTACTTCTTTGCCCACTTCCCTTTTTTTCATCTGATTTCTGCAAGAACATTTTATTTCGGAAAAACTCTCTACTAAGCTGATTTGTGCTTCCTAGAAGCACATTTAAAAAGCTTCCCTCTATGTTAGAACTGTACCTTCCTCCTAGAATGTTTCAAGGAGCATCTTGGGGGTGTACATGTACCTGACCTGACCGGGGGGGGGGGGGGGGGGGGCTTTTCTCGGTAAGGAGACCTCTGAGGAAATGTACCGTTCTTAACTGTTGCAGAACATTTCAAGGGGCGCCAAGACTCTGTGAAGTGTGACGCTCGGCTTTGTGCCAAAACTTGGCACTTCCTGCCGAAACTCAAAACTGTGTTTGTTTGTTCATGACATAGATGAGAAGAAGCGCTTTGAAATAACACCTACTTGTACAGATTTCTCAACATGTAGAATGTTTCACATCACATCACGTTGATATCATTAATGGCTGTTGTTTCGGTTGCCTTCACTTCTAATCGCTATTTCATTGTTTTCGAGAAGTGCCTGATTTGGCCGTGGGGCGTCACATATTCTCGTTTTTAGCCAGAGAGTGAAGTGTACTGTGCGTGCCTGTACGAACCAACGCAAATCAGCAACCCATTAGCGGAAAAACCTTCAGTCACTTTAATCACGGCGCACATACACAACTCCTTGATCTGCACTCTTCCTGATGGATATGAAGGTACATTTAAGCAGCGCTATAGATTGAGACTGACATCCATGTTATGGTTCATGCGCATGGAGCCAATTTGCATTTACTTAGAACCGTGTTCCAGAAGTGTGTTCCAGAACTTTTTTCCAGATACGCTGTTCTAGAAATGTGATCCAGTCAGGGTCTTTCAGAAAACAGAGTTTACTTTTTGAGGCTAGATTGAGGCTGACATCCATGTTGTGGTTCATGCGCATGGAGCCAATTTGCATTTACTTAGAACCGTGTTCCAGAAGTGTGTTCCAGAACTTTTTTCCAGATACGCTGTTCTAGAAATGTGATCCAGTCTGGGTCTTTCAGAAAACAGAGTTTACTTTTTGAGGCTAGATTGAGACTGACATCCATGATATGATTCATGCGCATAAAGCCAATTTGCATTTACTTAGAACTGTGTTCCAGAAATGTGTTCCAGAACTCTGTTCCAGAACCCTGTTCTGGAAATGTGATCCAGTCAGGGTCTTTCAGAAAACAGAGTTTACTTTTTGAGGCTAGATTGAGACTGACATCCATTTTATTATTCATGCGCATGAAGCCAATTTGCATTTACTTAGAACTGTGTTCCAGAACTCTGTTCCAGAACCCTGTTATGGAAATGTGTTCCAGTCAGGGCCTTTCAGAAAACAGAGTTTACTTTTTGAGGCTAGATTGAGACTGACATCCATGTTATGGTTCATGCGCATGGAGCCAATTTGCATTTACTTAGAACCGTGTTCCAGAAGTGTGTTCCAGAACTTTTTTCCAGATACGCTGTTCTAGAAATGTGATCCAGTCAGGGTCTTTCAGAAAACAGAGTTTACTTTTTGAGGCTAGATTGAGGCTGACATCCATGTTGTGGTTCATGCGCATGGAGCCAATTTGCATTTACTTAGAACCGTGTTCCAGAAGTGTGTTCCAGAACTTTTTTCCAGATACGCTGTTCTAGAAATGTGATCCAGTCTGGGTCTTTCAGAAAACAGAGTTTACTTTTTGAGGCTAGATTGAGACTGACATCCATGATATGATTCATGCGCATAAAGCCAATTTGCATTTACTTAGAACTGTGTTCCAGAAATGTGTTCCAGAACTCTGTTCCAGAACCCTGTTCTGGAAATGTGATCCAGTCAGGGTCTTTCAGAAAACAGAGTTTACTTTTTGAGGCTAGATTGAGACTGACATCCATTTTATTATTCATGCGCATGAAGCCAATTTGCATTTACTTAGAACTGTGTTCCAGAACTCTGTTCCAGAACCCTGTTATGGAAATGTGTTCCAGTCAGGGCCTTTCAGAAAACAGAGATTTGACTTTTTCAGAAGTTAAATTCATGATCTATTTTGATTAAAGCACGCAGACAACATTGGTGATTAGTCAAAGACCAGTATCTGCACTTCGTTGACCCAACATACATAAACATAAAATAGAAAACCTCTGAAAGTTTAAGCTCAATCGGTCATCGGACTCACAAGAAAATAGTGAAAAACCCCATGGCTGTTTGCACCGTTTTCAAACATCGGCTTTTCTACTCAAAAGTAATTGTTTTAGTCATTTCTCAAAAAAAACTACAGCATTTGAGGCAAAAATATATCAAGGGAAGTTTTCCCCACCATGACCATCTGTATAACCATTTAAGTCATGTGCAAATCTGTGAATCTTTATGTTGAACATTCAATGTCTCAGGCCTGTATGCTTCGTTCTTGAAAGGGCAAGGGCACCAAAGCATTTATTGCTGGGTACCTCTGTGAGGAAATTGTAAATTTCTAATTGAGCATTTGGAGGGCACCAAGGCAATGATCAGTGGCATTGAGGCAATTGCCTCTATTGCTTCCGTGAAGCATCAGGCCTAATGTTTCACAGTTGCAACATGTACATGTCCGTTTACATTGTACAAAGTACACTTGCCTAAAAATCAGTTTCAATTGAGAATCCATATTTACTACAACCCCATGTAAATCAATAAAATAATAACATTTTGTTAACAAAGCTCAATCCTCATGTATGTCGTAATTCAACCACCAAAATGACGTACATGCATCAAAAAGAAACGTTAGCTTCATGTGTGGAAAATATAGAGAGACTGTGGAGGAAGGAATGGGCAGACTGAATGACAATCGAAACTAAACAGGAATTATTAAGTTTTGTTGGGTGTGATGATCGTTTCTTCACACTATATCACTCTTTGTTTATTTGTGCTAGTATTTAAAGGGATATTGAGATTACTTAGGCACAAGCCTCCCTTAACCCTAAGCGTCTCCAGCCTCTTCAAAAAATCCAACCGCGTGTTTTGTTTGACTCTGTTGGACTGAGGACTACATTGGTAAACTGATTATGCTTTACATGGGTGGCCTGTGTGTAAAGTGCTCGCCTCTCACCAATGTGTCCCTGGTTCGATTTCCTGCTAGGGCCATATTATGTGAGTAGAGTTGTGCGCTGGTTCTCTCCTGTGCCACTAGGGTTTTTCTCCAGGCCATCCGGTTTTCCTCCCTCTTAAAACCAAACACATTAGATCTCAGGCTGTGCTCCGTGGTCATATATGGGTTGATGTGGCTGGCTGCAAAAGGCACCCTTGAAAGGCGCCCTTGAATGCCTGCAGCTCGGACAAGCTCGGACAGTTTTATACACAATATTGGGACAGTGATGACCTATAACATAGAACATAAGTCACCATATATTTCTGAATGGTTTTTTTTACCTGAAACCCTGTGTTTGTTTTGCTACAAACACATTTCTAGTTATTGTTATTATTATTACATGGAATGAGGCATACCACCCTCATCAGAATCCAATAATTTTGGGTCTCAGGTCTAGAGTGAGGAAGGATCCAAGAAATCTCTCCAAAGGGAGGAATACTAGTCTAAAGCATTGCATAATAAAGGAAAACATTAGGGATGTGGGAGGAGATGTGCAGGGAAAAACCTGAAAAAATAGTTTCAAAACCCACTCATGTTTACCTACCAGTAGTTGTTTTATTTTCCTGGAGGAAGTTTGCTTAGTTTTGTTCGGGAATGAACCAACTGGTTTCGATTCATGTGGGCCCTTGAACCCAGCCAGCACTCTGGACAAAATCACCGTAAATCTAAACTTTCTACACCATAAAGGAGAGCTGTAAATCTTCATAGTCAGTGTGGAGGTCCATTACTGAAATATACATAAGCCACAAGCCCCCCCCCCCCCCAGCCATGTGGTAAACTTGAGCGGTATTAATCTCAAGAGGTGGGGCCTATAAAAAGTGTTGAAGTCTTTTCCTTTGGAACAAGCCTTGATGGGGAGACTAATTGCACTGTTCAGTGGAATTGGCATTGCTCTAGATCAGCCCACAGTGGTAGGTTTTATTTATTATTTTTTTTTATTACTCAAGTATGTCACTGCTGGGAGTAAGAGACTGTTGAAAGCACTCTGGGTATTTAAAGTGGTGTTTTTATTGCAGCCTTGGACAGTGTTGTGGCTTGTTTTAGAAGGGGTGCTAGAGTTATGATTTTGGGCGCTGCATCCATTGTTCCTTGAAGGGGCACTCTGGGGTCAGATTCAGTTTTGCGACGCACTCATTTTCTACAGAGTCTCTGTGGAAGTGGAAACAATGTCGCAAGTCTCTAACCTCATGTTAAAGTGGTGTAAAGTCTTCTTGTTTGATACTCTTTCAGAGCGAAATTTGAAATGTGACATCTTTGGATGCTAACAATAAATGTGTCTAGAAATATATATTTCACACAGGAATTTTTCCCAGGCCTGATACTTCATGGAGGCAACAGATGCAATTGCCCCCTTTGCCCTTGGTCATTGCCTTGGTGCCCTTGCAATGTTCCAATAGAAATGTACAATTTCCTCATAGAGGTACCCTTTGTCAAGAAGAAAATGCCTTAGTGCCGTTGCCCTTTCAAGAATGAAGCATACAAGCCTGAAACTCAATTATTATTATGTATTATGATTATTTATTATTCATATCTTTCTGGTAATGAAACCAAGGGACCCTCAAAAGTGACTAACATTGTGACCCGTAGGCGTGAAGGTACCTGTGCAGAGAAGAAGTTGAAATTTGTTTTATGAATCATGTTTTGTCATGTATCATGGAAACTCAGAAGTGAACTAAAAACATTTCCCTTCACAAAAGTACAGACCCATTTATTTTGAAATTTGACATCACCGGATCTTTTCGGATGAGAACAAATTTCGCACCGGAAGGGTGTCAAATACAACAATGTCATTTACAACATTTGAACGCGAAATAAGAGACTGGTAATATTGTCCCACTTTCGTAAGGACTCAGTCTATTAGAAAAAGAGTGCGTCATGAAACTGAATTGGACGTCATAGAGTGTCTGTTTAATTAAAGGTGAATTTTGCATGTGTATATGTGCTGAAGACATTTTCTAATTCAGTTGAGTCAAAGTTACCAGAGCACACCTTGGTGTCTTAAAGCCCCAGCTCAACATTGGTAAGAAGAAAAACATAAATGTTCACAAATTTACATATATACCTTACATGATATAAAGATGATGGTGGTAAAAGACTTTCCTTGAAATATTTCTGCCTGAAGTGTTATTGTTTTTTATATCGTATACAATTTGATGGTAGCCTACTATGAAACAGTGATCTGGCCAGTGTAAGACAGGAAACACAGTAAAGGGGGCCATTTTGCATCCATCACATTAGCAGTATTCCACTGGTTAGAACTTGTACTTGGTTGTAATCTGCTGGAAAAAAAATCTGACCGAGCATCTTTAAAGGTCCCATGAATTAATTTTTTTTTATTGGTTAAAAAAGGAAGTATGCCTATCATAGTACATTATTATTTTTTTTACATTTTTTTACATGCCTATTTACTGTAGAAATAACAATTTTTCAAATTAGGGGATTGCCGCGCTCCACCCACCCTTCCTCATTAACATAAAATCTGTGATGTAGACAGTTGACCGGCTGACCAGGGCCATGTGTGTGACAATAACACAAAATGCATTGTTGTTCACTCGGCACTAGAGCTGTCTTTGAAACGTTTGACCACAGTCTACGTCACTCAATTAAAGTTTACGGGGCTCAATTAAAGTGTATTAATGCATAACAGACACATCAAAATAGTCAATGTTATGTTTTGTTAATTTCAAACCATATATTTAGCCACAAAAATGTAATGTGACAAAATACCTCTTCATGGCCCCTTTAAGCTAAGTTGGAAAGTTTGATTTCAGGCTTGACTTAACTCAATGCACCCATAACAACTGAAGGGTGCTCCTTGCTGGAGCTCTTTGTACTGTAGCACCCGTTTTATAATTCCAGCAGAAATGTTGTATTTCCCCCGTAAACATGCCATTTACCTGGAAAGAAAAAATACTGCGCCACTTCAAAGAAAAAGTTCAAGGCCAGACCTACCACAGAAGTTTAGGTTGTCAATTTTTAATTTTATAATTTTTGAAAGCAGCACTGAAACGTTGCCTGAAGACATTTTCTAATTCAGTTGAGTCAAAGTCACCAGAGCACACCTTGGTGTCTTAAAGCCCCAGCTCAACATTGGTGAGAAGAAAAATATAAACGTTCACAGATTTACATAACTTACACGGTATAAAGATAATGATGGTAGAAAACGTCCTTGAAATCTTTCTGCCTGAAGTGTTATCGTTTTTAAATGATAAATGAAATAAGATCCAAAATTAGTTTTTTTTTGTCTCAGTGAGATGAAAACTCTGCCTATTGGAATGTGTACAAAAATGCAGATTGCATTTTTGTTAGTTTCCTGAAATTGAAACAACGAAATGAGCTGACATTTTCACCGGTTGGTTGTATTACACATATCTTGATTTGTGCAAAGAATGATTCAGCATTTACAGTCAGTTTACCAATGTTGAGCTGGGGCTTCAATACATTGTAAGATCTCTCTGGTCGCCGTTTACTACGATTCACAGCGTAACATCGTGCATCGAGTGTTTGGCTTATCATAACCTTAGTCTCTTGACATCTGTACATGTACATACTTACATATACATTTATTAAATTATTTACTCAGAGCATTTCAAATAGGATAAAAAGTTTAGTAAAAGTACTTGTACTTATTTTACACCCAGTGAGCAGCAGACCACTAACTGAATTGTACAAACCAGGTTATGCCGACAGCTACACCCCCCCCCTCTTTTACAGGATTTATGTAGCCAATAATAAGTGGATTTTGTAGGCTGATGAGTGAGGTCAATTGTGTCATATGTTGTTTGTCACCATCAGTTTCTAGTGCAGACACACAGACCCAGGGGGGAAGTGGTTAAAAGCTATATTTAAAACCTCTTTGATAGGATTGGAACAACAACAAAAGCGGCTGAGGTGAAAGTGGTCGTTTCTTGAAATTCACCGCCTGTGGTCAAGACTGTGAATTTAGTGTGGTGTGACCCCTTTGCAGGGTTTGGATGTTGTACTGGGTTTGTGAATTGACCGCAGAAGCTGAAGCTGTGGGCTAGTTGACATCTTTCTTTTGAGCACCTTACACCATAAGGTGTAGGTACAATGTAGGTGGGGCAGTGTGGGAAACATGCATTATTGAAAGTTTGCTGGACTTTCTATGTTAGATTCACCCTTCCACCGGTGTGTGACAAGCATTGAATACTCCTTGCTTTTAGAGTCCTACAGAAACAAAAAAATTCAGATGCTACTCTAGTGGGATTCGAACCAGCAACCCCTGCATTTTAGAGCAGATGTGTTAGCCACTGGCAAAGATACTAGAAAAACAACATAGGACACTCTTTGTAGAAACATGAAATGCAAATGGGTGCGCCCGCTGTTGTTAGGTAGGTAAAACCAAAGATCGTTTGCGCGATAAGTAGGGCCTACTAAATGGAAAAACTTAGGCCAAACGATCCCACCAACTAAAAAAGGTGAAGGCAGATTGAAAATTTGGTGTTCAGCCATAAATTGCGCCAATAATCCTAGCAAAATTGACACATGGGGAAGGGTTCCATCACACACACAGTAGATAGGTAAAAAGGCGTCTCAAATTGCTACCGTGCAAAACGGAACAAGTGTCCTATCTTGTTTTTCCAGTATCTTTGCAACTAGACCAACCAGCCTGCCCAGTGACAAGAGGACAGTTAGAACCAAAGGACTCAGAAAGCCACTGAGTATACAGGTGCTTATCACACATCGGTGTAATCTGAGAGTCAAACCGAAAACTTATTCTTTTACCATGATCCAATTATAACATCAATTTAATTTACTGGGCTTATAAAAAACAGTGACGAGAAATTTCAGACTTTTATTTGAATTGAGACCTTTTTGTATCTGCATGTTAAAAAAACAAACAAACTTTGTTTTCTTTAGTACAACATGTATACAGAAATCTTACTAGTTGATCTACTCCTCTAGTGTTGAGGATACTGGTCCTAAAAGCTCCTTGAAATCTTTAACTCCAGTGGTTACCAGAAGATTGAAATGCCATCAAATCAGCACAGATCCAGAAATTTGGATCCTAGTTTTAGGCCATTTTGCCATCAGTGACTCTCACCCCTGTAAACTTGACATAGGCCTATGTGTGCTGTCCCATTACCCAAGCAAGCCAAGACCATTTTATTTGCATAATCAAGTTCTCTCAGGGAGTTTTCCCTGTTGGGAGTTTTCCCTGTTGGGAGTTTTCCCTGTTGAGAAGTTTCCCTGTTGGGAGTTTTCCCTGTTGGGAGTTTTCCCTGTTGGGAGGTTTCCCTGTTGAGAAGTTTCCCTGTTGGGAGTTTTCCCTGTTGGGAGGTTTCCCTGTTGGGAGTTTTCCCTGTTGGGAGTTTTCTCTGTTGGGAGTTTTCCCTGTTGGGAGTTTTCCCTGTTGGAAGTTGTCCCTGATGGGAGTTTCCCTGTTGGGAGTTTTCCCTGTTGAGAAGTTTCCCTGTTGGGAGTTTTCCCTGTTGGGAGTTTTCCCTGTTGGGAGGTTTCCCTGTTGAGAAGTTTCCCTGTTGGGAGTTTTCCCTGTTGGGAGGTTTCCCTGTTGGGAGTTTTCCCTGTTGGGAGTTTTCTCTGTTGGGAGTTTTCCCTGTTGGGAGTTTTCTCTGTTGGGAGTTTTCCCTGTTGGGAGTTTTCCCTGTTGGAAGTTGTCCCTGATGGGAGTTTCCCTGTTGGGAGTTTTCCCTGTTGGGAGTTTTCTCTGTTGGAAGTTTTCCCTGTTGGGAGTTTTCTCTGTTGGGAGTTTTCCCATGTTGTGTCAAGCTCATCATTTCCATATTTTGATGTGCATTGTAGTTACTTTACAACTTACAAGGAGTACCTTCCTCTTGCTTTGTCCAACATGACGTGTATGGGGAAAGGTCTTGGTAGTGCACTTTATTGTGCATCCCTGAAGAGTTGCATTCTGCAAAATGGGTACTGTGTCTTGTCCGAACAGTCTTGAGCATCAAAACTCAAGTTCTAACGGCTGAATCATCAGAGGGTGGGTTTGAATCCCTGTCGAACACTCGTGTTCTTGGATGAGACACTCGACTGCAATTGCTTCTCATCACCCAGGGTAGAGAATGTTGATGTGAATGATCAGCTACCTGTGAGCTCATTTGGCTGCCGGTGCTGCATACTCCTAAGGAGTTGAGATGGTTTTAGGAATGCTTAAGGCCCAGTGGACGGGGGTAGTAAATAGTGTAAGGACCATGTCACACGGGGCAATTTTTACTGGCAACTTGGAGGCAAGCGACTGCACCGCATGAAAAAGAAACACTTTGGTAGCACGGGGGGTATTTTTCAGACAATGTCTTACAGTCCTCAAGAAAATTAGGTGAACATTCGAATGTGAATGCCTTTTCTTCTTGGAGATTGCCTGGACCTGGTTGCCTGTAAATTGCCTCATGTGACATGGCTCTAAAGGCGTTTTGATACAACGTTTGAAAGCGCCTAATAAATGCCTATATTATTAATATATTTCTGTATTTTGTACACAGTGTATGCCTTTTTCATTGTTGTTCAGTGTTTAAAACATAAAGCTTACTGGTACACCTTTGTCACACACTGTTCTGTTGCTGAAAGAGCAGCGGGTCTTTTGTCCAGCAACCCTTTACCCTAACAAATTAATATTGTGGTGTGCTGTTTTTCTCGCATTGTGGTAATTCCTCTTGACTCAACGTTTTCTCTGTCTTTTTCTTTAAAAAAAAAAAAAAAAAAAAATGACTGACCCTGCATGTTGCTAACCCAAGTTTGTATTTCATCTTTTTCTCAAACTCGCATGTTTCCATGGCGATGTTTCATCATTCCTGTTCATCACTCACAACACTTGTTGGTTTCAATGGTATGTATGGTGTTTGAGAATATGTTCCTTTTTATAACGTTACGATTCCTCTTATTTTGGGGTGCTTAAATTTGACAGAATTGGTTTTAGTTTATTTTATTGTATTTTTTATTTTGATGAAGACGAGAGTAGGCTTGGCTCAACCACTGCTGAGATTAAAGCAGTATATTTTTTAGCAATAGCTGAGAAAATCCCCTGGGTTCCCCCCCCCCTCAAAAAAAAGAAGAAGTAGAAGACACAAATAAATTTAAATAAGAAAGTGGATGAAAAATGGGTGGAGAGAGAAAAAAGGAGGGTTAAAAAAAAAACAAAAAAACATGGTCTTCAGCAAAATAAAAAAGTGGGCGAGCTCAACCACTGCGGAGGTTAGACAAGTAGATTTTGGAGCAATAGCTGAGAATATCCCCTGGGTAACCCCCCCCTCTCCCAAACAAACAAACAAAAAGAAAAAATTAAGAAGAAGGAAAAAAAAGAAGAAAAGACATTCAAAATTTTAAATAAGAAAGGGGAAGAAAAAAGGGTGGAGAGAGAGAGAGAGAAAAAAAACCCCAAAACATGGTGTTCGGCAAAACGAAACAGCTAACAGATTTGTTTTCCTGGAACATGTACCCGTACCTGATAATACATGTAGTGTGACACACTATTGCAAGTGTTTTGAAGCAGGGTGCATTTACATGTAACATGAAAACAGACTCATGGCTTACGACTGTGCTGTTTAACCCTCGGCATGGTTTTGGAAACACCCTGTGTATCACAAGTTACGGAAAGGTTACAAGTGTCTCTTCAAAAGCCGCAACTGTAACAAAAAGCTATTTAAAAAAAAAGAAAGAGACAAAAAAAATGTAGTGCACATCTTTTGGGAAGCACAGTTTATGTGGAACGTGTTTTTTTTTTTGCCTGATTCAAAGCACGAAAACAAGAGTGGTTTAATATGTGGACGTTGCCAGAGACCATGTCAGGGCAGTATTAGGTTATTAAGTGAGATGTTGACATCTAGGGCCTCTCGGTGTCGCTAAAATGCTGCTGGCACAGTTTCTTTATATCTCCTGCACTGTGGGCTTGCCAGGGCAAAGCAAAGCGATGTTTCAGGTGACATGTTCCTTCCCCCCCCCCCCCCCCCCCCGAAAAAAAAAAAAGAAAAAAAGAAAGAAAAAAAAAAAGGCTTGCCAACTCCAGATGTTTATTTTATTTTATACCGCAATATTTACAAAGATAAAAACAATCCTGGTCAGCCTTTTACTTTTGTGGGAAAGTTTTGTGTCCACAACTTATGCAAATGAAATCCACGTTACGCTAAAACAAAATTAAGTCTACTTCAAAAAGGGGGGGGGGGAAGTAAAATGTTGAAAGCAATTTTCAAGAAGCCAACCATGCTGTTTCTTGGTGCAGTTCTGACCATGATTATGTTGTGGAACCTTTTGGGAAAAGGTTTTTTTTTTACTTTCCTACCTTGCAAAATGTGCAATATAATCCTTGTGGAACTGTAACAAAAAGTATTTTTATCAAAAGTGTGACATTTGTTTTTAGATCAATGTTATCTGCACAGTAACAATTTGTGACTGGAAAACAAAAATGCAAATCTTTTACAATTTGCTATTTCAGCTTAGTGCTACGGGAACCGTATATTTCACCCTTCATGGCCATATGCTGTCAGCTGAAGAACTTGTTGCCATGGGTTACTCCCACAGGCTGCTTCTTGACTGAATCAGGCGTTTCAGGGAAAAACGATTTTCAAGGCGAAAAAAAAAACGAAAATAGATCAACCCAAAACCAGAAAGCACAAGTGTTTTTCCAACTGCGTGTTAGAGACTTCTGAACATGATTTACAAAAACAAGCTTGGGGGGGGGTGGAAGTATCTGTAATTTGTCAGTTCCTGAACGCGGATTTGTTCACAAGACTTCTTAGAATCCAACTTTGATCCCGGTGGACTGTCGTCGTGCACTGTGTGAGAATGTCCGCTGTGTTTAAATTCATGTGTTAACCTTTACTTTTCACCTCAGTTGATACTGCACTTTTCTTTTTAAAATTCCTGACCGACTCATTTTCCCCGTTATTAACACATGTTTGTGTGTATGTTCAATCTTCCAAATAATGACACGTGCACAATACTGATTTTCTGTGAACAGCTTGTCTCTGTTTTTGCAAGAAATTTGCCGATTATGTGAATTGTATTTATATTGAGGTCCAGTATTAGTTCTGGTGCCTGTTGTTCTTGTGTTTTTGCCAGATTTGGAATGTTGAAAGTAGATTGTTAACTGCTACAAACTGATCGTAAATCTGAACTATTTTACTAAAGTCTCTTCTCGTCCTTGTTTAGGATTCACATGAGAAGAGACGGCGCAAACCCCTTCTCCCGTACTCTAAGCTACCATCCCGCCCCCGGTCAGAAGGAGATCTCCTTGATGACTACATCCCTCCAAATCGCGGCACCCTCCCTACACCCGAGGAGGTCATGCGCAAGAACATCACCCAGTCGTCCGTGGTCAGTGTGGACACCTCAGGGACAGGCTTTGAACGGATGCAAACCTTCCGCCGTTCCCTCACGGCGATGGGTCGTAAACTGGAGAAGGCGAAGAAGAAACGCTGGCGGAGAACAGTGTCTGGGATTCCGGACGAGGTTCAGGGAGAACTACAGGTTGAGTCGGCTTCAGGGGACGAACGGTCCACCGATCAGGAGAACAACTTTGAGGAACTTAAGACCCTGAGTCTTGACCGAAGGTCGTTCCGGCAGGTCAAGCCTAAGGAGTCGCCGGCGGGTATCGCCTTGATCGCACCTATCAGGACACGACGGAGGCCAAAGTCACTGCGTCTTCCCGGTCCAATCATTTTCCCTGGTCTCCAGCAGTGGAGAGAGAGTCACATGAAGCATCAGGAGAAGAAGGCACAGGAAAAGTTAGCTGGGAGGAATCGGCACTCGGTGGCTTTACCTCTGCAGGACTCTGTTCCAACTCCTAGTCCAAGTCAAGGTACGACAAACCTGTTAAACCTCAAATCCTCCAGAGCTGATTCCACCAATCCATCCATCTATCCATCAATTCAATGCTTGTCTTGCCATTGGGCCAGGCATTTACCAGATTTTATTGAAGTCCAATATATTGTTAAGTAGGATTTGACAAATTGCAATCTAGTAAAGTATGCAGTAACACCATTTTCATGAGTACGATTTAAAGCTTTGCATGGTGGAGATACAATCTAGTAAGTTTTGTGGTCACACCATGTACATGAGTAGGATTTGAAACTTTGCATGGTGGAGATACAATCTAGTAAGGTTTGCGGTAACACCTTGTACATGTACATGAGTAGGATTTGAAACTTTGCATGGTGGAGATACAATCTAGTTTGCGGTATTACACCATGTACATGAAAATAGTATCTTAAAATTGTGGTGGTTCTGAAAAGAAGTGAGTTGTTAACTACTCCACCAGTTCTTTTCAGAAACACCACAACTTATCGTTTTATCTTCATAAAGTACATGTATGTAGATTGTGTTACTAAACATCTTACCAGAATGGTATTGTCGAACGATTCTGATAAATGTACAGTTGGACACTTTGTAGCCAAAATACAGGTTTCAGAAATGTGGGATAATATTGTTAGCTTCTGACATTCAGTAAATTCCTTAATCAGTACAGTAAAGCCTGGTACATACTTCACGCGAATTGTGAAAGCAAAGCGAATTTTCTTGCGTTTCAATTGCCCGATAGCATGTTTTGAATGTGGGCACACAAACTAGTAAGGTTTGCGGTAACACCATGTACATGAGTACGATTTGAAACTTTGCATGGTGGCGATACAATCACCAAAATTTGCTTCGCATTTGCTTTTGTGCGATGTAACAGACAGCAGGCTGGTTTGCACCAAATGAAAGAGTCCCGAATTCCAACTTTATTTATTTCATGGTTGTACAAATTTAAAGACATGTGGCTAGTTTTCAACTTGTTTTTTTTCCCCCCCTTATTTGTGCAGGTTATTCCTCAAGTTCCGATATAGTCTGGCCTGGACCACCCCGTAGACGTCCACATTCATTAGCCATTCCACCTGGATCCCTTCCCCAATCCCAGATTGCTTCATTGGTCCCACTATCCCCAGCCCAACCCACCAGTAAAACTGTCTACGTCTCCTCCAACAAACAAGTACCCAATGCTGTGATTTCGACCAGTGCCATTACAGTCACTATTAACACACGGACAGCCAACAATGGGAGCGGGGACGCCCAGACGGGTCTCCCGATAAACACTCTGCAGAGAAACATCCCAACAACCAAGGTCCGATTACGAAACTCCAAGTCATCGGCGAGGAAGGAAGAGCGCCAGTCCAGTTCTGGCAACTGGAGCGGAACGGACAGTGCCAGGACCTCAATGAACTCTGACCTTGGAAATGCCCTGTCGTATGAATTTTTGAGCTCGACGACTACATCCCCGTCGGATTCAGCAGTTTCCCTGTCGAGTGAGAATATAAATTTCCCCAAGTTCAACGGCGGTTTGAGAAGCCTGGATAGGAAGCATAGCCGTGGGAAATCAGACCGTCCGAGCAGTCTGTCGTATACATCAGCGGGTGAGTCCAGCAGCGGCTCCTCAACCCCAACGAACAGTCCCAACAACGCGCTAAGCGGTTTCACTCAGATGGACACAGACTCGTGGCTGCAGAGCGTCGGGGCAGCCACTGATCGTAGAATGCCCCCCGAGGCCGGGAACGTGTCCCTGGCCAGAAAGTCTCCCGAGGGCCACTGCGAAGTGATCTTCACCTCGGATAACCTATCGGATTCTTCATCCTCGTCGGAGAACCCCGCCAGCTCGTCAGCATTCTCAGATAATGGTAGCATCGACCTGGAAGTGTACCTCGCGGACATCAACAGTGATTTCATCGACTCGGACAGCACGTCGAGTCACTCGGTTGATCACGAGGGATACTGGACCTCCATGCACTCGGACTGTGGTCTCCCGAACCGCCGCCTTAAAAAACGTAGATCGAGTCTGACCAAGGAGCCGCTGGCTGTTAACTTAAACCCGAGTAAAGAACCTCCTGCAGTACAAGCCAAACTCAAAAGGACCTCATTGGCTGTTGCACCACCTGTTAAGCCCAAATCATCCAATCAGAAGAGGCCGCCTCCTCCACCAATCAGAGTGGAATCCGCTGCTATGGATGACTCGAGCAGTGCCGTGAACACACCTGACAATCAGAGCAGAGCAGGTAAGTTTACAGTGGAGACTTCTGGGCCCAGTTTCATAGAGCTGCTTTAAGCAGGAATGTTCTGCTAAGCAACGATGAGCAGGAAACCAGTCACAAATGCTACATGCGACATGTTGTTTTGGCTGGTAACCTTATTCTTGTAAGCATAATCTTGTTGTGCTTAGCTACTCTTTCTGTTTTATGGACCTCTATGAAATAGACCCTTCCCATGAAATATGTAAATTGCATATCACGCGTGTGCACCAACACTACTGGTGGGCAAAATGAGGGAACATCACGCCTTTTTGCGTGGGGCTAATGGTGGCGGGATGCACACACGTTTGTGCATCTGCCTAGTGCATAACTGTATGGCGTTTGCCCGCCAATAGTTGTCTGTACCCATGCGTGAATGTAATTAGCATATTTCATGGGAAAGGCTAATTGGGCCCTTTTCCAGATTGAAGTTCAAAAATCTACTCAGCAAAATTGTTGTTAACAAATATATTTTGGTTTTAAACCCCAAAGAAAACAAAAAGCCAACTGTGCACGTACAACCTGTTTGTGCTGAGCAGATATTTTTCAGGCTTAGCATAATACCACGTGACACTTAGAATTTAACTGATAACAATGTGTGCTGTTTATGCTAAGCTCAGATTTTCTCTGCTGAGCAGACTTGTGTGACCTAAAGCTCTGTGCTACTGGTCCTTGGTTGTTCTTGAAGTGATGTGATCCCCGCTGTAGGAAGGAGGAATGGCCCTCTACTGAAAAAAGGACAAGCATTCACCCAATTCTATAAAAATGCAGGCCTGATTGCTTTGTTCTTGAAAGGGCAAGGGCACCAAGGCATTTTCTCCTTGGTAAAGGGCACCTCTATGAGGAAATTGTCAATTTCTATTGGAACATTTCAAGGGGCACCAAGGCAATGACCAGGGGCGACGGTAGGCAGTTGCCTCCGTGAAGTAGGCTTATAAGGCCTGAGAATGCACAATATGGGTAAAACACATAATATTCTTTTTTCCCCTGCAAATTTTACATCTAATTTTGGATTGTTTACTAATTTTGCGTTAAATTTTTAACAAAAATATTGATTTTGTTTTATGTACAATCAGGAGGTCATCATCTGCTGCCCTTGATCCTCTCAGAAGACAACCGAAGCATATCTCCATCCTCCCTCACTGACACTGCCTCCGAAACCAGCACCATCAGCAGTGACACAACAACAACCCCAACCCTCACCCCTGTGCAGACACCCACAGACCCGGCCATGTATAAACTATGCTTCAGCGGCAGCTCCAAATCCCTAGAAAGCCTTGACAGTCAGTTGAGCGGCATCCAAGGAAGCCGTCCAGCTTCCAGGGTGGATGCCTGGACCTCGGAGGTCTCGCAAAACTTCCCGACGAAACAGCAGCCGGATGTTCTGAATGTAAACCAAAGGAGTAAGACTTCTGGAACTCAGAAACAGCTGTTTTCTACAAATAGCTTAACGTCTTCAGGGAGTACCTCTGTCACGTCTACCCCTGTCCAGGAATCAGCATCGGTGGCAACCTTCACCACCCAGGTCATCCAACCATCCAGTTCAGTCCTTCCTGTAGTATCAAAAGCCGAGCCTCTTTTGCTGCCATCAACTTCCTCTTCACAATCATCGCCGACCCATGAAGGTAAGATGAAGATCATGAATGCCCGGGATAAGTTTTTCGGAATATCAAGAGCTGAGAACACAGGTACTGACTCTGTACCTGAAGATGTGCAAGGTGATGGAGAAACTTTGGAGCATGACGGCTCAGAGAGAGATGGTGTTGTTTCTCCTATTGGGGTATACCCTGAGAATTATAATACTCTGAAGCGACGTCCAAGGCACGAAACAGAAGCCCTGAGCAAGCAGAAGCCAGATCAGGTGTCGGATTACAGCAGCACTCCTTTGTCTGTGTCTGAAGAACAATTAAATGAGCAATCGGAGAGATTAACGGTGGCTGCAAAGAAGGGGCTGGACACTCTCCAACGCAAACAGCGCTTTCAGGATTACGTCAGCAGTGTTCAGAGCCAGGCACCACAGAACTATAATGCTATCAACAGTGTGAAAGAACCTGTGGTTGGAAACGGTTCGCAGGCCATGACGAGAGAACAGAGAGAGGAGATCTTAAACATGATGCGAAAATCAAAGAACAACAAAGCAGCTTCTTGCAGCTCTCCAACACTGCCGGAACCCAGCAGTAAGGGCCCGGAAGACCACCAAAGACACGAGTTGACTAAGATTCACGAGAATGTTTTCTTCCCGGATCAGTCGGGACAGCAGCAGAAGCTCATCGAGGACATGGACAAGGAAACTTCCTTCAGGAACTCATATCATTTAGGTATTGAAACTGACAACCTGGACCCTGACCTGGCCATTATCCGCGCCGCAGAGCAGATGGAGCAACAGCTTCGACAAAAGAAGCAGAAATACAACATGCCTGCCGTGACCTCCTCATCCAAGTCTGAGGATGCTAATATATGGTTGCCAAATGCCGCCCCATTTGCTAGGAACAGTATAGCTTACCATTCATTCTACGACTCAGAGATGTGTGGGAATTCTTTCAGTCACGTCCCCTCTATGCTCACCGACGACAGCTACGTCTACGACCCACTCAAAAGACCAAAGAGTTCAATCCTGAAAGTGAGGAGGAAGGGGGAGACATCCCTGAATGAGGCCAAAAGCAACGGGACAAAGCACTGGTCTTTGCAATCAGGCCGACACAACAGTGTTGCTATGAGTCCAACGGATTCCATCAGCTCCCTGAACTCTGTGAGGAGTATCACATTCTCGGATATGGTCGACGTTGAGCATACACCTGTCAAAATATGCCTCATGTCTGGCAAGCCGCAAACCCCGATGGACGATTTCAAGATGCTACTCCAGCAACACTCAGGGTCCAGGAGAGGGCAGTCGGCATGCAGTGCCCTCAATGTGCAGCCCAGACCTCACCGTGTGCAGAACAATGCTGAATTGCTGTACTCCGGATCCAGAAGCAGCAGCAACCAACAACAAGAAGCGAATAAACCAGGAAGTACACCGTCCAGGACAATTGTCACTTTGAAGGACTTGAAGACAGCTATGGCAAACCCTGCCACTAACTCCGTTACGGGGGATCTGGGTCTCCCATATGAGGAGCTGCAAGCTCAGAACCGGCACATGAGTCTGAGAAGTAGTCCAGCAACAAGTCCAAGTGGAACCCTGAGTAGGCAAGATCAGGGAGTCAAATTTAAGCTGGATTTCTCAGATACTGTTTCTGATGCCGATTCCAGTAAAGCGTCAGGCCCGGCAAGACTTTCAAATGGGAATTTGTCAGATGTTCCTCGTGCTGACAAGTTGGCAAATCCAGAAGCAAATGGAGGACAGAAAAGATCAGTTGCTAAGACCACTCCTGTTTCTCGGCATGAAAGACCAAAGAATGAAAGTACGTCGAACAGTTCATCGGCAGGAACTCCTCATATTGCAGAAGCATCCAATAATGTAAATAGTAACAATTCAGTTGAATCACAGGCAAGTACATCCAGTGAACCTCAGACTAAAACTCCCAAACTTGAGAATGGCCCAGTGAACTCGAACGCCAAACCACATCATCTTACGGAGTCAGCCTCGGACTCCATCCTGTCTCGTAAAGACCTGATGGAGGACATTAGGAGGAGGGGAGCAAGGCGAGACTCCAGGCAGGAAGCCGTGTCGGAGCTGGAGTCCCAACAGCAACACCGTAAGCTGAGTGCCTCCTCCATGCCATCGCTGACCACCACGGGGAAGAACGGCCTGGGGTCATTGCTGGACAGCATGAAGACTGCCCTCAAGAGTATGGCAGTTGTCCATTCTGCGGGGGACGGTGATGGCGAGCACGACGGAGCTGCATGGGATTAAAATGATCAAGGGTGAATAGATTACATTTTGAAGTTCTGTTTTGCTTTTATATTATGTTTTTTTTTTTTTTTCTTGGTGTAGTTTTACTGTTTGTCTGGTTGTAAAAGTAAGGCCCGTTTCCAACAATGCGCTCTTGCCATGTCAAATTCAAATTTTCTGATAAATATGTTTTTTGAGACACGGTAGGAGCGCGATGTTTGAAACCACTTTTGGAATACAGCGCGGCAGAGGCTTATCTCGACCATGGCTCGACAGGCCCTACCGTGCTATTGGCAAAGTTCGGCAGAAGCACGACGTTTGAAACCAGTGCCGCGCAAATGTTGCGTTATTGGCGAACTCAAATGTTTTGAATTCGACACGGCAAGAGCGCGACGTTTGAAACAGGCCTTGTTACGTTTCATTTACAAGGGGCTTCAAAAAAGTTTTGAATTCTTTGAGATCCCTTTCTTGCATAGTTTCACAGCTTTTTAATGATGTATTGTTCCATATTGTTTGTGTTTTTTCTGTGGTTGAATTTTGAACAGAGCATTCTGTATTCAAACATTCGCCTTTTCGGGGAGAGAAGGACTCTTTTGGCAACCCTTTGAAGGATCGTTGGTTTTATTTTAAGAGTTTTAATGTAGGGGTGAATATTTTATTTAAAAAACGAATTTCGGGAGCCACGAAATACCACAAACAATTTACATTTTTTAAATTGACCAAAATAAAATTTTAAAAAAATTAAGAAAATGCCATTTGTGAGTCAAAAGATCTCTCTCTTTTTTTTTAAAAAACAACAGTACTTTAAGATTAAGCTGTGTTCTGAAGTGGCTCAGTGGAAAAACCTGCCTCCCATTTCTGTTTTCTTAGGCTTATTAAGGTGAGCCTACCGCAATCATTGTTTGATCAAAGACTACAAGCTGTCTGAACAAACTCATAATATACACGCATCAAAGACGAGTCAAGTGTGAAGAAACAACTGCAGGGATTCAGCCCCCTACTCAACTCCCAGTAAAGTGTGTTGTCTTTTACAAAGACCCTCATTTGATATATATATATATATATATAAAACGGTGCGTTTGTTTTCATAGCAAATTGCCCTCTCGTCATCCCCCGAGCTATTCAGTCAATGTCAAGAAGCTTAGACAGGGAAAGAAAAATAGCCAAGGCAGAATAAAGCAGAGGGGGGGGGGGGATGCCGTCTGGTGCCCACGCACCCTTCACATCTAATGCATTAGCAGACCTATTATATAAATAACTATTGGTGTTGGTGTAACAGGTAAAACTGAACAGGTGTCTTATGTACAGTGTGTACAAGGACTATATACTTAGCTGCTGTACTGCACTTGAACTCCGCAAAGGAAAATGAATAAATAAATAAAATATAAACAGGGCACCAGCCACAACAATGCTTATCACAGTTACAGCATTTTGACTGGTAACCTATTTCCGAGCAAGATTTTTCTGTGATTAGCATATTTTCGGTGCTTACCATTGTCAAACTCATGAAGATGTAAAGCAGAAAATACTTCTCAGCAAATTTCTTTGCTGAGCCAAAAAAGGAGTTGGGGTACCAGTCGCAACAATGTAAAAAAGATGGTATGTTAGCTGGTTGCCTCTTTCTACTAAGCATTATTTTTTGTGCTTAGCAAGTTTTGGTGCTTATAGACTTTATGAAATTGGGCTCAGATATCTACCCATGTTATTTATTGAAACACCTGGATATTTACCTTAGGTGTCGCCATCTTGTATTTTCTCTCATTCATCTCAATGCGAACCAAATTGAGGCTAGAAGGAAAATTAACCCTGTCCCCAAAATGTTATTCAGAAACATTAACCCTGTCCCCAAAATGTAAATCAGAAATATGAACCCTGTTCTCAAAAGTGTCAATCAGAAATAATATCAGGCCTTATACTTCACAGAGGCAATTGCCTCCGTTGCCCCTGGTGGTCATTGCCTAGGTGCCCTTCAAATTTTCCAGTACACATTTGCAATTTCATGGAGGTGCCCCCTACCAAGGATCAAAATGCCTTGGTGCCCTTGCCCTTTCAAGAACGAAGCAATCAGGCCTGTATTATTGTTAACTCTCTACATGGAGTGAGGTTTGGAATAA
Source organism: Marthasterias glacialis (assembly GCA_911728455.2). NCBI lineage: Eukaryota > Metazoa > Echinodermata > Asteroidea > Forcipulatida > Asteriidae > Marthasterias > Marthasterias glacialis. The sequence continues at coordinate 19,668,306 of OU452224.1, forward strand.
CTAAACAATCAGACCCAGGTACATGCATACTGGCAGGCACGCAAATTTTCTGATGATCAGCTGACGTCCTCTTTTTGTCTTTAACAACAGTGCCGTAGAAAACGGGAAAACACTGTACACTGACCCTTTTTGCAAATACGTAGGTTTGTCTTAACTGTACATTGTGAGTAGAATGCATGCAGTTTAGCTAGAAAATTAAAGTTAAACTGCGGTAGTAATTCACTCAACGCAATCCAAGGACTTGTTTATTGATTGATTGATTTTTTTTCCCCAACACAGCTTGTCATTGACCCAATTTGAGGTACATGTATCACGCCATGAGAAAAAAATGGCCTAAACCCTATGCTGTGTTTTGATATAAAAATGCACTGAAATAATATGTTGAAAATGACATTTTCTGCTTCAGAATACTTACAAAGCCAAAGAAATTCTAGACTTGTTACAAATTTATTCTCTGCCTCTGGGTTGAGTCTGCAGCACTCCGAATCCTTGAATGTTTTTAAAATGGACAAACAAAAATACCGCAATAAATAGGTTTACCCTCACCCCTTGATTTTATGCAATGTTTTTTTCCCTTCATATAAAATGCATACAAAGTTTCAGGCATATCGCTGTGAATGTGTAATGGAAATTTTACAGAGCTGCGGCCTTTTTCATTTGGAAGTAAATTTATGTAAAACAAATTCTTGTATTATTCAAGTGGAACGGGCTCCCCTATGAGGCAAATTTAATAAATGAAAGGCCGTGTCTGAATTGGTGGCTGTGGCTGCAGTTAAGGCTACGGCTGCGGCTGTTGCTAAGGATGTTACTAAGGTCAGCCTATGCTTCAACACATGTTAGCTTGGTTATCCAGCCGCAGTTCATTGCTCGTATCTGAAGTACAACGTTTTGTAAAGAGGTTTAGGAAAATGGGCGCCGTTTAACAGTCTTGCTTCCAGGTTCTGATTACAGCTGCAATTTGAATGATGTTATATTTTCTTGTACTAATAAGTGTTTGCTTACTAGCGCAAATATGTTAAGCAGATATTTTCTGCTTGGAAATTTGGGCTCTGTGAAAAAAAATACACATCTATAGTTAGTGGTGAAACTAGACATTTATATTTGGAGGGGGTGGGGGATGGGGATAAAGAAACAATTTTTATACCTGACCAAGGGGAACCATTAGCAAGAAGTACAAGAAATGTTGGTTATGTAAGTTAATGTATTGAACCATTTGAGCATTTTCCAAACAGTCAGAATTAAACTACCCCAGGAATACATCGAAGGGCACTGTTTTAATTGCCAAAAACCAAACAAAATTTATAAAATCCACATTTCTGCTTAACTTCAGAAGGTTTTTCGACTTGATACAGGCATAAAAGAATTTGTCTTTGATGTCGTTTGGGAAGGGGCAAGGGTTCTGATCAGGGGGGTTACCCTCTCTCTCCCCCCCCCCCCCCATGGTCAAGCCTCTATATAAAGTGCTAGTACTGAACATACTAGGGGCTATACACCCGCAGCTCCTCAATAAAATGCCAATGGTTTCTCCACAGAGTGCTCAAGTGCCTTGTCCATATTTGCTTACATGTAAATTCTCAAGTATTCCCACTGCATGCATGGTGTCTTCTTCGAATTGAAGTCTGCTGAAGTTCCGCTATTTCCCTCGCTGTTTCTTATCGCCAGAGGAGCCGAGCTGGAGAATGCCGATGCTCGTTATTTGGTTCGTGGTCTTTAAGTAACTGTATCCAGTCTGTATATAACTTGATAAATCCACAGCTATTATGTGGTGGGATCTTTGGGTCACAGCTCTAAAGGAGCTGTCTGGTTGTGTTTAGTCCGTCAAATTCTTTCCTCCGATCTGCTCAGAACAAACTGCACGAATAATCAACTTTTTTGTTACTAGAGATGCCCTTTCCCTTTTTGGCTTTAGTGTTTGGACCCTCACCAGGAGCAGGTCAAAGGTTAGGTTGATGTGCTCAGAATTGTTGAAGGGGGGATGTACAAAGAGGTAGCACCTTTAAGGTACGACCAATATTGGTTACACTTTGGAGGAATTCTGGTTGGTGTAAGTTTACAAAGTGTTTATGTAGCTGACAGTGATAATATCTATCCGTGGAAGGAGATGTTGTCTGGAATTTGCCTTGTTTTGGGTTTTTGTTTTGTTCTTCATTGCAGGCTTGTGTTTTTTCTGGGTTTGTCAGGATTTCAGGATCCTTGACCCTTGGCCAAAGGGAGAAAGGAATAGTCCGCTTTGTGTCCAAACCTGTAGAGCTGTCTTTCTGTTGATGCACAGAGTCTGTAAACCTGAATTGTAACATCTGGGAGGTTTCTGGTCTAAAGTAAGGGGGAACCCAGGCCAGCATGTCATTTTCATGAATTTTCACATTCCTCAAATCTCATTCCAGTTATCGAGTGAATATGGTCAGTTTGTGACAGAAATAGTCCACATTGTGTCCAAACCTGTCGTTTTATTTTTCTGGTGATGCACAGAGTCTGCAAACCTCCTGAATTGTAATACATCTGGGAGGTTCCGGGTCTAGAATAAGGGGGGACCCAAACCCGCACGTCGTTTCCCAAATTATGTCCCTGTTGTTGCGTAAATATAATGGTCAGTTTGGTGAAAGGACTAGCCCACATTGTGTCCACACCTGTAGTTTTGTCTGTCTTGTGATTTACAGAGTTTGCAAACCTCCTAAATTTGTAACACCTGAGGGTTCCTGTGGAGCAAGAGATCCTCGTTACAGAGTATGGTCAGGGTTGATATGTGGAACTTCACAAACTTCAGATGAAAGTATCACATTAAAAAGATGCTCATCCTTAGCTATACACAGCGTGAAATTTGATGAGAAAAAACAAATTCTGAGAAGGAGAAAAAAACAAACCCATTGAAGACTGTGCTTATCTTTCTACGGTTGCATCCCCGTGGCTGCATGATTGCTCTTTTTTCTCTCTCTCTCTCCCTCGGCTCTCCTCTCTTGCGCCGTGTCACTATATCTATAATCCATCTGAAGTGACAGCTGCAAACTGTGTTGGGGCAGCCCCCCTCGACGGTAAGCTAAAACCCCATTAAGTACAGGTGGCTCCCGGCCGTAGCATTGATAGGGGTACAACGAGGGTTTTTTTGTGGTCCCCGATGAGTTGTGGTTGTTAGAGTGATTAGTTTTACATAAACCATTGAAGGGTTTTGCAGTCTCTAATGGCTCTGAACCGATATGATTAGTTTTACATACACACTGATACTGTTTGGATTGAATGCCTGTAGACCTTTCTTTTGCAACGTCACAGCCCGGGGTTTTGCTACCCGAGGTTGGAGACAGTACCGGGAGCCATCAATGCAAAGCGAAAACAGATAAACACAGTTTGTTAAAAAAGTGACACAAATGTTCAAACATAGTGTTGAATTTGTTGGAAACAAACCAAACTGTAATAGGATGTATTGGAAAGTTTGCTAAAAATGTTGAACTTGGTCACAACGTCTGTCAACAAGATATAATGTTTTTTGTTGTTGCGAACATTTGAGCGTCCATGCCACCCAGCGCAGTTTGTTTATCAACAAAAGGAAGGTCTACACATTGTGTCAGTCATAAAGTCAAGATGGCACTTACAGAAGGTTGTTTTGTACATTCCTAAGGTTTTGTGGCCCCTGATGAGTTTAATAATCTAGACGGTTTCAGAAGAGTGATTATTTTTCACATACATGTAACACACCCGTATAATGAACTTAGCAGTCCCCGATGAGGTTTAGTGATGTTGCCGGTCCAAAGAGCAGTTATCGAGAGGTTGTGCGCAGTTCTTTTGTGCTCCCTAATGACCCGAGCCAAGACGCTAAATTTAAGAGTGATGCATTTACAAGTAAGTCCACCCTGTAGCCCCTGATTAGTAGAAATCCAGATGGTTCAAAGGGCTGTATCTCACAACGTTACTTGCAGGCAGCCAGTCCCAGGCAATCTCCAAGAAGAAAAAAACAATCACACTCTCATCTTCTTACAATTTTCTTGAGGATAAGTAAGTGTTTAGGGATTGTATTTGTTAAAGAGGTGTTTCTTCTGCGAGCGGTGCTGTTGGTTGCGTCTGTAAGTTGCCTGTAAACATTGCACTGTGTGACATAGCCCTAAGGCTCAAAGAGGTCTGTGTAGATACCTGTGTCGAGAAGATGATGAAGAAATGTCAGTCTTAGATGTGGGAGGAAAAACACAAATTGGAAAAAAAATCCACCCAATCAGGTAGGGACTGACAACCCAATCCACTATGCAAGGCTCCAGTCCGGGATTCGAACCGGGGTCCATAGAGGTAAAAGAAACCTACCGAGACAACCTGAATGCCCATTTTATCATGATTTGCCAACATCTTTAAACACAAGTTACGTACCCGTCAACCAACCCTCTTTGGAAAATCATTTGCTGCAAAAAAAGGACAGGAAAAATAATAAATAAAACAACACCTCACAAGAAAAAAACAAAAAAAACTTACCACCATGGTTACAGTTTGAATTGGCCAGAATTGTTGCCCCCTAGAAAAAAATAGTGCATCTCCTTGTGCCCCCCTAAAAAGCTTTTAGTCAATCCAGAATATGCCTTAAATATATCAAGAAGGAGCTATGATAATTGTATCCTTTCAGCCTCACTTTGAATACACTGATCTGAATGGGGGGGGGGGGGGGAAACCAAGATGGCCTCACCAAGATGACATTCTGTTGCACTAAGCCAAATGCCCTGAAAATATAGATCAAAAATTCAGACATTATTTTGTGGCAGGTGATGTCATTGTGATGTCTTGCACTGTATGGTACCAGCCAAATGCCCTTAAAAAAAATAGTTCAGAATTTGGACGTTACTATTTTGCGTAGACATTGTAATGGCGGATGACGTTATTGTGATGTCACAAGTAACTGTGCTGTGGGGGGAAGATCCGAGAAGAGCAAGAATACACATCTTAAGTTTGTACATTTGTGCTGAAGACTCCTAAGGCAACCAGCATATCAAAGATGGGAATGGTTGTTCTGATCGCAAAAAGGGGGAAAAGCAACATCCTGGTGAAATTCTATCTTGGTGTGCAGCCTATTTTCTTGTTATCAGCCACCTTCATGAAACGATTCTCAAACCACCCTGCAGGCTCCCCCCTCCCTCTCTGCACAATCAACATGTCAGGCACGGTAGCCTTGACTCTTTCAAGTTGCATGGCCCAATTTTTCGCCGAATGAGTTTTGGCATCATGCTGTCTCAAAATGGAAACAGACAAAGACGTTCACATGTATGCCACAGACAATGCACAAAATACATGTAACATGCAAAATTGGCTGTACGTGGCTGATGGACGTGAGATAATGTCGGGATTCCAACAATAACTCATCTTCAGTTTTAATTAACTTCCCCTTTACCTTTGGCGGATTTGCTCCTGCAATACCTTAAATGAAAACTTGTAACTTTCTTCTGGCATCTATAAAATTAGCTGTTTGAAATTTAAATCATAATTTTCTGATCAAAATAGGCCAAAAATCGGAGCTAGCATCTCTAGTCACACACACACTGCTCTGACCTCCGCTCAGCATCTTAAGATTTTCGTCCTGAAGCCTTTATTCTCATCCTTCATGTGGACTGTCTCAAATCTCAACGTCGCTGTCTCCCCGTCTTAATATATACATGTATTCAGCCCAAAACAAATACATCCTGCAGTCTGTCTGTACGGGCTGCACAATCTCTGCACACAAGCATAAACACTAGAGGTACATTTTGATAATAACTTCTCCAAATCCGTCTACAAAGCACGCGGCCAACATTGGTTATTGTCAAAGACCAGTATGGGCACTTTTAAACCCAACATATGCGAGAAATAACAAACCTATGAAAGTTTAAGCTCAATCAGTCATCAGATTCAGGAGAAAAAAAGTGAAAAAAAAAACAAACAAAAAACATCACTTTTTTTACTGATTTCAAACTTCGGGTTTTGGAGTTGCGAGGTCAAAATTAATTGTTTTACTCAATTCTCAAAAACTACGTTTATAGCATTTCAGGCAAAAAAATATTTCAAGGGAGTTTGCCAATACGTTCATCTTTATACATTTGTACAAGATATGTGCAAATCTGTAATCATATTTTCAATCTTAACGTTTAATATGTGAACCTGCTAACCTTGTGACATTCATCATCATCAATACACATTTCCAGCTTTAAAACTTCTCAATTCCGCTTGGGTTCATTTTATTTGATGATTTGTTTGTTTGTTGACCTACTCTCTGCAGCACAATCGGTCTGTCCACCTGGAAGTTATTCTAGTCTTTTTTCCAGTCCCACGTCAAAAACCCACTCTCCATATACAACAATCCAGTGACATTTCATTCCGCATTTACATTCAACGGAAAAAAAAGATCCTGTCCCAGGTTTTTTTTTTTTTTTTTCTTCTTCTCCTTCTTCCCTTTTCCTTCAAACCTCTTCTCCCTGAAGACATATCATCAATTCAGCTGTGACCCGCAGGCTCTAGACGACACATTGGCTAGGGGTATGAGTTGTTTTTCAAGAGTAACGGCGAAATGGCTCTGTGCGATGCCTCCATGAATATGTGCATTTTGTTGGTAAATGAACCCCAGGTTAATTTTAAATCACGGCTTTTCTCTTGTTCAGTGACAGGTTAAAGTCGGGACTGAACTCGTCACCATCTTGCTCTGTCCTCCCAGCACCCACGCTAAAAGTTGGGTTTGCAGGGAAAATTTGTTGGATGTGGGAGTCTGGGAGGAGGGTGGGGGGAGATCTAGATTTGACCGAGTCTGCTAAACTATCAAGAATTTTTAAGTACTTTTATTTTTTTACAATGATCTTAAGAAACAAAAAGCAAACAAAAACTATCATCTATTATAATGGTTGCAGTACCTGCTCTTAATAGGATTCAAACTGCCTCTAGCTGCTGGGCTACCTTGGTAGTCTAGTTGGTAAGACATATGCTCTAGAATGGTGGGGGTCAAGGGCTCGAATCCCACCCGAGGAATATCTCTGTGGATTTGTTTTCACAGGACTCGGGAATATACTGTATACTGTACTCAACACACATCGGTGTATGGGTAAAAAACAAATACAAATAATGATCTTAAGAAGCCAAGATTAAATTTCTTCGGTAGGGCTTGATTTAGTTTTGAGATAGGACAGGTATTTCATGTTGCAGGCAATTTGATAGACACACTAGCCCAACCCCTGTTTGATATTTGGAAAATACCTTCGTCATAAACACAAACGAAGAATGCAAGAATTTTTGATTAAAAAACCTGTTGAATATTTTTCGGCACTGGCATTCAAAACAATCCCACCAATTGAATTAACTCCCCTGTCAAAACACCCCACACCTGAGGAAAAAATATAAAGTAGAAACCTAAAGCATTGAGTTTGGATAAGCTTGCTGCAGTTGACTGGTAATTCAGTACAATAATCCAATCCTAGATATTGATGACTGGGGCCAAAGAGTCAAGAGCCTGTGGTGTCGGCCCAGCTCATATTGCATCAATATGTTTGCAGGGGACCCACGGGTAGGCTTGCCAGAGGAACCCAAAACAGTCTGTTTTTGGGGACATTGGTGAACCTTGGATGAACTTCAAGATGTTTTACACATTTCACGGTTTATCATTGTGCATAGCAGATATGAAGCTCAACTTAACACTATTTACGTCAAAAGAGTGAAGTGAATGGTTAAAAAAATCAAAACTGTCTGCCCACTGTGCAAATCTAAAACTTTGTATTGCATGTCTACCATTGGTACAAGGATTCAAACTGCCTCTAGCTACCGGGCAATCTCGGTGGTCTAGTTGGTAAGACATCTGCTCCAGAATTCTCAAAGGTCGTGGGTTCGAATCCCACTCGAGTAATATGCCTGCTTAACAATCATCGGTGAATGGGTAAAGCAACAACAATACTGGTACAGTATTTGTGAAAAGAAAACTCCTTTGTAAGTTTCTTTGTGAAACTTTGAAGTAGTAGTCTCAGCTCAATGAGCTATTACTGTTTATTTGTTCATGATCTTTCGGTGCAAGAGGGCGCTAACACACAGCAGACAATACAGTTTGTGAAGTGTAGTTTTTTTTTTCTTCATTTGACAGATCTTTGAAAAACACTAATGTATTAATGCATGTATGTGCACAAGCATCTTCAACTCATACCCCTGACAATGACTGATCCAAGAAAACTAAACGGCACATTAGATTCAATTCAATTCAATTCAATTCAATTCATCTTTATTATATCCCAAAAGGGAAATTCAAGAAAAAAAAGCTAGATGGAACGAAGTACAGAGAAAGTAGGGCATGGGATTAGAGGTCTGCCATACGCCATCTCGTCTCGGCTCAGACCATCCTTGATGAGCTCTGTTTGCTGGGGAGTTGGCGGTGGATTCACTGATGAGATGCACTACTAAATGGAAACGAAGAAATTGCTTAGCAACTTCACCTAATATTCTCAACCAAAAAACTTGGTCAGGAGCCAGTTCAAAACAGGGCCCAATTCCATGGCTCTGTTTGCTTTTGGAATTTTGTGCTTACGACCCACGGAATCATGCCCTTTACAGGGCGCTGTGAGTGCAGAATTCCACACTAAGCAGAGCCATGAAATTGGGCCTGGTGCACTTGATGTTTCAACTGGTGACCATATTTCTGCTTAGCAGATCTATGTTTTGTGCTTATCAAATTTGATAAGCAAGTTCTCCAGTTAGAGAGCGCTTCTCTGCAAGTCAAAAGCAGGGCCTAGTTTCATGAAGCCGTTAAGCAGAAAAAGCTTTGCTGAACAGATTTATTTGCTAAGCATAAACAAGCACTACAGTCAATAAACACACACGTAGCTCTGTGGTTGTATACTTCTCGCAGTATGTTGGACCCACTCTGATATGTGCCTTGCAAACAAATTGGTTGTAAGCAATTTTTTACGCTTCTGTAGCTCCACCAAATCTAGTCGAAGACAAAAATTGTCTGAAATATTGACGTCCGCTCGTCTGTGGTGATTGTCACAACTCTAGGATCAGTTTCCACGTCTGTACAATTTCATCAAATATAGGCAGAGATTCTGCAAAAAGCAGTTCTTGCCCACCCCAAATTGGAACAATTCTTAAATATTAGACGGAGTAAATCACACGGGTTACTTAATACAATTTTAAAGCAACATTTTCAATCATTTTATTTCTTGTTTTTATTTCTTTTCTTTTTTTTAATCTGATATATTTTTAAAGCCCTACACAAAGAAAGTTTGGTCACAGTACAAGTTTGCCCTAAAGATCACAATACATTTTGCAGATATATTGTTGAGAAATTCAATAGGTTTGATAATTTACATTGGGGATAAAGAATAGTTATTAACCAGAATTATTATAACCATACACCGATGTGATGAGAAATTGCTGTTTTGACCATTAGAAATCCAAATCAGAGTTAAAAGTGCCTAGATTATGAAATTTCAATTTGTTTTTGTCATCCCCGAAAAGCGCAGAAGATATTTTTAATCAGTGCAAGATATTTTTTTTTCTATATGTACCATTCCTCTTTCCTCATCTTGCCCTGAATTTCCCCCATCTCTTCTCCTCTCTTGAAAACTAAATTTCATTCAGCCTTACCTCACATCACTCATCCCTTCTGCCGCTCAGCAACCATTCTTAATTCCATCTTGTTTCCAGGCCGCCAAGATCCCTTATTCAAATTGCCGTGGTCGCCGGCCAGAAAACCGGGCTATTTTTAGGACTAATTGATTTGATCAGTAGTTGTGGTGTGTTCATTTTCCCGCTCTGGCATCTTTTTTTGATACTGACACCGATGGCTGGAAGCACCCCCCCCCTTTCCAATCTTGATCCTTAATGCTGAAGCGCTGAATCATTCAAGGTATTTCAGGGACCTACCTGCTTAGCTGTGCAACTACAAGGAGCTACCCTGCTTGGGTCATGAAGCACTGAGCATTGTCTTCTGAAGGGTTTTCTCCTAATTTTCTCTATGAAAAAAGACATCTGTATTATTTTCATGAGAAGGGTTCTTGTGTCGGAAGTAAGACAGTAGTCATTTGGTTCTACCAAGTCAAGCTGCTTGGATTCTCTGCAGTAATTGTGGATCCTGAGGTTGTTGTTTACACGGGGAATACTTGGGATGTTACCCTCACCCCTCCCACCTCTCCTTGAGATCTTTGGTCATTCTGATTTATCTGTAATCCCTTGAAGGTCTCTATCAAGTGCAATTTGTTTGGTCTGGTGTTTCTGCAAGTTAAATGTTACATTAAATGCTACACCATACCCAAGGTACTTCATGATATAGGGTCACTCTTTGTACCATTCAATCAATCAATCAATCAATCAATCAATCAATCAGTCAATCAGTCAATCTGTCAGTCAGTCAATCAATCCATCCATCAATCAATCAATCAATCAATCAATCAATCAATCAATCAATCAATCAATCAATCAATCAATCCTCCAATTAATCAATCAATCAATCAATCAATCAATCAATCAATCAATCAATCAATCTAATCTCTCATAGCGCTGTACATTAAGCTCTCCAGACGAGGTAGGATTAAAATTTAAGAGAAGTTTTAACCTTGGATATTGAAGGAGAGAGTCTAATGTGTAATCAGGAAGATTTTTCAGCCTCCCAGTTGAAGCGATTGAAATAAAGCCAAAACCCCGAACTGTGCTTGTTTCTCGGGATGATTAACACTGAAGTTTGGGAGTGAGTTTGTGATACATTCTTGCTTTAGACAGTCTGAAAGTCTCACTAGACATGGTAGAATGTAACCGCTCAGCACCGACCCCTTTACAGTGTGAATATGGAAAAGCAACCTACATCGGCCATACCTCAGTCAATCCCACTCCATACTACAGCACCAATTCCCAAGAAATATTTGTCTGTCCTGGGGGACCTTTTTTTTTATTCCACCACCTCCTCATGTTTGTTTCACATCTTGCATATAAACCCTCTTCCCCATCAGGGCCAGCTTCAAGGGATTTCCCAGGGTATGTAAATCAAGTGTGTGAAAAAAAGGCAACTGCATTTTCCAGGGAATCTTGTCAAGTGTGAAGACGGGTAATAATTTAAGTGCAGCATTTTTAACGTTTTGAAGTGCTGTTTTTTTTTTATTTGCTTTTAAAAACGGTGTTTGAACTAGTGCAGTCACAATTACACAGCAGCAATTTATCCAAGTCGACGTACATCTTCTGCTATGATTGCCAAATTGGGCACGTCCTCTCTTTAACAATCAAAGCATCAAGCCAGGCCAGGGCGTTTGGTAACATTTACCCCCGCAGTCTCCGATAGCTTGATCGGTCCAAAGTGTCTAATATCGAATGTGGAACCTGGATATTTCTACATCCATGGGCTCGTCGCGTTTCTATATGCCCTGTCTCGTTGCTTAGCCATGGGAAGCTAGTTTTCTCGGTTTATTCCACAGTTAACTCATCTTGCCCGGAACGCTGATATGTGTTAGGGATAAGCAGTGGTGGCACCATTAGGGATTGATTTGTCTTATAGTGTGTCTTGCGACGAGAAGGGTATGTTGCATCTTATTTGAATAGTAGCTGTGCAGACCCATTGGCTATGTAAACTACGTGGATCAGAGGATGGGTGGGTGGTAGTGCAGTGGGGGGGGGGGGGGAGTTATACGTGGGATGCCCTTAGGTTTGAGTCTAGTATGGAGGTGCACGTAGCAGCTGGAATAAATTGAGGATGATGGCGATGCTGATGAGAATAATGATGGTCGTAGTGAAAAACACAAACGATATTGTTCACTTTAAAGGCAGCTGCCTCCATGGTTGTGATGATTGCGATAATGCTGGATGATTGTGATATTTTGACTGTGATGATCGGGATGGCGTTGATTCCGATCATTATTATGATGACAGTAAAGAGCGATAGGAAGATACGGTGTGAGGAATTGGAAACAGTTTGGGACGACGATAATGATGATTATGAAAATGACAATGTTGATCAGGGATGTTGACAAAGATGGGGATTAAGCCTGGACTCTTAAGACAGTAACTTTGTTCTTTATTATTAAAGCATTTGTGGCGCCCCGTGCCAAAATCAGGCACTTCCCGGAAATTGTGAAATGACAGTAGAATTTAAGACATCCAACATTATCCATGGTATCAATGTGATAAGATGACTTCAGCATTCTTTATTTAAAAAAAAAAAAAATGTTAAAGGCCCTACATGTAGTTACATGTTATTTGAAAGCTCATATTCTCAACTGTTTGATGAGCAAATACATTTTTGAGTTTTTGGGGGCAGGAAGTGCCTGGTCTTGGCAAGGAGGGCTCGCATTTTTTTAATAACGGTAATATTTACACCCCGTTTCAAGCATTAATGTTTTTCCCTTATATGCAGCTGCGACTGGCTGTAAAACCCTTCTGGTTCAGCATTATTACTAGGGGTGCACATAAGTGGTGTTGACAACACAACACAAGTCAAGCTGTTTTTTTGTTTTTTTAAAATGAATGCAAGCTTTCATAATCGGTAAACTATGAAGCAAATGTTTATGTCTTTGAGTACAACTTTGTAAAATGCAATTCCTTTTTTTAAGTTCCAAAGGAAACCACTTCCAGAGCTTCCATGTTTTTCTCTCAGTTTGAAATGCTCAAACTGTGTTTGTGGTTTCTTTTTTTTTTTAAACAGTAATTGTATGGATGCACTAAAAAATAGCTGCACGGGTATATGTATGCAATTGTCTTTTGTCCACTGGGGGGGTTTGGGAGAGCTGTAAAATTAGTGTTGTTTTCGGAACCACAGCTTGGGCTTTGGCCCTGGCTTGGGCTCTGGTTTGGGCTCCGTCAGTAATTTTGAAGACATTCACTATCAGTGTTGGACTTCGAACGGGGCCCAAGCCTAGGCCCCTGGATTAAAAACTGGCCTAAGAAGGTGATGTTTAATTTTGTGTTTTAATAATTACAGCAGTGGTGTAAGGGTGGTATTTTGCTATGCACAGGAATATCAGGTTATCAACCGAAATTCCCACTAACTCAAGTTGTTGTTGTGAATGGTTCCCTACGATTTTGTTATTCTTTGCCGAGTAAAAGTGGACTCAGGTCACATGTAGTTGAGAACAAAAATATTAATGCAAACAAATAACAAATTCCTCGAAGAGTTTATGAAAAAGGGTTGAAGTTCTTAATAGCAAAAGGGCACGACTTGGAGTTATAACAAAATAGGTAGAATAGTAACTAGTTCTTATATAGCGAATTTAACAAGTTTAAATGCGCTTTGCATTAGTGCCCTGGTCATTGGGCCAATAACATTCCTGTAATCTTTCTCAGCTCCCTGGGGAGTATACAGCCCCCCGGGCTGCTGTGGTGCTCTGAAGGCTTTCTCAAACACAACATCAACCTCTACCCTCGCAGGTAACCATTTATACACCTGGGTGAAGAGAAGCAATTATGGTAAAGCATCTTGCTCAAGGACAAGTGACACAAATTTAAAAAAATATATAATAATGACAAAGTTTCAGATGAAAACGTCACAGGTTATAAAGTTCATTACCAGGACCAATCCTCAAAGGAAATAAATCAGTCTGAAATACTGTCAAGTCAAGAAAACGGACTTTCAAACACCACCTCCCCATAGAAAAATATAAAATAAATAAGTTGTAAAACTAAAAAATTATTAATTATAAAATAAACAAGAATAAAAAAATAAAAACAAAAATAACTTCGGAATTAATAATAAAATAAATAAATGAATACTAATTTTTAAAAAAACATTAAATTAAAAAAAATCAGCTTTTGAAACCCCGCAATCCAAATAAGCCCGATATCAACGTGTACAAAAACCCTGACAAAACGTTAACTGTTTTTGTTGTCATTTTCACCAAAACTTGATGACCAAAAATGATGAAATTTTCTTAGTTTGGTCGTATAAAGACAACTACAGGAAGGGTATGAATTTATTCCTCCCGAAACCATTGATGTACTTCACCTTTAAAGGAAATGCCTCACTGTCTGACGACCTTAAAGGCTTAAGGGTAGTTTCCAATAATTTATTTCTGTTGGTAGTGCTTAACAAACTTCAAAGTGTGATTTATTCATCAGTGATTTATTATGTGAGTTGATGTTATATTAAACGTAATTCTTTTAATACTCAATGTTGGCGACTGTATTCATACTGTACATGCTTGTAAAATAAGATATTAAAATTAGAATTTGAAAAGTAAGTTATTGATTAAAGAAGAAAAAAAAGTGTTGGTGATATTTGCTACTATACTGTGAAAAAGAAGAGACATTCTAGAACAAAACTAAATGCCTTAATTGAACATTTCTCTGTATTATTTCTTTTTTTTATTTAAGTTCTCTTCAATGAGTTTTAGTGTAGCTTTAGTTTTAGTTCTAGTTCAGGTCCGAATTTCATTGCACTGCTTACTGCAAGCGAAACAAAATTTGCGCTAACGTTAGCAGCAAAGTTGAGCTTAACATCAGCATATTGTACAGGTTAGCAAGGAATTGTTTGCTTAGTTCGTGTTCACAAAGAATTCTTCGCTTACCAGGTATGCAGCTTTTTCAGCTGATTACCTCTTCCGGTTTTTATTTCTTAAAAGAAAACTGACAAACGCTGTACAAAGTTTTCTTTGCGTGGCCATTTCCTCGTTGCAAATGAAAAGTTGCACGTCTGGCTTTGAACAGCTCGTGCAGACATTTGGCGTTGGCCCTGTTAAGCGAAGGAAGGTGGCGGCAAGCGCAGATTTTCGCAGTAAGCAGAGCCATGGAAAACGGGCCCAGAGCAGTTGCTGTATACTATCGAACAACTGTAATAATTCAATTGTTTGCTTATATGAGCTAGACAGAGGTGTTTTTACTGGAGATCATTTTGGTTCTTAAAATATTACGTCAGTAGTTGGTTTTCCGTTCATTTTGCTTACAGTTTTGTAGCTTCATATATTAGTTTTAAGATGTTATATAAATATGTTATTGTGAAAATGTGAAGCTACTTTGGACTTTTTAAAGGAGATTTTTTTTAGCTAGATTTTATGTAGGGCCATGTGTGTGAATTTTAACGTTTTAGACAAACAATTTAACAGTTGTATAAAGTCATTGTTTATTTCTACCATTCAAGAACAGCTGGTGGTTGTTTTGAAGAGTTGTAATGTTTAATTTTATTTTTAGTTGCATTTTTTTTCTTTTGACAACGTCAAGGGCAGGTGAGACAGGTGAAGATTTTTCAGCAAAATGAATGTCATTTTTGTCACAAAAACATTAATATTTCCCAAACTATAGCCAATATCCTGGGTCGAGTTCAATAAAAAGGCATCAGTGGAGCCTACTGGATCATTTTAGGGCATAAAACCACATCTTAAAAAATCGCCAAAATTTGATAAAAATGCTGGACTTACCCCTTATGATTTTTTCAATTTTTGACCGAATTTTCAAGTTTGATTTTATGCTTTAAAATGAAGTGGGCATCCTCACTGATGCCAATTAATATCATTTGACCTATTGCATCTTTCATATTTTTGACATAATGAAGATTTTTCAGCAAAATGAATGTATTTTTTTGTCGCAAAAATATTAAAATTTCCCAAACTATAGCCAATATCCTGGGTCAAGTTCAATAAAAAGGCATCAGTGGAGCCTACTGGATCATTTTAGGGCATAAAATCACATCTTAAAAAATCGCCAAAATTTGATAAAAATGCTGGACTTACCCCTTATGATTTTTTCAATTTTTGACCGAATTTTCAAGTTTGATT
Organism: Marthasterias glacialis; assembly: GCA_911728455.2. NCBI lineage: Eukaryota > Metazoa > Echinodermata > Asteroidea > Forcipulatida > Asteriidae > Marthasterias > Marthasterias glacialis. Next base: position 19,683,962 of record OU452224.1, read on the forward strand.
TTATGCTTTAAAATGAAGTGGGCATCCTCACTGATGCCAATTAATATCATTTGACCCATTGCATCTTTCATATTTTTGACATAATGAAGATTTTTCAGCAAAATGAATGTATTTTTTTGTCGCAAAAATATTAATATTTCCCAAACTATAGCCAATATCCTGGGTCAAGTTCAATAAAAAGGCATCAGTGGAGCCTACTGGATCATTTTAGGGCATAAAATCACATCTTAAAAAATCGCCAAAATTTGATAAAAATGCTGGACTTACCCCTTATGATTTTTTCAATTTTTGACCGAATTTTCAAGTTTGATTTTATGCTTTAAAATGAAGCGGGCATCCTCACTGATTCCAATTAATATCATTTGACCTATTGCATCTTTCATATTTTTTTGAAAAAATAAGGAGTTTGCATGAAAATGATTGCTGTATTTTGTCACAAAGAAATAGCAATTTCCCAAACTTCATAACGTACCATTGTTTTCACCTGCCTTTTGACGATTCAAAACCTACATCTGTTGTGCTAATCGATTTCAACAAATTGAGTTTAAGTAAAATGCTGGAAGTGAGTCTGATGAACATATGCAGACGATCCTGCATTTCAAATATTTGCACTAGTTTTTTAATCATATTTATTTAACTTTGTTCTATCATTTCCATTCAGATATGAACTTGGAGAATTGTAGAGTTACATCTGTCAATTGAAATGGTGTTATTCTTATGTCTGAAGTGAAAATAATTGTTTGTATTTGCCCTTATACTGTGTAAGCACCAAGCATACAGTACTTTATAACTGCATCAGTAAAGGGAAAACCACAAGCTATTATTTCACGTGTTTTTAAACTTTTTTTCTGATTTTAATATGTCTTTCAATTAGACAGTGTGTATAATTATGTGGGTTTTTTTTTTCTTCCAATAGTGGCCAACCTGTTGGGTATTAATTCTTGCTGGAAAAGAACTTCATTCCAAATTTGTTTTTTACACGCAAGGTGTCGCCGTCAATATTTCTGCAGTAGAGTACTGGCTTTTTGTAACTGAAAGCACTACTTTTATTCTTCCGTTTTTGTGCCTTCATCTATAAAAACTGTCAACAGGGAGAGGTTTTAAATTCCAGATTTTTTGCTTACAATAGGTGGACCACAAAACATTGTACATTGTATTTATTTTAAGTACGAGTTGTTGAAGAGGAACATAGTTTGAAAATAAAAAGGAAGAATGTTGTCTGAAGCGTAAAGGAGAAGCGTAGTTGTGTTTTTGCATCATGTGTTGTCTTTGTTAACCTTAAAAGAGAACCAACCAACTGTTCTTACAGGATATTATTTAATAGTATAGCAACAGGTGCAAAACAGGTGCATAGCAGGAGCACAGCAGGTACAACACAGGTGCAATACAACAACAGGTGCATAACAGGTGCAAAACAGGTGCAATACAACAACAGGTAAATAACAGGTGCAAAACAGGTGCAAAACAGGTGCAAAACAGGTGCATTACAGGTGCAAAACAGGTGCAATACAACAACAGGTACATAACAGGTGCAAACAGGTGCATAACAGGTGCAAAACAGGTGCATAACAGGTGCATAACAGGTAAAAATACATTAATAAAAAACAGTTGCACAACATGTATGTACAAGGCGAACAAATTTCACACAAGTCGGAGGATAAGTGCTTGACACTTGATAGTGACTTTTTCACCAATCTAATTTAATCAGTCATAATACTGTACAATTAATCACCAGGAAAAAATATATCCTTACCTAAATAACAAAATGTTACTTAATAATTTCAAGTTAACAGATTCCACCGGTGTATCTCTCAGCACGAAAAGCGCACTGCTTCACCTTTGAACCTATAACCTTGTTACTCACGCCATGGAGGCCAGACAGCTGGCGTACGGAGTCCAAATTTGGAACAAATCAGTCCTCGCATACCTTATTAAAAGTACATTGTTGGTAACTATAAAAACACATTTGAATGGCGACTAGAGATCATGGTTGCACCGTTTTGGGAGTCGGTTTCCCCGTGTGTTAGGCTGCGTTGTCCGCATGGACGACAAGGAGCGGGTCAGGAGGGCCACAGGAGTGGGTGTGCACCCTCGCCATGTCTTTACATGCAAGGTGACATCAATGCAAAGGGTCATTCAAAAGAAAGGTACATTTTGTAACATGATTTGAAAGTGACTAACTACTAAGTAATTAGCGATAACTAGTTCAATTACTAGGTATTCACTAACTTTGATCCGACTACTCTTTCACAGAAAACATAATTGCCACATTATTATTGCTAAGTTACATTTAACAGAAACGCCATGTACACTCTTATCATGTCTCGATGGTTTTACTACAACATTTAGGGTGACCATGTCACCGGCATGCATGTTGATACATGAACATCACAATTTGCAGTTCAACTTGTTCTTACATGTTCTTTTACATGTACCCATAAAGCCTTTGAGAAAGACTCTGCCAGGGTCGAAACGCCAGGCCATCCAACAAATTCACATTCATCATCATCACCATCTAGCTGTTGCAACCCAGGTCCTTTTACAACGCCACGCCAAGAGTCTTTATCCCTCATGTTTGGAAGGTCCTCAATTTCATATTCCGTGTCTCTGCCAATCTTGTCAACTTAGTTGAAAGGTCTACATCCACCTTTAGGGCACGCAAGTCTCCAACAAAATACATCAGATATGACCTGGTCTTCACACCACAGCAGTGGACAGATAAGAGCAAGTTCGATCAAGGACCATGGTTAACCATAGTTCGACTAACTCTGATCGAACCCACGCTAGTTGACGATGGTTGGACTAGTCTAGGCGACTATTCGAGGTTGGTCGCATCGCTGGTTACCAAGAGCCATTTCATAAGCATGGTGCAGAGGGGACCAGTTATCAGGAAAGTGATAACGTTGATTTCACCGTTTTCTCATGGTCCCCTTGACATGACATGACTAGAGTCGTTCGCATTTCGACTTCAGGGCGCATGCCCTATGTATGTCACTGACCAGCCACTTCTTGGTCGAACTTGCTCAAAGTTGAGCAACAATAGCAGAGTCGGGTGGAATGTCTCTGTGAATCCGTCCTTTGGTCTTGTGCTCATGCCGTGAGATCTCCAGCATCCTCATAAGAAGCCTGGTGTAAATGTCAACTAAGACTTGTGTAGCATCAAGGTGATCTGGAAGCTCTGTCTTCATGGTCCAGGTTTGCATTTAATAACATAGGTCAGTTTGCTTGGTAAGCAGTTTGCAACAGCTAGTTCCCTTTCTGTTTTTTTTAACTAAAAAAAAATTATACATTTTGTAAAAGCTGCATATTAGAGCACTATGCTCACTTCGTCGCTGTTTTGACAAAGAGCCAGATACATGGTATGTTCAAATGACAAATGATGGATAAATACAGGAAGGGGCAAAACATACATGTATATATCTGAATACTTGCATTTTGCATTTTCATGGAGAGCCACACATCCCCAAAGATGCATGTGTACATTGCAACATGGAAGAACGTAGATGTTGGTCAAAAACTGTTTTTTTTTTTTTTTTTACGGTTTCACAAACAGCCGCATGTCAGTATGTCCATGATCACATGACATGCCCATCCCTTTCCTATGTAGTACATGTTATTCAGATACATGTAAGGTCATCTCACCGTTGTGGTTTCACAAAGAGACAATCTGAGACTAATTACTACGGCAATTAACCAATACTTTAAAAGAAATTGGTCTTAAACTTTTACAGAATCATATCAGGGGTCTTAAACTGCAAACTGTGGCTTTAGTGCTGCAGATTTGCAGATAAGCACAGTGTAAAATGTCGATCAAAATCACGCCTTTTCACATATCTGGCTCTCCATGAAAATGGTGAAGACTGTTGTCCAAATCAAGGCCAACCGTTCCGGAATTAAAACTAACTTATTTCAGTGTACATGTATATTTAAGACCTACAAGTTACATACACATTTTGAAAATAAATCCAACACATTTGTTTACTTAACATTTCAAAGTAACCTTGGATGCGAGAAATTCGGGCCTAAGTTTCCCTGATTAATAATGTCCGCATTTTAGGTGTAGTGGGCTCCAGTACCAGTACATGCTCACCATATCTTGCCATGCAATTTGACTACTAAAATGGCAGATCATGGTCAGAAAGTAGAGGTGTGACGTCAGTGCACTTACATGTGCAATGACGTCACACCAGCTACTTGTCTCTTGTCTCAAAATGTGTATCTGAGAGAGACACAGTCCTGAAATACTATCAAGATTAGTTTGCCATTGCACCAAAACAATATGCACTAAACTATGCACTTTCCCTTTTCCCCCCCAAAAAAACAAACAATCTCTGCACTTTAAATCTGTACAAATAACTTTTTTTCACATGCGTTTCAAAAATATTCTTATTAGTTTGATTGATGTAATAATTGCTTCACTGATAAAAGAACAATGAATCTGTTTTGAATTCTTACATCGATGTGGGTTCAAATCCCACCCGAGCAGCCTGAGGGTTTTTCCCAGGACTCAGAGAGCATCGAGTATTGACCCCTTGCACTGATGTCACAGGTGGCTACTGTCTGCCCATGGTCTGCCCATTTTAGAAGTCAAATTGTACATGTGAAGAAAAACGCACACACTTCGCTCCCTGAACAATTACACACGAGTAAACTGACTCAAAATATTGCGGTGAATTGGATCAGAAAAGTGAAAATTCCTACAAAACGGCTCGCAGGTCTGGGTCCCCCTTATTCTAGACCCAGAACCTCCTCCATGTTACAGTTCAGGAGATTTACAGTGCTTATCACACATCAGCATTAGGGTCAAAACTAAATTAACATTTAAGTTGTGGAGTTCATTTCTGCATCCTCATTATCTCCCATTACACAGTTTACAAACATTACACTTGAAGCTGCACGGCCCAATTTTCGCCAAAATAATGTTTTTTTTTACAAAATTGTTTCTCTGACAGATGATGTGTTACAAAACGAGAAACATACAAAAACTTTGGCATATGCCACGGACAACGCACAAAATACATGTAACGTGCAGAATTCTTTGTACTACGGCTGATAGACGTGAGGTTATGTCTGGATCCTGACAATAATTCATTCTTTTTTAGGTTTTAATGAACTACCACATATCATTGGGAGATTTTTTTCATCCAATACCTTAAATGAAAGCTTGTAACCTTCTCGAATCTACAAAAATAGCTCTTTCAATTTCAAGTCTAAATTTTGGGGTCAAATCGGCCAAAAATCACACCTAGCATCTTTACATCTCCTATAGTTTGTAGTAAACATGTTAACTTTAAATATACATCACCTATACGAACAAACTGTTCCACAGTTTTTACAATATACACCAACTTCAAACTACAGAGGAAAAAAAATGGATATAAAAAATTCTAGAACCTCAAAGGTATATCCAGGCACCATTAAAATAAAACTTGCCAGCCCAAACATATGTTTTACTAGTAAGGCACAAATGTGGGCAGCCATCACACAGTCAGATGCTTAACTTCTAAGACAATTTTACACGTGTTTGTAATGCCACTGATATCAATAGAGTGTAAATCACTCTTTATAAAAAAATTGACTTGAGTTGTCGCGATATACAGGGTAAATGGGTTGTTCTTAAAAGAAACATGCACACGCTCGGAATAGCATACAGAAATACGTGTACGTATAAGCTGGTACATACGTCTGCTGCCACCTAGTGCTCTGAATTCTCCCACCATATTGGCCGTTGACAAATATTACTGTACAATCAGGAGTAAGATGTGTGTTCTCAATGTTTCATTAGGTTTATTGACAAAATACTTTGGAGACCTGTGCAGGGGCATCGTGGCCGAGCGGTCTGGAGCATCAAACTCAGGTTCTGATAGCTGAGTCATCCGAGTGTGGGTTTGAATCCTGGTCCTGACATTTGTGTCCTTTGGCACTTAACTTGAAGCACTTCACCCAGGAGTTAATGGGTACCTACATGTGCGAGGGTAGATTGTTGGTGTGAATGATTAGCAACCTGCGCACCAATTTGGCTGCCGGTGCTGCATACTCCAAATGAGTTGAGATGGTTTGAGGAATGCTTAAGGCCCAATGACCAGTGGTGGAAAAAACTAACTAATAGTCTAACGTTACACATGTGCGAGGGTAGATTGTTGTTGCGAGGGTAGATTGTTGGTGTGAATGATTAGCAACCTGCGCCCCAATTTGGCTGCCGGTGCTGCATACTCCAAAGGAGTTGAGATGGTTTCAGGAATGCTTAAGGCCCAATGACCAGTGGTGGAAAAAACTAACTAATAGTCTAAGGCACTTTGATACAGTGTTTAAAAGCGCCTAATAAATGCCTTTTATTATTATTATTTATTATGATCAAAACAGCCACAAACGGCTTGTATCCGAGTGGCCACAAATGGCCGCAAGATTTGACCTACATGTACAACACAACCAAAAAAGGTCAATGACATTTTTCTAGTGTTTCTCATATTAACGTACTATCTATGTACCATCTATCACTTGAAGGGACACAGTCATCATGATCGTAGGCAGGGCTGTGGTTGTACATGGAATTAAGAACTCTAACCCAGTCACTGCACACACACACACCCTCTGTATGCAGTAACTCCATGAACAGCCACAGGCAGGCTATGATTATTACAACAGCGCCACCTTTAATTTGTAATCATTTTGTGTAACGTTAACCACAACAAAATCTTTCCATTATTTCATTTGAGTTTCCTTGGTCAAGACCTCGAGTTAAAATCCGTATAAATTAATCTAACACGGTATCATTAATGTTCATATCCTTAAGTCAAAAATAAGAAAAAATTGCAGCACTTTTTTTTATCGGAATGACTGAACTTGCGATGGCTAGTCACAAATGTATAAAATATATCTCCATAAAAACTTGAAGAAAAAAAAACAACAATAACAAATCCCAAATAAATAAAACTGAGGAACCCAATGCTACCTGAATATCAGAGCGAATAGCGCCAGCACTAAGTTTGCTCCCAGGAGTAAGGTTCCAAATAGGAGGACAAGACTGTAGATAAGATTGCGATCTGACGTGCTGGATATCCGAGAGGCCAGGGTGTGCTCCAAGAAGGCTTTTAAGATGTACTGACCGTCCAGGGCATAGCACGGGATGGCGTTTAAGATGGCCAGGGCTCCTGAGAAGGAGATTAAATACCTGAGGAGGCGCTTGTTAAGGAAGATTTTGAGGAAAGTGGGGGGGGGGGGGGATTAAAAGATTATATTTACCTGTTTCCCACATATGTGATTTCAAAGACTTCTAGCGACTGTAACTTGATTTAAGTAGAAGCCACTTTGAATCTGCATTTCTTTGAATCTCCGGGAGGAAAAGTGGGGCATTTCAATATTTTCTTCTACCCCTAAACGCACACCAGCCCCATTAAATAGTTTGTATTTAGGTTTTTAAATTACCAAGTACAGACAGTTACTGCTTGACAGATCTATGGCGTGTCTTTGCCGAGCGGTCAAGTACACTGGACTTAAGCTCAAGTGTTTCTGATCAGTAGAGTGTGGGTTTGAGTCCCGTTCGTGACACTTGTGTCCTTGAGCCAGACACTTTAACCATTATTGCTTCGTCCTTCGGATAGGACAAAAAGCCGATGGTCCCGTGTGTTGTGAAGTGCACGTAAAAGAACCCAGTTACACTTATCGTAAAGCGAAAGGGTTTGCCCCGGTGTTTCTGACAGTGGCTGCTGAATGCGCCGCAGCACCTTGTAAACCATTACAAGGTGCTACATAAATGGCTCTCATAATTCAAAAAATGCAAATCCTGCCTTCAAAATAACATAACAAGCGCCTTGAGTACCTAATTGTTGGTAGATACATGCGTTATATAAGACTCTGGTATTATTATGAATTACCTGCCAAAGTACTTTGTAACACAGGGTCGACCTGTGTGTACTGCAGGGCCAGGCATACCAATCATTTAGGTGTTGAGTTTTAGCCATATAGTGGAGTATTTGGCGTGTCGTGGCCGAGCGGATAAGAACACCGGACTCAAGCTCTGGTGTTTCCTGATCAGCAGAGTGTGGGTTCGAATCCTGGTCGTGACACTTGTGTCCTTAAGCAAGACACTTAACCATTATTGCTGCATCCTTCGGATGGGACGTAAAGCTGTAGGTCCCGTGTGTTGTGTAATGCACGTAAAAGAACCCAGTGCACTTATCGAAAAGAGAAGGGGTTCGCCCCGGTGATCCTGGTTTGATCGGCTGACGATTGCGCCACAGCACCTTGTAAACTGTTACATTGTGCTATGTAAAGGAACAGGTCTCATACTTCAAAAAGTAACTCTGAATACCTTGCTGGAAAATATTCTAATGCTTTTTTGTAAAGCGCATAAGGACTCTGTGTGTAATGGGCTATATAAGCATGGTTTATTATTATTATTATTTTGGAATAATTCGGCAGAATTTAGTATTTAATTGCACCCCCCCCCATCTTCACCGTATCAAGATGCATTCAAATCAAACCCATATCTTGGTATCTCGGGATGAATTACATGCGGCAAAGGATACTTGCAGAATAACTCTATAACGTCTGGAAGAGATAGCGGTAAAAATCTGTATCGTGGAATGTAGTTTGTCACACTCACTGTAAAAACAAAACAAGAAAAGAAGAATATCTGATAAGGGAAGGCAGGTCTTTAGTTTCACTCTTCTATATTTAAGTCAGATTATCTTGTAATTTGAGTTCAGTCAATTTTTCACATTCAGCAGTCCTAGAATTACACGGAGGCCATAGACTCTGCTACCCTAGTCTTTGCCTTGGTGCCTCTTCGAAAGTTTCCCCATCGACTTCAAGATTTTCCAATGAAAGTGCCCTTTGCAAAAATGAAAATAGCCTCGCCCTCTGAAGATAAAATTTCAGGCCGGTGTGGAAGGAGATTCTGTCCAGCAGGAGATTCTGTCCGGGCATATGGCGAATTGTGTACTAACTCCTTCTGGTAGCGCCCTCTTTTGAATAAACTCCTCCAGCCCACGTTAATTTACCGTATAGTGGACACATTACCCTAGGACAGAATACCCTATGACACCAGATTTAGTAAAAAATTGATTTTTTTTCACTTAGCCCTAGCAGTGCCCTGTATGAAATGGGCGACTTTTGAGGACACTAGGTGGCAGCAGACTTACAAGGTAAACCCAATGTTCTCAGAAATGTGTGCATGCAATCATAGAGTTATATATAAGAACTAGAGGGAGCACTCGTGATGCCACGCACGGAACTCCACTGACTCACCATGGGCGAAAAGCCCTATGGGTCAATTGCATTTGAATGGCCACTTGGAAAATGTTTGCTGTGTAAGCTGATGAGTGACCAGTGTAAACGAATGGGGCGCGTCATTTTCTCAATGGTCAAAAAAGCTCCTTGTCGGGCCGTGTCACATGGTTTGTACACCCTCTAGTTCTTATACATAATTCTATGGCATGCTCAGAACTACACAAACATGGAATTTTACCTGGTAAGTCTGCTGCCACCTACTGTTCTAAAGTCACCCATTAGATGTAAAGCAAAGCATCTTATGCTGTAAATTACTACCTTTTTTTTTCTAAATTGCAAATGAAATTTATATAAACAATGACTGCGGTCAAGGCATACCCAAGTTCAAAGCTGACTTCCCAAACTTTACTTTGGTCCCAACTTGTTTTTTCACAAAGGTCATATTAAGGTCACGACCCATATAAACCCATGACACGTTTACAAAAGAGACACAGACTTCCTGCAGGCACAATTCGTACACAGCTCAATTGAAACAGGCATACAACTGCAGTCTGTCAAAAAACGAGGAAAGTGTCTGGCACACCAACAATTTGTTCTGTGTTTTTCAATTTTAAATGGCACAGCTGAGAAACCGAAAATGAGGACATCGGTTGATCAGCTGAAAAAGTGCATGGCTGATGGAAAGAAAACCACAAAAATCTTTCATTTGATGGAAACCTCACTTACATGAATAACCAAAGAGGTACGTGTCTCCGACGTACAGAACCGGTTTGCCCGTGGTCAGATACACCCTGAGGAGTCTACTGGAGTTATCAAGAGATGGTTGAAGACACGCCGTCTTACGAGTCTGGACACAATCACTACCCTTAAAACATCGAGGTAGATCTGTCAGAGGCCTTGCCTCTAAGCAGGCATAATGCTGGAGGGCAAAAACGAAGTTAAAAAAAAAGGTATTTCAAAGATGTAATCATTGCATTGGGGATAAAAGAATATTATTCTATCACTGATGTGTGATAAGCACTGCATAATCAGTGCTTTCCCCACGGGAAAACAAATGCACAGGTGGGATTCGAATCCATGACCCCCCCTCCCACCCGCCATTCTAGAGCAGATAGTCTTACCACTAAACCACCAAGCATGCCCATGGACAAGAGGACAGTTTGCCTCCCCTAATTAGCAGCCGGTACTGTGTTAATAACATTTGTCTTTATCTCAAATTTGGCTGGACTTGTAACACATTCTACAGACTCTTCATTCTTTGTATGAAAAGATGAAGCAATAAGTGAACTTTCAATTTGTCTAAGTTGGCCAACTAACCCGGGCCTGAAGCTGCCAGTCTTGAAAGGGCAAGAAAGTTTCCTTAGTAAACGGCACTTCAATGAGGGAAACAAACATTTTGTACAGGAACATTTCCAAGGGCACCAAGGGCACCAAGGGTACCAGTCAAGCTGACCGGACTCAAGCTCTGGTATTTCTGGGCCCAATTTCATAGAGCTGCTTAAGCAGAAAATATTGCTTAAAAATGTTCTGCTAAGCGGAAATGAGCAGGATACCAGTCACAAATAGTACATGTGACATGGTAGTTTGGACGGCAACCTTATTCTGGTAAGCATAATTTTGTTGTGCTTAACTACTTTTTGTGCTTAAGCAGCTCTATGAAATTGGGCCCTGATCAGCAGAGTGTGGGTTCGAGCCCCGGTCTCAATACTTGTGTCCTTTTAAAGCAAGACACTTAACCATCAGGCCTATTGCTTCGGCCTTCTGGATGGGACATAAAGCCATAAGTCCCCTGCGTTGTGTTTGCCCTAATGCACGTAAAAAAAACCAGTTACACCTTTCGTGTTTCTGGCAGTTTCTGTAGTTGGCAGCAGGTTGCAGGTGCTATATAAATGGGTCACAAAATTCAAAAACTTAGCATACTTGTTTTAAAATATCTGCGCCTCAGAATAGTTAACTAGGTTGATGGCATATTATAAATGTTTTAATCTGAATGACCAGGGGCATGGAGGCAATTACCTCCATAAAGTAAAGGCATATTGAAACCGATTCACTTTTGAAGTGCATGCAGTACATAGCCTTCAGCAAAGTTAAAATCACTTAAATAGTTTGAGCTCAATTTCATAACAATTTAAATTTCAATTTCATTTTTAAACTCAAGCTAAGCACTGAACAGTCTTTTTTACCAAAAATGTGTTACCAGCCACATGACCACATAACGTCTTACTGCTTATGGCCGGTTACCTGCTAATTGTTGGTTTAACAAACAAAACTTGTTGAACAATATTTTTCTTCCCAACAGCTTCATGAAATTTGGCTTCAAAACGTGACCTGAATTAGGACACAACCAACCTTCTGTGGTGCCCCGACCTCTGACCCCATCTCATAGAAAAAGCAGAGCTCCGAGACGCTGTCATTTCGGCAGCATTCTATTTGTCCTCCATAGCCTCTGTACACTGTTAATCAAATAGAAAGACAGAAAATAATTATTGTAACTCAGTACTCAAGTTCCATATCTAACTTTTAAGAAAGATTTGTAGAATATGCAATGTACCAGGGGCCAATTTCATAGAGATGCTTAAGCACAAAAAGTAGCTAAGCACAACAAAATTATGCTTACCAGAATAAGGTTACCAGCCAAACTACCATGTCTTATGTACAATTTGTGACTGGTATCCTGCTCATTTCTGCTTAGCAGCAAATGTTCACGGCAATATTTTCTGCTTAAGCACCTCTATGGAATTGGGCCCAGGTGGAACCAGGGGTCGATTTCACATCTTAAGATTCATCTTAAGATTAGTTGTCAGTATTACCATAGTGATTTGTATTGTGACATCACACTTTGCTTAGCAATTAAGAGTGATCCGCAGTTAAGATCAATTTTAGCTCTTTGTGAAATCGAGCCCAGGAGGTTCAGAGGGGCCATAGTAGTCTTAATCCCAGTCAAAAAAATGATTTAGGGTAATGTGAGAAGTTATCAGGACCATAGGACAAGCCTAAATCGGCTCAAGGGCGAATCAGGGAGACCATGCACACCGCAAATTGACTGTATTTTATATTACCGCATGAGGGCGCTTTCAGCGGCGAATTTCATAGCATCACAATTACAGTTTTAACTTATTTTGACTGCCTGTAAGTTGATTTCATGTATCAATGGCCAAATTAATAATAATAATAATAATAACAGTAAAAAAATGTTTTACTAATTTCGCATCATGTAAATTTGGTTCACACATGCACTCACGCGGTCGACAATAGACCGATCCATTAAGCCCTGCCCCCTAATGTGTTGACCAATCACAGCCTTGGCTACGCCACCGTAAGTCCGACAATAGGTCGACACGATAAAAAAAGCTATTGGAAAAATGTAAACATGTGTGTGCGTACTTAACAGCGCTGGCGTTCATGTCTTGCAGTGTGGCATTGAAGAGACGCACATTATGCTGCCCACGTGTACAGTGATGATGCAGCCAATGCTGTGATTGGTCGATGTGTTTAGTGGGTGTGGCTCAATGGATCGGTCTATACTGCAAATTGAGAACATTTCCGCGGTGCATAAGGTGTTGAATCCCGAATGAGTAAAAACACTAGCATCACTAGTTGGACAAATCCTGCTATGTTCGTGTTTTCTGAGTTAAATAATGCTTTGTTAATTTTCCCACAAGTTTAAACGTGTTTTTGAGTAAAATCGAGTAAATTTTCCCTTGATCCGACTTCATCATCTTTGGTATGGATGTTCTCATGATGTTCTACACCAAAATGTCCCTAGTAAGCTTTTAAGAAGCGTGTTCAACACACCGGAAGTTAAGTGATTTCTGACCAGACAAATGCACCAAAGATATATCGAAGGAAAGTTGATCACCCATAGCTTATGATTAAACCATAACATGCATAATAATGGTCATTACGTATAGCTTGGTCAATATTGTCCTTTTAGTTGTGGGTTACCTTTTTTGGTGGACACCCTGTACTACTGTACTTATGTAGTATGTTAGTGTTAATTCAAGAAAACGGTGGATCACTTAATTTCTTTCATAAAAAAAGAAGTTTTGTTTACAATAAAAAAGACAAAACAAAGGCCAACTTCGCAAAAGGACCATTTGTAGGTGATACTTCACAATAGACCGATCCATTAAGCCCCACCCCCTAGTGTGTTGACCAATCACAGCCTTGGCTACGCCACCGAAAGTCCGACAAAAGTCCGACACGATAAAAAAAAGCTATTGGAAAATGTAAACATGTGTGCGCGTACTTAACAGCGCTGGCGTTCACGTCGTGCAGTGTGGCATTGAAGAGACGCGTATTGTGCTGCCCATGTGCACAGTGATGATGCAGCCAATGCTGTGATTGGTCAATGTGTTTTGTGGGTGTGGCTTAATGGATCGGTCTATTGCCTCCGTTGCCCCTGTTCATTGCCTTGGTGCCCCTTGAAATGTTCCAGCAGAAATTTACAATTTCCTCACAGAGGTGCCTTTTATCAAGACAAAAATGCCTTGGAGCTCTTGCCCTTTCAAGAACGAAGCAATCAGGGCTGCATTTGTCGACTGGAGGCTGATTTTGCCTGGTACCCAAAACATGTTTTTGATCATGAGTACCAGTTAATATCAGCCTCACATCGACAAATGGTCCTTGTGCGAACTTGGCAAAATCTGCGCCTCAATTTTAGAACATTCTATACTGCAAATAAAGACGAGAGTACTCCATCTTTGAAATTAATTCCCCCTGTTCAAAACACAATAATTGTTGTGTGTTCTTCTTTTTTACAAATACAAAGGTTTTCAATACCCATAGACCAAAACTTCAAGCTTGGTCGGATTTGTTTTAATACCTCAGCCCATAGAACTCAGTCATATGTTTTATTCTAACAGGTAGTGCAGCTGAAGTCGTCGTCGTCATCCGCCTGCAGTCGTCTCTTTGTGCCATTGTAATACAGTTTCTATTTGTTAAAAATTCCACTTGAAGGAGGACTGTTCACCCACGGGTGCTTGACATGCTTGGCAAAGAAAAGAAACGGGCCAGACGGGCGCTCGCAGGCAAACGTTGCTCTGAATATTGGTCCCTTTGCCTTACTACCGATAAGAAATTGGATGGTGACTTACGTGGTACGTCTTTGCTGTACTGTTGTACTTTACCAAGCTGCATACAGAAGCCAGGCTGCGGGTAGAAGACGGCTGATCCGAGGCATTTACTCCAGTCACCGGTGTCATACACTGGACATCCGTTAATACTGGTTACATGACTACCAGCTGATAATCCTCTATGACCTGATACAGGCGAGTACTGTAAAGAAATAAACAAACCAAGAGCAGGGATTGAAGTTTAAGAAAATCTCCGCTAGAATACATGTCTTGTAGCTCAGAAGATTTCACTGGACCAGAAATATTTTCACAAGACTGTATAGACCTTTATTATTTCTATTATTATTATTTATTCAGCCATTCACAATACAAAACAACACTTCTAGATGGGCTAGGAGCAACAAAAATAAAGTAATTACTGTGATCCTTAGACAAGTTGCCCCACATCTGGTGCTCATGATCAAAAACATGTTTTGGGTACCAGGCAAAATCAGCCTCTAGTCCAAAATGGTTCTTGTGCAAACTAGGCCTTTGTTCTATTGCAACGTCACAGCCCAAGTTTTTCAGCCAACCAAGATGGAGACGCTACGGGGAGCCATCAATGCAAAGCAAAAAAAAAAGAAGATAATCACAGTTTATAAAAATGTTACACAAGTATTCAAAAATTGTTTGGGAACAAACCAAACAATAATGGGATGTTATTTCTTAAAACAGAAAGTTTGAACAAATGTTGAACTTGGTCACAACGTCTGTCAACCAGACATAAATGTTTTGCTACATTTGGCATGTTTTGCCGTCCATGCCGACCAGCGGTTTGTTTATCGACAACAGAAAGGTCTATAATTTCTTTCTCTTTTGATATTTGCTGATGTTTTAGGAGAAGGTTCGCTGTATGCAGCATGTTAGCTACAGAGAGGGGGGTTACTTTATGGCAGGCTCACTATCTAATCAGCATACTATGGCCCGGTTCATGCTTCTTGCAAATTTGGACGCAGCAAAAAGTTATGCGAATCGTTTGCTGCAAATTAGCGACGTCAAATTTCACTCCACATTCACATTTGCATGGAGTATGAACCAGGCTTTAGGTAAACTGTACAGTCATACATACCTTGAGGACGTCTGTAATAATCACTCCAGCTCCTGTCATGTAGAGTGGACTTAGTAAATAAGGCAGGGCATAAAACACAAAGATTCCTAACGCAACTAGGATGAGGTTGTGCCAGATGCCGGCGCAGTAGATACGCAGTTGTCTTGCTGGTGAGATGGCCTGGAGGTGGTCCGAGTGGAGATCCACGAACGCCCCAGGATAGATGGCCATGATGAACATCCCAAAGCCGTTGACTCGTACTTGTTCCCTGTGGGGTAGAGGAAAGGACAATTAGGACACCTTGCAAACTCAAGGTTTGTCTAAGCCCCAACAATCCTCAACCCTTCAAACTCCAACAGCATTTTTTGAATATATTTCCTTCATGCAATTCGCCCATCACAAAGCCCAAAGGCCACTCCAGGTGTGGACTACTTTTATGAAGGGATATAGTCTGGTTCCCAGACCTCAACATCTCTGACTATTCTCTTTCGATTTTAGGGTCCTGTATCACCCAAATGTCACATGACACAAAAGGAGGAATTCTTCCTTTTCCTGAAATTATTCAAAATGCTCCGAACTCGTTGTCGTCAACATTTGATGGTTGGACATTTCTTTTGTTTATAAAAATTCAAAAATTTTGCAGACACATCCCATTATTGTTTTTCTTTTCTTTTTTTCCCCCAACAAATTCAATCACTATATTTTAACATATTTGTAACATTTTTACAAACTTGATTATCCCAAGCTTTTTTAAAGTAAACAAACCCTATCATCAGCGCTCCGTTTTTTATCCAATGACATCGTCCACCATTGGTGACAAGTAATGAATATTTATATATGTTGCGTCATAATCTATGTTTAGCTTTGGATGATGCCTGACCTAAGATTTTTAACAAGAGTCGTCAGGAAATCTTTGGTCAGGGAACCAGACTAGAAGGGATAGAAACCTGCCCTAATGCGCAGGAACAATACACTGTACATGGCAAGATAAACGCAAGTCTCTTCACAGCACAGCTAAGAACAGGGAGGGGTAAATGAATCCGATGCGAGACAAACATAACTGCCTCTTCCCCTATTTGAAGCAATTATAGTTGAAGTGTCTTGCTCAAGGACACAAGTGTCATGACCGGGATTCGAACCCACATCCTGATGACTTAGCCACCAGAACTTGAGCCCGGTTCATTAGGAGCAAGTTTGATCAAGGACCATAGTTAACCATAGTTCGACTAACTCTGATCCAACTCACGCTAGTCAACGATGGTTAGACTTGTCACTAGTCTAGTCAACTATTTGCCACCAGCCTATTGAGGTTGGTCGCACCACTGGTTACCAATAGCCGTTTCATAAGCACAGTGCAGAGGGGACCAGCTATCAGAAAAGTGATAAACACTGATTTTGCCGTTTTCTCTTGGTCGGGTTGACGTGACATGAATAAAGTCATTCACACTTCAACTTCAGTGCGCATGCACTACGCACGTCACTAACCAACCACTAGTTAACCATTTGGTCCTTGATCAAACTTACTCGAGAACGTTCGGCCATGACACGCCACAACGAGTACAAACTTTATAATCAGTGAGCGTTCAATCAAACTAATCAATTGTTTTAAATAATTACCAAGCTTTTAGACGATGTGCCCTCTGACGTCACGGCAAAACCAATTTTAACACAAAATTTTTACCCAAAAGAAAAATTGCACACATACCGCCGTGCAAATTTCAATAGAGGGTGGTTTATTTGTATACAAAGGGCACATGGTCTAAACACCCTTCTCAGATGACGTCACTATTATGCCATGCTGGGGTACTTACTTGCGTACGTAAAGCATACAAGTTACTAGATCTGCAGGAACATGTGCTACCAATTGCAATTAAATGTTGGATGGATGGCACTACGCGTAAGTACGTGCCTAGTACTCCAGTATGGCTGACCTCCAGCATTGCTATAGAAATGTGACATCACTGAGGAAGGGTCTATAACCTGTCTCCAACTATACGCCAACTCACCTGACGGCTGCTATGGCGTGACCTAACTCATGCCACACTGCACTGATGAGTAACACAGAGAAGAAATATGTGATCTGTCTAAGAGGCAGGTTGACACCAGGCATCTAAGAATCAAATCAAACAAGGTCTCCTCGGTGAGTGTTTAAAGTAAGTCTTTGGGGGTCACTTCTTAAGCAGTTGACCTGGATGACCTGTTTACATGCAAATATTGTCCGAGCCAGCAAACCGCTGCCATGTAAAAACAACACTGTGTAAAATTGAAATACTCAACTGAAGGTCACCTGCACTTTTTGTTTCGAAGTATGCAAAGAGTATGTACTCACCGTGCAACGCTTCAATTCACGGGTCCACACAAAGAGGACAGATGGTGCTGAATTTCTCCCACTATGCAGGGGTTATTGTGTAACCAAGGATTCCAGACCTTTGTCCTTTTGTTTCAAGAGGAGGATTACGAGACATCGAGAGGCTTCAACCATTGTTTATCCATTGTATTTTGGCTTAATAGAGGTAAGTCAGAGTGAACCAAGAAACCTCGGCAGTAGATCACGGCCGAGGTTTTGCAATTCACGACACATGATTTTGATATTTTTTTCCCGACAGAGAAACCACAAATCCTGATGCTATAAAGAGAACCTTTTCTATCTTGACTTTGTCATGTCAGAGTTTCTTTGTGCGAGTGGTATTCTCAAAGGAAAAAATGCTTCCAGCAATTCCGAACAAATTATCCCATTTTGGGAGTCAATGTGTTAAATACACTGTAGTTCGCATTTTAGGTGACACAGCGTTTTCACGCTTACCATAATTTCTATATGTGCAATTTGACTCAGCAGGGCCCAATTTCATATAGCTGCTTAAGCACAAAAAGAAGCTAAGCACAACAAAGTTATGGTTACTAGAATAAGGTCACCAGCCAAACTACCATGTCACATGTACAATTTGTGACTGGTATCCTGCTCATTTCTGCTTAGCAGAAACTTGTTAAGCAACATTTTCCGCTTTTAAGCAGCTCTATGAAATTTGGCTCTGATCAGCTTAAAAGTAACATGTCTGTGTACACTCTGTGCTTTCCCAGTCCAGACTACTTGGGTGGAAGTCAAACTCACAACCCCTGCACTCCAGCAGCCGATTTCACAAAACTTTACGCAACTGTGTAAGTCCACTTGCCCAACATCTGTTGCGTAAGTTGTGCACCATCCACACAAAAAAATCTTGCGCTAAGTGAACTTACGCAGTTGCGTAAAGTTTTGTGAAATCAGCTACAGAACAGATATTTTAACCGTTAGACCACAAGAGTTAAACTTTGTTTGCGAAGGTGAAATAGGCCTACTCAACGGCTTGAGCCCCCACCCCCCCTTCAAGAGGGTCCTAAAAAAAGAAGAAAAAAGGCAAGGGAAAGGAAAGAGAGAAGCGAAGGAGAAGAGGAAAAGTCGTGAGTGTGTGTATTTTCCTTTTTCTTCCAGCAGTGGGAAGGATCTCTTTTCATCTAGTGCCACTTGCATTTTTTTCTTTCTGCTAAATTACCTTTTTCTATACAGAAGCGTATTATTTTAGGAAATGACAAAACAGAATTCCCAGATTGCTATATCGCCAAGGCGAACTACTGTTTTGCTCGGGCGAATTAGTATTTCACCAGAGAGAATCATAAATATTTCGCCTGGCCCAGGGCGAATGATTGAGACGCACGTCGGGCGATTTACTGTTTCGCCCCGATGTCCCTCGCCTGGGCAATTTTCTATTTTTGCCTGCCTGAATTAGTATTTCGCCCAGGTGATTTACCATCGTCACTTTAAATGTTACTAATTATTATGACAAGTATCATCAGGACGATTGATAGCAACTCGCTTTTTTTTCTGTCATATCCTGAGTTTGAGTCCCCCCTGAGAATAAATCCTTGGTACAACACTGGGCATACTGAATAACTTTGTTTGATTTCGGACACACAATCCATGAGGCAAACTTACCACCGGAGTCAACACCTGTTCTGGTGATTCTTTAGACGACGCCTGGACCAGAGTGGACACCAGTAACCCCACCGACGCAAACATCAACAAGACGCCCACGAATGCCCCCATTCGAAACCACAACTGTATCAACCGTGGTTTCCATTGCCCTAGGCGTAGGAATAGACGGTTGAAGCATGTTGTATACCATCGCACCTGTCCAATGGAGACTTGGATGCCGTAGCGCTCCTGCACCTCTACGTACTGCTGACCACACCTCTTACTTGACTGGGTAAAAAAGAGTGATCAGACACATGTCAGAGAAGAAGAATATAAAGTGTGTGATAACAGGGAGGAAGTCCACAACTAGATGTACATGTACTGCAAGATATTGTTTTCCTTTTAACCAGTATGGCACCGGCTGCAACCATGTTAGCCGAGAGCGCACGCTGTACACTGTTGCCATTGTGGGGGGGTCGTTGACACTACACAGCTGGTATCCTGCATTGACTGCGCAAAACAATGCAAGTAGGGGCATCAGCTAACACCCAATCCCCGCAGTGTTAATACAACTTTTTACACGTAAGGAAACAGTTGTTGATGTCACGTGACATTAGGAATAAAAATGGTGATTGTAACGGCAGGGTTGTCAGTGGCCCTAAAAATCATTGATTTGGAGGACAGAAAATGATCGCGAGTACAATTAAATTCATTTTATTTCATCTTAAATACTTGGAGAAGCCAGTAGGCGATTTTCAAGCAATTGTGTTGAGTCTTGGGCATTTTTTTTAACAGAGGTGTTTTAAATCTGCCTGACCGTTGCAGTTACTACATGTTTCAAGCTGGGGTGCTAGTATGACAGATAATGTCAAAATCTCAAAAAAAGAGAACAGTGCCCCAGTTACTGGGTCTAGATCTTTTTTTTTTTTATCATAAACTTAATTTTTTTGCTACAAAAACATTTAGTCAGTATATTATAAACTCTTAAAGATATCGCTTTCGGTCGACATGTATTTTCAATCCCCCATTTTGATTCCTGTTTACCAGTGAGATCCACAGTGACCAGAGGCTCTGTTCTGAAATCGACACTCTGTGCTCTCATCAGGCCTCACCATGTTGAAAATAAAGTTTAATGTCGATAGTGACACCCAAAAGTTTATGAAAAAATTAAATTGGTACAAATCACTGAATAGCACGCCTAACCAAAAAAAAAAGACCTTGGTCAAAATTCAAATTTTTATGTGGTACTGGTACTCAGTGGTAGATTATACTTCCTTCTCCTTCAGAAATATTTAAGTGGGACTGTATAGTGTATGGCATGCCTATATTGCACAAAAAACAACACTTTGTCTCAAGTGGATAAAATGACAGTGATTTTTTCTAATTTTTCATATTTCTTATATTTATAACTTTCAGCAAATGTTGGTAAACGGAAAGGAGACTTGATGTTTGTCAAGTAAAAAATGGGAAAGGTTTCCATATCCGGCTGCCACTTTCTAAGGGATTTTTTAGACTTTTTAATGGATGTTGGACTTTATTTCCCTTTTATAATACTCCTCTCAAGGAATAGGTAGCTAAAACGGTAATTATTGACCTTAAAAAAAGAAAAATCAAGCGGACATTTCATCGCGCGGCTGGAACTTTCGCGCATTCATGCCCAGACGAATTAAAATGGCGTTTAGCGAGTAGCGTTGTCAAGCCCAATGTAGACGTGAAATTAGTTGCGATAATCGTAACCCTCCATCCTCCCGACGGTCGGAGACCGGAGGGTTACGAACCAAGACTGATATTATCGATGGTATGGGCAAACACGCATCCGGACGAGCCATGGCTGTCGTATGCGTATCGGCCATTCGATCCAGCTTGCAAACTCACCACCTGGGGTGTATGTAAGCACCGATCCCCGGACCGAGTGCGCAGCATGCAGGTTATGTATGAACATCGTGCGTGCACAAACTATACAGCTCGTAGTACCGTGTGCTGCTCCGTACCCCCACACGGCCAAACGCATGGCCGATACGCATACGACAGCCATGGCTCGTCCGGATGTGTGTTTGGATGGGTCACGCTGATTGGTTGTTGCCAAGCAAGTGCGACGTTCAAAATCACTAGTTGGCCCCGCTATGGATTATGGATATATTCTGTCAGTCTTTTGGTAAGTTTTTGTCGTTTTTTCTGCCAAATATTTTCATGATGTTGTTTTAAGGGTTCCAGATGACGTTGTCATACAATAAAGATCAACTCCATGTGTTTAGAATGTCTGTCATGATTTTGGAAAGTGGGAAAAAAGGACGAATCTGATCACGAGTCTGGCAAAAACTGGTCAAAACTGCCCATACCATCGATAATATCAGTCTTGGTTCGTAACCCTCCGGTCTCCGACCGTCGGGAGGATGGAGGGTTACGATTATCGCAACTAACGTGAAATTGGCTTATTTTTCACGATTTCGACACTTTGTAATTGTTCAAAGTGCCTGTTCCTAGCTGGATATATTCTTCAACCCTTCTAGATAGGTAAGGATCAAAGTTTACTTCAATTCCATGGATATAAAGTGACAGCCGGATACGGCATTTTAGCCAAAAAATGTTACTTCCTCTCTATGACTGAGTTGTTTATATCGTGGGCAATGACAAAATTTTGTAAAAGACTCCTTTAAAATATTACGAAAAGTTAGTTTGTCGAATCATACTCCTAGAACTATGAGGTTCGTTCCGCTACCGTCTCCACGAGCCTCATAGAGTGATATGTACAAAATCCTATTCGAAACTTTCTGCCCTTCACGTTTACATGGCTACAGTTCTTTTTTGAAATCAGATCTCGCCAAAACTAGGCTCTATGTGTTCTTTCAACTCTGATCGAGCGTTGCACTGGTCCAGAAAATCCACTCCGCAAACTAAAAGTTGTTAAAAAGTGATAAATTCTCACCGTAATTTAGATCCCATTCAAACAGTATTGCAACAAATATGGCGACCGGAGTTGCAAAATTAACTGGTATGCTGCTATGCGGTGCGCTGGTCCTATGGGCTGGTTCCGCATACCAGTTAATTTAAAAATTTGTAAATTAACTGGTACGCGGAACCAGCCCATAGGACCAGCGCACCGCATAGCAGCATACCAGTTAATTTTGCAACTCCGGTCGACTCCGGTCGCCATATTTGTTGCAATACTGTTTGAATGGGATCTAAATTACGGTGAGAATTTATCACTTTTTAACAACTTTTAGTTTGCGGAGTGGATTTTCTGGACCAGTGCAACGCTCGATCAGAGTTGAAAGAACACATAGAGCCTAGTTTTGGCGAGATCTGATTTCAAAAAAGAACTGTAGCCATGTAAACGTGAAGGGCAGAAAGTTTCGAATAGGATTTTGTACATATCACTCTATGAGGCTCGTGGAGACGATAGCGGAACGAACCTCATAGTTCTAGGAGTAGTCGAATCATATGTTTGAATTCCACAAATGTACTCTGTCCTGTACCATTTCCCATTTGTAAATTGTAAGAAAAAAAACATACCTTGATAAATGTGTCAACCAAGTACAGAGATGACCAAAATCCGAGTAGAATTGCAATCCATGTGGTCCTCAACATGGTTTGTTTGCGGCATTTCACGATGGTTTCACCAGTCGCTACGAACCGCACTGCACTGCCCACACCGATGACACACACACACAAGTCAAATGTACGGCCGACAGTTTACCAAAATTACCTCAAAATACCATTCCAATTTTACGCTTTCACGACAACAAAGGAAATTTGTAGCTTTTACGGATTACACAATAATACTTCCTTAAACAATTTCAGTTTAAAACTCAGCGATGATATGACGTTATTGAGTAGTCAGGGGTGATTTTTCCGGAGCTTTTTTAAACCATACGAAACACATGTGATGGAAATGGTGGAGTACACTGATAGTAAACACAACTTCCGCGTTTGTTGGTAAACAAAACACAGTGCGGGCTAAAAATTAATGTATTGTTTAAACAACATCTAAATCCATAACAAAATTAAAAAAAAACACACATTCTTACTTGGATACCAAACAGTAGATAAAGTGAGGAAAAATAACAAAACTATCCCGATAATAATGTCATTAACAGTATGCGGAGTGATATATCTACTCACCATAAAGTGTAAGACTTATTTTCTGGGTTCAAAGTTCAATGACCCGCGTGCATAACAAAACACCAGCTGATTCGTCTTATATTTAAAGGGGAGATCCCCGGTCGGTCAGGAGGACAACGAAGAAACACTCAAAATGTAAACACGGCAGGCAAAGCCTTATTTGGACAGGTGCATTTTAAGCAGGAAATCTGTGTACTTCAAATGAGGAATGTACTTATAGCTGACTTAACCATATTTAAAAAAAAGTAGTGCTTCAACTCGAGGGGTGATATGGGGGCGGGGTATTCAGGGCTGGGGGAGGGGGGGGGGGCAGGGTTGGAAAGTATGATTTTTTAAGGTTTATAATTCTATACAGGACATTCGATTCACATAAGCATGGAAAATAAATAAAACTGTTGATGAAAACAGTCAAGATTTTACGGTCCACGCTGTCTTCCTTTATGATAACTGGGAAATTAGTAGCCTGTTGGGGATCGGAGGGGTGGATTTCTAAAAGGGCGGGCAGATTTACTCCCCTATTGTTGTCTTTAATTATTCACCTAAAAAAAAAATTGTATGCAATAATAACAACAGTTATTAAATAGCACACATATCCTAGTAGGTAGTCAGTGGCATAGCCATCATCTTTTCTGGAGGGCAAAAGGGGGTCACAGATATTTGTGGAGGGGTAAATTTTAGTTAAAAAGGCCTGATTATAGCAAATGTCACAGTATAATAATAACAATAATAATAATAACAATAATAATGATAATAAATAACATTTATATAGCGCTATATAAAAAAATTTTCTAAGCACTTACAGGCTGACGGGGGGGGGGGGGGGGGGGGGGCAAGCAGGAGGGCAAGATGTTCCACATGGCTACTGTAGCTAGTCTTAGTTCCAAGAAGTCCGTTAAGTATTGTGGTGTAGTAGTAGTTTGTGGGATGATAGCGCCCTCTGTTGGCAATGAGGTTTTTATGACTAATATAACTGGGGTGTCTTGAAACCAAGACTAACAAGCAGCTAGATCAAGGTGATTTATTTATGAAGTGTTACCACTTCATACCAATTACTACAAAAATACATTTTGAGAAATAACTGAAACCACCAGCAAATGCTCAGAGTCTTGTCAAAACCTTTATTCATGTACAACGATCTCATGGAAAAATCTTTAGGAAAGACACTTCTGTTGAGTATGTGGCAAAAATATACATACAATCTTTACAATTTTTTCGTGTGTTATAAATATTTCAACTACTTTTATTTAAGACATTTTTATTTCAAATATCTCACGCATTTATTGAATGATTTTTTGTGTATGTGAGATGTGACTTGCATCCTTCTAAGTACCTTACAAAAACAAAGAGTAGAAAATGTTAATACAAACCTTTTGGAATGGTAACGCTGTGACTTCAAAAAGCTTATCATAAGAAAGTTTTAAATATAGTTTAATTCGTGGGAAATTGCACGCGTAGAAAATTTTACCCTCGCTTGAATTTGAAAGTAACACCTAGCCAGATAAGGAAGCATCTCAAACCGAATAAATTTGTACAATTGTTTTTCCCCCTGGTCATCAATAAAGTATGTTTAGTGTTTTGGTCTTCTTTGGAAAAAAAACAAAACAAATATATGTTCATCATGTTCGACCCTCAAACGAGGCACAAAACTCTGCAGTTTTCCTACACCTACGAGTCACATTCTCAGACATGAGAATGTGGTGGTCCTAGATAAGGAAGAGCAGTGGCACAAAAGAGGCATCAAGGAAGCCATCTGGGAAATAATCGAACTACCATCGCTCAACAAGAGAGGGGGGTTGCACTTGAACTTATCACATGCATGAGACCGGGCCATTCAAGACATTCCTAGTCGTCTGTCACGTGACCAGCCCATCGAGTCCCCAGTTGCCTGACAAAGTCCGATGGTTTCGGACACAATGTCGAAAGTTGCCACTAAGTAAGTTCCAGTATTTGATTTAATTAATCATCTACTACTACTGGATGACTGATATTATACATTGTCATCACGGTACACAGTTAACCATCCTACTGTCTGACCATTCAATATCATCCAATGCGATTTGGAATGTTGGATAAACCATGCCAGCCTGCAATATGATCATGTGGTGAATGCATCTACACAGTACACAGTCAACCCTCCTACTGTCTGAACAATTCAATTACATCCACTGTGGTTTTGAATGATAAACTTTTCCAGCCTGCAATATATCATGTGGTGAATGCACTTACACAGCACAGTTAACCCTCTTACTATCTGACCATTCAATATTATCCACTGTAGTTTTGAATAATAGATAAACTATGCCAGTCTACAATATGATACAATAAGGTGAATGCATCTATACAGTACACAGTCAACCCTCCTACTTTCTGACCACACAATATCATCCGCTGTGATTTCTCAAAACTTCTTTGTTTTACACAATCTGTGGAGATTTGGAAAAATGTGTGATTTGAGCGATCCTGACGAGTGTTTATCTTGTGAAGATTAAGTGTGATATAAAACATACAACAAATTAAATCATGGTGAACAACTAGCTTTCACCTGATCACCAATCTAACCTTTGAACTTAAATAATCTCTTTAAATTACTTTACAAACTCAACTTTTTATAAATAATACCATGTACACAAACTATCCAAGATAATATTTGTCATATAAACAAAATCTCCCCAACCGAAAACAAGACCCACACAAGCAGAATAACTTGCAACAAATAATATAACATAAAAGACACGTGTGCAAAGTTGGAATGAAAAAAGTGAAGCAAAATTTAAGCATTTATCAAAACCGTGAATGCTACATTCTTGTAAATTTGGATTGGATATTACACAATCCACATCTAGCTGTTTTACAGTAACACAGCTAAATAGACCGACCCATTAAGCCCCGCCTACTAACATGTTGACCAATCACAGCCTTGACAACACCACTGAAAGTCTGACAAAAGTCCGATTAGTTAAAAATCCCATTAGAAAAGTAAACAACAGACAACAGCACACACAACTGAACTGTACTAACTTTTGTTTTGTTTTAAATTTTTCGTATTTCTGGTGGTGCAAATACCACAGCAGTGGTCCTTGTACAGTCGTGTAAAAGTGGTTTAACAGTGTTCCTGTCTACATTGCACTTTAGACTCAAGGCACTGCTCAAAAGGCCACGAAACTAAATCCATACCGTTCACGAAAACCATGTACGTGTGTGTATCCGATACGTGTGTGTGGTCGCAACCGAACCACCGCTGGGATTGTGGCAAACGTCACACCATGTGCTGTTGCTAGGCAGTTGCTAAGGTAGGCTGGGCTTAATGGATCGGTCAATTGTATACGCACCACTAAAAATGCTGTACCTCACATTCAAGACTGGTACCCTGCCAAAAGCCTTGAAATGAATCAGCATGAAGCTGGGGGCCAATGGTGTGATAAGTTTCCATTAATAACAAACAGCTTTTGTGAACAAGGCACTTCTAATGTCTAAAACACAAGTTTATTATATAATTTTGCTTTTCTCTGTTGTGCTTCATAAATAAATATACAATACCTTGTTTGAGAAATAGATTTTTTTTTCATGCATGAAGTTTTGGAAGACGTTTAATTTTAATTTCACAAGCTGGGTATATATAACCCATTTCAATAAGCCATTTGTGACTTACATTTGAATGATGTCTGGTACAACGCCTTGCTAGGTCACAACTGAATGCTTAATTTGAAATTCCTCAGACTAAATCCAGTGTTGTTATACGTCACATGGTATGGGGCAAGTTTTCCCAGTTACAGAAGAGCCGTTGAACAACCAAACAAAATCTCGGATGAAAAGTGTGGCTCAAGGTTACCGGTCTGTGTTGATCTGGAAGTTGCTATGCAAAAGACCTGAGCATGGTCTGAGGAATTCAAACTGAGCATTTAACCCTCCTACTGTCCGACCATTCAATATCATCTCTTGCAGGCCTGGAATTACACGGAGGCCAGGGAGGCTGGTTGCCCTGGTTTTGGCCCTGGTGCCCCTTCAAAACTTTCACAGTGACTTTAAGATGTTCTGATTAAAGTGCCAGTTGCAAAATGAAAATGGCCTTGCCCTCTCAAAGGTTAAATTCCAGGCCTGCTCTTGCGGTTTTGAAAGAAGGATCAACTACACCAGATTATATCATGTGGTGAACGCATAGATCTGCACAGTATATACATGTACAGAGTTAGTTAAATAACACCCCCATACTTTAATAGACTCTGCCTTGTGAATGATTTAGAGCGTATCTCATGATATGTCTTATTTTTATTAGAAAGCCGCGCGAGCGTGACGCACTATGCCCATAGCAACCAATGTACTATACCCGTAGAAACCAATGTACAGACCCATATACTTTGTGTGTAAATCCAGATAATTTTAAGCCAGATGCAACCTTCCGACATTCTAAAATTTGCATTTCACATAAACGCTTATTTAGGAGATACAACCTTGTAGAGAGAATGTATTTTCTTTCATTGAAAGATGGAATGTTCCATTCAACTCGGCTTCGCACTGATGAATGGAACATTCCCTAATTCAACTCACCGAAATAGTCTCACCAATGCACTCATAAACATTCATTATTTGTACATTACTTTGCAAATGGCTTATCTATGGGGCGTAAATTACCCACTTGATGAGGTACATGTTATTTTGTTATACATAACAAAAAATCGATGGGTTGCAAGAATGGAGATTGGAGTACATCAATTGGTGTCTTTTAAAAACCAATGATGTAGTTTCTCTTGAAGATTTATTTTCAACTTGACGGCTTCATGAAAAAGGGCCGCTTGATGGAGCCATTTGGCACGTCGTGGCCGAGCCCACCGGACTCAAGTTCTGTTGTTTCTGATCAGCAGAGAGTGGGTTTGAGTCGTCCCAGTCTTGACACTCGGACCCCTCCGTGCAGGGAGACAACTCCACTGTCTACGGCAACGTGCGCACGATAAGGCCAGGTGGCCGAGGACTAAAGTGAAGGACTGATTGCGGCTGCAGGATGTCTCAGCTGTAGCACACAGTTTCTCATCATCATCAGTCTTGACAAGACACGTAACCATTCTTACATAGCACTTTTCACACCCACAGGGCATTCCAAAGCGCTCATTAGTTTTTCCTCAGGTATGCAGATTTATATTTGAAATTAATAAGACCCAATTTGCATGTATTTCATACATGAAGCACCTTGTAATGGTTTACAAAGTGCTGTGGCGCAAACTTAATGCAGCCAACCATGCCAGGACCACCAGGCGAGCCCCTCCTCTTATTGACAAGTGTACTGAGTTCTTTTTACGTGCGTTACACAACACACTGGACCAACGGCTTTACGTCCCATCAGACGGATGAAGCAATAACGGTTGAGTGTCTTGCTTAAGGGACACAAGTGTCAAGACCGGGACTCGAGCTTGAGTCCAGGGCGCTTGATCTCTCGGCCACGACTCGTCCTTCGGATGGGACACAAAGCTGTTTGTCCCATGTGTTGTGTAATGTACATAAAAGAACCAAACACACTTAAAAACTTTAAGAGAAGGGGTTTGCCTAGCATAAGTGTAGGCTGCAGATTGCGCCACAGCACCTTGTAAAAACCTTACAAGATGCTATGAGTCTCATAATTCACAGCTCTACATCCGTTGCAAAAAAAAACAGAACCATGAATGAATATCAGCGCCCTGAGCCCCCCATTTGTGGCGGATACCGGCGCTTTGTGGTGGCTTGGGTGGCCAGTGCAAAAAGGACTCGCCTCTCACCAATGTGTCCCTGGTTCGAGCCCTGGGCTAGGGCTATGTGAGTAGATTCGTGTGTTGGTTCTCTCCTGTGCCATGAGGGTTTTTCTCCAGGCCATCTGGTTTTAGCCTCCCCAATTATTATTATGATTTGTAAATCTTCATCACTATCATTACACTAGGAATGTGTTGTATTGATCACTGTGTGATACACTCATTGCCCATGTCCTCAGCATACTTGTTAGATACCAAGCTCCGAAGGCGGTCAATCTCTGCCCGCAGATCTTTGACTTGCTTCAGTTTACTGTGTAACGTATCTGTGTCCAGCTCACCACCTTCAGCTCCTTCCGGTTCATGGCTAACACATGGTGCTATGGGGGTGACAAATGACAGAGAAATGAAAGTGAAGCACTGATAATAGACCGATCCATTAAGCCCCGCCCCCTCAACATAATTGACCAATCACAGCATTGGCTACATCACCTCTTTACACGTGGGCAGCACATTGTGCGTCTCTTCAATGCCACACTGCACGACATGAACGCACACGCTGTAAGTTTGTGCTCGCATGTTTACATTTTCTAATAGGATTTTATCGTGTCAGACTTTCGGTGGTGTACCGAAGGCTGTGATTGGTCAACACAGATGGAGGCGGGGCTTAATGGATCAGTCTATTAAAAAATCATAAATGATTAGTTCCAGTCTAAGAGCTCACTGATTTTTGAGTTCATACCAGTACCAATCCATTAATAAAGCCAACCGCACCAGAAACACCTGGGCGAACCCCTTCTCTTAACGACAAGTGTACTGGGTTCTTTTTATGTGATATTGCACAACAGGTGGGACCTACAGCTTAGCGTCCCATCCGAAGGACGAATCAATAACGGTCAAGTGTCTTGCTGTAAGGAC
The DNA here is from genome assembly GCA_911728455.2 of Marthasterias glacialis. Lineage (NCBI taxonomy): Eukaryota > Metazoa > Echinodermata > Asteroidea > Forcipulatida > Asteriidae > Marthasterias > Marthasterias glacialis. The sequence goes on from OU452224.1 coordinate 19,714,052, forward strand.
ACAAGTGTCAAGACTGGGACTCAAACTTGAGTCTGGTGTACTTGATCGCAATTATTAGTTCACCAATTCACTGAGAAACAGTTCTGTCAAGAATATTTTAATGGCCAAGAAAATAGCCACTCCCATCCACTGTTGATTATTTGGATTGCCGATATAGAGAAATTAATTGAACTGAATTGAATAGAACTGAAATGGTTTATTATTAAAAAAATGTCATCACAGCCAGAGGCTGAATTAAGAAAATTTTTACAGATAAAAATATGTAAAAAAAAAAAAAAAAAGGAAAGCAAAATATCCTGGTTTTGTAGATTTTAAATTAGTTGAAATTGTTTAAAGCGCACGTACAACATTGGTAATTGTCAACGACCAGTATCCGTACTTTGTGTGATCCAACATAATACATGAAACAACAAACCTGTGAAAGTTTGCGATCGGTCATCGAAGTCACGAGAAAATAGGGGGAAAAAATCACATATCCTTTCATTGTTTTGGGAGAGAAAACAAAAATGTCCTTACCTCTAAACCGTAACAGCACGGATACATTAGGTTCTTGACCCTCAGCAGTCTGTGTACAGACCTGGACCAGACCGTGAAGCTCCGCGACGCATTCTTCGACCTCACGGATGAGACGATGACTGGCCTGTAAGACATCTGATGAGGCAACCTTCTCAAGAGCCTGGTTGCGCTCCTGGACGTCTAGATTGTGCTCGTAGAGCTCCTGACTCTGTTTGGCCAACTGTGGAGTGGAACGAGGAAGGGTTTAAGTCGTTGAGGGATTGTTGTAAATGTTTGTAATCTTTCCATATGGCAATGTTGGTAGTTCACAATAAACAGGCATGCAACTGCAGTTTGCCCAAAAAGATAAAAAATTAAAATACAAATGAGGAAACTGGCAGGCACAGCATAGCCTTGATTTTAAGGCTGTGCCATAGCTTTGCTTAATAAATATAACAACAGCTTCCCCAATGCGATGCAACCCCAGCCGCCCGACAGACTCATGCTCTCACTCACAGGGCGCTAGCCCTACACACACACACACACACACACAAGTGTGTATTTACCTCCAATCGGGGACCTCCTATTGTCCCTCTTTTGTTTGTACTTTTTAGCAACAGCTCCCATTGGTTTTGTACACGATTACCAACTGGGGACCTTTTCCAATCGGGGACCCTATTGTCCTCTTTTGTTATAAGTCCCCGGTTTGAATGCCTAAACAAACTCACACACACCGCTAGCGCCCTAACACAGCTTGCACCTCAGTCCTAGCATGTGAGTCATTAGTCTTGGTGTGCAAGACCTTCCCCCGCAAGAGGGCGCTATCATCCACGAGCTGCTTCCACAACACGAACCGCCCGTCAGTCACTTCCTGTTACGCCCTCAGGCCTCCATTTTGCGAAGGGTAAAACTGCAAGCGACGCTCAACGGTTGCGCATACATGCACGTACTAATAGACTTTACCTTGAGTACCGGTATGTATCGATTGCGCTGCGTGTAAATTAGCGCCCGCGTTAAGTGTAATTGCTGACTGGTTATAAACACTCCGGGCCATGTCTTTATGATCTGTTTAAAGGCAAAGTATACCTTTGGTTTTTGGAACCGTACATTTGCCTTAATGCTATATAATTGTAGATATATGCCAAAATATGCCAAAAACTAACCTGTGTAAATTTCAGTTCAAAAGGTGGCAGCGTTTTTGAGATATCACCAAAAATCTGGAGCGGTTGTGTTCACGCAGAAGAAGTATCCGTCATTGGAATACACATTCTGAGAAGCGTTACGGCCATAACGCTTCTCAGATTCAAATTTTTGGGGGATAAAAAGTGATGTATTTTTCCATAACTGCAGTACTTCGAAGTGAAACGTTTCTCAAAATGCATTATACTATCCAAAGCTGCTGTACTTCTTACAATGTGAGTTATTATTGCCAAAAATTTTCAGAGTCATTACCAAACGTATACAGACCCTTTAAACACCCCCGTGTGACAATGCTCTCGACCAATCAGAATGGATAAACTGTCCTTGTTATTTATGGATACTGTCTTACCGATGTCATGGAATCCTTCATCTTTCTGAGGTCCTCGTCTTTAGATTGAGCATTCTCCTTGAGTGCTGTAATGGTATCCTCTTCTTGCTGCAGTCTCTCTTCAAGATCACTTACAGCCTTCTGATGCCGTGCCTGCTGCGTCTTCAACTGTCTGTGCTTACTCTCCACCATCTGATGAATAAGCAAATTATATCTCATCAATATTCATAAGCAGTTATTCAGTCAATTGTTCCGACTACATACATGTATATCCAAAAAAGTGTTTCAATGTAGGGAAAAAAAAAAAATTTGAGAAAAATACACAAACAATTCAATTAATGATAATAACAACAATCCTGGTCTGGAATTACACAGAGGCCACTGAAGTCATGGCTTCTGATGCCCTGGTCTCGGCCTTGGTTCCCCTTAAAAAGCTTCCCATAGACTTTAAAATTTCCCAATGGAAGTGCCCTTTGCAAAATAAAATGGCCTTGCCTTCTCAAAGATGAAATTCCATGCGTGCAATATTTTGCTTTTGAATGATGAAACCAGCAAAAAAACAAATAACCCCTAACAAAGTGTACTTCATCGAGAAAAGTAGTGTCGATAAAGTCGTGGCCGGACGGTCCAGTTAGTATTAAGTGCAGAGAAGGGGTTTGCCCTGGTGTTTCTGGCATGGTTGGCTTCAGCTTGCCTGGTATAAAACTCTAACCAGGTGCTATAAAAGAGTCTCATAATGCAAACATACATGTAACTCTGCAAACCTGTCGTAAAATTAATAAGCGCCTGGTGGTGTGGTGATAAACCCTATTGACCCATTTCACTTGACGTCATCATCACAATAATCTTGGTTGCGCCATTTTGGTGGTCAATGTCACTGAGTTATTCAGTGAAGAGCGCATTTTAGGAGATGCGGCATTTACACGTAAACCTATTGACCACCAAAATGGGGAGCGTGGCACAGTCGGCGCGTGTGACGTGCGTGCAAGGGGTCAATATATATAAGAAATGCGCATTATTATTATTTTTATCACAGTACTGTAAATCAGTAATGGGATACTTTTCAATGGGAGCACCAGTTTCAACAATTTAAAACAACATGGCACTTTGAAGGGTAACTGTTTTTGCCCGTTCACAGAGACATCTGCCTTTAGCAAAATTCATTTTATCTTTACACCTATGTGAGATAAGCACTGTATACTCAATGCTTTTTGAGTCCTCCAGGGAAAAAGAAAAGCCACAAGCTACTCAGGTGGGATTGGAACCCAGGACCCCCTCCATCTCAATGGAAATTAATCGCCAAATGCAGTGGTAGGTGGGTGTCATGATTTGGGGCTCAGTACCTCCAAAGACTCTCCCAGGAGTTGCTGATTTACCTTTTTGAGTTTGTCCACCTCAGCCTTGGCTTCATCTCGCTCATGGACCAGCTCCTCCATGGCAGTACGGCTGAACAGCTTCAAAGTAGTTGGATCCGCATCCTTAGGAGCACCCAAGACGGACTGAAGACGAGCTGCCTCACTCTTCAAGCTGTCATGGTACATAATAATAAAGTACATTTACAATGCGCCATGTCTGACATAAATGACACTCCTGGCGCTGAATTATCAAACGCGGTGGAGCTTGTTAAGAATGATTTTATGAGACGAAGCAACCATAATACAACACCTTGGAAGGGATACAAGGTGAGGTGGCGAATAGTGCTGCCAGACCATGCCAGAAACACTGGGGGCAAACCTCTTCTCTTTACGATAAGTGTACTGGGTTCTTTTACATGCATCACACAACACACGGAACCAATGGCTTTACGACCCATCCGAAGCACTAATGGTTAAGTGCCTTGCTTAAGGACACAAGTGTCACGACCGGGACTCGAACCCACACTCCGCTGATCAGAAACACCAGAGCTTGAGTCCAGCGTTCTTATCCGCTCGGCCACAACACGCCACATCTTATTACACTTGAAAGCTAGGTTGGAGAAAACGCGGTTTTCTAACTTTTTCTAACCATAGCTATGGATAGGGTAACTAATTTCAGAATATGCATATAAACCACACCAAAAAGAAGGGATCCAATCAGTCTGCCTTCTCACAGGATGTGAAGGGTCACCCAATAACATCACAGAGGCATGTTTTTTGTGATTGCGTCCGACAGCACACTTCTGACATTATCTTTAAATGACCAAAACATTCATTCTTTTTGTTGAAACTTAATATTCTCAAAACATACAGAGTTGATTCTATTTTCTCCAAATGAAAACTTACTCAATGGAAATTTATAAAACGTGATTGGGTTGTAATCTGAATACTTTGCGACAGAAATAGCTCAGAAGAAGTGGTAACTGTTCAAAGGATCAGGTATCATGAGATAGGTCTCTTATATATAGGGATGAAAGTCATTGCTGACAAAAAGGTTTGAAACTCAGATCCAAATTGTAAGAGGTACGTTGATGGTGTTCCCACCTTATGGTAATCCCTGGAGCTCTACACTAATCCAAGCAGCGCTCGTTTATGATGTTTTACGCCACCTCAGCTATGGCCGCTGTACGCGCGCGTGACACGACAATAACACGTCAGCGCGCATATGTACCAATCAGCATGGAGGATTCACAGTGTGTGTGCCTCGACGCGCACGTGCGACAGCCAAAGCTGCGGTGGTGTAAACGCCCATGAACGAGCTGCCTGGATTAGTCTATATATTTCAAGGAGTTTTTAAGAACAGTATCCCCAGCACTAGAAAACTGGATCAAAGAGCAGGATTTCTTGGTTAATTGAAGAAAATAACGGCTTTTTTTTTCACCATGCAGACAACAAGCAGCGAAAAAGGTCGGAATTCAGATAAAAGTCAGACATTTTTCATCCCTGCATGTTACAGTATGCTGTTTGAAATGTCCACCATGCAGACAACAAGCAGCGAAAAAGGTCGGAATTCAGATAAAAGTCAGACATTTTTCATCCCTGCATGTTACAGTATGCTGTTTGAAATGTCAAGACATACGTGTATCAGGCCTCACCCCTTGTTCTTTGTTTGTTCGGGGATTGCAGCACAGCTATGGTTGGGCCACCCTGCGATTCCACTGACGGAAGGTGGAGAGGGGGGCAGGTGAAGGTTTGAGTGTTACGAGGGCAGTGGATTAACGTCACATACCTGTCTAGCTCGATGCGTAGATCCCCTTCCTGGCCCTCTAGCTTAGTGACGATGATATCACGGTTCCTGACGGCGTTCCTTGACTCAGAGAGCGACGTCTCCAGCTGAGAGATTCTCTCTTTCAGAAGCTTCTCCTTCTCACAAAGATTCTTGATGTGAGACGGTTAAGTCAAGGAAGATGCAAACAGCAATGTACAATGTGTAACTTTATTAATTTTAAGTGAAAGACTTGAAGCCTCCAAATCATTTTTTTTTAAATATCTTCCCAGTAATTTTGCAGGCTACATGTAGGATCAAGATACATAAAAAAAAAAAAAAAAATGAAATCAGGAAAAATACTGGCAAAATCTGTCCAGGCTCTTTCATTAATTTTTTTAATTTTATTTTAATTTTTTCTGGTAATGAAACAAAGAGATCCTTAAAAGTGCCTTGCACTGTAACCCACAGGCCTGAAGATAGCTGTGTAGAAAAGCTGATGAAGAAATATTCAGTTTGAGATATGGGAGGAAAATCTGAAGAGGGAAAAAGCCCACGTTATCACAAAGAAACCAAATCCACCTGTGAGGCTCCGGTCCTGGGCAGGATTCGAACGGAGAACCACAGAAGTGAAAGGCAGGGCAAGTTACCACTCAGCCAGCCTGATCCCTACTTCATCTCGGACTGCGATCTCAAAAGGATATAACTTCCGTGTTCTTGAGGTGCTGCTCAGCTGTGGGTAGGTCTCCCATGTATCTCTCCAAGCTACTCACACGTTTCTTGAGTCGCTCATACTTCTCCTTCATGCGGGTGTACTTCAATTTGGTGTCTTCTCCACTCTCCTCCTTCTGCGTCATCTGAAACAGAGATAAAAGCAATTGAAGTCACTTACTGGAGAGAAAAAAGTGCAACGACTCGTCACTCCCTTTTAAGATATGAAAAGCATGACAAATTTTCCTGATAATTCAGGGCTTGAAATACCCACTGGATCACAGGTCGGAGTCCAGTAACTTTAGCATTGGGCCAGTAAACCACAGGGCTTGAAATGCCATCTGGACCACTGGCCACAGTCCAGTAATTTTAGCATGGGGCCAGTAACCACCAGGGCTTGAAATGCCATCTGGACCACTGGCCACAGTCCAGTTATTTTAGCATCAAGCCAGTAACCACCAGAGCTTGAAAACCCCACTGGACCATTGGCCTGAGTCCAGTAATTTTAACATAAGGCCAGTAACCCACAAGACTTGAAATACCCTCTGGACCACTGGCCTGAGTCCAGTCATTTTAGCATCAGGCCAGTAACCACCAGGGCTTGAAATACCCTCTGGACCACTGGCCTGAGTCCAGTCATTGTAACATAAGGCCAGTAACACACAAGACTTGAAATACCCTCTGGACCACTGGCCTGAGTCCAGTCATTTTAGCATCAGGCCAGTAACCACCAGGGCTTGAAATACCCACTGGACCACTGGCCAGAGTCCAGTCATTTTAGCATCAGGCCAGTAACCCACCAGGGCTTGAAATACCCACTGGACCACTGGCCAGAGTCAAGTCATTTTAGCATCAGGCCAGTAACCACCAGGGCTTGAAATACCCACTGGACCACTGGCCCGAGTCCAGTAATTTTACTACTTGGCCGTAAATTCCACAGTGTTTTTTTAGAGACATTCTTTTAACTAAGTATCCCTCCCACCATAACACCAGCAGGTTCCTTGGCAAACCCTGGACCATCTGGTTTGGTTTGGTTTGGTTTGATTTGATTAAAATTGGTTTGGTTGGGTTTTTGGTTTATTTCCACTTAAGCAAAATACATATACGTGTAATTTTCACCATAGTTATTGAAAGAAGGACAATCCATGAGCGGAGGGCCCATCAGTTTCGCATCCATTACCCTCTGTAGGTACCAACATGCAGGCCTTGATCTTAACCGAGGCCACCGAGGCCATTGGCCTCATGCCCTGTCGAGTTGGCCAGCATGCCCTTCAGAAAAATTGCACTGTCACTACCAACTTGGCCAGCATGCCCTTGTACAATTTCTCTGATTTGGCCAGCAGGGCTTTTTCTTAAGATCGAGGCCTGAACATGACCATTTTTTTTTTTTTTTTGAAAGTCGCCAGACACACAAGGCCAGTAAGCCACTTGAGGTGTGGGCTACAAATCAATTGTTTTTTCCAGGGGCTGTTGCCACCTATTCCTGGGGCTGAAACACAATTTACTTGAAAAACACTTCATTTAAAAAAAAGTAATTTTTTTTAAAACTCAAACAGTATCACTTTTGAAGGAAGACAGGAAGGGGTGTGTAAAACATCAGTTCATACCTTCTTTTCAAGCTCTTTTAACTCTCTACTTTTTGACTCGCAAGCTTCCTTCAACGCTTTCTTCAGCTTGGCATGCTCATACTCCGTCTCTCTGTCACCAAACAGCAAAATATCAATTTAAAAAATTGCATCACCCTTAACACTGATGTGTGATAAGCACTGTATACTCAGTGCTCTCTGAGCCTTCAAAGAAAATAAATCCAAAGGTTACTAAGGTTGGATTCGAACCTACCGCCGACGGCTGCATTCTAGAGCAGCTGTCTCAACCACTAGACCACGGAGCGTGCCAGGTGGCACAAGGGCAGTTGGAATGCAGTAATTAGCAGCTGGTTATCGATAAGTAAACTGAGTTACATGTTTATTGCAAAATCAGACAGAACTGTAAATAAGGATTTGCGGTGACACCATGTGGTTTAAATCTCTTTTGAGTATATGTGGTTCCGAAGGAACCGGTTGACTCTACGTTTTGGACAGTGTACTGTACTCTGTCCGTCGTCAGGAGAATGTGTCCTCTTGACGATGGACAGAGTATACTGTCTGAAACAATGAGTCAACCGGTTCCACATATACTCAGAAGAGATTTAAACCACATGGTGTCACCGCAAATCCTTACTTATTGTATTCCCATCATGCAAATCTTCAAGTCTCATACAGACAGAACTGGACAAGTGATCAAATATGGTAGAATCAAAAAGAGTTGTAGAATCTCTTTACCATGTTGAAGTAAAGCTGGGCAGAGGGGGAGGTGGGGGGGAACGCACATAGTCCCAGAGGATTTTTAACCCCATCGCCACCCCATGTCCTTTTAATTCCTGCTGACAAACAGGTTTTCTCAGTTTAAAGCCTACTCCCAAGTTGGGCTACAATCCCGACAAAAATCCTTGGGCCACTGTGACAGAAATAACTGGAGCGCAGACCGCACAATGAGAACCAACATTGATCGGGGGCCTAGGGGAGGCCCAACAAGATATGACCGGGATTGTAGCAAGAAACAGGTATTTTCCAGGAAATTCCAGAGGTTAGCAATTCAAGAGGGACAAGGCAAAGCAAATTCTCACAAGAATGTCCCCCGCGTGGGAATTCATCTGTGTCTAGTATGAAAGGTGTTCGAGACTTACCCTAGCTTCTTGTTCAGGAGTTCTAACTCTGCTGCTTTGATGGAAGATTGTTCTGCTAGCTGTGCTTTGAGTGAGGCATTTTCATACTGGTATTCCTGACAACAGGGGAGACAAATGTTCTATTAATAATAACATCCCTAAATATTAACCCTTGGAGCACACTAAGATGGCCAACAGAGGATGCTCCGAAACTGTTCCGAAAAATATGAACACTAACCGTTCTTCAGTCTGGAAAAGTCTTGTGTAATAAGACATCCTCCGGGATGAATAGACCAATCCATTAAGCCCCTGTACTTGATGACCAATCACAGCCTTGGGTATGCCACCGAAAGTTAGACAAACTTCCAACACAAAAAAAATCCTATTATGAAATGTAAACATGCTTGCGCGTACTTATAGCGCGCGTACTTATAGCGCGCGTTCATCTCGTGCAGTGTGGCATTGAAGAGACACACATCGTGCTGCCCATGTGTACAGTCACTGACAGTGGTGATGTAGCCAATGCTGTGATTGGACAATAAGTTTAGGGGGCGGGCTTAACGGATCGGTCTATTGGTTGAGTATCGTTCCTCATGGTTTTGAATGATACTGTAGATGCACCATGACAGCCCGCAATAGACCTTTATCATGCTACAACCATCTTGGTCATGTTCCCTGTATCCACTAACAGTAATATATATGCTAATATTCATTGTACAAAAAGGAACCAGACTATTTGCCCTTCCAGCATTGGTTTGAATGGGAGAAAATCAAGATGGCCGCACCATGATAAAGGTCTATAGGATATCAAGTGCAAGTTGTAGTCAATCGATGATGATGATGATTTGGTCCGAGGAATTCCAATGGGAGACTTTTGGAAGAACCTCAGAACCTCACGTGCAGTCCTGAGCATGTGCGCACCCCCCAGGACTGTCAAAAAGGATCGTTGTGTCTGCTGCCGCCGGCGTCTCAAAAAGTCTCCCATTGAGCTTTCATTTGAGCATTGACATGATCCATGTGTACCTACCTGCACTTTCATCAGAAGGAAGTCGCCTTTATCGTCATGCACTCTTGAATACATCATGTGTCTCTCCTGATCCTGTTTTTGTCTTAACTGCTCCTTGGAGTGGGCAAGCTCCAACTTTTGTCTGGAAAAAAAAAAATGGTGTCAATTAATATAGTCATTACTTTTTATTGTAACAATAAAATGATCTTTACTGTCTTTTTTCGTTAAAAGGTGTTAATGGCAATAATAGTGTGAGGACCTGGTCTTCACTGCGTGGTAATGACCTTGGTTAGTGGCTGGCCGCTGTTATCGGACCTCGCCTTCGACTCGGGCCTTTATGTATCACACGGGCCACGACACTGACGGTTTTAAAAGGCCAATTAAGGCCTCATCACCACTCTTTTGTTCCCTTATTGAAGGACCCAGTACACTATTTATTGTACACTATTGCCTTTATCGCACGCCCGCGACCCTGTCAGGTTTTAAACGGCCGATTTCATAAGTCACCACTCTTTTATTCCCGGTCATAAATGCCCTTTTGTTGTTAAGAAATAAAATGTTAAAAAAAAAACACACACAGAATGACCCAACAAACCTTGCTCCTTTTGCATTACGTTCAGGAGCCCAGCTAGCTTTGCACCTTGGGTCTGTTTGGCGCCTCTTCATATACGTTTTCTAGTGTTACAATATCAAAGCAGGAATTAAACCAGACTAAAATAACCGGTCTTAAATAGCTCCAGCCGTGTCTTTATCAGCCGTTTAATACCAGGTAAACATGGTCATGTGACCACCTTTCAACCAATAGGATCGCCTGAACTGTCTCGGGTGTTTATGAATGTGCATTACACAACACAAGGGACTGAGGGCTGTAGGCCCCATCTGTTGTACATGTAGCATGTGTTGTACATGCTACCCATGTGGGTTTCATTGATGGACAGTTGCTATGGCAGCCAGGGCTTAATGCATCGGTCTATCTGTTGGGAAATTCTCGGCAGCTAGTAAAAAAATTATTAAAAAAAAAAAATGTAAAAAAGAAAAAAAAACAAAAAAAACATGTACACTATTAAGATATTATTTCTTGAATCCTAACCTTTCAATGATGAGGTTTTTCTCCTCCAGGAGGCTTTCTTTAGCTCTGATCACACCTTCCAATTTGCCGAGATCTTGGCTGAAATTAGGACCTGATAATGTCCCAATGGATGGGTAGGTCGCTGAGTAAGGGTAGCTTGGCTGTACAGCCTGAGGAAGGTAGAGCAAGACAATGATGATGCATTTTTAGAAATGACTAGGGACTAAGGTTTTAAAGTGTGCACTTTTGTTAATAATAATAATAATAATAATAATAATAATAATAATAATAATAATAATAATAATAATAATAATAATAATAATAATAATAATAATAATAATAATAATAATAATAATAATAATAATAATAATAATAATAATAATAATAATAATAATAATAATAATAATAATATGAGACATTTATATAGCGCATAATGCAGGAGCCTCTGTGCGCAAAAACCACAGAGCATAAAAGAAATAAATACATAAAGTAAAGTTAACTAAAAAGTAGATTAGAAAAGTCCTTTGAAAATCAGAATAGAGTCAGCTTGACAACTATGAAGAGGATTTAATGTAAATCATTCCGCATTGAAGGTGCTATGAAGGTGAAGGCTCTTAGACCATAGAATTTAGTAGAAACAGTAGTTTGTGTCAGTAAGGATTGGCCAGCACAATGAAGATGACAAACAGGAGTATAGTTATGCAGAAGCTCAGATATAGTCAGGAGATAGTTCACGGAGAGCTTTGAAAGTCAGGAGATTTAACTTATATGTGATAAGCATTTTAATCAGGGAGCCAGTGGAGATCATGTAAGATGGGTGTAACATGTTTGGAACGAGGCTGCAGTTGATCCATCCCAAGCATCAAAATGGCACAAAACCTCATCTGTGACCTTGTCACATTACCATCTGGAATACATTTTGACAGCCATAAAAGAAGAGATCTGTTTCAGATGTGGTCTTGAGACAAAGTACAGAGTTGGTGTTGTTGTCAGTAAACGACATGTACAGTAATAACATCTACTTTGTTGGGTAGAGTGTTTTTGTAAGAACTTGTCTTGCTATGAATTGTCTCTACTGCCGCCGAGTAGATTAGGCATCGGACGAGCTCAAATAAGAAGTTGTCCTGGGCTGTTTTTTTTTAACTGTCGCGGAGTTGATTCCAATCGGCTCAACATTGGTAAGAAGAAATAAAATAAACGTTCACAGATTTACATATAAAGATAATGACGGTAGAAAACTTTCCTTGAAATATTTCTGCCTGAAGTGTTATCGTTTTTAAATAATAAATGAAATAAGATCCAAGATTAGTTTTCATCTCAGTGAGACGAAAACTCTGCCTATAGGAATGGGTACAAAAATGCTGAATGCATTTTTACCATTCTCTCGCAAACGAAACAACGAATTGAGCTGACATTTTCACAGGTTGGTTTTATTACAAATATCTTGATTTGTGCAAAGAATGGAAGCATTTACAGTCAGTTTACCAATGTTGAGCTGGGGTTTTAAAACAAATGAGATCGGCTTACATGTGCTTGTAACGGCTGTAACTGCAACTGCTCCAGTTGCTGCTGTAACTGCTGCTGCTGCTGCAGTTGCTGCTGCCACTGGGTCATATCATGTGACTTCATGCTCGCTCCATAACCCGAACCAAACCCTGGCGTGTCCACATAATCCATTGGTGACCGTCCGTGAAGTCCCATCCCTACATGAATGTTACCCGCCGACTGGTACCCTGTGTACGTACCGCCTGGTAGTACATCAGATTTCATTTGCGACCTATGTCCTGTCCCGTAACTGCCCGGCGACAGTGTCTTCTGCATGTGGGACGGTCCCAGTTTATCGTAGGCAAGAGCGGGCTCCGATGACCACTTGTTCTTCATCGGTTCTGTATCCGCATCAAACTGGGTCTGGTTCAGTGTTGCGTCCAGGGAGACAAACTTTTCATGGAGAGGGTCGATGAAGTCATGGCTTGTAGGGTGCGTGGTGAAGTTGATGGAGGACGGACGTTCATGGATGGTTCTTCGGGGGGAACGCTGCTGGGCCTTAGAGGGGGTGACTTGAGCGACGGGGAGTGTACGAGCCTCATGGGAAGCACTGGAGGAACCTGTAGAAGAGAACGTAGAAATTCAACAGAATTAATTAAAAACCCTGTTCAGGTCTGATTGCTTCAATCTTGACAGGGCAAGGGCACCAAGGCATTTCCTCCATGGCAAAGGGCACCTCTATGAGGAAATTGTAAAATTCTATTGGAACTTCGAGGGCACCAAGGCAGTGACCAGGGGCTATGGAGGCAATCGCCTCCGTTGCCTCCGTAAAGTATTAGGCCTAGAGGTTTTTTTTTTTAATTTAAGAGCATCCAAAACCCTCAGTGCAGTCTTGGACAGTGTAGTAAATCCTGCTTCCAAGTTAGTGAAGGGACTAGTGCTGACAAAATATTCTTTTTAAATGGTGCATTTTGATAAAACTCTTGGAAAGCGACAAGTTTCTCAAATTTAACCAAAAAATAACTAAGAATACTGAACAATCAACTCAGCCACGCTTTGTATGAGGCCAAGCATACATACACCTAAACCATTTTTGTTGAAGACTGGACGTTCATGAAACCATTTTGTTGGCCTTAATTATACTGAAGGTTGAAGGCGGTTCCTTTTAAATAATCCTGTTGAGACTAAGTTTCTGTATTGTAGGAAAGGAATGATAAAATGTTTCAATTTTGGAGTGAACAAAGGCAAATTTACTTTAACAGGGTTTGAACCTCCGATCTGCGGATTTGAACAAGCTGACGCTCTACCAACTGAGCTATCTAGCCCTACCTAGCCGTTATCGGCCTCCCTGCTTATACGACAGTTTCAGAACGAATGGCTTCTGACTGGCACCCCAAACAATTACATGTAACGACATAGGGAGACCGCCAACATTAGGGCTAAATACATGTAGCTCAGTTGGTAGAGCGCCAGCACGTTAAACCAGATGTCGCAGGCTCAGTTGAACTTGAATTTATTATTTAATATTTAATCAAATCCCGTTCTAGTCAATTTTTTCTTTGTTTACCGCTAAATTAGATTAAAATTGACCAAGTCCGTTTCCCATAGTGATTTTTTTGCAAAATATTGCGATGAAATAGCGAAGAATTCTTTCACCATGCACACTTTAAAGTTCAGGAAACATGGGAAGCAAAAGTTGACATTAACTGTTCCATGAATCAGAACGAGGAAATACAAACATCGTAACTAGAACAGAAAATATTGCTTTGGGACTCTTTTCCTGATAGAATACAAATATTGAGTGGTTCAGAGTGCAGTGGGTGGAATATTGTCGCAAGGTGAGATTTTGACTGTTCCATTTCATGAGGCAATGGAATGGATCAGTCCAAATTTTCCCGAGCGATTCATCCTAATTTCACGAACTAAAGATTTTCCAATCCTTTGCAAAATGAAAATTGCCTTGCCCTCTCAAAGATGAATATCCAGATCTACAATAGAAAAAACAAAAACAAAAACAATCGACAATCGTGAGTTTCTAAATGTCAGACCCGATGCTTAATTCTTGCAAGGGCAAGGTAGTTTGTCCTCAGCCGGCCTTGCGCTCAAGCTTTTTGTAAAGTAGCCCAAGGGGCTAGTAAACTGTGCATTTTACTTGCCCCCAGGAAGTTTTCGTTGCCCAAATTTTAAACACGTATTGTCATAAATGTATCTTTCTGCATACTAATGGTAGCGATCACAACCAGTTTATAGCGGTCAAATGAAGTTACATTCACACATTCAAAAATAACTTCACACATTTCTAAAATGTATTATTCACATCTGAAAAGGAAGAAGTATGAGCATTATAAACAAGTATGTTGCACAGTCTTTAGTAGCCCACAGGGCAAGTTGAGAAGTGGTGTTTACTAGCCCATAGCAGATTTTACTAGACAATGTACGCCGGGCTAGTGTTAAGGGCGAGCCCTGCTTATTAAAGGGCAATTTTATGAGGCAAAATTATCAATTTTACTGGAAAATTTCACAGGGCACCAAAGCATCGACCAGGGGCTTGGAGGTGGTCGCCTCTGTGACTTATACCAGACCTGGGGTGGATTTCACAAACTTAGTCCTAACTTAGGACTAGTCCTAACTAATGACAAGTCCTATAAGGTTAGGACTAGTTACTCGTCCTAACTCGAGATAAGACTAGTCCTAGCGCTTTGTGGAATCCACTGCTGCCATGTTAGTTCAAACGTTTACTTACATGTAGTGTTAAAATCAAGACCTGAGTCGAGGTAACTGCAGTAACTCTCAAAGTCACTGAGACTGCTGTGGCAGCTCAGTGGGGACAAACTTCTCTCCAAGGAGCTACACGATGAGCCAAGATCCTCCAGGGTGAAGGAGGTAGGGCTAAGGTATTTTCCGGGTAGAGAAAGCCTCTCAGACGATGTGGAGGGATTCTTGTAGTTGTACCAATCTTCCATGGTTATGCAGATAACGTGATGCCCGTTTTGAAAATGGGTTTCACAAGAATCAAGGCTGAAATCAAGTTTTTTATTTATTTATTTAGTTTTTTTTTCTTGCTGGGAATGACAGCAACGCAAACCAGAGGGGCAGGTTCTCTCAAAGACAAGTTCTGGTTTTGAAGTCTAGTTTTGAAGTACGTAGTTACAAAAAGGGTTCACGTGGGAGCATCGTTCAGTTATCCAATCACTTTTCCAAAGACGGAGAAAACACACGATAATTGTTTTCTGATCGTGATTGAAGACCACCCAATTGAGTCGTTCAGGCGGATCGTTATTTAATCACGAACACCTTGAAGAAGTATCTCCACAGGATACACAAAGGACGACGGGACGGGGATGACTTCACAAAATGATGATGAACCGGCTGCTGGGAGTTATAACCATGCACACAGTGTCCAGAGAGTTGAATGAATCAAGACAAAGCACAGCACAAGATGACAGCCGATGATTATTGTCAGGATCAATTATCCAACCCAGGAATACGAGTTAGAGACTGACAGCTTTGTGCTTAGTTTTAATCATGGCATTCAGAAGTGTAGCTGTTCTCAATTTTACTCTTGTCAAACGAGAACCGGTACATTGTCCGAGAAAAGAGTCTCCAGAAAGTGAAACAAACGTCCAGTTCACTACATTCGACCAACTTGTATTTGTACAGTGATGGCATACAGTGTAGTTCCAAGATCTCCTTGTTTAGTTTTGAGAGTCATGCCTCCGAGTTAAAATCACTAGAAAAAAGATAGGTGCTGACAAAATATCTCCACTTTCTTGGAGAGTGTAGCGCAATTTGACAGAACCCTTGGATATCAAACTACAGGAGTATCAAAATGACAACTTGACAAGGGAGAGTGTGTCTTTTTGTGTTGTAACACTCCTCTCAAATCAGGAACAGCATTTGCAAAAATGAATGTCCGGTTGATCAGAGAGTCCAGTGCACTCCAGTTGAACGCCAGCCGAGGTTTTGTTCATGACCCGTCAAGCACACAGGACATAGCGAAGTGTGATAGGATTTCCTGCTATCGGCTCTGGAAAGAGTGTTGACTAATGCTCCGCCCACCGCCACACCACACTTCTGCTGGACTGGCTATGGCTGGATTATACTATCAAAATCAAATGTGGCAAAGCTATTAGCACTGTGCTGAGCTGGGGATTAGGGGGTCTGGCTTTGGCAGGTGGGCTTATCTGCTGAACAAACAGATTGCAAGATGAAACTGATGATCCTCTAGGGTACTCTGATGAGAGTAAAAAGGCTGTGAGGTGGATAATCTGTTGCCCCTTCAATCAGCCTTACAATCCACCTTTAAACTCTAAAAATTAAAAAAAAGTTTTTTTACATCCTTTCTTGTTTTGTTTTTTTCCACACTGAAACCTTAGAAACTACTTTCCTTTGTTCAAATGTATCTCTCTGGTTGGATTACACAGATTAATAACTTGAGCTGTTATGAAATATCAGGGTTTCAGTCAATAAAAATCCTACTTTAATTTGCAGAGGTGAAGTGCATGGTGTATGTTGATATATCATTAAAATCAACTTTGGAAGAAAACTTGCAGCAGAGTCGACGTAAACTCTGAACGATCACAAAACACACAAAACTCGATCTGAAGAGTTGTAAACTTTGATTTCAGTTTATGAAAGAAAGCCAAAGCACAGGGAATGTCACACAATAGAAAAATCAACACACTTCTATTGTTACGCTAATTTAGCTTGATCAAGATCAAGCCTCGTTGAAGTTTTTCAAAAATTGTCTTTGTTCCCGTCCTCCGAAAAGTACACGCTCCTCAACAAGATCGGCGACTTTATCAGATCCTGCCGCCTTGTGTCCGCTGATTAATGATACATTTATCTTTGAGCGCCAAAGTAGCATTAATATTAATGACTACTGGTTTCTTTGCCACACATCACTGTGCAATTAATCATACCTCATGTAGCTAGGAAAACAAACAGACGTAGACAGAGGCCTTCCTGTCATCCAAAGACAGCCTGAAACATCTGGACAAACAACTACAAACTCCAACCACAGATCCTCTGCCGTTTGAACCGCCCCATTCTTGAACTATCAGCCGTCCACAGAGAATGTTCTCTTTCCAAGAGGGACGTTAAGTGTCTCGTCTTTGTAGAGGCTTTCACATCTGGACGAACTTGACCATAGTTGAGCAAATTTTCGTAGACAAATGAACGAACCCACGCTGGTTAATATCGAACAAACTGTCAAGCCTTCATACATGTACAGTAAGTTGGTGTGTTCCTCCAACAGGAATGTTGTTTTGTTGGTGAAGAGGTGGTACATGTACTCACATCAGAGAGGGACTGCAACATATTTCCTCAAATCGTTTCCAAAGACATTCCCAACACTCCCGTTTGAAGGCGTACATCAACGAAACTCTGAAGCGGTCATAAACAAATGTACAGCAAGATGGCAAACTACAGCGTATTTTCTAGGATAGAGCCACTTGCGTTTCCATCCGACAGGAATGTCACTAGTTGTTGTAGGAAAAACCTGTATTTTTATCCCCGAGCAATTTTTCCTACCTCACACTTCAGTGTCGTACAAACGATCTGTCAGGCATTCTTAACACACACTGGTGTATTTCTCCCAAATGAACGTTTGTTATGCTTTGAAGAGGCACATTTCAGATCAGGGAAACTCAAAACATAATTTCTCGGACATAATCTTCTACTAACAGACATTCTTTTGAGAAGTAAAAGTTTTCCCGCATGGTGCACTTCAAGGGAAATCGTAATTCTACTGAACAGAACACAATCTTGTGTTTAGGAACATACTAATCGTAATGTACGTTATCTCCACGGACATACACTGCAGCGTACATCCTAATCCAGAGAAAGTGAAACTTGAGACTTCCTCCTTAGTCGATAGAGTTACTGTATTTCATTTCAATCAGTTTTCACCACATTGTGTGCACTTGCTTGCGTATTCATTTGTTTAGTTATGACTGGCCACTGATCCCTTAAAGCCCCAGCTCAACATTGGTAAGAAGAAAAACATAAGTGTTCACAGATTTACATATATACCTTACATGGTATAAAGATAATGATGGTAGAAAAGTTTCCTTGAAATAGTTCTCCCTGAAGTGTTATCGTTTTTAAATAATAAATGAAATAAGATCCAAAATTAGTTTTCGTCTCAATGAGACCAAAACTCTGCCTATAGGAATGCGTACAAAAAAAAACCTGAATGTCTTTTTACAGTTTTTTCACAAATGAAACAACGAAATGAGCTTAAATTTTTCCAGGTTGGTTTTATTACCTACATGTACATCTTGATTTGTGCAAAGAATGGAAGCATTTACAGACAATTTACCAAATGTTGAGCTGTGGCTTTAAGTCCAAGGAATTCAAGATTGTGTTTATGGTAAAGACACAAACACAGAAATAAAGTCCAGTACTTCTGTTTCCCCTTCGCATTGTTCGATGGTAAACCGAGACGTATCATTTACTGAAAAACGCCAGGCAGGATTTTCAGTTGAAAGTCAAATTCCAAGTTTGCTGTGCTGCATCTGTTATTAGTAGCACTGATACAAGGTTGCAATTTTTCCCAGCTATATGTAGAGTCCTCCAATTGTGACAGATCAGGCTTGAAAATACAACTCGGAACTTGAAAGATCGAACTTCAAGCTTGACAAGATAAACTCCGAACTTGAAAGATCAAACACCCTCCAGAAACTTGGAAGTTCAACCCCAATCTTGGCAGGTCAACTCCAAACTTGAAAGGTCAACTTAGATCAACGACAAACTTGGAAGTTAAACTTTAAACTTGAAAGATCAACTCCACACTTGATAAATCAAACTTTCGAGATCAACTCCAGAAATTTGGAAGTTCAACTTCACACTTGACAGATCAAACTTGAAAATTCTTCTCCAAACTTGAAAAATCATCTCTTGAACGATCGAAATTAAAGATCAACTCCAACTCCTGAAAGATATCGCCAAATTTGAACAAAATCAACATGCTGAAAGGACACCTTCTCTCTCAGATAGACCATAGGACCGAGCCGTCGGTGCAATCCATAAATGTCCACGGAAGCTAAACTGGAAGACAGTAAAATCACCAGCTCAAATGAACTATTGTAAAATGACAGTCTCTCAACAAGTTATACAAATAAATGCAGACTTAAAAACACTTTGGGACTCAATCAAATGGACCTCGGACCCTTAAATTACCTGCATGCACTTTTAGAAACAAACAAACACATGAACATTTTCTGGCCCACTGTGTGGCTTTATAAAAAATGTATTCTTCAATTTGATAATGGACTCTTCTGTCTTTGAAAGATGTGTGGAAATATTTCATAGATCTTTCATTACAATTTACATAAGGTCTTAAGTTCCTTTTTTTTTTTTGTATGCAAAACAGATGCTTACAAGTGGAGATTTTGGCCGTGACTTTCTTTGAATAATTTACACTAATAAACAAATCGTATTTAAACTAAAAAC
The DNA here is from genome assembly GCA_911728455.2 of Marthasterias glacialis. Classification (NCBI taxonomy): domain Eukaryota; kingdom Metazoa; phylum Echinodermata; class Asteroidea; order Forcipulatida; family Asteriidae; genus Marthasterias; species Marthasterias glacialis. Next base: position 19,733,625 of record OU452224.1, read on the forward strand.
CAGTTTTGAGGTGAACAAAGAAAACTGACTGCAGCGGGATTTGAACCTGTGACCACCGTCTATACGTACCGACACTCTACCAACTGAGCTATCCAGTGGGTCGGGCCCTAATGTTAGCGGGGGTCTGCCTATTTTGTCAATATCTTTCTTGGGGGGGGGGGTGCCATTCAGAAGTAATTTAGCCAGGGATCACAGTGGTTTATTGCTTAAAATAAAAAACCTGTGCCCAATTCCATGGTGCTGGTTACCAAAGAATTCTGCGGATATGACGCGCAGCTGTAGAGCACATACTCCTATGGGTATGGGTCGCGGCAGGACATAAAACAGAATTCCGCAAGAAGCAGAGCCATGAAATTGGGCCCTGCAGGCTTGCGTGTGTCTCCTTTCAACCTTTTTTAGTTCTTTCTATTTGGTATAATTAAACCAAGCAACCATGAACAATAACCCTACGGACACTGACAATGTCAAATGTCAACAAACAGAATGAAAAATGACTGGGCGCTTTTAAAAGAAGAGCTCTGATGATTGGCCAATCAAATGGTTTCCTGCAACTCGGAGTTTGCTAGTCAAGACAAGAATCAAAGAAAACAAAGACAAGAGGGCAGGGCCCAATTTTATACAGCTGCTTTAAAGCACAAAAAGTAGCTTAAGCATAACAGAATAATGTTTACCAGACTAAAGGTTACCAGCCAAAATACGGTGTCACATGTACAATGTTTAACTGGTGTCCTGTTCATTATTGCTTAGCAGTAAATGGTCAAGCAATACTTTCTGCTTAAAGCAGCTTTATGACATTGAGCCCTGGGGGTTTCAAACAAAACTGCCAGAGGAATGACAAAAACACATAAAAGGCCGTCTGGGCACCCTACGCATTATTGTGAACAACATCAGAATAGAAATAAACAAAACATCTGGAGGACGTGTTATCCAGAAAAACCTAACAACTTTGTCCTGGCTATTTTTCAGGCACAACTGTCACATTTCATTGGCGATGTTGTGAATCTAATTCCAAACACGGACGATGATTAATTGTCATTTGCAAGCAGATCAGGATATAAAATGCCCCGTCAATGCATCAGTGCCAACAACATGCACCAAAAGACATGACACTCGCCATCTATAAAAATTAGTAATTGGAAAAACATTGCAAGACTGGAAAGATTCCAAATTTGCATACTAGGCAGAAGACATTGTAAAACAATCAAGTATACGACAAAAGAGATTACATGTATATGTTTTCAGGCACTGTATGGTGGGCTGATTGGTTTGCGGTGACACCATGTGATCTACTTCGCTGTTTAGATTGTTCTAAAAGAACTTGTCCTGCTGTTTATCTACTGCAGTGGTGTAAGATTGGGAATTTGGAAGACTACTGAGATCAGATAATAATTTGTCCTCTTGTTTATCTACTGATGCGGAGTAGATTGGGAATAAGAATAACAATAATAATAATAGTGTACAAAATGCGCCACGTCTGTCATAAATGTCACTCCTGGCGCCGAATTATCAATTCTGATGGAGATTGTAACAAACGATTTTATGAGACGAAGCAACCATAATACAACACCTTGAAAGGGATACAAGGTGAGGTGGCGCATATTGCTGCCAGACCATGCCAGAAATACCGGGGCAAACCCCATCTCTTTACGATACATGTAAGTGTACTGGGTTCTTTTACATGCATTACACAACACACGGGACCAACGGCTTTATGTCCCATCCGAAAGAGGAAGCAATAATGGTTAAGTATCTTACTTAAGGACACAGGTGTCAAGACCGGGACTCAAACCCACACTTTGCTGATCAGAAACACTAGAGCTTGAGTCCGGTACTCTTACACTGTGCCATGAAACACCACAAATCGTAAAAGAATCTTAAAAAAAAAAAGACAACTTAACACTATTTACTCTAGTACAGGCCCAATACTTCATTCTTCTTTGGCAATTTTCCTATGAAAAGGGCACCTATCTGTGAGGGAAACAGCAAATTTATATTGGAACATTTCAAGGAGCACCAAGGCAATGACCAGGGGCAAGGAAGCACTGACCAGAGGGCACCAAGGCACTGACCAGGGACATTGAGGTACTGACCAAGGGCACCAAGGCAATGACCAGGGGCATTGAAGCACTGACCAGGGGCATGAGTGGTATTGCTTTCAATGCCTCCGTGAAGTATCAGGCCAGCAAATGTAGAACTTAACACTTACAGTATGCAGTAAAATTTTTAATATGATTCAAAACAAAACCAAATTGACATGTTGACATGGTTGACCTGTTTTTTTATTTTTCAGTCTGATCATTCAATATCAAAACAACGGGCAGCGCCTACGGATTTATTACCCACAATCTAAAACAGTCACAGTCACATGTGACAAAGCAAGTCTAAACATGATCTGGAAAGACAATGGATGATTAATTATCTATTAATTTAGCATCAAAAGGAAATGAAGTGGATGTCACTGTGAAGATATAGCTTTCCTTTGACCTTGTACAATTAAAGCCATTATACACTATTGGTAAAGTGTCTGGAAATACTTCCACACCTTATGAGCATCAAGAGTTATTTAATCAAATCAACCTGCGAAAGTTTCAGCTCATTTCATTGTTTCCTTTACGAGAAAACAATACAAAGTCATTCAGCGTTTTTGTATTCATTCTAACGGCCGGAGTTTTCGTCTCATGAGACGAAAAATCACTTGTGGATCTTATTTCACGAATTATTCGAAAACGATAACACATCAGACAAAAATATTTCACAGGAAGTTTCCTACCATCATCGTCTCTATACCATGTAAGTTATGTGCAAATCTGTGAACACTTTGTTTTTCGGTGTTCCCAAAAGTGAATATGGGCTTTAAACCACAATGAAGTGGGTCGGGGGAAAAAAACAAAGCCACCTATAAATAATATCTCGCCATGCCATTATGAGGGGCTTTCCCCACGGATCAATACTTAAAATAGGGAAGTGCACACATTTTTTTAAAAAGAATTTTTAAAGTGAGGCCCTATTCAAATCAGCGCTCTTGCCGTGTTGAAATCAAATCACTTGAGTTTGGCAATAGTTCGGCATTGGCGCGACAGTGGTTTCAAATGTCGTGCTTCTGCCGGACTTTGCCAATAGCACAGCAGGGCCTGTCGAGACATGTTTGAGCTAAACCTCTGTCACGCCGAATTCCCAAAGTAGTTTCAAACATCGCGCTCCTGCCGTGTTGAATCGAAAGAAAAAAAAATCAGAATATTTGAAACTGACACGGCAAGAGCGCGGCGTTTGAAACAGGCTTGAATTCATTCCAATCAGTCTTCTAGTTTTCAACAAGAGTCTTCAAACTAGGTGATCCCATTTTAGAGAAAAAAATAAATAAATAAATTGTTGATGATTTGTCAAGAATTTTTGTGCACATTCTTTTTACGAGCTTATTTTGCTTGCGGTCTTCAAAATAAGCAACAGTGATTTGGTGATCTTTTACTACTACACATCATTATGGTGTATTTTTGTCATCAGATGAAGCTATTTTACTCTGTTACAATAGATGTTAATTTTTGCATCAGGGATAAGAATTTTATTTGGATGCAACAGGATTCAAACTGCCTCTAGCTGCCGGGCAATCTCTGTAGTTTAGTTGGTCAGACATCTGCTCTAGAATGGCGGGGGTCGTGGGCTCGAATCCCACCCGAGGAATATGCCTGTGGATTTATTTTTTTCACAGGAAAACGGAAAGTACTTAGTATACAGTGTTTAACACACATCGGTGTATGGGTGAAAAACAGAAATAGTATATGTGACTCAGACTGTGTAAATGAAATACTTTGAGGTAAAAATTTAAGTCCAAATTTCATCATGTAGGGCATCTTCCAAGGATTAAAACGACACCACACTGACTTCTACAGAGTTGGCTGTTCTGGATTGGAACCGTAAACTCTGTAGAGGTCAGTGTGGTGTCGTTTTAATCCTTGGAAGATGCCCTACATGATGAAATTGAAAATTTACATTTTTACATCAAAGTGTCTCATTCACACAGGCTGAGTCACATGTTACTCTAGAGAATTCTTACTAATATGAATGTCATTATACGAATGAGCTGAAGGACTGAAACTAATTCGTAATTTGTTTGTTTTGGGGGTGTGTCAAATACTGTCTGTGTCATATGGAACCTAGTAGGCAAGTCATGAAGAAAATACATAATTCCTATAAAAAGAACACATTAAAGCCCCAGCTCAACATTGATAAGAAGAAAAACATAAATGTTTACAGATTTAAATTTTTTTTTTACCTCCCATGGTATAAAGATAATGATGGTAGACAAATTTCCTTGAAATATTTCTGCCTGAAGTGTTGTCGTTTTTAAATAATAAATGAAATGAGATCCAAAATTAGTTTTCGTCTCATTGAGACAAAAACTCTGCCAAAAGGAATGCGTATGAAAATGCTGAATGCATTTTTACTGCTTTCTCGCAATCGAAACAATGAAATGAGCAGACATTTTCACAGGTTGGTTTTAATAACAAATATCTTGATTTGTGCAAAGAATGAAAGCATTTACAGTCAGTTTACCAATGTTGAGCTGGGGCTTTAAATGTTACCCAACCCACATGTAGTTGACATAAACGAAATTCAGTTTGTTGAGTTTAAGTAGGTATACATAGAAAATACTGCCATCTTGACTGTTCAGACAATATCAATTTATGCTTCGACCATGTGCATTTGTTGAGGGAGAGAACGGGTGTGTCTAGTCTTGGTGCAATGACGTTATTATGTGGTTTCTTGAACTTACACTGCCATCTTGCTTACCACTCACCCATACTGGGCGTTAGCAGGCGCTTCCGTTTTGCCGATTTTGTGGACTAAAAGTCAGGTGAATGAAACTAAATGAAGAGTGCCCACAGGCGCTTTGTCGACTAAGTTAGGTTTGGGTGCACAGCAACCGTAGGTGTTTCGGTTATGAGAAACGACTCACACCAAGACTAGGGTGTGTCACATGACATACTGTCATCAGACACAGAGCTCATTATACCGCCTCAGTACAAATCAGTTAACCTAGATACCCAAGACACACATGTACATGAAATAGAAGAAGGCCTGGAATTACACAGAGGCCATGGCCTCTGTTGCCCTGGTCTTAGTGCCTTGGTGCCCCTTCAAAAATTTCCCACATACTGTAAGATTTTCCAATGGAAGTGCCCTGTTGCAAAATGAAAATGGCCTTGCCCTCTAAACATGCTCAAAGATGAAATTCCAGGCCTGCACATTGGCGTGGCCATGAGAGGGCAAAGGCCCCCACCCCACCCCATCTTTCCCTCTTGTCCCCCCCCCCCCCACCTGCCCTGTCAGCCTCTGGACACCATGAAATTGGCTACAATCAGGCAATTTTAGACTTGACCTCAACTGAAATTTGCCCCTCTACAAATATCTGTGCTCCCCCCCCCACCCCCTCTAAAAAAAAAAAGAAAGGATGCTGGCTTCGCCGCTGAGTAGACATCGTCCTCAATCTGTTAGTTGAGTACTCTTGACATTGTTTACATTGTGACTGTATGCATTAGATGAGGAAGAGTATGGGTGTGGTCAATCACTCATACTGTCAACGGGGAATAGGGCTGAGGACAATGCAACAAGTGCAAGTGCATGTACTTGTTATGTCCGAAGCTGTATAGTGTATCGGACTCGAGTTCTGAAAGCTGAGTCATCAGAGTGTGGATTCGAATCCCAGTCATGACAAATGTGCCCTTGGGTAAAAGATACTTTCTCCTCATTACCCAGGAGTACATGTACAATGGTACCTGCCAGTGCCAGGGTAGAGATTGGTTGATGTCAATTTTAATCAGGGATAACAGTGGATGAAAACGAAAAATCCACAAAACACTGATGGATGGTTTGGTGGCTACCACTACCAACCACGCCATAACCCGTATCAATGGCAGCATTCTGTGCTTAAATGTAGATGGGGCAAGCACCATGGTGTAGTCAAACTACAGTACATCTACTATGTTGAGGCTTTACAAAAATGTGTATTCAGCAAAAATATTTTACCTACCAGACATCGCTTCTCGGTCATTTTGTTCTGGTAAACTAAACGATTAATTTGACAGTTTTCTTGACAGTATTGTCTTACTTGACTGTTTGAGGAGATGAGGCTTTCTCACCGTTATCAGTGCCTCAGGTATGGCAGAAAAAGCCATGACAAGAAAAAATATGTATCAACCAAAGTATTTTACCTACCAGACATCTCTCCTCCGTCATTTTGCTCTGATAAACCCCAAGATCATTTTGACATTTTTGTTGACAATAATTTCTGATTTGACTGTAAGGAAAGTAAAAGAGTGTGTCCCACAGTCATCAGTGCCTCAGGTATGGCAGACGAAACCCATGACAGACAAAAATATGTATTCAGCAAAATATTTTACCTACCAGACATCGCTCCTCCGTCATTTCACTCTGATAAACCCCAAGATCATTTTGACATTTTTGTTGACAGTAATTTCTAATTTTACTGTAAGGAAAGTAGAAGAGTGTGTCCCACAGTCCTTAGTGCCTCATGTATGGCAGAAGAAACCCAATGACAGACAAAAATATGTATTCAGCAAAATATTTTACCTACCAGACATCGCTCCTCCGTCATTTCGTTCTGATAAAACCCCGAGATCGTTTTGACAGTTTTGTCAACAGAATTTCTGCTGTGACTGTGCGCAGATGAGCAAGAGTATGGGCGTGCCATACAAACATGGTACACTTGCCAATAAATGCTCTTGGGCCAGTCATAAATACTTCAACAACTTGCTGGTAGGATGACAAACCATTATAAACCTGTGTGTAGTATTGTACGTATAGTACATCATTCATCTGGCCAGCCTACACCCACTGCTACAGTGCACACTCGCTTAATCACAGCTTATATATACAATTAATCATGCATGTTTTGATAACTGGAGTATTATTGATCCAATATCCCATGGTACAGGACAGTGGGAGAAAATTTGTACAGTTCAAAAAACGGGCTAAGTGTGGTGCTCTGATTAAAGCCCTAGCTCATCAGTGGTAAACTGACTGTAAATAATTCCATTCTTTGCACAAATCAAGATATTTGTAATAAAACCAACCTGTGAAAATGTCAGCCCATTTCATTGTTTCATTTGTGAGAAAACGGTAAATAAGCATTCATCATTTTTGTACGCATTCCTATAGGCAGATGTTTCGTCTCACTGAGACGAAAACTAATTTTGGATCTTATTTCATTTATAATTTAAAAAACAATAACACTTCATGTAGGTGTTTGGCATTTCAGATCTTTCAACTTTAAAAAGACTGCATAATTGCATTACAACCTTATTTCATATAATACTACTATTGGAAAGATCTGATCATTCTCTATCCAGCCACTGTAAGCTTGGCTATGGAGGGTGAAAGTGGCCTACATAATGTTAAGGATAGGGTTTGGGAATACTATGGGAGCACTCAAGAAGAAGGAGCAGGCTTGCATGCTTCGTTTTTGAAAGGGCAAGAGCACCAAGGGATTTCTCCATGGTCAAGGGCAGCTCTAAGAAGAAATTGTAAATTTTCTGCTGGAACATTTCAAGGGGCACCAAGGCAATGAACAGGGGCAATGAAGGCAATTGCCTCTGTGGTCTCCGAGAAGTATCAGGCCTGAAGGAGTGTAATAATTGCTGAGTGTTTTTTTTTTAACTGAGATAAAATTACAAAGTGAAAAAGAAACAGTTCTCTGTCCTGCCAATCAGACTCAGACAAGCCAGAATCCAGTTCTGATATTTCATGTTTGTTCAACTCTCCACAAGGCAAACACATCCTAGAAAATGTAACCACCATTGTTTGCTGAGCCCGGTGGATTAGCACTGTGCGTAATGAGTTTGTAATGAGCTGAGGGTAATAAAGTCAACAGGGCAAGCAAACAGGTGGCAGTGCTCAAGCTGTAGTCTTGTTACCAGACGTTTTGCTGTAGTCTTGTCACCAGACGTTTAACTGCACTAGTTGTTGCGTAATGTATGATGTGCCCTCAACATAGAGTTATAAGAACTACATGTAGAGGGGGAAGAAAACCATGCGACACAGAGCATTTTTGACCATTGAGAAAATGGCGCAGACCATTCATTTACACTGGTCACTCATCAGTTTACACAGCAAACATTTTCTAAGTGGACATTCGTATGCAATGGACCCATAGGGAGTTTCGCCCATGGCGCAACTGCTCCCTCTATAGCTCTATGGCCCTCAATCAGTGTGTGGTGTCAGACTTGACCTGTGACCCTCATAACAGCGCCTTGGCAAAAGACTTTAGCAAACAGATCTTAAGCAAACAAACAAACATCACGTCTGGAACTTCATACTTGTATTGGACAAAGCCACTGTTCTCAAAATACATGTAAGAACACTTCCTTAAAAGTAAAGCTATAACATTGTTAAGATTTAAAATGTAAATGTTTTCAGATTTACACATAACTTGGGTACAGACCAAGTAACCCTTTGTTTACAAAAAGAGTGACCTTGTATCTATTCCAGGGCCTTTCTGGCAGGCGAGATACTACACCGGTCATATATGGAAAATTTTGTTTAATGCTTTCCACATAAATTCAAGAGTTATAAAAATAACAGCTAACCAGTTTTGAGATACACGTGTATATGTCCCCTTTCTTCATCTCACAAGCTGATAAAAATCAGACAGAGCAATCTCCACAAAATATCAGATTTTAAGTTTTCTTTCGTCGAGCTGTGTACAAACCGTGGAACTGAACCTTGAGGTGAGGAAAAGTATCATTTCATTTTTCTTGCCACCATACACTTGAAAGTATTCAGGCTACAATTTAATTTAAACATTTTGTTGTTCAGCTTTAAAAAAAAAAAATAAATAAATAAAATTAATATACAAAGAAATTTTATACACAATTTACACATTGCAGCATTGACTAAGGAAATAAGGATACCATGGTCATTTGAATAAGCTCGGTACATATTTAACTTGGAATATTTTGTAAATACAACCTTTACATTTAATGCATGATGAATGACGTCAGCAATCATTCAATATGCTTTGAAGTCCACGTGATAGCAATCAGATGGGCCTGGAACTTATACGCCAGGCCATTACTACATCTGTTGCCTTAATTAATGCGCGGCTCGTCCGTTATGCTCTGTAATATTTGTCCCATACACATTTCTAATGCAAAAGCTGGCCTTGCCCAGTACAAATGCCTCGTTACATGAAGGTCTTACATATGTGTAATTAAAACAAAAATGAACAGGTAACGCATATTATTATTATTATTATTTATTCGGCATTAAAAACACAAACAAACAACCCAAACAAAAATTGAGCAAAGAAAGTAATTTTTTTTATATTATATCTGTACAACTCCATCGTGAAAGACTTTGCATTATGTGTAAAGCGTAACATGAACAAGCAATCATGGCATTTAACCCACCATGAAAAATGAGGGACGCTGGTGAATTTGTGCTTTTAGAAATCGTGTGAAAGATTGTTAAATAATCGCAATCAAACATGGAGACAGACAACCGGCATCCGTTACCGAGGGCCTGGTGCTCGTGTGAAAAGGCTCAAACCTGGTCTACATAAAAAAACATAAAATGACTTACAAGCACAATACTGCATCTTACATCACTGCGTCAAAAGCCATGCACCTTTTCAGACTGGCTCTTCTGATCAACTTATTAAGCCTGCATGCTGGTTTCCCGCCCAAGCTTCAGGCCACAAATTGTATCCAAGGTACATGCATTGATCACTAATTTCCATTCCTTAGACATTTATTTCATTATTTACAGAGAGTTGAATAGCTATTCTTTTTTTTTCTTTTTTTAAATAAATAAACTATTTATAATAACATGACCTTTGTTTAACAACAGTCGATGAAATGTTTGCATCAATGCCCATGTTGAATAGACTGTTTTAAAAAGATGGACAAAGAAAACTTGGATGTATTTTGATAAAACAAAATTCTTTCCATGCTTCACCTTCAAACATAGTATTCACCTACACATGTACGTAATGCATGATACCGACGGTGACCACAGTTTGTCCTTTTAACTAAACAAAAGACGACAGTGACTTTGTAACAATAACAATTAATCTTTCCTCTTCGCCACCCGTCATCAATGGACTATTATGATGTTGCAAATGCACCGTCACCATTTTTTCCCTTCTTGTTTTTCATCCCATAATCACAATCGGTGCTGTTTTTTGTATAGAAATTATGAAGACTGCCCTCAGGGTCAGATCATTTTTTTTTACTTTTTTAATATTGTACAGGAAAAAACTTACCAGTAAGTACTTCTTAAAACCTCTTATCTCCCTAGAATGAGTTACTAGGATACTTCCTCACTCCAACAAAGTCCAACACCATATTTGGTAAGCAATGATCATTCTTTGGAATTGGGCTATTATACAAATATTGACTGCTTCAAGTGGCGTAGTAAAACTAGTCACTCGAGGAGATCCCTGGAGCAGCCTACTTCCCGAGGCAGAGCCGAGGGAAGATAGGCGGCTCAGGGGATCACCGAGAGTGACTAGTTTTACTACGCCACGAGATAAAGCAGTCAATATTTGTTTTATAACACCTCAATTTCATCCATTTTGTGGTAATATTCGTTAAACAACTGTATAAAATCTGACAGGAAATCTTGACAAAAAGAAAGAGGGGGTACCATACCGCCTTCTTTCTCATATCGTATTTCAAATGCACGTATTATTTGATCGTTTCACCGGGTTCGAGGTTGTCGTTGGATAGTACCATTTAATAGTTCTTTTGGTCGGTCTGCAGTGTGATAGTAAAAATACACAACACCACGTGACGCACGTTCGGCCAACCAACAGATAGAATCAAAGGAAGAGGTGTTATAAACACATGTATTGAACCGATTATTATTAATATGAGAATGAAGGCATAAAGTACACGGGTGAGAGTCATTGCTGACAAAAAGGTCGGAAACTAGGACCAAATTTATGTTGAAATGATGGCATTTTCACTTTTGGGTAACCCCTGGAGTTCTTGATGGATTTCAAGGAGCTTTTAGGAACAGTATCCTCATAATAAAAGCTTTATTTGATGATGGTAACAATGTCTCCTAAAAAGATGAGTTTCAATGGGCCACCTTTAAAGCCCTAGCTCAACATCGGTAAACTGACTGTAAATGCTTTCCATTCTTTGCACAAATCAAGATACTTGTAGTAAAACCAACCTGTGAAAATGTCAGCTCATTTCGTTGTTTCATTTGCGAGAAAACGATAAAAATCCATTCAGCATTTTTGTACGCATTCCTATAGGCAGAGTTTTTGTCTCCCTGAGACGAAAACTAATTTTGGATCTTATTTCATTTATGATTTCAAAACGATTAACACTTCAGGCAGAAATATTTTAAGGAAAGTTTTCTACCATCATTATCTTAAGTACCAGGTAAGATATGTAAATACGTGAACATTTATGTGTTTCTTCTTGAGCTGGGGCTTTAAAAAGTACAATCAGATATTTAAAAAAACAGACATAAAAAATAACAAAAGAAGGCAATAACAATTCACAAAATTGCAAACAAGCATTAAAAAGGCAGGCAATGATGATACCCCACCCCATTCCAAATCGAAATTAAAGCTAGTCAAAAACAGCACAACCATGGAGGAAAGACAGGGGAATAAAATCAGTAGCAACTCCCCCAGAAGGATAAAAATCATTAAAACTATAACAAAAATAAAAAGATGAAGATCAGAGAGCAGAATTTCTTAAGAAAATAACAGCTTTTGTTTCATTCACCGGGCAGAAATAAATAAAAATTCTGAATTTAGATTTAAATGTGTGAAATTAAAAGTAGGCCTAACCATGCTTTAATCTGTGTAGTGGGCACCAGGCCAGCGGCACTGTACAAACATTGATCATTTTACGCGAGTATGAAACTTGAGTCCTGACTCATTGGTGAAAGTGACAACGATGCGGATCACTTTCCAGTCAGAAATGCATACGACAAAGGAAGGGTTTGTTTTTCAGTTTTCGAAAGATCAAATTATCATTGATGATTAAAAATGAAACCACTTTAAAATTTGATCAATCAGAAAAAAAAGTCTGGTGATTAATCCAATCCTGAATTTGTTCTCTCTTTAACTAAAGAAAATATTATCATTTAAATTTACAACTTACACGTACTTGTAAGTTCATTTTTTAAGACATATTGCCTATATATACAATGTATTTTCAAAATACAAATTGTTCAGTTTGTAAGCTTTGCAAAAGGTTGTAAAAAAAATAATAAAAAATAGTGAACACAAAATACATTTCTATCTTTCTATGTTTCAGCAAAGTTTCGGGGATGATTTGTAAAATGTTTGTTTATGTCACATTTCAAGCACTGCAGTATTTTATATACTAGTCTCGGTCAACAAGTTCATTTTTAGTTGTACCACACACGGCGGAGCGATGTTTAACTTTACTACACAGCTCCATGACATTTCCGCCAATAGAGGGCGTAAGCTCAAATCGCCAGCAATCGGAGCGGTTAAAAAAACAAATTCAGTTTTTAGGAAAAGTGCCCTCTACTGTTCGATTTTTGAAAGGGATGATGTGAGATCGCACGCGGCGGTCTGGAATCATGTGAGCTCGGCAGTCTGGTTATGAGATCAAGATGCAGTGAAAAATGAGCAACGACGTCTTGAGCCAAGACAATGTTTTTAAGGAGATGTACATACGTAGGGATAGAGTACTGTACAATAGTGCACAGGTCATCACCAGTCTGTCAGCAAACAAACAAAAGGGATCTGCATTCAAACTTGACCCATATCCGATCCCTTTATTTAATTTCAGGGTCAAGCAGTGTTCACTTGACCAGCTGATCCTAAATCAACTGAGCACACAGGATGATCATCTTGAAGATGTTGATCCCAGTTGAGCTGACCTCTGCTGGATGTCTTAGCCTGGTAATCTTATCAACAAACAGCCACCTTGTCTTAGTTAACCCATCTCCAAGGCCAGTGGTTTAAATGGTTAAATTATTTACATGCTTGATACTTCCTTATTGTACAATGTTGTTAAGGGCAAGGCAGTTTTTCTATAGTAGAGGGCACCTCTATGAGGAAATGTGAATAAAGTGAACATTTCAAAGGGGCACCGAGGCAATGACCCGGGGCATGGAGGCAACTGCCTCCGTTGCCTCCATGAAGTGTCAGGCCATTGTACATTTACAGTACATTTGCCTCCATTTCCCTTGGTCATTGCCTTGGTGCCCTTGAAGTGTTCCAATAGAAATTTACAACTTCCTCATAGAGGTGCCCTTTACCATAAAGAAAATGCCCAAGTGGTGCCCTTGCCCTTTCAAGAACGAAGCATACAGGCCTGGTAAAGTAAAGTCTGTCCGGAGCCAATATGGCTCATCAGGCCAGTGTTTACATGTATATCTGGTTTCCTTGGCATTAAACGACTGAGAATATTTCTATTCCTCCTGGACAGGTTGCCTGTCTGTCCCAGGTTACTCCCCAGCTCTCACCAACACCCATTTTTACTCCTGGGTGGAGAGAAGCAATTACACGTACGATAAAGTGCCTTGCTGAAGGACACATAAAGTGTCTCAACCATCCAGGCCAGATTTCAAAACCCACAATCTGTAATTCTTTAAATTACAGAATTTGAGTCCACTGCACCAGACTGCTTGGCCATGACACCCATTTTTGTCTGCATTTATTAATTTTTTTTATTCCAACTTATTACGAATGCACCTAATAGATGAAGATTTTATCATGGGTGTGGTCATCTTTAAACTACATAGGGCCCTACACAGTATGGCTTGCCTAAAACCTCATTACGTTTACTGGCAATTGGGCAATTTCAGCTACAGCCCGATATTTTCCTGTGTCCATTATAGACTGAGCCACGCCTATGAATGATGGGCAAATCAAATTAGGTGACTAATTTTCCAGTAACCCAAAGTAGACAGTAATGCCTGCTGGGCAGTGTACAGTGGTTAGGACAGTTGGGTTGCTGCACACTTCCCGTTGAATGGGAAACTTTAGGAGCTGTGCTTAATAGTGCATGCTTAGTGGCAGTAGACTTAACAGACTATTCATTGTAATAATAATAATAATAATAATAATAATAATAATGAAATTTGTATAGCGCCAAATCCATTCTGTAGAGTGCTCAAGGCGCAAGTAGAAAATAATTAAGAATGAAACAGAAAGGTTTTGACATGATTCTTAAATAAATCGGAAATTACACACTTTTTTATGTACACGAAAGACCGCACATGCTCAGAACTACAAACAATGTAAAAACGAAACAAATTACAATAAACAATTACTATTACATGTATTTGTGTTTTACCCCAACACGGATGTGTTATACACATTGCACACTACAACACGCGGGCTTCTCACCACAGCCCAATTTCATCACATTCTTTGGGCAGAAAATATTGCTAAGCATATCTCGTTGCTGAACAAAAACTTAGCAGAGTACCGGTCACATTAATATTTGACTTGATGGCATTTGGGATGGTAACCCTTTTAAGTAATAAGGCTGTGTCTGAATTTGCGGCTATGGCTGTTGCCAAGGGCAGCCTAGATGCTTCAATACGATCACCAAGCCGCAGCCACAGCTGTAGCCGCTAATTCGGAAACGGCCTAGTTGTTCATGCTTAGTATATATTTTTGTGCTTGCCAACTTTGTCGAAAATCGGGCCCAGGGTCCAATATTACACACCTGGTGTGGATTTCACAAAGCGCTAGGACTAGTCTTATCTCGAGTTAGGACGAGTAACTAGTCCTAACTTATAGGATTAGTCATAAGTTAGGACTAGCTTTGTGAAATCCACCCCTGCTAACATGGCTAAGCTAAACATAGGGCCTCAACACTGATCTGCTTAGCAGAAACTGGCAGGGTACCAGTCACAAACTATGTGGCACTTGGCCGGCAACTTGTTTGTGTTAGACAAGATGATTGTTTTGTTTTTTGTTTTGCTTGGTAGCTTTCTGTACTGTGTCAGGGAATGGGATTTAAAGAATTAAAAAATTCCTGAAAAATGGCTCGCAGGCCTGGGTTTCCAATTATTCTTGACCCGCAACCTCTCCAGGGTTTGCACTGAACTTTTTTAGTAACGAGCCAGTGATTTCACTGGTCCGTATATTTCATACTAAATAGGGACGTGTTTTAACACTGAAGCAGCCAGCCAGACCACTTGGAGAGAATTTTCACTGGTCCTCAGGTGTTTTAACTAGCATTTGGCCAGCGGACCACTGTTAAGGGAGAACAGTGCTCTCAGATTTTATAATTTGGGAGGTTTACAGACTCTGTGAATCATCAGAAATAGAAAACTACAGGTTTGGACACAATGTGGACCGTTTCTTTTTCCTTTTGGTGGTTGTTCGATCTCTTTCAAAACATTTTATAGGCTCAAGATTTTAAGAAAATCTTGAAATCAGGAAAAATCCTGAGAAATCACATGCCTGTTGCGCAGATTTGTCATGCTACTGAATGGTCTTTGCTCTATGCAAGGATGCCATTGGCCTCAGAATTGCAAAGTAAAAAAAAAAAAAAGGTGAACATTACCTTCAGAGACACCAGTCTGTGTGGAAGATTGACCTTTTGCTGCCCTCTTGTGGCGTAATCTCGTCTTAGGAGGCCCTAAGGGAGCAGGGGTCACCCAGTCATCAAAATTACTTCCCTCTGTAGGAATAGAATTATGACATCGTAAGTAACCTGTCAGTTAACAAGATTCAACATCAAGGGCAAGAAGTTCAGGAAGGAAATCTCTGCTAGACCACAGGACTTGTAGATCAGAAATGGACCAGAAATGTTTTTCACAAAACACAAATTTCTTTCTTTTTCATTTTTGCTTAACTTAAAGGAGGTTTGGAATTGAAAACTTAAATGTATACATTATTAAAAAAAAAGCAATAAATCATAAGGGAAAATTTACTAGGTACATTTTTAAATCAATTTTGGGGTGAACAAAGAAAAATTGACTAGAGCGGGATTTGCACCTGCGACCATCGGCTTAACCTACAAACGCTCTACCAACTGAGCTATCCAGCCCTAATGTTGGCAGTCTCCCTGATGGCAGTCTCCCAGTAACCCAGTAACCGGTTGAATGGCTTCTGACTGGCAATCCCCCAAACAATGACAAAATAGGGAGACCGCCAACATTTAGGCTGGATACATGTAGTTGGTAGAGCGTCGGTTCGTTGAGCCGGTTGTCGCAGGTTCAAATTTTGCTCCAGTTAATTTTCTTTGTTCACCCCAAAATTTATTATAAAAAAAAAAAAAAATCTAAAAATATTTTTAAAAAACATGCGGTTGAAATAACACTACACTGCAGGATTTCTTTTGGGATGTGGGGTTTCTGGCCAAAAATTACTGGACTCGAGCCAGGGATCCAGGATACATACTTGGAACCCTGATATCATGGGTTTTTATCTTTGAGAAAGGAAACCGACGACAAAATTGTTTGAACATTTTAAAAGGAGTGTTTGAAGATGCCAGCAAACATCTTATTAAGGGCGAGAATGTACCAAAATGAAAAATCCTAAAAAATTGGATAGCAATATCCTCTTGGTCTGGAGATGAAATTCCCTGAAGAAATGTGATGATATATTAGAGGTTTATAGACTCTTTACATCACCACTAATTCTGTTGATTGTTGAAGAATACTTACCCATAACACAAATTAGATAAATCCTCTCAATTTTCTTAGTGCTTACAAGTTCAAGTTAAAACGGTTCAAATGTTAACTTGTGTAGGTATTTTTTTCGCATTTCAATTCTGGTCTTGTAAAAAAAATAATCAGGTCTATTAAACTTTTTGAGTTACAAGCCCTTTGGTTTTGTGAATTTCACCCCAAATATGACCCCTGCGGATGGTCACATACAATACTTTGAATATTAAAAACTGGTCTCTTTATTCCTATAAAGAGACCAGCATCTCAAACACTCGTCAGTCTCCTGATGATGACTAGAGCAGGCTAGTCGAAGCGTTGAGACCAATTGCATGTAATAAACTCACTCCGCAGCAGTGAAGTTATCCGAGAAGTCCCCTCGATCCACTAAGCGAAAGTACTAGTAGTCCCGGCCGATTTCCTACCTCCCCAGGTAGTACTTAATAAGCAGGACAGTTCTAATCAGACCTAAGTTGTCCCCCCCGAATTCCGAAATCTATTTCCGCGGTAGTAGAATTATAGCAAGACAAGTTCTCACAAGAACAATCTACTGTATATAGCAAAGTAGATATAATCACATGGTGTTACCGCAAACCAAATATACATTGATACCTCACCATAAAACCTCGCCTTAAAACCTATATTGAATTAAATAGGCATTTCTTTGATTGGGAAACGGCTTGCTGTTGTAGTTTCTTTCGGTCAGACATTGCCAGATACAGCCAATTCATCAGTTAATCTTACCACAAAAAAAACTAAACGCAGTATATTGCCTGGGATATGATGGAAAGAAAATGATGTAAAACTTACTCATATTATTAGTGTTGTGTGATGAACTCTGCTCCCTCACACCTGTGTACCCTGAAATTGACACAAAGTCTGCACCATTAATTCATGCATAGTACACAAAGAAATCAAAGGAATGTGCGCAACCAGTGTACAAATGTCCCAATCTAGCTAGATCTCTCATGATCAAGAATTAAAAGACTGTTTTTGTGCACATGATCTTTTGTTGTTTTATGTTTTTATTTTCATTGAGTTGGTACACCTGCTAGAGGCCTTTTCACACTATCAACGTCCGCTTCGTGTCGAAATCTACACGAGTCAACTCCGTGTTGACTCGGTAAAATGTCTACATAGTTCAAATCCGCTCTGCTTTCACGCTAGCTCTACGCAAAAATCAGCTTGTGGGTTACACGTGTAACTTTCGACCCGTGTATTGTGCGATCGTTACACCCTGCCAGGGTCCAACACAGATCCAAGCAGAAAACTCCCATACTGCATTACCGCGGATGGCGCCATGCACTCAACACAGATAAAAAAAGAACCCAGGAGTGTTCACACCAGGGCTTTCGACACATGTTGGAATTTCTGACACGGATCAAGAACTCCCAACCCACCTCCCGACCAGGGTTGGCTTCAGCTCGGATTGACATCGGATTGAAATGTTGTCGTGTGAAAAGGTCAGTCAAACTTACACCGATCGGATCGGAGATTTTTCGTAGTGTGAAAAAGCCTCTGTAGTTGCATTCATGTAGCTGAATGGGCCGCACAGTTGAAGTAAGAAATAAATAAAACAAAATAAATAAACACATCCCACTTATGTGAATTGTTGTAGCTTTGTATTAACCCTTACAGATTAGGCAGTTTGGCTAGCACGTAATCCAACTCCTGCAACATCCTCTTCTCCAGATGTCACACCACACCAAGTTGTTTGGATCCTACATATTGTACAGGTGTGCTAAGCACTGGTTGTTTGGGCCTGAGGACCCAACTCCTTCCAATTCCTTCATTTTGGCAATTGGATTTAGAAGGAATTGGGACTGTAAGGGTTAATGCATATGTGTAGTTTCTGACAATCCTACTTGTATACAAATGCATCACAGACACAAAGCAAAATTCAGGTACTTGTTCCGTACACAAATTTAGTCAACATTTTCAGAGTTTACTTTAGAGTTAACTCACTAATGTACACTAATAGTAGTAAAGATCGAAACCCTCATCCCCACAATTCCCAACTGGAGGACCAACTGGAGGGCTTCGATAATCTCAACTAGCTTGAGATGTATTGCATTGCAAATTGAATGCCCAGGCATGATACATTTTCGGTCTGGCATTTTTTGCTATAAACTAAACGGCATCTCAGTATTATTGGTTTATTTATTTTAAGGACTGACCCGGCCACCAAAACTGGCTGAATTGTAGCCATTTCTTTAAAATAAAAAGATTTTAAATAGAATTACATAGAGTATGAAAAAAGACAATGATATGTTCGGCCCTAGACCCAGTAACTGGGGCGCTGAACTCCTTTTTTGAGATTTTGACATTATCTGTCGTACTAGAATAATGTCAAAATCTCCAAAAAGGAGTACAGCGCCCCAGTTTACTGGGTCTAGTTCGGCCCCTCTGCCCGCTGAAGAGTATGCAGGAATGTTCAAATCAACTGTGATAGAACTGCAACGTTTGTAAACTCGAAAATCTTGGTTTGTACTTTTTTCCTCTTATGTTATTTTTACACTTCATTTCACTTTTGCCCGTTTTGGATTATTGAAACTAATGTTTTGGTAACCAGGGCCCAATTTCATAGAACTGCTTAGCAGCTGATTTTGTGCTTACTGTGCGGTGTCCATTTCATAGTGCTGCTAAACCGTAAGCACAGGAAAAGGCATGCTAACCTTCCGGTGCTTACTGTATGAAGATGAATGACGTAACAATGCAAATCCTAGGTGAACGCGCAAGTTACGCTTACGCTTCAGCAAATTTTTCTGCTATAGTTAGCATGAAAATTTGCAATACCGTTAAGCAGCGCTATGAAATTGGACCCAGCAGGTGATAAGTTGAGAGACTGAACTACATCTTTTTTACATGTATCTCTTCCCCCATCCCCCACACACCCCCACCATGCCCACGTACCCCCAACACACAGTGTCACACCAACAAAAATGTATTAACATCACAACAGTGTCAACCCTATTCAACCATGTTATCTGTGTCATTGTCCATGGTCAGAGTGTCACTGTCAGTGTCTCAATGTGTCATTTATTTATTTTTACCGGTACCTACCTGGAATATTGGTTTGTTGACATGATGGCTGTTGCTGATGATCCTGCTCTGACGTCGACAGTGGAGTTACAACAGAATTCCATGACATTATAAAAAAAAAATAGGCCAACAAAGATAACAAAAACACTGACACGTTGAATGTCTCACTGCTGTTCAAAATGTGTCATACCAGGACACGGTGGACAGATCATCTGATGTAGCAACACAATACGTCGATTACAAAGCAACAATACACAGCTAACTTTAGTGTTGTAACTTGTATTCACAATGTCATGAGACAAACGAAGTTCACGGTTCACTGGTGACTTATAATCCAACCTGTACACACATTCCACGGACAGTCTTTTCAGTGTCTCTTTCCTAAAGGTTTCTAATAAGATCACTACATAAACATAACAGTTGTCAGTGAAAGTAATTGGACAAGAACGCGAAAACCATCGTTGTTTTTGTTAAGTTTGGTTGGATCATGGGCGCAGCCATTTTATAAAATGGCGGTGAATGTAACTGTCAATGGTGGATGACGTTGCAGAATATCAACCAATCAAAATCAAAACCCATAGCAGCACACTTATTATTTTTTGTATGAATTTAGAACAAATTAATTTCATCATCTTTATTTTCAATAAGCTGATACTACTTTGGTTTTATGCTTACATCAATGTGCTTTCCGTGTTATTTGGAATAAATATATAACAAAAAAAATCTACATTTGGTGGGATGATTCGAGCAAACTTTTAGTCTTGATGAGTTTTCCTGCCCACCCTGTGCACATTGCAAAGAGCATCCATACTCTGCAGAATTCAGAATGCAATGATCAAAATGTGCGAATAAAATAATTGACTTTTATTCCTCCATGACTAAACAGACTTCAATTTTTGCTTCATTATTTAATAATTCATAACCATGTTTATGTAGGCCTTTTCAATGCGGGCTTCTTTCACTTTTCTAAAACTAAACTAAATAATGCTTGATTGCTCTATTAATTAAGGTGACAAAGCCCCCAATACTAAAAGTCAGTATTTACATGTTTTGGTTTCCTCAAACTTTGAATTCAATTTTAACTTTTTGTGGATAGCTTTGTCAACAAGTAGCTAGGCCCTTCATGACGGAACGATCCTTGTATTCCAACCGCGGGGTGTGTAAATTCTCAGTAAAGTAATTGCAAATGAGTTACTTAAATGGCGCCCTCTGTTGGCCCATACACCAATAATGTGTGTTAAGGGGCTGTGTCGTCATGATTATAGCAGTAAATGAAATAAACCCAGTTACTACGCGCGCGTGCGCGCCGGCGGCCACGTCACAGTTTGACGAAGACGCGTACGGCAGGCACCCTTCGTGATTTGACTGCAAGCGGGCGCATGTGCGTATCTTCACATCTATTAAAATAGGTGATATATAATATGGGGGAACTGCTGTGGCGGCTTTTGATGATACATGGATTTTGGCACACAGAGTATGGCACTGAGCCACAGCAGAATAGGTAGAATAACAAGCAATGTTCAAAACTTTCAAAATGGCTGCAATGGGTGATTCTTGAACCTACATTTTTTTCTCTTTAATCTACGATGGTCCTACAGCCAAATACCTTCATCATGACGTACCGACTGTGTGCCAAATTCTGCTCACGCTTGTATCATGATCACAGTACAATCCTATCATCTCATCTGCCATGTAACTACCGGGGAGCACGACAACCGAAACCACAAACAATAGTTGGTTGCATCCATAGAGTTATATATAAGAACCAGAGGGCGTACAAACCATGCGACGGCCCGACAAGGAGCATTTTTGATCATTGAGAAAATGGCGCGGCCCATTCATTTACACTGGTTACTCATCCATTCACACAGCAACCATTTTCTAAGTGGACATTTGTATGCAATTGACCCATAGGGATTTTCGCCCATGGTGAGTCAGTAGAGTTCCGTGCGTGGCATCGCGAGTGCTCCCTCTAGTTCTGACTCTGGTTGCATCATAGAGAAAGGATCCAATGAACCAGCTTGTGTCAGTTGCAACCCATGACTGATTTTGATTTTCATCCCCAAACCCATACCCACTTCAACCGTTCTCACATGGTGTATGCATACAGCGAGAACGGTTGAAGGAGTAAAAGAACCGAGTTCACTTATCGTAAAGAAAGGGGTTTGCCCCGGTGTTTCTGGCTGTGGCTGCTGAATGCACCACAGCACCTTGTAAACCATTACAAAGTGCTACATAAATGGCTCTCATAATTCAAAAATCTAGAAAAAACTGCCTTAAAAATAATATAATAAGCGCCGTGAGTACCTAATTGTTGGTAGATACGTGCACACTATAATGAGACTCCGCGCGCTATTATCGTTATTTCAAGGATCCTCTTTTACCTTCACTGTTTCCTTCCTCCACCGAGACCTTTTCTTCTTCAACAGGCGCGAAAGTTCCCTCCTCGCTGCCTGAGAGATATATGCCCGGTTATACACTGTCCCAACATTGTCTGCGAATAATGTAGCCATCAGGTGGGTAGAAATAATGACATTCACTGCGAACCTTGCTTCATTATCTCGTAATTTGTTTCAAATGTTATCAAATAAACCCAAATTACTGAGAAATCAACATTGTTGTCAATCATACAAAATAATTTTTTATTAGTAGGCTTACGTCTTTTCTAGGAATTGTATAATGATCAATTTAGAGGTAAAACATCTGCATGCCTATCAAATCAGAGCTATAATGAATTTTAGCAATATTCAAGTCATGCAACAAATATAAATATAGCAAATCTAATTTAAAAATGACTCGTTTATAACCCAAGTGTTTCAAAAACAAAGTAAATAATGAACATACATGCCAAGATAACACAGATCTCTCTTTCGAACATGTGTTGAGACCCTCCTTTGGCCCTCTATCCTAAACAACAGACAAGGTTCTTTAGAAACGTTTCCTTTGCAATGTCACAGCTGCAAGTTTTGCCAAGTTGGTTGGTAAAAAAAGGAAGGCCTCAACTGCAAAAGAGAAAAAAAAACCACAAAAATGTATACTCTTTACTTAGGCCTATGGGCAATTCCAAGCAAACATGGACAAGACATCAAAAAATAAAATCTGTGCCACAACTTTTTTTCCACTTCTAAGTTATAGCTAACAAATGAAGGTAAACAGAAATCAACTTTTTTTAAGGATTCGGGATCATATTGTACAAAGACAGAGATGTTTTCCCAAGCTGTTGGTTGACTCATTAAAAGTCAGCATATCAAGGAGATTTCTTTAAAGTTGTATATTTTCCCCCAAAAAGATTCCTCCAACAAAAGTTAATTATATTTTATTAGTACCAGGTCCCATCTTTTACAATCCAAAATAAATTCCAAGTCCTGTCAGCCATTCAAGCCGTGTGTGGGTGTACCTGTTGAAGCTTCATTGTGGTGTAATGCGACTGACCGAGAGACAAAGTTTTTTTAATTGTAAGAAAAATGCACTGATTATTTTGATGGCATTTCAAATTATCCTTCTGCCCTTAATGCCAAGTCTGAAATGAGTAAAGAATACAAACCAACATTCAGCATAATGTAATAAATAGCTAACAAAAAGTGTAATGCGACTAACCGGTAATGCGACTGACCAGTGTACTGTAATGCGACTAACCAAATCTGTTGTTAAAAGGAGGATGCTAAGACATCAGCAGAGCTTGAGATCTTAGTCATGACTAAAATAGAGGACAGCATACATTTACTAAGAGATATGAACAACTACAGATGTCACTAATGAATGGATAGAGGGCAGTATTGTTTTATATACCTACCCACAATGCACTTCTGTAAAGCACATTGTATATGGCCACATGTTTCATGCTAGTCACAGTACTACGTATCAGTACTGGACACTTCTGGTTTTACTTGATTGTTGAACAGCAAAGAGGTTTGTGTGGGAGCCTGTAAGATTGCAGAAGCATAGCGTAAAAAGTGCAGCAACTTTGCAAGTGCCGCATCAAAAATGCCCAAGGTCAAGGTACATGAAAAGACAACAGCTGACATCATAGGAAGAAATAAGAACTTCAACCTAGATGTGACCTTTGAAACAGCTGATCAAATCAAAGATATTGCACAATAAGCATTTCTTCCAGGTTGAGGATGGCAAAGATGTAGCCTCCCTTATAATTGAGTGAGGGATACATGTATGTGCACACACACAAATAGAGGCAGAGAACATTGGCAACAATTAAAAAGCAAGTGAACCGGATGTGGGAAACACTGCCAATGAGCAGTGGTGTGTGGTTAAATATGATGGTGAAATGTATCCAGGTGAAGTCAAGGAGATAGGTGATCAAGGAGATTTTCCTGTGTCTGTCATGCATCAAGCAGGTCAAAACTGGAAATGGCCAAATCCAAAGGATGGAAGCACTTTTTATCTGAAGCAGCAAATAGTTTGCAGCATTGAGCAACCTATGATAGCCAACAACCATGGTTACTTCAAATTTACAACCCACTTTTGGATTCATTCCCAGTAACTTGGAATTTCAAAGTTATGTTTAAAACCTGTTTTATGCCAGTTTGTATTAATTAGCAATTTATTCAGAATTTCATGGTACAGTTACATACAAAAACTTGATGCCCCTAAGATATCAAATCACAACCATATTTCTGGAAACTTAAGTTGCCAAAACTGTTCCAAGAGATACACGATACACATTTTGGCCTTGTCAGTAGGATTTTTAAGAAATAAACTGTGATTAAGTCAATCTTAATACAGTGTAGTCTTTTATCAACTCTGTGTGTTTGTTTAAGATGTTTATTAAGAATAAATCCATTTTTGTCAAACAAGAACACGCATGTGGCTCCATTTAGGCATGGCTTAATTGACAGACAAACTGTAATGCGACTGACCGTAATGCGACTGACCAGGGTTTTTCTATACACAAAGGATACTTTAAGATGCTTACCATTTGTAAATACCCTATTTGAGACTTCTGTCTGGGAGTTATGTGTTACATGTAGTAAAACTGTTAAAAGTGTTTTGGTTTGAGGAAACTTTTGAATTGTGATAAGTGTTTTTTTTGCCATGTCCTTTTTGCGTAATGCGACTGACCGACTTTTACAATGTCACAACCTTTACAGTGCAAAGCCTACAACATTTCCAACAGCATTACTTCAAAGCCTTGAATGTCAAGTTTAAATCAGTGTATAAACTTAACAGAAAGACTGACCCATATAAAACTAATACCACCAAGTTAAAGAAATGACACATAAAAGTGTAATGCGACTGACCGTGGAATCGCCCCTATACATGTACTATAATTAACCATACTCTTTAGTTTAATACGGCCAATTAAAACGTTGCGGGGTCGTGGCCGTGTGATAAAGGACTTATTAGACTTTACATCGAGTACCGTGCTACGTATTGACTGCGCTACGCGTAAATTAGCACCCGCGTAAGCTTAGTGCATAGATATAGAATAAATTAATAATATTGTTAATATTAAAAAACACGAAATTGACATTGTCAATATTATTATTCTGCGCGTCGCCCCAAGCACGTGACATTTACTGCATCCATGGCGAGCCAAAGCTTGTTCTACACAGGCAGTGGAGCGCGCGCGCGCACGTCCGATCTAGTTATTTTATTCTATTATCTATGGCTTAGTGCGCCAACACGCGTATGGCTATAATGAGCAGAACGCACCTTCACAGCTAGCTCCATGTCTTTATCATCCGTTTGAAACAGGTCTTAATCAGTCATGTGACCACCTTTGGACCAATAGGAATGCCCACATTGTCCCAAACTGACTGGGGTATTTATGAATAAGGGAATAAAGGTGTGATGAAGAGGTTTTTAACTATTGTTTAAAACCGATGAGGGGCCTGGTGGCCGATAATTGCCCGAGCCGTAATAGTTAAAAACTGATTCAGCACACCTTTATTCCCATTCATAAATACCTTTTCTTACCAAAAAACATGAAAAGTTATTTCTTGGCTTCAAAAGTCACGGCTTTCCTTACTTTTTTTCAAGACGTTCACATCTAAGTTTTCCCGTGTAGGCGCTGAGCGATGTGTGTCGCGCGCGTAACCGTACGCTTACGCGAGAACATTCGCGTGCCTGTCACATAGATATAGAATATAAAGACTAGATCGGACGCGCGTACGATATTTATATTCTATATCTATGGCCTGTCATGCCTGAGCGCGTGTTCGTGCGCGTTACGCAGAAATACGCACTACGCTCGTCACACCAACCGGTTTTAAACAGTTTTTACTGTGTCTATATCACTTGTTTAAACACGGCCTCTCAACCAATCAGAATGGAGAAACTGTATTATGAATAACTATTTTTGTTAGAAAGAGCAGGTTTACGCCAACATTAAGTATTTTGGTAAGGGCTCACAATGGTTTAAGTACACGACTTTTAAACTGGGGAACCTTGACCCCGGGCACCCTGTTGTCCCCGGGTTTATACACCTTGGTCGATTTGGCGCCTCCGAGACAGTGCCCGGGATGTGCCCTCCAAATTGTCCTCACCACCTCCTTTATAACCCACCGTTCAACAAATAATATCCACGTAGGGCCTACTGAAATAAACGACCGATCCAGTCAAATTGTTTTCGTCTGGAATTTTACGAATGTCCTCCATCTTCCTTTTTTACTACAATGAGCAGAATTTTATTGAAGTTCTTTTTATAGAAAGCCTTGCTGAATTTTCTTGTTGATTGGAGGCTTCTCCTTTATTTACGATATCGATTTAGATCAGGTGGGTGGTTCTAATTAACCCAAACTGCGATGTGGCCTCTTCCGTGCTTGCGAAGCTACAAATATCCAAGAATTTGTGGCTTATTTATTTATAACCTTATAAGCTCAAAAGTTTCAATTAAATTGGTTTCCTGTGACAAAACAATTGGATACTTTTTAAGAACACGAGGTGTCCACTAACACAGACTAAAGGTAAAGCCATATCGGCATGCTCAGAACTACCAAACAATGGAAATTTACCTGGTAAGTCTGCTGCCACCTAGCGTTCTAAAGTCTCCCTTTGGGTGCTGTTTTCCACGGGCCATTAATGTTGAAGCTGAGTGAAATTTTGGTAAGTTGTGATATGCCAAGAGCTATTTCTATAGCTCGCCACAAAATTGGAACTGGGCCGAATTCCCTCGTCTCGAAAGTTCTTTAGCTTCCAAACTGTTCTTCAGTACTTTAACGGCTTCATCTTCAGCAGTGTTGGTATGCAGATCATCACACTTTTCGTTAAAATACGACTTAAATTTGTGAAACAGTTCCGCAGTGTTTAGAGATTGTTGACTTTCTTTCGACGTCATTTCGTGCGCGATAACCGAGTATGGCAGGGGGTGGTCAATGCTTAACGGTGCGTATGTCGGCTTGAATGTTCGTGGTTTATTAATGTCTGATTTTATACAATCACGCATCAATGCTTCTCATTTGAATAAGGCGCCCAATTCTTGTGGCGTGATGAATTGTACGTCTTAATGCATAAAACCCCGTTATGGTGGACACATTACCCGGAGGACAGAATACCCTATGACACTGGCTTGAAAGTATATCCTGTTGGTAAGTAATGACGCATTGGAGCCGGAAGTGCGCTGTACCATTGTTGATGTACATGCACAAAACGTCATCACTTTGGCGCCCCCTATAGGTGAGCGCTCGGGGTGTGTGCCCTTCACCCGTATGGAGGCGAGCCCTGATTTACAAGGGGTTGGCACATAAGATTTAAAACAAAAAAGTTGCATGACTCAATTTTCACTTAGTAAAAAAAAAACACATAACACTTTCAGAATTTGTTTTGATGATTTGGACAGATGATGCGGTTTCAAAACGAAAAACATACACAAACTTAGACATAATTATGCCACGGACAGTGCACAAAATACTTGACGCCAATATTCATAACTTGACGCCAATATTTGCGACTCGGGGCTAAGTCGTGAATATTGGCGTGGATATTGGTGTCAATAATCACGATGACTATTCACAGAACTAAAAAGTCCCACCCCATTATTTGTATACAAATAATTAGCACTAACTGTCATTGGCCCAATCATGCCCTCTGTGACTTCGTATGGGTTTCCAAAGGATTTCTGGACACCTTTAACATAAATACAATAGATGACTAAGCAAACAATGAATGAACTGACTTTTCATGACGTCATGGTTACCGTGGGAGTCTCTGATCAGTACTTGGGAACTTTGACAAACCTTAGTCTGGTTGTATCATCAGGAGGCGGGGCTTGCCATGCATTAAATCACAATCCAATCATTTTTGTCCATGACAGGGTATGCACATACGTTTTTCTACAGTAAACTTCCCACCGTTTTGACCTCATTGAGGGCGCTGTTGTACATAACTCTATGAGACTCATGACGTGAAACGCATAAGGTCTACACTCAGGGCCCTCAAGCTTCATTGTGGCAGGGATAAACGAAACAAACCATAAGTTACAGTGGCACCATCACCCTTACGTCAAATGAACACAGACTCGTTACCAGAGAATTACATTTATCACAAGCGCCACGCCCATAACCATGACGGCATTGAACGCCACAAAATAACGCCATTTTGGTTTTTCTTTGATCGATGTGGCAACTTCTGCAGACTGTTCATCCGCCTCTGCGGTCAGCCCGCATACCCAGTACAAACATCTCTTCCAACAGGTCACAGGCTCATCTGTGAACGAAAGCAAGCATACTCGTAAAGATGTCACCGAAACATTGTTAACCCTTTTTTTTTTGGGGGGGGGGGGTAGAGTATTATGGCCATATCCCACGAGGCAATTAACAGCAGGCAACCAGTTCCAGGCAATCTCCAAAAAGAAAATTCATTGACAGTTCAGTTTTCTCATTATTTATTTGTCTTTTATTTATTTATTTATTTATTTATTTTTGTTTGGGGGGATAGTGAGTTACAGCCAGATTGTTTCTTGTGCTGTCATTCTGTTCCGTTTGCACGCAGTGCAATAATTTGGTCGCCTCCAAGTTGCCTGGAAAAATTGCCTTGTGTGACATGGCTATGGTGGCTTTAAAGGGGCACCGCACTTATATATTGACGCCAATATAGGCGTAAATATTCACGTTTTGTACCCCTTGTCGCAAATATTGACGCCAATATTGACGCCATCAACCTGGGGTGAGAAAAAAAAATAGATAAAATAAAAAAGTAAACAACTACAGTACAATTTTGAAAACAAGAAATAAAAAGAAATTGTTAACCAAGAAATAAACGAAGTAACAACATAAGTAACATGAGTAATGGGCACATCAATATGGGGGCATTTTCAGAAGCCAGAAGGAGGCTTGTGTTGACGGGTGTTGGGAAAAATTTTTAAACATTTGTAACATGGGCGCTTGTTTTGCCGACTGACATCAAATAAAAGTAAAAGCACAATGACATGGGGGGGGGGGGTCGGGGGCTTAGCCCCCCGAGCGCTCATGAAGTTTTTCAGTGGTTTGAACGTTTAAAATGGCCCTCAAATGCCGATCATTCGACGACTCATATTCAAAATTTCGCAAGTTTTAAAAACCGTAATTTTTCTTTGCGAATCCCCTGTTGGAGTATATCGACAGAAATTCTAGTTCCAGGGGCAAAGCCCCCGGACGATCTACGGTTTGAAGTGTTTTCAGGGATAAGGAGGACCGTCAAGTTGCCGAAAACAGACGTTTAATTTTGAAATTCAAACTTTGAATACTTTGGACTCGGGACAAATCCCCTACTGTTGGAGCTTATAGGGACAACAATTCTTACGGGGGTCCTGGTCGAAGCCCCCGGATGCTCTACGGTTTTTAATGTTTTCAGAGCGTAAAGGCCCGCACGTTGTCGAGAATATTCAATTTGGTAATTCAAAGCTTGACTTCTCACACTACAAGGATTAACCTAAAATGTTCAGTCGGCAAATCTCTAGGCTTGCCAAATGGATTTGTGTTCAGTCCGAGCCCTTACTCGGGTTAGTTTGGCGCTCAATTTGCCAACAGTGGCTCTAAATGCCGACTTTGGAAAAATATTGGGGGGGGGGGTGGTGTCACCCCCCCCCCCCCGGTCGCTACGCCGCTGGAGACCACCCTTTAATTAGACCTCATTTTTCCGGGATCATCTTACCTTCACTGTTTCCTTCCTCCCCCGAAGCCTCATCTTCTTCGGCAGGAGCACACTTTCTCTCGCTGCCTGATGGTATCAATGGTTTCTTCCCGCGCGTTGACCATGTCATTCCAATCACCTTCATTCAACGAAGACATGGAAAGTTTTTAATTTAAGAGCTAACAAATAATTACTCATGAAACAACCGTAGCCTATGACTTTGTGTGATTAGAATCTTTCTGTTGATGTCTCTTAAAGTAAAGTCAGGTCGTTTGTTTCTTTCTTTGAAGATGCCACAGTTTATTGGATTCGGTAAAATAATTATCTGTAAATAAACTATGCAACCAAAGATCTATATCATACCAACTGGATAGCGGGCTGGGCCTTTTAATATGCGTGTGCACAAGACTTTGAGTTCGTCACGCACAACCGGCGGACATTTTGAAACTCGTGAAAAACCCATACACAGTACGTATACATGTAATTTTACTTTGTGAATTTTAAGGAAGTTTTTTTAAAAATTTATTTATCAACAAGTTTTTCTCCATTCCTAAAGCTTTTCATGCCCACAATGTTATTGTATTCATTGTTATACTTCTTTTGAAAATTGGCATAAAAACATGCACGGCACGCGTTGATTACGTGCTTTGGTGCGTGTTTCAAAATGGCGTCCACTGACTTCAACGAACACAAGCAACCCGCTATCGCTCAGCCTTGGCGCTTGAACCAAAGGCGCTGGGATGGGCTGATGTACACGCTCATTGGGCCATTTCCCCTGACCTAATTACCCTTGGTCACCTCTTCCTGTTTACCAAAGATTTGACCTGTATCAATAACAATGTAGCTCTATGGTGTAAATCTACTGGAAATAGCTATTGTCATCCTTGTTGTTATTTTTGTACTAAAACAGGCCACGGTAACAACATTTATAATTTACCTGAATAGTTTTATTCTTCTTGTAACTTTGGTTTAAAAAGAAGAGGGCTAATTAAATGCTACATTATCATATCGTGTACGTGTTGTGATTGTGCTCATTGCGCAGATCAGCAGCACAATCAGTCCCATCATGCACCACTACATCCTGACCAAGAATTTTTACCAGCTCATCAGCCCATCCGGCCTGCGTTCTTGAGACCGAAGATGTCAGTGATTACAACAACCCTTGGCAACATGGCGCCCAAGTCTTCAGAAAAGAAACAGGTCTTACATTTTCGTCTGGTAGCCTTGCCGTCGCTAGACTAATTATGACCGTCAGTGAGAGAGACACCAGAGCAACGATGCAGTTGTAGTAGAGAAAGTGCAGCTTGGATACGATGCCTGGTCTGGTATCCTCCATACCGCATGCAGGTTGCGGGTAGATGATATCGAGTACCATGCGCACCATGCCCAAAATGATACCACCGATCAGACCCCAGAATGCTCCCTATTAACATGACAAAATAATAGATGCTACAACAGACCGATCCATTAAGCCCCGCCTCCCTAACATACTGACCAATCAAGGCATTGGCTGCATCACCACTGTACACGTGGGCAACGCCATATGCGTCTCTCTTCAATGACAAACTGCACGACATAAACGCGCAGGCTATAAGTACGCGCACACGTGTTTACATTTTCCAATATGATTTTATCGGGTCGGACTTTTGTCGGACTTTCGGTGGCGTAGCAAAGGCTGTAATTGGTCAACACGTAAGGGGGTGGGGCTTAATGGATCGATATATTAAGAACCACACCTTGTATATGTTTTGTAGAGGTGTGTGCTCCACAACCAATCAATCAAAAGTCATTTATACATGTAGCGTTAAAATCAACTTTTCGCGCTCTATTAAGGCGCCGAGGCGCAGAATGAAAAGTGTTTCAGTTTTGCCTCCTGAACTTTGAGGAGTGTCCGAGGGTGTGGAACTAACTGGCATCTCTGATATAATTATATAGGGAGCTTATTCCAGACATTGAAGCCGTAGGAATATAATGATCTATCAGCAAATGTAGAACAATAAGTTCTGGGCTCGACAGCATTTACCGGTAGGGAACACGAGGTATAGTAGCCTTTCGTCAAGGCCTTCGTGGCTTAGATATCCGTGTAGCCGCGAAGCCACTGCAGCGAAGACCAAGTCAGCAAAGCCACGAGGGCCTTTTCCAACTTGTCAGGAATTGCTAATGTTTTTCTTTATTTCTCGATTTTTGCTACTCAAACGGGGTAGCAAAAATCCCAGCCAATCAGAAGCGATTAACCTCATCCGTATTGTGATTGGTTAACCTTAAAGCGCTTTTCTATGTTTGTGTAAAAATTATGAATGATGTATGTTTGAAACTTCATGAATAATTCAACAACAAAACACCGCAAAATTAAGTTGGAAAAGGCCCCCGTGGCTCCGCCACTCAATCTAACGAGTATTAGGCCTATACCTTTTCTGTTGTTCTATCCCATGCAACGCCCAGGACAAACGCCACACAGATTGGTGGAGACAAATAGGATTGGAGTGACTGAACGTAGATGTAGATTTGGCCCGAATTAGACGCTTGAACTATCGGCACCCACATCAGACTGATGGCTAACAGGAACACAACAAACAATCTGTATAGGTAGACAGTGATTAGCAGAGATTAGAGTGGAACCAAACAGGGTGTAGGGGCGGGGACCAAACATAATTGATATCTCTGATATTCTGTTGGTCGAAATAGCAATGAAACAATGGAATAGGACACACCTGTCAAGGAATATACTCTCGTTTTGTCCGCCATGCCACTCTTACAAAGAGCCATATTGCGGGCAACTCTTTTCATCGTGAAAGACCGGTATCTTCAACTTGAATCAGAGTGGGGTTCGCCCAAATTTTGTTCCAAAAAGGGGTGATGCACAGTGAGTTTCACCCTCCAAAGAGCCAAAATGACACCACTCGGGCGGAAGAGTGAATTTCTCACTCTCACATTTAGAGACTACAACAAATGCCGACATAAACAAAAGAGGACACAACAGACACGAGAAAGGATAAAGCTAGTTTGATATAATGATGGTTTCAGAAACATCTATAATATCTTGCAAATATCCTGGCTGCTGCAAAGAAATGCTGAAAGCCATTCTCGTCGCAGGGTTTTTCAGAGTCATTGATATCTCTATTGCGCGCGCAATTTGGAGATTTGCTCAACCCTGATAATGCGCATCACGTCTTAAGACTGAGTAAAATCCCTAGTTTGGGAAGCTGATCTCAACATAATGACTCGTGAGCTTACCGTCCGACTACCATGAGTTCGGCATTGTTAGCTTTTGGTCGTATGCGGCGCCAGATGTCCATGGTGAAGATGGTGCTACCGCTGTTGAAGACTGACGTCAGCGAGCTCATTAGGGCAGCCATCATTACAGCAACCATTAAACCACGCAGTCCTAAAACAACAATGTGATTTATTAGGTGATGTGATTTTGATCAGAATACACCTGTTATGGCTTTAAATAGCCAACCGGGAAAATAAGACATAGGCCTACTACACAACATTAAAACCAGTGATCTTCCTTATTCCTTGGCTATATACAAAATGGTTTGTTAACAACTAAATAAAAAAATAATAACAACTAAATTACATTAACTGACACTGTGGCTTGACGTCGTGATCCAGGCCTAAGCCAGGCCGACGGCTACTGTCGATGAAAGACCGCGCCCTGGCTTAAGTAGTCCTAGCACTCTAATTGATATTCATGATATTCTTGCGCCACTCACTTAAAGTAGTCCCATAATACAACACAACTCTTCTTACTTATTGTGTAGGACGTTTGGGTCCAAAAGTAAAATCAAATAAATGAAGATAAATAAATGAAACAAATAAATAAACACAATTTAAATAAAAGAAAAGAAAATATAAATCGTGAAAGTTATTCAAAAACGTTTGTACCTATTGGCATGAGCTCAAGAACCATCATTGGGTAAGCGATATTGGAGCATCCCGACTCACTACCACAGATAGTATTGCACTGTTTGGGGTCAACACACGCCACTTGGTCTGTCGAAAAAAGTAATAGACAACAAGTGAGTTGAAACTTTAGACAAAATAACTAAAAAATGAGTTGAATGTTCCAACAGTGAAGGTGTATCGTTGAGATTGTGGCTGGATATTATTTAGCCTAAGGCCGTTTTCGAAATCACGGATTGGGCATGGGCTCCGGTGTGGTCTCCGTCCGCCTGTTTGAAGCCCCGTAAAGAAAGCACGCGATTTCTTAATAACTGGCAGAGCCTAAACCCATGCCCAAGCCCAAGCCGTGGTATCGAAAAAGGCCCTGGTCTCAGTATAAAGCATTAACATGAAGTGTGAGACTTTAGAATGCTAGGTGGCAGCAAACGTATATTGTAATTATATTTATATTTTTTACTCAGTTCTGAGCACGCGCACATTTCCGAGAAGAATGGATTTACATGGTATTAAAGTCTGCTGCCACCTAGCGTTCCCAAAAAGTATCCCATTGGACACAAATAAACCCATTTTTACCTGTGAACAGCACCCGTGAAACCATACCAGGAATGATAATCACGAACATATTGCAGAGTTTGAGATAACTTGCTAGTACGGTACCAGCCTTAGCATGGGTCAAATTCTTGGCTGCGAGAACACGTTGCACAAGCACCTACACATAAAACAAAATCACTATTCAATATTAAGTATTAAAAATATATAAATATTATTATAGGTTTTCCCAGTCAGTTTCAGCAAAAATGACTTCAGTTTCATACAACACGCGTTTAAACTTCCGCATTTCCCCTAATTAATTGAAACTTGGGTTTCCTTTTAGCTGCTAATTGCGTTCGATTTCGTTTTCGTGCATTTTGTGATTTCACTCTTCTCATTCAGGTTGTTACAGTCATTGTATTTCATTTATAGACACGCAAGACTCCAGTTTCACCATTCTCCAGTTGGATTTCTACTACCTTTATTTATATTAATGGATGAAATTAAATGGTGGACCAGCCTCTTGCTGCTGGCTTTTGCGAAATGGAATGACCTCTGCGACCAAATTTTGACTGATCTTATTGACCAGCGAATGCGGAACTGTTGAAATTAAATTACACCTTTTGACTGTGGAGCATTCAATTTCAAACGAAATAGAGTGAGCCGGGTTTTACATTGAATAGATTTTTGTTGAAAAAGCGCTTAATTTAACGTTTTATTTGAGTTACATTGAATTTTTAAGGTGTTGTCCCTGCTCGAACTCTTCTAGTGTTGGTGTAACACTTCAGTTTTTAGAATGTATAAGCCTACTTGTTGACTCTACGTTTGTGTCACTGCATAAAATCAAACATAGCCGTGGCGTGACTTAACCATGAGCTTACACTTTACTCTCCAAAATCCGCCTTGAATGACAGCAAGAATGCCCAGGTTTCTGGGCGACCGGGGCCTTGCCATTCGCAGACATGTCACGTTACGACAATACATCCGGTAACATCTCTGAGGACGTGTTGGTGACCAGGCAGCTCGGCAAGCTTATTATAAGAGTTGGTAAACTGCAAGGTGTGATCCGATGTGCTTAATACGCATACCAGTAAGAACCAGAATAAAGTTGTGATGCCATGCAACACTATGACTGTGATTTTTTTTCGGAAGAGTATGTTATAAATCATTTCGATTTATTGAACACAACAAACAAACAAACAAACAAACAAACAAACAAACAACCCAACAACCCAACAACCCAACAAACAAACAAACAAACAAACAAACAAACAGACAGACAGACAGACAGACAGACAGACAGACAGACAGACAGACAGACAGACAGACAGACAGACAGACAGACAAACATACAACAAGAAAACACATTTCATCTGCACAGGTTGTCACTCAATTGTGCATGCAAAATGACCATTGACGCTAGCCCTAATGAAATGTTGTTCTGCACCGATTCGGCATTAACTTAAGCAATCACGAATTAAATTGTATAACAACTTTATGTTCAAAAATAGGAACAACCCCGCTTCCCTATAAAAACTTCTTTTTTCTGAGCCAACACACATAAGAGGTTTACACATAGTTATACCCGCAAGCTTAAAGTTACTTCATACTATCCACACCATGCAGAGCTTTAAACATAACTGATTTAATTGTATTGAAAGTTGTTGTTGTTGTTGTTGTTGTTTTTTTTTTGAAATATTTGTATTAAACCATCGCGCCACAGAAGCCCAAAAGACCAAAATGCGCTCATATAAACATACAATTATAGTATCGTATTTTTGGAAAAAGGACGTAACGAAAGTGTGACCAGCCGGCAAAAGGTCGTAAGCAATTGCTGTCCAAAATTGTGTTTCACGATAACTGGGTGTGAAAGTTTGGTCGTTTTTTCTGCTATTTTGTAAGTCATTCAGGAAAGTCAAACTCCGCATAGTGACAGAAGAACATGTCTTGGGTGTAATTCTATAGCAACAAGAATACAACAGTCGTGCCTTCTGTCAGGCACACCACGCTATTTAAAACAATTAAATAACGAAGTAAAATAAAAAAACAAAACAAATAAATCTGACCTGGTCAGTACAGAAGTACCACACCCCCACGAAGACTATTCCTAAGACTGCTCCCGGCCAGGGCTGGTCTGACGTCAGCGGATCTCTCATCATATTGAAGGCGTCTTGTCTCGGGTAGCCACAGGGTGTGGTTGGGTCTGCTAGGGTGGTGTTGGGGATGGCCTGCATGTATTTTACCTGGAGTTGGTCGTACCCTCCAACCGTGTGGATTGCTATGTTGATAATTATATACATTAAAACAAGACTTTAAGTCAGAGGATACTTTCAGTAATTGCTCCCAAAATAAATGACCATGAAAACTTACTTGGTAAGAGCTGTTGATAGTATAAAACAATGCGAGAAACGACTCCCTTTGAAGAAATGCAGTTTTTGAGCAGGAGGTAATTTCTCGCTAAAATATTTGAATCTGAGAAAGGCTTCAGGCATGAAGCTTTTTCAACTAATGAAAAACATGCAGTTTCAGCATTTTCGGATCCCTCTGCATGACTGCTCCAGATTTTTGCCGGTACTCTCGAGAAAACTAACATCTTTTGAAAATATTTTTTTTCAGAGGTTAGTTTTATGGTGTATATCCACAATACATAGGGTTGAAACAATGTACGCTTCCAAATACCATGGGTTATCCTGCATGTAATGGGAGACTTTGGAACGATTGACGGCAGTAGACTTACCAGGTAAATTGTCATTATTTGCGTAGTTACGAGGATACGCACATTTCCGCTAACAATAGATATGTCTGGTAAGTCTGCTGCCACCTAGCGTTCTCCAAAGTCTCCCATGTTGGCAAAAAAAAAAAAAAAAATGATACCCGGGGTTTGCTGTTGCCATGGCAAACATTGGTTTGACCTTGATTCAAATGATTTAAATGTTTTGTAGTCCTTTGTTTTTTTAAACAAATTTTCCAACTTGTTTTGATTTTTTTGTCAGAAAAGTAATAGTGCCCACCGGTCCCTGTACGTCCCGAAAAAGCCAGGTCCTGATAGAGAAGTTTCACGTGACGTCACCCGAGACCCTTTTATAATGCTGCGTGCACAAACGGACGCTGGAAATAAATCAGCAGACGACGCGCCAGCCATTGAGTTTATACATGGCTGTACCCAACATGGCTGCGAAACGAACTTTTCCCAGGGTCATGCAAACTCTGTATAGGGTTCAGATTGGAAATATATGTCTGCTGCCGCCTAAAGCGTTGCAAAGTCTCTCATTAAAAATCACTTACATAGTCCCATGAGAATGAGTCCCCCGACCACCATTACCACTGATCCAAAGGCGTCGGTGTAGATGACTGCAGTCAAACCACCTGAAGGAGAAACAACAGCTCATCAAATTGAGGCCGTGTCCGACTTGGCGCCTACGGCTACGGCTACGGCTGGATCGCCGCGTCATCATACGTTAAGTATAGCACATCCTTACCAACATCCTTAGCAAGAGTCACAGCCGTAGCCGTATAGCCGCAAATTCGGATACGGCCTAACACACATTAAAAACAAAATGGCGGCTGATTTGGGGCGATTGGTTTTAAAGGGGTCTTTTCCAAACCACGTCTTGGCTCCAACTTAGTCCCCGTCCACCTGTTTTAAGCCCCGTACCCAAAGCGCGCGTTTTCAAAATACTGACAGAACCTAAGCTGAAGCCCAAGTCGATGCCGCGGTTTCGAAGATGGCCTCCATGTTGTCAACGGGTGAAGTACATTGAGGTATTACTACTTACAAACCTGAAAGCCTCAAGTCATATTTTTTAGCTTTTACTCAAAATACTTTTGCTGCATAGTAGGCAATCCAAAATGTCTGTTTTTGCTCTTATTCTGAGATACTTGTGTAAAAGTTAAAAGTAGAATTGTATTTTGTATCCACTGCTGAGCTATGAGTAATAAAACTCAACTAACTCGGGAGAATCCCTGACTCCTCTTTTCTGATACAAAAATGTGCCCTTCAAGTTTCCCTTCCACATTTTAGGACGAAGGATTCATGACTTCAATCCTGTTGAACAGTGATGACGTTTTGGAGCCGGAAGTGCAGTGCAACGAATGTTCATGGACACGTATGTATACCATTAGTTTACATTGCACTTCCGGCTCCAAAACGTCATCACTTACCAACAGGATTGCTGTGTGTCGTGACCGGGCGGTGTAGAACACCAGAGTCAAGTTCTTGCGGCAAAATCGTCAGGGTGTGGGTTCGAATCCTGGTCCTGATACTTGTGACCTTAAGCAAGACACTTAACTGTAAATGCTTCTCTTCACCAAGGAGTAAATGCGTATAATATAACCTTAGTCTTTTTATATAGCTCACGTATCTATCAACAATTAGGTACTCAAAGCGCTTATTGTATTATTTTTAAGACAGGTTTTTGAGGGTTTTTTTTAATTATGAGAGCCATTTATATAGCACCTTATAAGGGTTTACAAGGTGCTGCGGCGCATTCAGCAGCCACTGCCAGAAACACCGGGGCAAACCCCTTCCCTTGCGATATTAAGTGGAACTTTTTTTTTTCGTTTTTTGTCTTTGTTTGTGAATGTTTTGTGTTGTATTGTCATTTTTGAGCATTGCAAATAAAAAAAAATATTAAAAAAAATATATAAAAAAAAATTTAAAAAAGTGTAACTGGGTTCTTTTACGTGCATTACACAACACACAGGACCTACAGCTTTACTTCCCATCCAAAGGACGAAGCAATAATGGTTAGGAGACGCGTGTCAAGACCGGGACTCAAACACACACTCTGCTGATCAGAAACACCAGAGCTTGAGTCCAGTGTGCTTGACCGCTCGGCCACGACAACCCATGTGAGGGCAGAGATGGTTCTTGTGATTGATTTAGGTTGATGCTTGGCAGCAGGCTGTATACTCCACAAGGAGCTGAGATGGTCTAAGGAATGAAAGTAGTATATGGCACAGTGACCATGGTAATAGTGCTCAATCGACTCACGCGTCAAAGATGGCGGTCACCCGCACTGTAATAAATGTCAATTATAATATCACCTGCTATGGTGTACACTGTTGTAAAGACCAATAGCACAACGGTGGAGAAGTACAGGTTCCAGTCGAAAGCTTGCTGGATAAATATCGCCCCAGCAAAGATGTCAACCTAGAATAATGAGACAAACCTCATGCCGTAACTTTGAAAACATGAACGCGCAAAAGAAATATCAACAAGATCTGTAGTAACTAATGATTTCAGATTTTTTAATATAGATTTTTTTCTCACCAACTGATTCACAACACTCCTCATTTAAAACTTTTGTTTTACTAGTTTTATTAGGGATAAATTATAATGGGCGACTTTTGGGACGCTGGTGGCAGCAGACACAACAGTCCTTTTGACAGATCTGAGCATGCGTGCACATGCTCTGTATTGTGCACGAGGTTCTGAACATGCGTACTACAAAAGTCCGTTAAAAAAGGACCGTCCGAAAGTTTCCCATTAAAGATGAATTATTGTGAATGTAAATAAATTTACATTCACTAGCTCCCCCTTACTGCACCATAGAGCAAGCTTGTTGAAATGGGTTTCCTTTTTCGTTGGTTTTTTTGTGCATATAATAATAACAGCTCATATCGACTTTTTACAGCGTAACTCACGGAAATTTTGGTGAAAATGTACAAGAAGAGTGAAAAGACGGAGATGACAATGCGTAGTCTCTGTCCGCCATACCGCTTCCGTAGGTACTCTGGCATCGTGTAAACCTAAACAAAACAATACAAAACAAATAAATACAAACGTCTCCAGATAACGAAATATATATCTCGCCGATTGATTCACTATGATGGCTTTAAAGGGACATCGTACATAATCAATGCCAATATTGCCGTCAAAGTTCACGATTTGTGTCCCAAGTCGCAAATATTGACGCCAGTATTGCCATCAAAATTCACACTCTGTACCCCAAGTCGCAAATATTGACGCCAATATTGCCGTCAAAATTTACGATTTGTACCCAAAGTCACAAATAATATTGACACCAAAATACTACAGTCAATATTCACGACCTGTACCTAAAGTCGCAAATATTGACGACAGTGTTGCCGTTTCCAAAATCACGGCTTTGGCGTAGCCGTGCCTTCCAAAAAGGGCCTGCGAAATTTGGCCCCTGAAGGTCAGAGGAGACAAAAAAATAGTACGGTCCCTTCCTAGCCCAGGAGGCCTTTCAATTTCGTATAAATACTACAGGGTACAGCACAGAGGAAGAGTCTTGCGTAATTGTGGCTGGGTCCCTTCATGTTCTACGGAAAGTAGCA
The DNA here is from genome assembly GCA_911728455.2 of Marthasterias glacialis. Lineage (NCBI taxonomy): Eukaryota > Metazoa > Echinodermata > Asteroidea > Forcipulatida > Asteriidae > Marthasterias > Marthasterias glacialis. Next base: position 19,774,116 of record OU452224.1, read on the forward strand.
GTGATACCTCTGGTGTATTCAGGGAGCTTTACAAAGGTGGTAAAACAGCTTGACAAACTATGGCTGTGTTCGAATTGGCAGCTGTGGCTGAGGCTAAGGGTGATGCTCAGGGAAGCATTAGCTTCAATGCTTAGAAACATGGTGATCCAGTTGTAGCCGCAGCCGTAGCCGTAGCCATAGCCGCTAATTCGAAAAAAGGTCTGTTCTTTGTTCTTACCCCTGCAGATGTGTACACGGGAACGAAAACCCACCCTAATAATATGATGTAGTACACAGCCTGTAGATACGAGAATGGAAAAAGTAAACAAGTCGAGCGTTCAATTATATTTTCCATTAGTGTCACGTCACTCACGCCATCCATTCTATCGTTTTGTTAGCTCAAATCTAGAAACAACTATTTCAACGGAAATTAGGTGTGTGTGTGTGTGTGTGTGTGTGGGTGTGCCCTTACACTCACCAACTTACGGGGCACTTTACACAATGGAACAATGCTACCCCACAAGGTTTTCTTTGTTCTAGTGCTACCCCACAAGGGAATTCTTTAGAAAAGGGACAATAAGTTGAACAATGAAGTACCCCGCAACTGGCCATGTGTAAGGGTGTGTGTGTGTGTGTGTGTGTGTGTGTGTGTGCGCGCGCATCATCACTGACCACGCCCATTTTACTTGGACTGGCTTCAACGCTATCAAAAGTCCGTAGGAAATGCATTGATTTTTGTTAATGTGTAAAGAAAAGAAAATCTCTGCATTTATTAAAATATATATGCTCTGATGAAGAGAAAACTAATGCGCTCATCACGTATGTACGGAAGCTTAAAGTGTCCATCTTATGTTTCTGAGCTATCGTATGCAGTGGCGTAACCAGACATTTGTGTTTTCTTTTTGTTTTTGTTTGTTTGTTGGGTTGTTTGTTGGGTTGTTTGTTGGGTTGTTTGTTTGCTTGTTTGTTGGGTTGTTTGTTTGTTTTTTTGTTGGTTGGGTTGTTGGGTTGTTTGTTTGTTTGTTTGTTTGATCTCATCGGGGGGCAAGAGGAGAGGGGTAAAGGTTCTGAGCAGGGAGTGGTCAGACCCCCCCCCTCCCCCCCCCCCCCCCCCCCGGTGACGCCAATGATCGTATGGTAACATACATGTAGGCCGTGTCCAGGGCTGAAGCTTGCTAAGGGTAGCCTATGATTCAACAAACGCTAACGCAGCAAACCAGCCGTAGCCCAAGCCACAGCCGCAGCCGATAATCGGGGAAAAGCCACGTCTTAATTATCAGGGTTTTGCGTTTTTCTGAGATGATTTAGCTCAGAAACATGGAATGTTCAGTTAAAGCACCCGTACTATCCGTTATTAATCGACAGACAGGAGTTAAAGGTGGACGTTGCCTGCGGATTGGAAGCTTGTGGGCTGTAAAAACCATTTGCTATGAAACGAATGGTTTGATATATATTTTAAAAGTAGAGTATAATGATTAACATAGATATCCCTTTACACTGTGTAGTTTTTGTTTAATTTCGTGACAGAACACGGTCCGCCATTTTGGAGAACTAAATACTTTACTCTACAAAATGGCGGACCGTATGTCATGTTTCTATGTAGAGTGTGGTGTCGCTGGTTTTATTTCAAGTGGCAAAATGCATGTTTTGAGTGTGAACCACTACTCACTAACTACAACACACTGTATGTGTTTTATTGCATGAACAACTCTTACAAAGGATAAAGAGCAATACCAAAAAGCAACAATTCAAGAGATATGAAGGCAATGTGTCCCTTTGAGTTGCGTGCCTGGGATTTTTTTCCGGTCACGCCCTTTTCGAAAATATGATATCGGCTTTATAGGCTCCGGCCTGGGTTTCGTCAGCAATTTTGGTATCGTACACTTTCGGTACGGGATTTCAAACAGGCGGACGGTGCCTACGCCGGAGCCACATCCTAAGCCCCTGTTTTCGAAAACAGCATGAGGCCGTGTCCGAATTGGCGGCTACGGCTACGGCTGGATCGCTGCGTCATCTTGCGTTGCAAAAAAACCCATAGCAACAGCCGTAGCCGTAGCCGTAGCCGTATACGGCCTTTAGTATGGTTATCTTTGGTCATTACAGCATGTTACCGTCTTGTAAATAAATGATATTTTTAAGAGGACCGAATGCGGACTTTGGATACTCGTTCTTAAAGTCCCGAATTTGTTTTAATTAAGGAAGTCAATATTGAAGATCACTCTTGTTAAACAAAAGGCAAATTTCAAAAGTGCGGACAGTGCATGCTTCAGAATCGACCATGTACTGAGATTTTCATAATGGACTTCGTTTGCCCAAAACGAGTTTGCGACCCGAATACAATATAACGAACAATTCTTTGGACCATTTCAAACAGTGATAAGAAATAATTAACCATGGACCAATCAACGGCAATTCTTGAATTCAGATGATAAAGCAGAACTTTTAACACAAATAAAATAATAACTAGACATTAAGATTTTGTCTCTAGGACAAAATCAAAGCTGTTCCGATTATTGTTTCTTAAGGTACCTGATTTGTAGTTCTTGAGATATCGTCAAGCTTCCGGTTGACCCTAAATTTAAGACCAACATGCGGTCACGGTATCCTGAGGGTTATGTTGAATCTTCAAGGACTATATAATTGAAAAAGATTTTTAAAATCGGCTGTGTACTTCTTCAGTCATGGTTCAACTTCCGGTTTACCCGGATGTTAAGGTCAACCCGAGGTCACGTCAACTCGAAGCTCATCTTTAATGCCCAATGACTATATGACCGAAACAAGTTTGAAAATCGGTTGTGCCCTTCTTCAGATATAGCGATATGAAGAGTTGCTTATTAAATATTCACGCAACAGTCACGTGAGTAATTAGTTTCTTAAGCTAGTGAGGCAAAAAGATGCACCAGCAAAGCTAAAGTGATCGTTGCCACCATTACGCCCATGAAGTATTATGAGCCTATGATTATATTCAAGTCGCGGTAAATTTCGATCTAGTGCAGTACATAAGCACTAATAGCTATGGTGTTGACTGAGTTACCAATTAACAGTTAATTACTGAAGAAACACACTGCACCAAGATTAATGTCAGTCTGAAATGACTTGTATTGTTTTCTCTGTTTTCAAATTGATTTGAGCTAAAGAGGGAACCTAAAATTGCATTTATTTTGAAAAATGTGTTCATAAATGTCCAAATCTGGACACTTTTAAAACCTATGCCTTTTGTACATAGATTAAAAGCCCCGTTAAAATGATGTCATAATGACGTGACGGTAAATGTTAGACCTGAAATCACATGTACAATATAGGACAAGTCTATAACTGAGAAAGTTTGAGGATCGGTTGTGCCCTTCTTCAGATATAGCGATATGAAGGGTTGCTCATTAAATATTCACGCGACAGTCACGTGAGTAATTAGTTTCTTAAGCTAGTGAGGCCAAAAGAAGCACCAGCAAAGCTAAAGTGATCATTGCCACCATTAAGCCCATGCAGTATTATGAGCCTATGATAATATTCAAGTCGCGGTAAATTTCGATCTAGTGCAGTACATACGCACTTATAGCTATGGTGTTGACTGAGTTACCAATTAACAGTTAATTACTGAAGAAACACACTGCACCAAGATTAATGTCAGTCTGAAATGACTTGTATTGTTCTCTCTGTTTTCAAATTGATTTGAGCTAAATAGGGAACCTAAAATTGCATTTATTTTGAAAAATGTGTTCAAAAATGTCCAAATCTGGACACTTTTAAAACCTATGCCTTTTGTACATAGATTAAAAGCCCCGTTAAAATGATGTCATAATGACGTGACGATAAATGTTAGACCAGAAATCACATCTACAATATAGGACAAGTCTATAACTGAAAAAGTTTGAGGATCGGACGTATACTTTTTGAGATATGACGGACACAAACTTGACTAATTAAATATTCACGCGACGATAACGGTCATCCCTGATGACGTCACGACGAAAAAAATGTGTTTTTCATACTAACAAATTTTATAAGCTACAAGATGGTATGTAACTTATGACCATCCAATGCCTTTTAAAGAAAACCCTATCAAAACGCACGTTGCATGTATCGTTCCTACACATACAGAATGGGCTATACACTAACTATAGGTCCTCTCTCGGTTACGATTCAAATATCAAGGAAATCTCCAATGCATTGCCGTGATTGCGCAATCAAAACAGCTAGCCATGGTGTCCGATTTGTCACTTAATCGTTAAATTATCCTGGATATTGTACTTTTATTAGTTTTTAGTGATCTGGAACATCTCTTATAACGAGCGTTTAACTTTTCAAAACATCTTATGTAATTTAGGAAACTAACAATTAACTTATTTAGAAAATATTGTTAAAAACTTTCCAAATCTGGCCACTTTTTGAGCCATGCCTTTTGTACATAGATTAAAACCCGCATTATAAATGATGTCATGATGACGTGACGGGAAATGTTAGACCAGAAATCACATCTACAATATAGGACAAGTCTATAACTGAAAAAAGTTTGAGGATCGGATGTATACTTCTTGAGATATGGTAGTTACAAGATTGCCTAATTAAATATTCACGTCATTATAACTCGGCTAATTAATTAAAAATTTCAACCAAATTTATTTTATGATAACTTCATGTCCTAAGCTTCAATTTAGTATAGGATTTGAGTTTGTCATACTTACACATTCTAAGATTAGGGAAGAACAAAAACGTGTACAAATGCTATGGGATTTTGAGACGGAAACAAAGTATAATAATAATAATAATAATAATAATAACTAGACATTAAGATTTTGTCTCTAGGACAAAATCAAAGCTGTTCCGATTATTGTTTCTTAAGGTACTTGATTTGTAGTTCTTGAGATATCGTCAAGCTTCCGGTTGACCCTCAATTTAAGACCAACATGCGGTCACGGTATCCCAAGGGTAATGTTGAATTTCAAGGACTATATAATTGAAAAAGATTTTTAAAATTGGCTGTGTACTTCTTAAGTCATGGTTCAACTTCCGGTTTACCCGGATGTTAAGGTCAACCCGAGGTCACGTCAACTCGAAGCTCATCTTTAATGCCCAATGACTATATGACCGAAACAAGTTTGAAAATCGGTTGTGCCCTTCTTCAGATAATTATAGCGATATGAAGAGTTGCTTATTAAATATTCACGCAACAGTCACGTGAGTAATTAGTTTCTTAAGCTAGTGAGGCCAAAAGATGCACCAGTAAAGCTAAAGTGATCATTGCCACCATTACGCCCATGAAGTATTATGAGCCTATGATTATATTCAAGTCGCGGTAAATTTCGATCTAGTGCAGTACATAAGCACTAATAGCTATGGTGTTGACTGAGTTACCAATTAACAGTTAATTACTGAAGAAACACACTGCACCAAGATTAATGTCAGTCTGAAATGACTTGTATTGTTCTCTCTGTTTTCAAATTGATTTGAGCTAAAGAGGGAACCTAAAATTGCATTTATTTTGAAAAATGTGTTCAAAAATGTCCAAATCTGGACACTTTTAAAACCTATGCCTTTTGTACATAGATTAAAAGCCCCGTTAAAATGATGTCATAATGACGTGACGGTAAATGTTAGACCTGAAATCACATCTACAATATAGGACAAGTCTATAACTGAAAAAGTTTGAGGATCGGTTGTGCCCTTCTTCAGATATAGCGATATGAAGGGTTGCTCATTAAATATTCACACGACAGTCACGTGAGTAATTAGTTTCTTAAGCTAGTGAGGCCAAAAGATGCACCAGCAAAGCTAAAGTGATCATTGCCACAATTAAGCCCATGAAGTATTATGAGCTTATGATAATATTAAAGTCGCGGTAAATTTCGATCTAGTGCAGTACATACGCACTTATAGCTATGGTGTTGACTGAGTTACCAATTAACAGTTAATTACTGAAGAAACACACTGCACCAAGATTAATGTCAGTCTGAAATGACTTGTATTGTTCTCTCTGTTTTCAAATTGATTTGAGCTAAATAGGGAACCTAAAATTGCATTTATTTTGAAAAATGTGTTCAAAAATGTCCAAATCTGGACACTTTTAAAACCTATGCCTTTTGTACATAGATTAAAAGCCCCGTTAAAATGATGTCATAATGACGTGACGGTAAATGTTAGACCAGAAATCACATCTACAATATAGGACAAGTCTATAACTGAAAAAGTTTGAGGATCGGACGTATACTTTTTGAGATATGACGGACACAAACTTGACTAATTAAATATTCACGCCACGATAACGGTCATCCCTGATGACGTCACGACGAAAAAAATGTGTTTTTCATACTAACAAATTTTATAAGCTACAAGATGGTATGTAACTTATGACCATCCAATGCCTTTTAAAGAAAACCCTATCAAAACGCACGTTGCATGTATCGTTCGTACACATACAGAATGGGCTATACACTAACTATAGGTACTCTCTCGGTTACGATTCAAATATCAAGGAAATCTCCAATGCATTGCCGTGATTGCGCAATCAAAACAGCTAGCCATGGTGTCCGATTTGTCACTGAATCGTTAAATTATCCTGGATATTGTACTTTTATTAGTTTTTAATGACCTGGAACATCTCTTATAACAAGCGTTTAACTTTCCAAAACATCTTTTGTAATTTAGGAAACTAACAATTAACTTATTTAGAAAATATTGTTAAAAACTTTCCAAATCTGGACACTTTTTGAGCCATGCCTTTTGTACATAGATTAAAACCCGCATTATAAATGATGTCATGATGACGTGATGGGAAATGTTAGGCCAGAAATCACATCTACAATATAGGACAAGTCTATAACTGAAAAAAGTTTGAGGATCGGATGTATACTTCTTGAGATATGGTAGTTACAAGATTGCCTAATTAAATATTCACGTCATTATAACTCGGCTAATTAATTAAAAATTTCAACCAAATTTATTTTATGATAACTTCATGTCCTAAGCTTCAATTTAGTATAGGATTTGAGTTTGTCATACTTAAAAATTCTAAGATTAGGGACGAACAAAAACGTGTACAAATGCTATGGGATTTTGAGACAGAAACAAATGTATAATAATAATAAATATAATTGAAAAAGATTTTTAAAATTGGCTGTGTACTTCTTAAGTCATGGTTCAACTTCCGGTTTACCCGGATGTTAAGGTCAACCCGAGGTCACGTCAACTCGAAGCTCATCTTTAATGCCCAATGACTATTATGACCGAAACAAGTTTGAAAATCGGTTGTGCCCTTCTTCAGATATAGCGATATGAAGAGTTGCTTATTAAATATTCACGCAACAGTCACGTGATTAATTAGTTTCTTAAGATAGTGAGGCCAAAAGATGCACCAGCAAAGCTAAAGTGATCATTGCCACCATTACGCTTATGAAGTATCATAAGCTTACATGGTTATTATCTAATCGCGGTAAATTTCGATCTAGTGCAGTACATAAGCACTAATAGCTATGGTGTTGACTGAGTTACCAATTAACAGTTAATTACTGAAGAAACACACTGCACCAAGATTAATGTCAGTCTGAAATGACTTGTATTGTTCTCTCTGTTTTCAAATTGATTTGAGCTAAAGAGGGAACCTAAAATTGCATTCATTTTGAAAAATGTGTTCAAAAATGTCCAAATCTGGACACTTTTAAAACCTATGCCTTTTGTACATAGATTAAAAGCCCCGTTAAAATGATGTCATAATGACGTGCGGTAAATGTTAGACCTGAAATCACATGTACAATATAGGACAAGTCTATAACTGTAAAAGTTTGAGGATCGGTTGTGCCCTTCTTCAGATATAGCGATATGAAGGGTTGCTCATTAAATATTCACGAGACAATCACGTGAGTAATTAGTTTCTTAAGCTAGTGAGGCCAAAAGATGCACCAGCAAAGCTAAAGTAATCATTGCCACCATTAAGCCCATGAAGTATTATGAGCCTATGATATTATCAATGTCGCGGTAAATTTCGATCTAGTGCAGTACATACGCACTTATAGCTATGGTGTTGACTGAGTTACCAATTAACAGTTAATTACTGAAGAAACACACTGCACCAAGATTAATGTCAGTCTGAAATGACTTGTATTGTTCTCTCTGTTTTCAAATTGATTTGAGCTAAATAGGGAACCTAAAATTGCATTTATTTTGAAAAATGTGTTCAAAAATGTCCAAATCTGGACACTTTTAAAACCTATGCCTTTTGTACATAGATTAAAAGCCCCGTTAAAATGATGTCATAATGACGTGACGGTAAATGTTAGACCAGAAATCACATCTACAATATAGGACAAGTCTATAACTGAAAAAGTTTGAGGATCGGACGTATACTTTTTGAGATATGACGGACACAAACTTGACTAATTAAATATTCACGCGACGATAACGGTCATCCCTGATGACGTCACGACGAAAAAAATGTGTTTTTCATACTAACAAATTTTATAAGCTACAAGATGGTATGTAACTTATGACCATCCAATGCCTTTTAAAGAAAACCCTATCAAAACGCACGTTGCATGTATCGTTCGTACACATACAGAATGGGCTATACACTAACTATAGGTCCTCTCTCGGTTACGATTCAAATATCAAGGAAATCTCTAATGCATTGCTGTGATTGCGCAATCAAAACAGCTAGCCATGGTGTCTGATTTGTCACTTAATCGTTAAATTATCCTGGATATTGTACTTTTATTAGTTTTTAATGACCTGGAACATCTCTTATAACAAGCGTTTAACTTTTCAAAAAATCTTATGTAATTTAGGAAACTAACAATTAACTTATTTAGAAAATATTGTTAAAAACTTTCCAAATCTGGCCACTTTTTGAGCCATGCCTTTTGTACATAGATTAAAACCCGCATTATAAATGATGTCATGATGACGTGACGGGAAATGTTAGACCAGAAATCACATCTACAATATAGGACAAGTCTATAACTGAAAAAAGTTTGAGGATCGGATGTATACTTCTTGAGATATGGTAGTTACAAGATTGCCTAATTAAATATTCACGTCATTATAACTCGGCTAATTAATTAAAAATTTCAACCAAATTTATTTTATGATAACTTCATGTCCTAAGCTTCAATTTCGTATAGGATTTGAGTTTGTCATACTTACACATTCTAAGATTAGGGAAGAACAAAAACGTGTACAAATGCTATGGGATTTTGAGACGGAAACAAAGTATAATAATAATAATAATAATAATAATAATAAAAACAACTAGACATAAGATTTTGTCTCTAGGACAAAATCAAAGCTGTTCCGATTATTGTTTCTGAAGGTACTTGATTTGTAGTTCTTGAGATATCGTCAAGCTTCCGGTTGACCGTCAATTTAAGACCAACATGCGGTCACGGTATCCCGAGGGTAATGTTGAATTTTCAAGGACTATATAATTGAAAAAGGTTTTTAAAATTGGCTGTGTACTTCTTAAGTCATGGTTCAACTTCCGGTTTACCCGGATGTTAAGGTCAACCCGAGGTCACGTCAACTCGAAGCTCATCTTTAATGCCCAATGACTATATGACCGAAACAAGTTTGAAAATCGGTTGTGCCCTTCTTCAGATATAGCGATATGAAGAGTTGCTTATTAAATATTCACGCGACAGTCACGTGAGTAATTAGTTTCTTAAGATAGTGAGGCCAAAAGATGCACCAGCAAGGCTAAAGTGATCATTGCCACCATTACGCCAATGAAGTATTATAAGCATACATGGTTATATTCAAGTCTCGGGAAATTTCGATCTAGTGCAGTACATACGCACTTATAGCTATGGTGTTGACTGAGTTACCAATTAACAGTTAATTACTGAAGAAACACACTGCACCAAGATTAATGTCAGTCTGAAATGACTTGTATTGTTCTCTGTTTTCAAATTGATTTGAGCTAAATAGGGAATCTAAAATTGCATTTATTTTGAAAAATGTGTTCAAAAATGTCTAAATCTGGACACTTTTAAAACCTATGCCTTTTGTACATAGATTAAAAGCCGCGTTAAAATGATGTCATAATGACGTGACGGTAAATGTTAGACCAGAAATCACATCTACAATATAGGAAAAGTCTATAACTGAAAAAGTTTGAGGATCGGACGTATACTTTTTGAGATATGACGGACACAAACTTGACTAATTAAATATTCACGCGACGATAACGGTCATCCCTGATGACGTTACGACAAAAAAATGTGTTTTTCATACTAACAAATTTTATAAGCTACAAGATGGTACGTAACTTATGACCATCCAATGCCTTTTAAAGAAAACCCTATCAAAACGCACGTTGCATCATAGAGCAACTCTATGGTTGCATGTATCGTTCCATAGAGCAAGGACCAGATCGTTCGTACACATACAGCATGGGCTATACACTAACTATAGGTCCTCTCTCGGTTACGATTCAAATATCAAGGAAATCTCCAATGCATTGCCGTGATTGCGCAATCAAAACAGCTAGCCATGGTGTCCGATTTGTCACTTAATCGTTAAATTATCCTTGATATTGTACTTTTATTAGTTTTTAATGACCTGGAACATCTCTTATAACAAGCGTTTACCTTTTCAAAACATCTTATGTAATTTAGGAAACTAACAATTAACTTATTTAGAAAATATTGTTAAAAACTTTCCAAATCTGGCCACTTTTTGAGCCATGCCTTTTGTACATAGATTAAAACCCGCATTATAAATGATGTCATGATGACGTGACGGGAAATGTTAGACCAGAAATCACATCTACAATATAGGACAAGTCTATAACTGAAAAAAGTTTGAGGATCGGATGTATACTTCTTGAGATATGGTAGTTACAAGATTGCCTAATTAAATATTCACGTCATTATAACTCGGCTAATTAAATAAAAATTTCAACCAAATTTATTTTATGATAACTTCATGTCCTAAGCTTCAATTTAGTATAAGATTTGAGTTTGTCATACTTACACATTCTAAGATTAGGGAAGAACAAAAACGTGTACAAATGCTATGGGATTTTGAGACGGAAACAAAGTATAATAATAATAATAACTAGACATTAAGATTTTGTCTCTAGGACAAAATCAAAGCTGTTCCGATTATTGTTTCTTAAGGTACCTGATTTGTAGTTCTTGAGATATCGTCAAGCTTCCGGTTGACCCTAAATTTAAGACCAACATGCGGTCACGGTATCCTGAGGGTAATGTTGAATCTTCAAGGACTATATAATTGAAAAAGATTTTTAAAATCGGCTGTGTACTTCTTCAGTCATGGTTCAACTTCCGGTTTACCCGGATGTTAAGGTCAACCCGAGGTCACGTCAACTCGAAGCTCATCTTTAATGCCCAATGACTATATGACCGAAACAAGTTTGAAAATCGGTTGTGCCCTTCTTCAGATATAGCGATATGAAGAGTTGCTTATTAAATATTCACGCAACAGTCACGTGAGTAATTAGTTTCTTAAGCTAGTGAGGCAAAAAGATGCACCAGCAAAGCTAAAGTGATCGTTGCCACCATTACGCCCATGAAGTATTATGAGCCTATGATTATATTCAAGTCGCGGTAAATTTCGATCTAGTGCAGTACATAAGCACTAATAGCTATGGTGTTGACTGAGTTACCAATTAACAGTTAATTACTGAAGAAACACACTGCACCAAGATTAATGTCAGTCTGAAATGACTTGTATTGTTTTCTCTGTTTTCAAATTGATTTGAGCTAAAGAGGGAACCTAAAATTGCATTTATTTTGAAAAATGTGTTCATAAATGTCCAAATCTGGACACTTTTAAAACCTATGCCTTTTGTACATAGATTAAAAGCCCCGTTAAAATGATGTCATAATGACGTGACGGTAAATGTTAGACCTGAAATCACATGTACAATATAGGACAAGTCTATAACTGAGAAAGTTTGAGGATCGGTTGTGCCCTTCTTCAGATATAGCGATATGAAGGGTTGCTCATTAAATATTCACGCGACAGTCACGTGAGTAATTAGTTTCTTAAGCTAGTGAGGCCAAAAGAAGCACCAGCAAAGCTAAAGTGATCATTGCCACCATTAAGCCCATGCAGTATTATGAGCCTATGATAATATTCAAGTCGCGGTAAATTTCGATCTAGTGCAGTACATACGCACTTATAGCTATGGTGTTGACTGAGTTACCAATTAACAGTTAATTACTGAAGAAACACACTGCACCAAGATTAATGTCAGTCTGAAATGACTTGTATTGTTCTCTCTGTTTTCAAATTGATTTGAGCTAAATAGGGAACCTAAAATTGCATTTATTTTGAAAAATGTGTTCAAAAATGTCCAAATCTGGACACTTTTAAAACCTATGCCTTTTGTACATAGATTAAAAGCCCCGTTAAAATGATGTCATAATGACGTGACGATAAATGTTAGACCAGAAATCACATCTACAATATAGGACAAGTCTATAACTGAAAAAGTTTGAGGATCGGACGTATACTTTTTGAGATATGACGGACACAAACTTGACTAATTAAATATTCACGCGACGATAACGGTCATCCCTGATGACGTCACGACGAAAAAAATGTGTTTTTCATACTAACAAATTTTATAAGCTACAAGATGGTATGTAACTTATGACCATCCAATGCCTTTTAAAGAAAACCCTATCAAAACGCACGTTGCATGTATCGTTCCTACACATACAGAATGGGCTATACACTAACTATAGGTCCTCTCTCGGTTACGATTCAAATATCAAGGAAATCTCCAATGCATTGCCGTGATTGCGCAATCAAAACAGCTAGCCATGGTGTCCGATTTGTCACTTAATCGTTAAATTATCCTGGATATTGTACTTTTATTAGTTTTTAGTGATCTGGAACATCTCTTATAACGAGCGTTTAACTTTTCAAAACATCTTATGTAATTTAGGAAACTAACAATTAACTTATTTAGAAAATATTGTTAAAAACTTTCCAAATCTGGCCACTTTTTGAGCCATGCCTTTTGTACATAGATTAAAACCCGCATTATAAATGATGTCATGATGACGTGACGGGAAATGTTAGACCAGAAATCACATCTACAATATAGGACAAGTCTATAACTGAAAAAAGTTTGAGGATCGGATGTATACTTCTTGAGATATGGTAGTTACAAGATTGCCTAATTAAATATTCACGTCATTATAACTCGGCTAATTAATTAAAAATTTCAACCAAATTTATTTTATGATAACTTCATGTCCTAAGCTTCAATTTAGTATAGGATTTGAGTTTGTCATACTTACACATTCTAAGATTAGGGAAGAACAAAAACGTGTACAAATGCTATGGGATTTTGAGACGGAAACAAAGTATAATAATAATAATAATAATAATAATAATAATAATAATAAAAACAATAAAAATCTTGACGAAAACAAAACCTGTTCCGACTGCTATGTCGGAACAGCTAATAAAAACAATAAAAATCTTGACGAAAACAAAACCTGTTCCGACTGCTATGTCGGAACAGCTAATAAAAATCTTGACGAAAACAAAACCTGTTCCGACTGCTATGTCGGAACAGCTAATAATAATAAAAACAATAAAAATCTTGACGAAAACAAAACCTGTTCCGACTGCTATGTCGGAACAGCTAATAAAATAAAAAAAACACTGCAACTGATTCAATTTGGTAAAATGGTAATTGTTTAATTTAGGTGAACTGATACAATTTGAAGAAATTATAATAAAACTGTCATCATTTGTTGACACTTTCCTCTCACTTAAAGCCACCCAGTTTCAAGTAGTGTTTATTTTATTCAATCTCTTTTTAGTTGCCTTTTCAATTGTCTGTTTAGTGTCAAGAAAGTGGTGAGTAAAAGTGCAGGTTTTGAAAATATAAATGTTAAATAAAAAGATGAAACTTTAGTGTGTGTTTTTTATTGTCACTATGCATTTTTATTAAATCTATTTTCAAAAGCAAGTCGCCACAAGCCTTGGCTGTTCCTTGACCTTACTTCCATGCGGTTTAAAATCTCACCTAACACTTACTTTATTTTTTTATTTTTTTATTTTTTTATTCTTATCATTTTTTTTATGGAAGTCGCCAGATACACAAGGCCAGTAAGCCACTCAAGGTGTAGGCTACAATCAACTGTTTTTTTCCCAGGGGCCGTTGCCACCTACTCCTGGGGCTGAAACAGGGTAACCCCCTTTACAGTCCGTAAAGGATGTAGGCTTGGCTGCCATCCATCAGAAGCCTGGCTGGTAGAGCAGAAGGCTCTACCTCCCCAACTTTATCTTTATGAATCGCATAATATGGAAATAAATGTACGATTGAACCGAATTGAATTGAATTGAATTGAAGTGAAAGTGCTCCTTTGAATTAATATGTTTAATTCAGGTCTATGTTTTGGTATTGTATTGATTTTTTTTCTGTACATGTTTGTTGCTGATTGTATATAATTTTATTGATGTTGCGAGTCCAACATTACAAATTCCTGTGATTGTTTGTTTAGCCATTGGCTAAATAAACCATTCTATTATACAGTGCTCCTTTTACATTTTGAGAATTGTTCATACATTATTGTACGCATTGTAATGAAAGCTTTGCCTCATGTTCTTATGATGTCCACTTACCGGCAACATGTCACATGTACGTCTGTTTTAACTTCAATGATAATATTTATAAAGACAAAAACGAAAACAAAACAAAAACCGCAATAATCTACAATATTTATCAATACATATCAAGACGGTTTTGAGCTTCTGAACTAGTTTTTGAAACTTATCTTTTCTACACATTATTCAAGTTCAGAACTGTGTGCTTTATATCAACTGATTTCAATAGATCTTGTTTAAAAGAAATGTTTTTCTTGGTCCAAAGGGCTTACCTGAATTTCGTAGATACCAACGGCCAAGCCAGCGGCAGCTCCTGTGCCGGCGAGACCGACAAAATGTCCCGTGCCGATGTTGCTCGCGAAGAGAGACGCCCCAACCTGTTTAAAATAAATAAAGTCCTTCAAGAATTGTCTTTTTTTTTATACCCTTGGTGTGCGAATTTTGTCAACATCCTAAAGCATCCAATGACGTCACATTTCAAATAATGGGGCCGTACATGTTTATACAGGAAATTGTTCAGTTCATTCCAGAATTTTGATGATGTTGAACCAAAAAGGCACTGAATTCGGCCTTTAGACTGACGCAAACATTCCCTTTTTGGAATGTACAGACCCAGTTGTTGCTGATATCCAATTTTATCCATTTTACACCATTTTAGTGTGAGGTTACGAACTTGTATTCCCCCCCCCCCGCTTTCTTAAGGACTCTTTCTTTTGGAAAATGTAACCCTTTATCTGGTAATGTTTAATCTCAAGAGACCATACTTCAAATAAGGGGCAACTGGGGGGTACGGACATCAGTTGGGGCAGGGGGTTGGGGCACGTGCGCCCCGTGCCCCCTCTCTTGCCCCCCTCCCCCGTTAGTTACGCTGCTGGTACATACACGGTTTATACTGTTTGAAACGGATACCTGCACGCATGCAAAAAAACAAAAAAACAAAAAACCTCAACCCGGTCGCTCTCAAAACCATACGGAAGGCCATAAGTGCCACGATGCCCGCCAGTTAGTAAGTGGCGGGAGTACCACTTAATAAGAGAAACATCGCCAAATGAAAGTGGCCTGTGATTTGTTTTTCCCACATAACTATAAGAAAGCACTGAGTTTATACACTGCTTATATTAAACAAGACACTGTAAAGGTAAAATCCATACTAATAATAATAAACCTTATTTTGCATCGCCCGACTTTCCACCAAAAGCACCAATAAATTGGAACTATAGGAACGAATTTTGGACAGATGGTGCCGTTTCAAAAACGGGACATGCACGAAATACTTATAACAATCGAATTGTTTGTTTGCGGCTGCTGGTTTCGTGAGACGATGTCGGGTCCGGATAAAAACATTTATATCTTTGCTAATCATCAGCATGTTTTAAAACTCCTTGACTGGAGGGAAGAGGTTATTTAGTAGACATTAAGTAATTTGTCTGCCAACAATTGGCAAAAGATTGTGGGACACATCTTCAAGTGAGTTTGTGTTTGAGCACTACATGCAAAGTGTGGACCTGATAACAAAAGATGTCCACACTGTGTAGGAACTTGAAACACTGTGTGGACTTACACTCGTCCACACATGTGTTTTCACGAATTAGATATTCTCGTTTTACTATTATAAAAAGGAAGCAGTTTCGGTACAGCATTGAATAGCTCAAAACCGAGCATTATATTAAAGGGGTCGGGTTGTCCGAAAACCAGCTCTCAAAACACCCTCTCTCTAATAGAAATGGTGATGGTTTTTAAAGGTTTATTGTTCTTAACTGCACGATGACAAAGGAATGTCCACACAATGTCACAAAGGACAGTGTGTGCTTGGGCGGATTCTTCGAGCTTAAGAACCAAGTCACCCGGAGCAACTTTACATGGAACAGGTTCCAGGCAATCTCCATGAAGAAAAAAAACATTCAATTCAATTCCCGCTGCTAACTTTTTGGGGGACAGTATTAAGATAGTGTCAGAAAATTTTCCCTTGAGCTTTCAGCAGTCGGTTGTCTTTAAATTGCCTGTAAAAATTCCCGGTGTGACAAGGCCTACAAGAGTAAGATGTCAAGGTAATGGAAGGATAAAGGAGTGTAATTCATACCGGCCACCATGCCATTGTTCTTCCAGCTAAGAAGTATCCCTTCACATCTGTACGATTGGACTTGTACATGGACTATAGAAAAACAAAAACAAAACAACAATATACTTGTATATTATTGAAACTTTAAAATGCGATTGGACGTATAGACAGTTTTCACGTGACGTCACCCGAAAATGCTGCGTGCACAAACAGACGCTGGAAATCATTCAGCAGACGACTTTTACAAATTCTTGTAATATCCAGTTCATATATTGTTAATACTCCGATACGCCCCTCTTGTGACTTTTCATTGTGCTCTTTCAACTGTTGTGTAATGGGAGGCTTGGGAACGCTAGGTGGCAGCAGACTTACCAGGTAAATTTCAATTGTTTACGTAGTTCTGAGCATTCGCACATTTCCGAGAACAATGGATTTACCTGGTAAGTCTGCTGCCACCTAGTGTCTTCAAAAGTCTCCTACTACTATTGGGTATAGTTTTTTTTATTAAGGTTTTACTGCAGCTGTGCACTAGAAAGAAAACATCCAGTGATTTTTCATGATGAATAAATAAATTGAATTTTATTAAGTTAAACAACATGTAATGTTTGATAGTGGAAACTCTCTAAACTGTACGGCTTACAAGTAAAGTATCTTATATTATTTACCACAATCTTTTTAGTATTCTTAATATTGCTGATAATCGATCAATCAATAATATTGGTTATCAATTAAACCCAACTTCTTTTTACAACCTGATCAATAAATACACTTATCAATACTTTTTTTCTGAGAAACTCGATCTTCTGTACAATTAATCTCCCCAACGGACCAACACAAATAAAGGATTCAAACCAGAACTCACACATGTAAACGGAAGTGCAAGATACTAGGACTACTATAAAGCCAGCCTGATTTATTTCAAAACAGCAAATCTAGATGGGTGTGCCTTTTTCAAGAGAAGCCCTTGAACAGCCAACAGTGTTTGGTGTCAAAAGGCACCCATCTAGGTTTGCTATTGTGATAGATAAACTCACAGTTTTGGGGGTAAATTTACACCAAAAAAGCAATTTAACACCAGAGTTTTTGCAGTGGAGCAATGCACTAAAATACAAAGGTTTGCCCAGTTTCCGGCTCCAAAACTTGCATACGTTTGTGTGTAATTTTTACACAAAAACCAAACATTTCAAAGAAATCGATGTCATTTTAGTAGGGCGCCCTCGGTTAGAGGTTAAAAAAACGGTCGCTCATTGGCCCATCCTGTGCGCCGCGCGTTCATGATGTGCGTTTTCCATTGTTGCATCAGCGTTTTACCTCTATAAGATGGCAGCATGAATGACGTCAATGCATAAGGTCTAAAGCATTTCCTATACGACATAAATGTTTATTTCCGAGAGGACCTCTTTCTTTAAAGAACGTATGTAAAAGCCAAGTCAGATTTTAAAACTTTTCTTGCACAAATCATTAAAGAAGAGCTAGATCCTCAATGCAACTCCTCGTGGCCTTCTGGTAATCAGTGGAACCGGTATGTGGGAAGTGGACTTATATCTTACAGTGTAATTACGTCACACTTACGAACATGATAAGAAAACACAATGCCGTACAAATAAAAGCTAATCAAAGACTAGTAATCATGTATTGTTACAAATTTAGGAATTCAAAAAATCCCTTTTTCTTTACTCACCCACAAGCCCACCAGTGAGACGAAGAAAAAATACAGGCAGATGATGACGACATCTATGGCGTATATCCCTCCATCGGAGCTCAATGTCACCATGGTAACGGCCAATATTCTTCTCAATCAGACGTAGAAAAATCCAACTTGGTATTGATTGTCAGACAAAATTGTGTTGACTACCAACAAAATATTCGACAAATTTCAGACGGTACTGGGTTTACGATAAAAAAAAGTATTCAAATTCTTTCAAAATATTACAGATTCGAAAGAATCACATATATTTTCCGATGATAACATATTGTAGAGTGATATACACGCTGTTCGCTGTCTTCAGACATGTCGTCTATCTTATGCATGGTTTCTTCTTTCGAAGATGAAACACGACTCGGGTTAATATAAACGTGAACTACGCCACTCTCGAGATTTCAGACGCGACAAAAAACAAAAGTGTATCTTCAATCATTCACTTCAGAGCTAAAACAAAACCATTTCAACAAGTACCACCGACGTGCATAAACACTTGTGCTATTGTGCAGGGATCGTTTACTCGAGCCCGGGCCTCCGTTATGCTTGCCGGGGATGATGAATTAACGCCTTGAACCAAGACTACAACGTGGGCGGCCAGTTAGAGGGCGTGTTTAATAACGTGAGTTTGGCGTTACGAAGAAAAATTAATGGACAGCATCTAGCTTGCATTGGTGCCTGCTCGTTGATTGGACCCAGCAAAATGCAACATAAGACAGATTTGCTGAGTCAGCGGATGAATATTCACAATGCTGCCTTATACAAATCGGCCGAGTCAATATGAATATTCATTCATCGGTCTAATACTAATGCGAAGGCCAGACGAATGGCTGAGTCAACACGAATATTCATTAATAGTGAATTTTACAAAAGCCGAAGATTAGACGGTTGGCTGAATAAATTAAGATATGAATAGAGGCGGGAATTGGATTTACATACAACTTTGTCATTCTTTATTTATAAATAATAATATACTACGGCAATTCCAAGTATATACTATTATTCATTATAAACGGACTTTGATGAATTCACCCTCTCTCAATATGACCAAACGGAAAATGACCTAGCGAATTTGCCATTCTCAATCCCAACAGAAAGCCAATCGCTTTTCACACAAGTGCACTAATCACAAACAGTTCAATAAGAAGAATCTCCTTACAAACTTATCATTAAATATTGAACGTTTCATAACCAACTTATCCAAGGCCAAACTTTCTGACATAGAGAAAATGACCTTAGGAAAGGACTCAGTTTCGTTCCAATCCCCGCTAAACCAACCCGGAGAAAACTTCTGAGTGATTTCACTCATGAAAAATGTCCGCAGTCGGATCTACAACCTTCATTTTGAACTATAGCGTAAATAAACTTGGTGTCTCTAGAGCGAGACACGAGACCTACAGATTCTTCCAGAATCACCCACACCCGCAACTGATGATTGCCCGAAATTGAGGCATGAAAACATGTTATTGCTACACAAGAGGATCTGAAAAAATATCCTCGCGGTCTCACCCCATCCACATATTTCAGACGCATTCTGTCAAAATGGCTCCTTCGGTCACCCACTTTGTTTGCCACACATACCCCAGCAGTCAATACGACAAAAATTGCGAGCAAAGTTATACAGACATGGACCCCACCCATAAAACATGTGAAATTCTATTTTACATTTTTATGCATTACAAGTCAACAGTCATAAAACGTCACTGAATTGGACAGCGCCATCATTTCTTTACCACCTTCTTTACCATTTGCTACACAAGAGGATCTGAAAAAATATCCTCGCGGTCTCACCCCATCCACATATTTCAGACGCATTCTGTCAAAATGGCTCCTTCGGTCACCCACTTTGTTTGCCACACATACCCCAGCAGTCAATACGACAAAAATTGCGAGCAAAGTTATACAGACATGGACCCCACCCATAAAACATGTGAAATTCTATTTTACATTTTTATGCATTACAAGTCAACAGTCATAAAACGTCACTGAATTGGACAGCGCCATCATTTCTTTACCACCTTCTTTACCATTTGCTACACAAGAGGATCTGAAAAAATATCCTCGCGGTCTCACCCCATCCACATATTTCAGACGCATTCTGTCAAAATGGCTCCTTCGGTCACCCACTTTGTTTGCCACACATACCCCAGCAGTCAATACGACAAAAATTGCGAGCAAAGTTATACAGACATGGACCCCACCCATAAAACATGTGAAATTCTATTTTACATTTTTATGCATTACAAGTCAACAGTCATAAAACGTCACTGAATTGGACAGCGCCATCATTTCTTTACCACCTTCTTTACCATTTGCTACACAAGAGGATCTGAAAAAATATCCTCGCGGTCTCACCCCATCCACATATTTCAGACGCATTCTGTCAAAATGGCTCCTTCGGTCACCCACTTTGTTTGCCACACATACCCCAGCAGTCAATACGACAAAAATTGCGAGCAAAGTTATACAGACATGGACCCCACCCATAAAACATGTGAAATTCTATTTTACATTTTTATGCATTACAAGTCAACAGTCATAAAACGTCACTGAATTGGACAGCGCCATCATTTCTTTACCATATACAAATCGGCCGAGTCAATATGAATATTCATTCATCGGTCTAATACTAATGCGAAGGCCAGACGAATGGCTGAGTCAACACGAATATTCATTAATAGTGAATTTTACAAAAGCCGAAGATTAGACGGTTGGCTGAATAAATTAAGATATGAATAGAGGCGGGAATTGGATTTAAACAGCGTTGCAATTTGGGAAGTTTATGTCTAATCATAAATCCAAAAACCCAAACATTTTCAATTTCCTAACTGTACATTAAAGTTGCATGGCCCTTGTTTTGCCCAAAAAATGTTTTTTTTTCCTCTTAACTGAACGAATTTTGATGGATGATGCTGTTTCAAAACAAAAACAACAACAAATTTCGCATAAGCCACGGACAAAGCACAAAATACATGTAACATGCAAATATGTTTGTTACATCGCTATCGGACGTGAGATACTGGCGGGATCCTGACAATAGTTCATGGTCAGTTTTCAGTTAACTACCACTTATAACTGGCGATTTTTTCATGCAGTACTTTAATGATTGCTTATAACATCCTTGAATCTATACAAAAAATATAGCTTATAAATCGGACCTCAGCATCAATAATGTCAAGATTAGACCAAAGTAATTTAAGGTATAGCGACACTAAAAGGTAACCACTGATTTTGGATAATTGAAGACGTCATCCTTTCCGTTGTTTACCAACTCATAACTTTCCCAAGTGTCCTCCTTAACTCTCGATTCATAGCGAAATAAATAATGACGTCACACCAACTGTTACAAATACACAGCCAATTACTGGCAAAATCAAGCCAGGGCGGTGCCTCGGTCCTCGTTATCCAGTTGCGTGTCGACACGACGACGTACGGCATCCACGCCATGCAAAATGTCCCCGTGATAAGAGCGCACATTGTCAGCGCTCGGCGATTTGCCAGATGCACGGCGGCGTTAGGGCGCCGCGGGCCGCGTAACTGGGCCTGATGCTTTACGTGATCTCGGGCGGCGAAGTACAACTTCGTGTAAGCTCCGAGCAGAAAAGGAACGGGCACGGCAACGGTGAAAGAGCCTAGGATAACCAATCGCCACAGGTACTCACTGGTACCCTGCGACCATTTCGCGAGACACATGATAGCATCGTTGTTGTACCTCACTGAGGGGCTAATTCCGTGTATGGCGATGGTCAAACTCAAACCTATACTCGACACAACAATTATGGTTAGAACAGCACACTTCTTGGAAACGAAATTGGGGTGACGTAGTGGACGGGTAACCGCTATCAGACGATCAAAGGTGATCAAGATGGCGGCGTTGACACAACACGAACATATCCATGTCAGCATAAAATTACTATATTGGCAGAGAAAACGTCCATACGGCCAGCGGTTTAAAATGGCAGGTGGGACGGACAATATGGAGATCAAACCGAGGGATAAATCAGACAGAATGACGAAGTAGAGAAATGTCTTGGTGCTCGGAGGAAATCTGGGCGAGTTGATGGACCGCAGAGCGACGATGCTCAAGCTGTTACCCAAAATCACCAGGAGAATGTTGACTAAGATGTAGGAAGTCCGCAATCCGGTCAAGAACGGACCGTAAGCCTGACTGTCGTCTTCATCATCATATGCCCCTCCCGTAGAGACTACATTAATATTCAGATACCCATCGGTGGTTTTAAATTCCATCATTCTTAAAAAAAGAAAATAGTCAATGCTGTTCGTTACAGCCGAGAGTACTCATGAAGTTTCTCTTTCTTTGGTTCCAGTAAAATATTTCGGTTCGAGCGAGACCTTCTCAAACTGCAAATGCAGAGCATGCAGGCTGTGATTCACTGCTGATTATAATGCGTTGTACGCACAACCTCAAATTACCTGCCGACAGAAAAATGTAGCAGCGGCCGCGCTTCCCGCTCACCCACCTAGTCACACAAACGCAGCACAGTGTAATTTCTGATGAATACTCTGGACTTTTTACCTTGGCCTTACCGGCATTGTATCAATAATTACTACAGCGATCAGAATGAATAAAACAAGGCACGAGCGAGGGAAGAACAGTAGGCCTACTTGATTTCTTTTGACTTGAGTGACAAGCCGAAACAAAATTAATTCACCTTTTAATTCAAACATGTACTTAATAACAATAACGAGGGGCTCGCTACGCCAACGTGCGTGATTAGTCAAAGTTAAGACGGAAGAGCTTAGCGCCGAACAGCCCGCAACGTTGAAAGCCATCGCGTGCATTTATAACACGATTGCGGTCCGTGAGAGCACCCGGCGATCACATACGGAAGAGATCACATTATTACAGTAATCTATCATGCATCTTTGGTAAAATAATGTTTAAGGGTTTAACTGGATTTTGGAGAAAGAAATTAATTCCAATGCAAACGCAAGACCACTTTGAACAGTTTACAAAGTTAGTATTACTATTATTATTAATTTCTGGTAATGAAACCAAAGATGCATCAAAAGTGAACTAAATCATTGTAGTTTGGAAGCCTGTGGAAACCTGTAGATAAGGATGCTTGCTATCTGAACCGGAAACACCGGGGTTAAACCCCTACTCTTCAACGATAAGTGTTCTGGAGTCGTTTACGTGCACTACCGATCCTACAAGTGTCACGATTGGCCAGGCCGGGATTCGAACCCACATTCTGTAAACTACAGAACTTAAGTTCGGCGGACTAGACCGCTCAGTCATGACACTCCCCATTGGTAAGATTGAAAAACACATGTTTACAGATTTGCACATAATTTACACGGTATCAAGATGGTCATGCTAGAAGCTTCCCTTGAAATGTTTGGCTTGAAATGAAATAATTACAGTTTTTGAGAAATTTATAGTAAAACAATTAGATTTGATCTCACGAGACCAAAACTTTATGTTCTCTCTTAATGGCGTGTTGTGGCTGAGCGGATAAGAGCACTGGACTCGACTCATGGGTTCGAGTCCCGGTCTTGACACTTGTGTCCTTAAGCAAGACACTTAACCATTATTGCTTCGTCCTTCGGATGGGACGTAAAGCCGTCGGTCCGGTGTGTTGTGTAATGCACGTAAAAGAACCCAGTGCACTTATCGCAAAGAGAAGGGGTTCGCCCCGGTGCTCCTGGTTTGATCGGCTGCAGATTGCGCCACAGCACCGTGTAAACCGTTGCATGGTGTTATGTAAAGGAACAGTGGTCGATTTCACAAAGAGCTAAGATTGATCTTAACTGCGAATCACTCTTAGTTGCTAAGCAAAGTGTGATGTCACAACACAAATCACTATGGTAATACTGACAACTCATCTTAAGATGAATCTTAGTGCTTTGTGAAATCGACCCCCTGGTCTCATACTTCAAAAACGTAACTACGCATACCTTGCAAGCAGAAACACTGAGCGCTTTGAGACGCCCATCGGGCGTGATAAAACGCTATGAAAAAGAACTGCGTATTATTATTTAAGTTGTGAAAAGATATGTTTCCTTCACACTATTTTCTCTTGACTCCAATGACCGATTGACAGATTTGTTTTTCATGTAGGTTTAGTCACATCAAGTGCAGATACTACTGGTCTTTGACAATACCAGTGTTTTCCACGGTGCTTTAACAAACAAGTTGGTGCGGAAAAATGTAAAGGGATTATTTTCGTTTTTCCAGAGATTTTTTACACGGCAATGTTTGAAACAAATGAAAATATAAAGTGACTGGAGACAGTTTTATGGCACATGGCAGTATTTCAAAATCAAGTATTTCAAGTCTGGTATATAATCAACCATTAAGAGAATAAGCTTGGGACAAAATAATTATAATAGTAATGTGTTTTTATGACCACTATAATAGGAACAGCTACCGGGCAATGAAAAGCTATAGAAAGAGCCGATTTTTCTTCAATAACACGTCAACCTTCGGGGGAACACTTGTCAGTACTTTCCCAGCACTGAAGTCTGGTAAAACAGTCTAGTATAGTTTTGTAAAATTGATTTTATACAATGTTATTCTAGCTTTCACGGGTGTCTTTAGGTATGGTGAAATCATAGCCACAAACATGGTCATTTGTGAAGTAATGAAGTGCGACACTTAACAGGGTTTGCCCAAGCAAGGTCCCATTTTGTTTTTGTTTTTCGTGCAAATCTGAGCTTAGTGAGCACACACTCCACTCACACCACTCCCAGTATCCAGTTTCACTACGCATCATCGAGCCCAAGTTCCAGCCTTCATAAACCATCGAACATCCCAGTATTTAAGCACCATGCAGCATGAGACTCCAGCATTCTCCTGAAGACGATCAGAGTATACTGATCGAAACGTTGAGACCACTCCGGCTCTTTTCAGAGCCAACACTCCTCCCAAAAGAGATCTAACACATGGTTGTACCCGCAAGTTTACTAGTTAATAGTGTATTCTTACATACATGAAAGTTTATGTCAGTGTACGACCCAATGTTACCACTGAAGATCGATGCCTGTCCTTTCTCCTTACGGATAAAGACAGAGGACCAGTCTAAGGCTGTAACCGAATTGGCGGCTACAGCTGCAGCTACGGCTGGTGCTATGGACGTCCTTTATACTTCAACGAATAATGACGCGGCAATCCAGCCGTAGCCGTAACCATTGCCGCCAATTCGGCCACGGCCTAACTTTCCATGTGATCCGTTGTGAAAATAATGGTCTCTCCGGGACAAACACTTGGTGGCGCACTATAATATTTAAATCACCCGTATTAACCCCGCACGACACAATCGGAATCTACATGCACACTTACACCAACGAACTGTTTCGAACAGTAAATTTAATAATGGTCATTGATGAATTTTATATGTTAGTCAGAGAATCAACCCTGGTTAATTTGACTTTGTCGTAATTTGGCTACGTCTCGACAGGGAACTTGGAATTTTTGAGATGGCGGAGTACACAACATGTTGTTTACAACACTGCAGTTTAGAACAATTCATTATTATTATCATTATAAACATTATGATTATTATGATTGTTATTAATATATTTTTTTGGTAATGAAACCAAGGATGCCTCATAAGTGAACTTAATGACTGTTCCTCTCAATCCTGAGGAAACCTGTAGATAAGGATGCTTGCCATCTGAACCAGAAACACCGGGGTAAACCCCTACTCTTTCACGATAAGTGTTCTGGGTTCTTTTATGTGCACTACCAATCCTAGTACACGGGACCTACGGCTTAACCCTATCAGGACCGGGGGGAGGCACAATGTGCCCCCCCTACCAATTTTTTCCCCGTAATTTTTTAACGCTTAGGCCGATCACCGCGAAATTTTCTGACTTTTCCTAAAATATATCTAGAATCATATTGGCAAAAAATAATAGATACCGGGGGTTAGCTGTTGCCATGGCAACCATTTGTTTGACCTTGTGTCACACGATTTTACTGTTTTTTAGTGATTTTTAAAACTTTTTGGACATAATTTCCATTTATTTTAGATTTTTTTGCCAGAAAAGTGATAGTGGTGAGTCACGTGATAGTCTGAAATGGTTTTGGAAATTCAAAATGGCCGCCATTTTTGGCGGCCATCTTGGATTTTGTGTTTTCAGCCTGTAATTAGGGGTTCAAATTATATCAAGTTTTTTAACAATGGAACATTTTGAACCTGCTAATTTCTTATTTTTCAGACCCCAAAAGTGTTCAGATTTGTCAATCAAGCCTGATTATTTCTCCCTGGGCCCTTGGCGGCGGCCATTTTGATTTTTAAGTGAAAAACCGTAAAAAACATTTTTTTTCCCAAAAATGGGATAAATTAGTGAATTATTATGCCCCCTAAAGATATTTCAAGTGACTAAATTAGGTTCAAATTATATTTATCTTGTTAAAATGTACAAGTATGCCAAGTTTCAAAACATTCAGACAAAAAATACAGAAGTTATGGCAAAAACACGATTTTTGACCAAAAATGGGCAAAAAACAGCCAAAAACGCCCCCTAGTGACGTTTTTTGAAATTTTCTGACGTCATCATGTAGAACTCGGTGAAATGAACATTTGTGGCAAGTTTCATCAAAATCGGTCGAACACTTTGGAAAATACGGAGGGGGGGCACTATGTGCCCCCCCGGTCCCCGTACAACCAAAAAAAGCCCGGTCCTGATAGGGTTAACGTCCCATCCTAAGGACAAAGCAATTATGATAAAAGAATCTTGCTCAGGGACACAAATGCCGCGACCGGGATTCGAACCCACACTCTGCTGCCGACAACACCAGAACTTGAGTCCGCCGATCTAGAAACTCTCGGCCACAACACTGCATAATGCAGGGGTTAGAACAATGTATACAAACGGACAGGATTACATTACTGTGTCTAACTACAACTCTAATTGTATTAGTGATTACGAGGTTGCAGGTTTAAAGAAACTAAGAAAACAAAAACGATAAAAGTGTGCTTTGCCAGTAAAAGGTTTACTGCAGTCACCAAAGTATAACATCAGGTGTACTGTTCGCGACTGGTCCCCCTCTTGATCCCCAGCAGCATGAGTTAGGCAATATGTTTTCTGCAGTCAGTACCGATGGCAAATAGGGAAAATGCAAAATAATAGTCAACAAATATTTGCGAAGATTTCACATAGAGCGCGAGACGTTCAGGTACTCCTTACGACCGACTGACTCTTCCTACATGGATGGAAGTCCATGCAAGCCTATTCTTAGTCAAACAATAATTAGAATGAAAAGATACCAGGTACATCTGGTAGGAAACTGCATGCAAAGTTTTAAAAGCCGGTATGTGGCGTTATTCACGAGCCTTGAAGTCAGGTGTTCGGGCTAATCCTGAATTCCCATAGTATGAATGCCCGGAAATCTGACTCCGTCACTTCGAGGGTGTAAGGGACGCGAGATATCAGCCTTAACTTAGAAACCATCACGCCCCTAAATACGAATGAGGGCCATGGATGTACCTCTGACCTTACAATTAGTGTCTACATGGCATTCTGAAGGTTTGACAGCGAAATTATTATCTCCGGATGAAACATTTTCCAGCGCGATATATCTCGTCCCAATGATTCCACTATAAGCCATGCCGGTGTGGAAGGAGATTCTGTCCGAGCATACGGCGAATTGTGAACTAACTCCTTCTGATAGCGCCCTCTTTTGAATAATCTCCTCCAGCCCACGTTAATTTACCGTATGCTGGACATCTGGAGGACAGAATACCCTATGACACCAGTTTGCCTACTTTTTGGTTTACACCGCAGCGACGGGTTTAATTCGCA
Organism: Marthasterias glacialis; assembly: GCA_911728455.2. Classification (NCBI taxonomy): domain Eukaryota; kingdom Metazoa; phylum Echinodermata; class Asteroidea; order Forcipulatida; family Asteriidae; genus Marthasterias; species Marthasterias glacialis. Next base: position 19,802,207 of record OU452224.1, read on the forward strand.
TTTTCTCCCTTGCGTGAAGACTAGGATCCCATTCAAATTACACACACGTACGCTACACTGTTCAGGCCGGTTCATACTTCACGCGAAAGCGAAGGCGAAGCAAACTTTGGTGACGCAACAATTCAGTACGCGCTGTTTTTCAATAGTGTGACGCAAGAAAGTTCGCTTCGCTTTCGCCATTCGCGTGAAGTATGAACCGGGCTTTAAGTAATGACAAACGCGATTCTTTCAATGAAAAGACGATAAGTTAATAAACAAAACCCAAACACTAAATTCGTGTTTGTCATTAAGTTGGTTTGTTAAACAATAAGAAATGGGTAAAAAGATGAAAACCCTCGTTTGTTGCTTATGACTTTTTTGGAGTTTTTAAGAAAAAATTTCCTGTGACGCATATCAGGAATGTTATTTCATAAAGTGATGCATTAGTTCACACAAAGAGTAATCACAGGGTATTTAAGCTTCATCAAAAGAGTATAATGCTTTTAAGAGCCAGTGTGACGCTGTGAAATAGGTTTTCAAGGGGAATCTAGAATCAGTAGGGAAACATCTTTATAACTTGTATAAGGGTACAATTATCACATTCAATGACAAATACAGAAAAGCAGACAACAAATGGGCACCCTGCAAACACACACAGAGGCTGAAATAGGAAAAAATAAACAATTGGAATAGATTATCAACAAACTTTCAGATAGTCAGAGCACAAACCATACGTTCCCTCCAAGTATTTTTTTCTTGTGTCTTCACAATTGTTAAAGTCTGTGTATTCCTTCACTGTGTCTACAAGGACGTGACATTTGATTCGATTGGATTTGATTTCTTCACAAGAAATTTACTTTCGGATACATTGGTCCTTGCATTTTCATCTATGATACTATGCCCCCTTCTCCATTGCATTCTTTTCCCTCCACTTGCCAAACAACGCTAATTTTGCAGAGTCTGCTGCAAGCAGGTATTTATGTATTAAACAAGAGTGAAGAACCAAAACAGACTAATGTGAGCAAGTTTAACAATTTCATTACAAGGTGGAACGAGGGGGCCACACAACGAATCGGGAAACGTTTCCATATCCGACCGCCACTTTATCTACCCTACAAATTAGTTATAAAGGCTACATCTATGTTATAATTCAAATTCTATCCTTTACCTTTTTGGAAAGGTTGAGAGAATGTACATAGTTAGAAAAAGTGGAAACGTTTCCCAAATCAGGAAACGTTTACCAAATCAGGAAACGTTTCCCAAATCAGTACATGTAGGGTTAACAACCCTCAGGCCTGTGTGTTAATAATGTAGAAGGTACGTAAGTTGGCTGTGGTGTAACGTAAATGCATACGCGTTGACTGGTTAACTCCGCCAGGCCTATACGATTACTAACTTACTAAAAACACGTTAAACGAAGCTGTGACAGCGACTAACTTGATGGTCATGCTCCCAACAGCAACTTTATGACAGAAAAAAAAATGCTAAACTAACATTACAATGATAATTAGAGACCTTATGACACGCAAAACAAATTTACCATCAACGGCGAGGGAACGGTTTCATGACTATCACTGCATAGCCTCAAGGTAGAGCCAACAGTAGAGCTAGAGTTTTTTCCAACGTGGCGTGATTGGGTTTCGTAGTCTCTCAAGGCCAAAATCGACACTATTATACTTCGCAAAACCCGTCGCTGCGGTGTAAACAAAAAATACGCTGCCGGCTTCACACAATCTGGGATGGGTCGGGGCCAGTTTCATAAAGCTGTTTACCGATAAGTAATATTTGTGCTTACCATAACAGACAATAGACCGATCCATTAAGCCCCACCCCCTAACACATTGACCAATCACAGCATTGGCTACAACACCACTGTACACGTGGCAACACACTGTGCGTCTCTCCAATGCCACACTGCACGACATGAGCGCGCAAGCTGTATGTATGCGCGCGCGTATGTTTACATTTTCCAATAGGATTTTATCGTGTCGGACTTTTGTCGGACTTTCGATAGCATACCCAAGGCTGTGACTGGTCAACGTGTGAGGGGGCGGGGCTTAATGGATCGGTCTTTTTGGTGCAAGCAATATTTAGTGTTGTTACAGCAACAATCAAGACGATTTCGCGGCGCATGTTCACGCCCACATCGAGGGGTGTAAATGAGTTGTTGCGTCACTCATCAGCTTACAACAACCAGTTTGCCCCCCTGATGCGCATACAAATAGATTGCGGACTTCCGCATAGTATCATGACCGTTACACAATATGAAATCAGACCCCGTCCCCAACGATTGCGGGAGTGAGGTCCGTAGGAGATGCATTGAGCTAGTATCGGTTTATCTTTGAGGGTTAATGCGTGAAAACAATTCTTGGAATTGCCTTTCACATGTAACATTTTGCCAAAACTCAAGTCTTGTCAGAATTATCAGTTTCTTTCATTACAAAGACGCTTTTCAAGCGAGACCTGATTGAACAGATAGTAATAAACACACACAAACGTAAATGCAATAGATGCACAGGCCAATGACGCCATGAGGTATAATGAGGTAATGTCTGACTGTATCGTTGGAGAAAGATTGGATGAGCGCATGAGCGTGACTTACAGTGGCTTATACGTCACGCTCGCGAAGAGAGTACTAGTTATCCCAACACCATCGCTCAGTCCCTGGCCACGAGGCGGAGCCACGTGATTGTTTCGGGTCCCCTTTTGAAATATATCAGTGGAAACTTGATATAAGTACGACATCGGAAAACTTCTGCCGCACTATCTTACTGAGCATTGCCAAGTGATCTCCATTTTCTTCTCAGCGAGAAAAAAGAAGAAGAAAAAGCCATGGCTGTCCTGTCTTTAAATGTCGATGCAGTCTTCAATGATACCGTTTCCTTCGGTGAAGCCAACCTCACGTGGGAGGAGAGAGTTCTCTTCGCCGTGTTGTTTTCCATTATGGCGGCGGTGTCAGTCATTGGCAACACGCTCGCTTGTTTAACCCTCCTGAAACTCAAAAGCATGCAAGCCAGCGCGTTGCTGATCAACCTGACCATCGGAGACATCGGGCTGGGGAGTTTTGTCATGACGACCAGTGCGGTGACCCTCCTCAAAGGGAGCTGGATCTTCGGTAAAGTGGCTTGTAATATCATAGGCTTTGTCAAGGCGATCAGCATATTCTCATCCAACATGACTCTGTGCGTGATCGCGATAGACCGTTACATTTTCGTCAAGAACGTGTCCATGTCGAGAAAGGCCCGCAAACGATTGGACAGGCTGTTCTTGCTTGCTCCCTGGATATGGTCCGGGTTGAGCGCCGTCGGTCCCTTGCTCGGATGGGGACAATATTCTTGGGCCCCTACGAGAGTAGTCTGCACAATAGACTGGCTGCATAGTCCTTCATACACATTTGCATGTTTCACTTGCTACGGCTTCATTCCGAACATATTCATCGTTGTTTGTTACCTGAAGATTTTGGGGTACGTGCGACAGAACAAGAAGTGTTTACAAAAATCACAGCAATTACCCTATTGCAGAGTCTCCGGGAACGACAACTCGTCCCGCTCAGATTCGTCTGCGAGTGAGGGCAGCACCCGAGCACTCTGGAACCTCACCAGCACCTTCAAGATCCTCAGCCGGGAGGAGATAGGCGTTCTCAAGACTACAGTGATGGTCGTGGTAGTCTTTTTCACCATGGCCATACCTTACGTTGTCCTGCAGCTGATTTCCCTGGCACAGAACCACGAGTTTCCCCTAAGGATCGGAACCATAAGTACGGTGTTCGTGTTCAGCGGGAGCTGCCTCAATCCGTTCATCTACAGCGGGGCGAATGCCAAGTTCAGACAGGGCCTGAAGAAGACTATTAAAGGATTTTTCAGCTGTTCATGAAGGGACATTTTGTAAATTAAGGGACAGAGTGGGTTAACTTAATATGTTGTGTTTTTGTTTTTTCCTTATTGTGTAAAATTATTTGTTTTACAACTGACATACAGATCCTTTTCATTTGATTGGTGGAACTTACATCACGTGACATTCACTCTTACTCCCATACGTCCTAATTCGCCCATGGGTAATAGTGTTTCCCATATTCAATAGGGTCACCCTTGTTCGCAATGTCTTTGAGCAGTAGAGCGCCGCTGCTAAAACAAAGGAGCACCTGTGCAAAAGGTTGTGATCCGATTGAAATTTAGATTTTTGGGATTGTCAACCAAACCTTTGTAAAAACCAAATGCACGTCATGCACCTGTACCATTTGTCCCAGAATCATGAACACTTGAGGCTCATGAGGTATTGAATGAACCGCAGAAACACAATCACGTATTACACCTCAAGCACATGACGTAACTACAAGTGCATGTTTAACAATACTTACTGTACCTCATGCATATGAAGTATTTCCGAAAGTAATTAACGTTTTTACTTCACGCTTATGTTTAGTACCTCAAGTGCATGTAATGATAGCGAGGATCACCTCATGTACGTATATTTCCAACCGTACGCGCATCAAGTGCTTCACCTTGCTTCATAAAGGTGCATGATGTCCGCACCGTTTTCTGTTAAATTAATTCTTAAAGTACATTAAATAACACGGACCTATAAGTTATATAAAACAAATATTGAGTTACTTTAATTCATGAAATGGGAGAAATATTGTCGCTCGGTAAAAATTGGACTGTTCCATTTTACTCGGCTTCGCCTCGTGGAATGCGATAATATTCCACCCATTCCACTCCGGGCCTCTTAATATGTGTAACATTTCACCCTAAAAATGTGTTTATTCTACATTAGTTATCGTGGTAAAATTGACACTCTTTAAGTTGAAATTCGTTTGATGTCTGACCATCAGAGATTAAACACCGAGAATGGAACATTCACTGGTTAAAATTGTATGTATGGAAAGAGTAGGAATTGCACATCCATAATTCATGTATTATACCAGAGTTCTTGCGTGTACTATTTTAGAATATTGTATTCTCTACTGTTCTTAATAGACCTTTATCATGGCGCGGCCATCTTGATTTTCTCCTATTCAAACCAATGTAACCAAACCGAGGCTGGAAGGGCAAATAGTCTGGTTCCTTTTTGTGCAATGAATATTAGCATCTATTACTGTTATTGGATACAGGGAACATGACCAAGATGGTGGCAGCCTGGCAAAGGTCTATACAGCCCGGTTCGGCAAATTTCACTTTATTCACACATTCATAATTAACATTATATTGCCTGGTTAGTCAAATTGAATTAAGAATTCAATTTTGTTTTCAGATTTAAGTAAGTTATCAGTTAGCGTGACATTATTATATATCCTAGGTATACGTCGTTCTGTTTAGCGCTTCGAATTCGTCCTTAAACTTAGCAGAATTTGTGTAGAAAATAATTACCAGTTAATTGTTTTAAAGTGTTCGTCTACGGGCAGTGCCCTTCTCTGAATGTGAATGTGTAAACATTGTTATATGAAGTTAAACAACAATATTGCCATGAAAATCACGATAATCATAGATTACAGACTGAAGATATTAAAGCAAAAACCGTCAATATTTTCACGGATAAACTATTCACATGCATGTGTAAATACAATAAATATTGATAATGGGATATGCAGGTGCTATAGAACAGTGAGCGGGCAAAGATGCCGTATCCCACTACCACTTGATCTCCCTTAAATTAGATCAAACGTAACATACCTTCCAGAAAGGTTCTAGGAGTTCCAGTGTGTTTCGTGGACCAGGAATCGTCTATTTGTGTGCCCTTACACTCACCAACTTACAGGGCACTTTACACAATGGAACAATGCTGCCCCATAAGGTTTTCTTTGTTCTAGTGCTACCCCACAGAGGAATTCTTCAGAAAAGGGAATAATAGAACAATAGGAGGACCCCGTAAATGCCATATGTAAGGGTGTGTGTGTTTGTGTGTGTGTGTTTGTGTTTGTGTTTATTGTGAAAAGATAAATATCTTGTTAAAAAGGATCACTGTATCACTAATAAAAATAAAATATTGAATGTATTTTGTTCGTGCACTCTCGCAGAATATATTCGCTTGGTGAAGTCTTGCTTCTCAATTTCACTTGGCTTCGTCTCGTAAAAAGGAATGGTCCAGATTTCACCTTGTCATTTTTTTAATTTTTTTTTTTTGGAACGATGCACTCACATGCATTTTTCCGATATCCCTATCTGTATATTACGTCCCACTCAGGTTAACTTCAGTTTATCTGCGGCTTTGGATATTGCCATTAACAAAGTATTGACAAAGACAATTCCAGAACAAACTGGCATTGCTCAGCGCAAATGGGCTACAACTGTAAACAGCAACCAAACTGGTACCTTAATACATACCCCTACACGCATACCTGGTAGAAATCACAATAGGATTGCTTTGCTTTAAAAAAAAAAAAAAAAAAAAAAAAAAATGATAATAACTAGGCATTAAGTGTTTGTCCTATGGACGAACACAAAGCTGTTCCGGTTTTATTTTTACTATGATTAAACGATCCATACCCTGAACGTGACCCTATGAGGTATATATACCAGGACCTTAAACCTAACACAGACCCTTAATTTGACTTTAAATTTGCCTAAAACCCTAGCCCTTCAGCCGATTTTGAATCTGACCTTAACCCTAACTCTGGCTTTCACACTGACTCTGATACTAAACCTGATTATAACACACATCTCCTTGGTTCTTTATCCTAATTGACTGAAACACGGTCACGTGGGGTGAACTAATATACACATATGGACTGGCAATGAGGGAAGTAGTGCACGTCTATGCAACCCGAGGGCCTGTGAGTGACCAGGAGAGGGTCTTATTAAATAGGACCCTCTCCTGGTCACTAACAGGCCCGAGGGGTGCATAGACGTGCACTATTGCCCGAATAATGCCAGTCCATATGTGTTACATAACACACCTCAATCCAAAATGTCGGTTAGAATATAATAGTAAATCGCGTTTTCTTGGCCGGAGATTCTTCTCCATCCGCAGACGCCGTCGTTTTCTTGAGGGCGCTCTTTACCAGTCAATAGTTTGGGGTTTTTGAAACTATTTCCCGCTTTGTGAACTATTTCCCCCAAATGAAGCGCGTGCGGTGCGTATGGTGCAGATTTCATGCACTAGGCTATATTAGTTCACCCCACGCGACCGTGTTTCAGGCAATCAGGATAAAGAACCAGGGAGAGGTGTGTTATATACACATATGGACTGGCAATGAGGGAAATAGTGCACGTCTATGCACCCCGAGGGCATGTGAGTGACCAGGAAAGGGTCCCTCAAGATAATAAGTTGGGGCCGCAACTTACTAAGTGACGGCCGCAAGATAATAAGTTGCGGCCTCAAGATAATAAGTGGCGACCGCAAGATAATATGTGGCGACCGCAAGATAACAAGTTGCGGCCGCAACTTACTAAGTGGCGGCCGCAAGATAATAAGTTGCGGCCGCAAGATAATAAGTGGCGGCTGCAAGGTAATATGTGGCGACCGCAAGATAAAAAGTTGCGGCCGCATCTCATTCAGTGAAACATATATGCACTTGTCAAGTGGCACCAATGGGGCTTCCTAGCTGGGCACCTGTGACGAAAATGCGAACAATAACTAGAGTTGTTTCCCCTACTGTTACCTATCGTCGAGTGCCCAGATGAAGGTCGTATGGGCTGTACGACCAGTGGCGACACGACTGGGGAAGGGGGGGGGGGGGTTGTATCAGTGGATACCTTCTAAACATTAACATCACTAAAATGTGTGAAATTTGTTTTGGTCGAATAATATGTCACTTCGTGAAAACTGCGGCGATATAATACATGCCTAAGATATAAATTTGCGTACAAGCGTTTTAACCGAAATCTTTGGACAAATCCAAGACGTGGCATTCGTCTAGTGTCGTCCCCCGTTTTATAAAAGACATTGCCGTTAAACCGTTCATTTCGGAGCGCTGACTCGTCCAGACCACGCAGTGGCGTAACTAAGGGGAGGGGGGGGGGGCACAGGGGGCACGTGCCCCCCCCCAACTGAAGTCCGTGCCCCCCCCCGGGTGCCCCCCCCCCATTTGAAATCTGGACTTTTGAGATTAAAAATTACCAAAATAAAATGTTACATTTTATGAGTATTTATACGTAGTAGTTTCGATGTTGTTGTTTTTTTAACTATTTTTATTTATTTACACACAGAGTGTATTTTTTTACGTAAACACGTCAGAAAACACTGAAAAGAGGCTGGTTTATGAAAATACAAACGGAAAGTACATTTTTAATTGGCCAAAAGTGCCCCCTTGGGAAAAATGGTGCACCCCCTTGTGCCCCCCCTAAAATTTTATCCCAGTTACGGCGCTGAGACCACGTCAAATCTTAAGAAAGCCTCCCTCAAATCTTGCTTGACTGCCACGTCAATGAATAGGATCCAGATTGTGCTGATCGCAATTAATTAAAGTATGGATGTGTTTTGCACAAACACATTTACGGGGAGCCGGCTGGGACACAGGTGATTTTTCGCAATGTCTGGTGATGATGAATGACCACTCACAGCAAGGAAGACCGTAATGAGGCCACGTGCAGCTTTTGCGAACAACAAATTACGCGGAAAGCCGAGTCGTCTGATAACCATGATGATGAGCTTCGCAAAAGAACAAGATAGTATATTCCCTTATTACGACCAGCAAAAAATAATTATGTACCGGGTAATGTATTTACTTGTTATTGGATAGGGAGACAAAGCGAGAAAAAAACTTTCCTACCGACTTTTTTTATGCAAGTCGCCAGACACACAAGGCCAGTAAGCCACTCGACGTGTGGGCTACAAATCAGCTGTTTTATCCAGGGGCCATTGCCACCTACTCCTGGGGCTGAGACAGGGTTATCCCCTTTACAGTCCGTAAGGATGTAGGCTTGGGTTAGACCCAGTAACTGGGGCGCTGTACTCCTTTTTTTTTAAATTTGACATTATATGTCGTACTAGCGCCCCAGTAAACAATATGTAGTAACTGCGACGGTCAGGAGAATTTAAATCACCTCTGTTAAAAAAAATGCCTTAGACTCAACAGAATTGCTCAAAATTCGCCTACTGTCTTCTTCAAGTGTTTATGGTGTAATAAAATGCATTTAATTGTACTCACGATCATTTTCTGTCCTCCGAATCGATGATTTTTAGGGCCTCTGACAACCCTGCCGTTACAATCGCCATTTTGATTTCTAATGTTACGACTGTTTTCTGACTTGAAAAAAAGTCGTATTAACGCTGCGGGATTACGTGTTCGCTGATGCCCGGACTTGAATATTGTTTTGCGCAGTCAACGCAGGATACCAGCTGTGTCAACGACCCCACAATGGCAACATTGTACAGCACGCGCTCGGCAATCATGACCAATGGAACTTTGTGGTGTTCGTTGACTGGTATCCTGCGTTGACTGCGCAAAACAATATTCAAGTCCGGGCATCAGCGAACACGTGATCCCGCGGCGTTAATACGACTTTTTTCAAGTCAGAAAACAGTCGTAACATTAGAATTTAAATCCTCCTGACCGTCGCAGTTACTACATATTGTTTACTGGGGCGCTAGTACGACAGATAATGTCAACATTTTTAAAAAAGGAGTACAGCGCCCCAGTTACTGGGTCTAGGCTTGGGTGTCATCCATCAGAATCCTGGCTGGGAGAGCAGAAAGCTCTACCTCCCCAATTTTTACGAAGCAATTATGGTTAATATGCCTTGCTCAAGGACACACGTGTCATGACCGGGACTCGAACCCACACTCCGATGACTCAGCCACCAGAACTTGAGTCCGACGCACTAACCACTCGGTCGGCCACTACACTGCTACAATAGACCGATTGCGTGACCGGCGTCACGTGACCTACTGTGGGTAGTTAATGTAAACAAACACGACGTCCTCCATAGGAAAGTGCGGTACGGTACATGATAGTTGTTGCATTTCTTTATTTGATCGAGGCTTTTCTTTCTCGAAATCTGTGGAAAATATTCCAGAGATTGTACCTCAGACATTCGAGTGGCTGAATAAAGCCAGTAAGGACAATTCCAGCAAGTCTTGGCAATTGTACAAGTAACGTTTAAATGTGCACGATGTGTACTAGTGCACGACGGAACGTTTAGGCCAGACGACCGCGATCACGCACTTTTCAACACAAGAATTTCAAAGTTTTGAAGCTGAATCATCCAAGGAAATTGCTTTCCAAAAACTGTGATTCCTTTGCCTATTTGAAATTTTGCAAGGCTAGGTATGAATGCTCACTTTTCCAACGTTCTTTACCTTTCTTGTAGAGTGATTTAGGTCTACATTACATACGAAATAACAGGCAGGTGGCCACATAGTCGTCCGACGCCGGCAGTGCATAACTCAAAATAAACCTTTTTTGAGTAGGTATGAAACATTAATGTGTCACAACAAAAAACTTTAATGAAATGCCTTAGTAACTGTGTTATATGATTAAAAGCCTACTTTTGGTGTCTCTGTCGGTCGGTCACATGTATTTGCACATACTTTGCAATGTGCTCAGATGACGTGTTACCCACAATAGGTCACGTGGTGACATAAAATCATTAGTCGCGCAATCGGTCGATTAGATGGAATGACCTCACCCTGTCCATTAAGAGGAATGTGCTATTTTTTTAACACATTTTCTTGGCCTTCTTCTTGGGCAGTCTGCAATACTCAGAGTTTTCATTTTTTTAATTAATTGGGATCAGCACAATCTGGGTCATATTGATATTCACGCAAAAGTAATGGTGTCATTTTGTTGCCGAGTCACGTTTAGGAAATGAGATGTTCAACTCTGTGACAAACATGTGCATGCGCACGGACCATATACCGTTGTTTCAAATAAAAGTTAACTTTGTCGACTACATACGTAGGGATACTATAGGGACAGCGAAGCCAACGTGATGACAGTGACGATGTTGTCTGAAATTCTCAGTTTTAATAGCAAAATGATTGTAATGTTATACATTTATCTGAACAGGGACACGTTGCCTTCGGATTTGGGCGTTTTGAGGGTTAAAAACAAGCGATTAGAATTGAATATGGTTGGAAAGATATTTTAAAAGTGGAATATAATGATTCACATAAATATTCCTTGAAACTGTGGGGTTTTGGTTTTATTTCCCGACAGAACACGGTCCGTCATTGTGTAGAGCCCAATTGGCAACCGTATGTTTGCATGTAGAGTGGCGTCCCACCGTGGTAGCATTTCCAAGAGGCAAAGTTATGTTTTCATTGTCATCACTACTCACTAATTACAACACAATGTGTTTTCTTGCAAGAAAAACTCTTACAAAGGACGAGGAGCAAATCCAAACAGCAAAATTTTCAGAAATTTGAAGGCAATATGTCCCTTTAACAGAGCCCGGAATTCTTTAATTCAGCTGAATTTTGTTGGTACATACACTAACTCAACCCTATACCTAAAATAGAAAATTTAATTTTCCCCTAATACATCAATTGGCAACATATTTACCTTACAGCACCACAAAGCCCTATTAGTTTAATGTCATTTCAACTTTGACATTTTAAAAATACCTCATTAAAAAGCTTTGTTGTCCAGGAATCACGAGCCTGTAATCAAGAATGATGCATGGCCAGAATTTCACCGAAACAATGTTTGTTTGATGGGTTGTTTGTTTGTTTGTTTGCTGGGTTGTTTGTTTGTTTGTTTGTTTGTTTGTTGGGTTGATGGATTGTTTGTTTGTTGGGTTGTTGGATTGTTTGTTGTGGTGTTTGTTGGTTCGTTTGTTTTGGTTTTTTTCTCTAAACGAATTTTGATGGATGATAATGTTTCAAAACGAAAAACATACAAATATTTTCGCATATGCCACAGACAATTCACAACATGTGAATTAATTATGTGAACATAATTTGTACATGGCTAATGGACGTGACACAATATCAGGATCCCGACAATATTTTGTTTGTAGTTTTTAATTATCCACCACCATTGGCGGACTAAATGAAAGCTTAAATGAACTTTTACACCTTTATGAAATCTATAAAAATAGCTATTTAAAATTTAAATCGAATCGGCCATAAATCGGATCTGACATCTTAAAGTTGACGGTATAGAAACCGTCTTTAGCTCTCAATTCAGGGGAAAGGATGTCCACCTTCCCGCCTCACTCCCTCCCTGCTCCCCCACACCCAGTTTAGTGCTAGTCACAGAGTGTTGAGTGATAAGCACATAAGGCTGGCTTCCCACGGAGAATAAGTGTGGGTTCGAATCCCGGTCAAGACACTTGTGTTCTTGGGCAAGACATTTAACTATACATTATAGATGCTTCTCACCACCCAGGGGTAAATGGGTACCTGTGAGGGTAGAGATTGTTGATGTGAATAAACAGCAACCTATGCGCCAATTTGGCGACCGGTGCTGCATACTCCAAAGGAGTTGAGATGGCTTCAGGAGTGCTGAAGGCACAATGAATAGTGATAGTGTATGGCGCTTTGAGAAGCCTATAACTGGCATGAAGGCGCATAATAAATACATAATATTATTAAAATATTATTAACGTGACCAAAAGAGATTGGGCAGACATAACTTCATCTTCTCAACAAAAACAAAAACAAACGTAATTCTTGTCTGATACTTGACGTTATTTCTTTTCTAAGGTACAATGGCAACTTCGGAAAGGAAACAATTTGCGAATTTACTAAAAGCTGGACATTGGGTAATGTGGGCTGGTACAAACAACACTGAGACTGCACCCTCACTCTTATTCAACCCAATCATACTGTGAATCGCTTCTAATATCTTATACATAATATCAACTCATTCTTAACTGTAATGTATATATACAAACTACCATAATAAAATAAAATGTTTGTACAGTTGACAGTGCAAATGTTGCGAGTATTCCAACAACTTTTCAAAAATTTCCCGCGTACATTACTTATCGAATGTGCATAATATCGGTAAGATTAAAAATATAAAAATCTGTTCAAAAGATTTTCGCACAACTTACATGGTATAAAGATGGACGTGGTTGAAAACGTCCCTTTAAATATTGTTGCTTGAAATGCTACAGTTTTTGAGAAAAGAGTAAAACAATTAGTTTTGATCTCGCAAAGTCCAAAACCTGATGCTTGAAAAAGTGGGAAAACAGTGGGTTTTTTTTCACTATCTTTTTTGGACTCCCAATGACCAATTGATTTAAACTGTCACGGGTTTAGTTCATGTAGGGGGAATAGGTTGGCTCCGTGGTTTCTTTCCCTGCCTTTCACCTCAGTGGACCCCGGTTCGAATCCCACCTCAGACCGGAGCCTTGCATGTGGATTGAGTTATTTCACTCCCTACCTGTGACTGCGTGGGTTTTTTTTTCTCCATTTGGGGTTTTCCCCCCCACATCTAAAACTGAACATTTCGTCTGGGTTCCTATTCATCCTGTTATTGGCACTAATTGTGCTGTTGGATGTGTAATATGAAGTACAATAAAATAAAATGTACAGGCCAATGTTGGGTCGCACAAGATATCGGTGTTTGACGATTATCAATGCTGACTGCGTGCTTTAAATGGTATATTGAAATCATAATTGTTTAAAGATTCACACACAACTGACAAGGCGTAAAGATGGTCATAATGGGAAACTTCCCTCGACACATTTCCCGCCTGAAATGCTATAGTTTTTGAGAAACTAATAAAACAATCAATTTTTCTCTCCAAACCTGATTTTCACTTTTTTTTTCTTGTGACTCTCCGATGACCGATTGAGCTTAAACCTTCACAGGTTTGTTATTTCCTGTATACGTTGGGTCACATAAAATGCGAACACAGGTCTTTGACAGTCAACAATGTTGTCCGTGTGCTTTAACATGGAAAACAAAACTAATTGGAGAAAAACAAAACTAATTGAATACCCGCATAACTTGCACAGCACATAGTCCTAATTCTTTAAAAGCTTCGCTAATTGTGCCTCGATTTCTCTGTCCGCATCCTTCGTACTTTCACTGCTCGCCGGTAAACGCTGGGAGGCAGTAGGCGCGTCTGATAACTGTGATGACAAGAAGGGAACCAAGATATGATAAAAATACATTGGAATATTAGAAGCTTTAATATCACAAAACGAGGTCAATATTTAAGAGTCCTCCAAAATTTGTCATAAAATGATGGGAACATAATTAATCGATAAATAATCATTTAAAAAAAAAATTTTTAAAAATACTAAATCTACAGTTGTACTGCTACAGTTGTTAAGAGAAGTAGTTTGCATTAACGTAAAAACACCAAATGGCAGATAATGTTAGATGCTTGGATAAAATACAGAGTTGAAATAAATGTAAAACAAATGTCATATGATTGTATAATATTCCCTTTTTAATTTGTTGTAATAACAAACTCCTGTTGAGAAAAAAAAAGTTAAAGTGGCTTTAGATTTCCTCTGAACAAGGCCATCAGCCAGGTTCTACTTGACAAAAACTAAGAATAGATCATTGGCGGATCCAAGGGGGGGGGGGGGCGGCGGCCATGTACCATGTATCCCCCCTCTAAAAATTCATTAAAAAAAGAAGAGAAAGAGACAGAGGGGAAGGGGAGAGGAAGGACAGAATCAGATACAAACAGTAAGGTATTCTCCCATCCCACATGTTGCCCCTCATTTCTCCCTCACTGTGCTTTGTTTTTCTCTCCTTATGATTATTTCATTGTAATTCATAGCAATGAAAAAGGCTTTTTTGATTCTCGGCCAGCCCCCACCCCTCCCCACAAACAAAGATAATAATGAAAATAAATAAACATATCGTCGTGTGCCCGGCAAAAGAGCGTAAGACCTTACGCCCTTTTGCCGGGAACATAAAGTAGTTTGTCCCAGTAACAAAAGGACGTAAGCAACAAAATGGCTCCTGACATAAAAAAAATACGTCATTTTTGTTAGTTTTTTTGCTAGAATTACCCTGAAGACATGTTTCCTGATTCCCCATGCAGAATTTAACCTTTCTAGAATGACTTTTGCATGGCAACATGTTTACCAAACTTTCCCGCTCATAATTCTTGAAACACAAATTTTAACATAAATTGCTTACGTCCTTTTGCCGGGAACTTTCCCTTACGTCCTTTTGCCGGGCACACGACGATAATATACATATTCTGGATCCAACCATGTAGATGGGATGGTATGTGTCAGAATGAAACAGAACTTGAGACTGCGCCCAATTTCATAGAGCTTCTTAGGCACAAAATGTAGCTCAGCACAAAATATGCTTACCAGATTATGGTTACCAGCCAAAATACAATTTCACATGTACTATTTGTGACTGGTATCCTGCTCGATTTTGCTCAGCAGGAATTTTTATATATTTTTTATTATTTTTTTATGCAAGTCGCCAGACACACAAGGCCAGTAAGCCACTCGAGGTGTGGGCTACAAATCAACTGTTTTTCCACGGGCCAATGCCACCTACTCCTGGGGCTGAAACAGGGTTACCCCCTTTACAGTCCGTAAGGATGTAGGCTTAGGTATCATCCATCAGAAGCCTGGCAAGGAGAGCAGAAGGCTCCACCTTCCCAATATTTACGAAGCAATTATGGTTAAGTGCCTTGCTCAAGGACACAAGTGTCATGACCGGGACTCGAACCCCACACTCTGATGACTCAGTCACAAGAGCTTGAGTCCCAAGCACTAACAGCTTGGGCACGACATGCCAGAAGTAATGTTGTTAAGCAATATTTGCTACTTAAGCAGCTCTCTGAAAATGGGCCCTGGTTAGGAAATTGGCAAGGTAAGTTCATTCACACAGTGCGGCTCACGTTTACAAAACACATTACTCAAATATCCAATAAAAACGTTCACTGAACAGTTCTGTATATGTCATGGAAACAGATTTCTTTACATGTTTTGTTAAATGTCTATTATATTTCTGAAAGAGAACACAGTTGTCTTGCAGACAGAAAATTAAGAAAGACTTTTAAACTACCATTCAGATAAAAACAATCAATATCGTTTCAAATAATCACCAAAACAACAGAAGCAGATCTTTTTCCATACCTCTAAACCACACCCTAAATTTAACCTACAGTCACAGAAACTGAAGACCGAGCATGTTGCGTTCCCCTTGACCCCTTATCCTCACCCTAACCCTAACCCAAACCAACATCCTAACCAAAAGCCATATCCTAAATTCACAGGAACTAGTATCTAGCATCTTACCTTTCCTGAAAACCTCCAACCATAATCCTATTTCTAACCCCAATTCTAAACATAACCAATCACTAACCATAACCCAAAACCAAATTCTTAATCCAAACTGACAAGTATAAAGCATCTTAACTTTCCTGAATCCTCTACCCATAACCCTAACCCAAACCCATCCCCTTACTTCCTTATACCTCTAACCCTAACCCTAACAGCTTACCTTTCCCGATACCTCTTACCCAATCCCAAACACTAACCCAAACTCATCCCCTAAATTCACACAAACTTGTAACATCTTACCTTTCCTAATACCTCTTACCCTTACCTTATCCCAAACCCTAACCCAAACCTACATCTTTTATCCACACTGACAAGCATAAAGCATCTTACATTTCCTGAATCCTCTACCCATAACCCTAACCCAATTCCTAACCCTAACCCTAACCCAATCCCTTAGCCTAACCCTAACCCATCCCCTCATTTCCTTATACCTCTAACCCTATCCCTAACCCAACTCCTAACCATAACAGCTTACCTTTCCTGATACCTCTTAGCCTAACCCTAACCCAATCCCTAACACTAACCTAATCCCTAATCCTAACCCAAAACCCATCCCCTGAATTCACACAAACTTGTAACAGACATCTTACCTTTCCTGATACCTCAATACCGATCTCATCAAGGACCTGATTGACGATGGCATCTTGCTCTTCTTCGTCTCCTGACTCTTCAAACATGGCATCTAAGGTGTCATCCACTGAGGACAAACATTGAAGGTAAGACATGAAGTCATTATGAATTAATGAACGCTTTATTTTCCATCCATCTGTCACTGAAGTTCCAAAGTTACACTTAAAGCCCCAGCTCAACATTGGTAAACTGATTGTAAACACTTCCATTCTTTGCACAAATCAAGATGTTTGTAATAAAACCAACCTGTGACGATTTCAGCTCATTTTGTTGTTTCGTTTGCGAGAAAACGGTAAAAATGCATTCAGCATTTTTGTACGAATTCCTATAAGCAGAGTTTTTGTCTCACTGAGACGAAAACTAATTTTGGATCTGATCTAATTTATTATTTAAAAACGGTAACACTTCAGGCAGAAATATTTCCCCATCATTATCTTTATATTATACCATGTAAGGTATGTAAATCTGTGAACATTTTTGTTTTTCCTCTTACCATATGTAGTTTTGGACCATATTTTATATAGCAACAACAAACGGAAATTACTGAAATTATATAAAGACAAACAGATTGGAAGATAATTTGTGAGGCTAACAATCTTTACTGTCGATATTGTCGAGCCGCAGGCATGTAAAGGCACCTTTGGCAGCCAACCACATCAACCCATGACCATGGAGCACAGCCTGAGATCAAAAGTGTTTGATTTTTCTGGAGGGAGGGAAAACTGGAGGACCTGGAGAAATGAGACCTTTGTGGCACAGGAGAGTAATCAACGCACAACTTGACTCACATGGGTGGCATGGGTGGCCTGTGCATAAAGCGCTTGCCTGTCACCAATGTGTCCCTGGTTCGAGTCCTGGCTAGGGCCATATGTGAGTAGAGTAGTGCGTTGGTTCTCTCCTGTGCCACGAGGGTTTTTCTCCAAGCCATCTGGTTTTCCTCCCCCCGCAAACACCAAACACATTCGATCTCCAGCTGTGCTCTACAGTCACACATGAGTTGATGAGGCTGGCTGCCGAATGCCTGCAGCTCAAACACGTGTAGCAGCGTCCTTCGCAATTTCAGCTTCTCAGCTGCCAGTAAAGATGATTATCCTCCCAAATTATTTTTATTATTATTATATATGGCCCTGGCCAGGATTCGAACCAGGGCCACAGTGTTGATTGGGAAGTGCCTCATCACCCATGACACCCCCCTCCCCACCCCCCAACCCCCCACCCCCCAAAAAGACCAATATTGCACATACTGAGCTCTTCTTTCATCTCCATCTTGTCAGATTCCATCTGGAATTTTCTCATATCCTGCATCATTTTCTCTGGGCTCACAGCTTTGTTCATTGCACTCATTGCCTGCAGATGAAACGGACAGCCAAGAACAGCAAGGATTAAACTTTTTTTAAAGTTTTTTTAATGCAAGAAAATGGCAAAATAAACCACACTTTTTTCGAAAGAAAATGTCAAAATACATGTGCCCCCCCCTAAAAAAAAAAATACACATATATCTATAAAAATAGCAAAAACAATTGTTATTTTTTTCTGTACAAGGTTAAATGCCATAAAGCTGGTTATGTACATAGACTTGTTAGGCACAGAAAGAAGTAGTAGGTCACTAGCCAAAATGCCACAGTGTCAATTATTTTATCTAGCCTCTCACCACTGGGCACGCACAGTGGTTTAGTGGTTAAGATGTCTGCTCTAGAACCCAGTGGTTCAAATCCCACTTGAGCAGCTTGTAGATTCTGTTTTCCACAGCACTCGGAAAGTGCAAAGTTCCAAGTGCTCGTCTCGCATCGGTGTGATGGTGAAACCAAACATTTTTATCCCTCATGCAATGGGAGACTTTTGGACGGTACCTTTTTCACCGTTCTCACCAGTAGTACGCAGGCTCAAAGCTACGTGCGCGATAGAGCTTTATCATGGAGCGGCCATCTTGATTTTCTCCCATTCAAACCAATGTAACCAAACCGAGGCTGGAAGGGCAAATAGTCTGGTTCCTTTTTGTACAATGAATATTAGCATCTATTAGTGTTATTGGATACAGGGAACATGACCAAGATGGTGGCAGCATGAAAAGGTCTATACTGAGCATGTGCGCGCACGCTCAGAACTGTCAAAAAGGACCGTAATGTCTGCTGCCGCCAGCGTCTCAAAAGTCTCCCATTAGGAGTGGAAAAAAAAATGTCATTTTACTCTAACTTTCCGATTCCTGCACGGGAAAAAATCCACAGGATTCTCAATTGGGATTCGAACCCATGACCACCCACATTCTAGAACAGATGACTTATCCACTACGCAACTGAGTGAGCCTGGTGTCAAGAGGCCAATAGGCCTTATTTTTGACTGCAAGAGGGCACCCTTTGGGGTAGACTGGGGGTCAAACTATAGAAATAGTGTGGTAAACCAGATGCAATTAGACTTCTAATAAAGCGGTTAATATACAACTTTTGAAGGTTTTTTTATTGGCAGTTTTATAATGTAATCAGCTTAAGAAATTTTATCTTGGTAAATTTCTATTTTTTTAATGTTTTGAAATATTTTTGTACTTTCACAAAGGAATTAGTATTGCGCCCTCTTGCTGTCAAAAATTTGGCCAATTGAAAATAAAAAGATGGGCAGTTACGACCTTTTAAAAGATCATTGTCTTAACATCCATCATCATCAAGCTAACCCAAGTTCTTTGTTAGCTTCACCACTTTTCAGACAAGAATTCACAATTTAAAAAAAAAGGGATAAATGATTACCTTTGTTGTGTTTCCCATCGCTGTTGCCATGGCTTTATTTGACTGCATGGTCTGGAACGAAAATGGGCAAGATTTAACAACTTTAACGGGTTAAATAAGCCACGGGCAGTCAAGGACACAGCCCCTTGAGGTCCACTATGTAACTAAGCTTACACGTAACGTTTTCCTCAAATTAACATTAGAAAAAAAAATCACATTAATCTTCATTGCTTTTCAGAGGTTTCAGCTTTCTGAAAGCCGCAGACAAAACTGTTGGAGTTCGTGGCCTTGTTCTATAACATAGGGTTTATTGAGAATGAAACATCACAGACTGAAGCCATGTGTCGCCTAGAAAATGACGCAAGCTCTGGTGGCTGAGTCCTCGGAGTGTGGGTTTTAATTTGTTTCTATTTTAAGGCATTGCTCTTTTGGATAGTGATTTGGTTTGCTTTTAGACAATCCCTAGGCTCCTGTTTGTTCTTTGTATTTTAATATGTCCAATTGGTTTTTGTAATTTTATACCTGTTTGTATTTGTGGATACTTTGTGAGTTGATGTTTTTAAAGCCTAAATGAATAAATAAAAAAATAAATAAATAAATAGGTAGATGGCATTTCGAATCTTTCCACTCCAATTGGAAGGGATTGTATAAAATAATAGAAACCTTATTTTATTTGACCACCATTGAAAAGATCCGATCTTTCCCTTTCCAATGTTAGTACTCTAGTGAACTGTTATTGTTCACCAGAGTGAAACGCATGGGTGGACCTGAATCTCGTGGTGGGTCGGACTCAAGCTCTGGTGGCTGAGTCCTCGGAGTGTGGGTTCGAGTCCCGGCCATGACACTTGTGTCCTTGAGCAAGACACTTACAGACTGTAAAGGGGTAAACCCTGTTTTAGCCCCAGGAGTAGGTGGCAACGGCCCCTGGAAAAAAACAGTTGATTTTGTAGCCCACACTTCAAGTGGCTTACTGGCCTCGTGTGTTTGGCGACTTCCATTAACAAGAAATTTTAAAAATAAAATAAACAAATTTCAGGAAAATCTCTACTAGATCACAGGGCCCAATATTATGGACTGAAGCCATGTATGGCCTAGAAAATAAACCAGTATTAACTGTCTCGTTACCAAACAGTTTTGGCGTAAACAACTGCTGGTGACCGCATTGTTTTGACCACTAAAGCTTGAAGTTCACATTCTTACACAACAGAAACTTGTGTTCAAAGGCAAATTATACAAAGTCTAATATCACCTTGAAGATATTGTTTTACAGCAAAATATGCAACCAAAAATGTCTTACTAATCCAATTCCATTTCATTGCAAAGATCATTGAGATTGGCCAATAAATGTGAAAGTTTTTGGTCTTTGTTTCCTCGGTTTTATCTGTAAACTCAAACAACCGTATGGCGCTCCATGCTTGTTTTTAGGTTTTAATTTGTTTCTATTTTAAGGGATTGCTCTTTTGGATAGTGATTTGGTTTGCTTTTTTAGCAATCCCTAGGCTCCTGTTTGTTCTTTGTATTTTAATATGTCCGATTGGTTTTTGTAATTTTATACCTGTTTGTATTTGTGGATACTTTGTGAGTTGATGTTTTTAAAGCCTAAATGAATAAATAAAATAATAAACAAATAGATAGTTATGTGGCATTTCGGATCTTTCCACTGCAATTGGAAGGGATTGTATAAAATAATAGCAACCTTATTTTATTTTACCACCATTGGAAAGATCCGATCTTTCCGTTTCCAATGTTAGTACTCTGGTGAACTGTTATTGTTCACCAGAGACCAGAGTGAAACGCATGGGTGGGCCTGAATCTTGTGGCGTGTCGGACTCAAGCTCTGGTGGCTGAGTCCTCGGAGTGTGGGTTCGAGTCCCGGTCATGACACTTGTGTCCTTGAGTAAGACACTTACAGACTGTAAAGGGGGTAACCCTGTTTCAGCCCCAGGAGTAGGTGGCATTGGCACCTGGAAAAAAACAGTTGATTTTGTAGCCCACACTTCAAGTGGCTTACTGGCCTCGTGTGTTTGGCGACTTCCATTAAAAAAAAAAATTTAAAAATAAAATAAACAAATCTCAGGAAAATCTCTACTAGATCACAGGGCCCAATATTATGGACTGAAGCCATGTGTGGCCTAGAAAATGAACCAGTATTAACTGTCTTGTTACCAAACTGTTTTGGCGTAAACAACCTCTGGTGACCGCATTGTTTGACCACTAAAGCTTGAAGTTCACATTCTTACACAACAGAAACTTGTGTTCAAAGGCAAATTATACAATGGCCAATTCCCTTTCATTGCCAAAGATCATTGAGATTGGCCAATAAATGTGAAAGTTTTTGGTCTTTGTTTCCTCGGTTTTATCTGTAAACTCAAACACTTTTTTGTATACAACCGAATGGCGCTCCATGCTTGTTTTTAGGTTTTAATTTGTTTCTATTTTAAGGCATTGCTCATTTGGATAGTGATTTGGTTTGCTTTTGGGCAATCCCTAGGCTCCTGTTTGTTCTTTGTATTTTAATATGTCCAATTGGTTTTCGTAATTTTATACCTGTTTGTATTTGTGGATACTTTGTGAGTTGATGTTTTTAAAGCCTTAATGAATAAATAAAAAAATAAATAAAAAAATAGGTAGATGGTATTTCGGATCTTTCCACTCCAATTGGAAGGGATTGTATAAAATAATAGCAACCTTATTTTATTTGACCACCATTGAAAAGATCCGATCTTTCCCTTTCCAATGTTAGTACTCTGGTGAACTGTTATTGTTCACTAGAGGGAAACGCATGGGTGGGCCTGAATCTCGTGGTGGGTCGGACTCAAGCTCTGGTGGCTGAGTCCTCGGAGTGTGGGTTCGAGTCCCGGCCATGACACTTGTGTCCTTGAGCAAGACACTTACAGACTGTAAAGGAGGTAACCCTGTTTCAGCCCCAGGAGTAGGTGGCAACGGCCCCTGGAAAAAACAGTTGATTTTGTAGCCCACACTTCAAGTGGCTTACTGGCCTCGTGTGTTTGGCGACTTCCATTAAAAAAAACATTTTAAAAATGAAAAAAAAAAAATCTCAGGAAAATCTCTACTAGATCACAGGGCCCAATATTATGGACTGAAGCCATGTGTGGCCTAGAAAATGAACCAGTATTAACCGTCTTGTTACCAAACTGTTTTGGCGTAAACAACCGCTGGTGACCGCATTGTTTGACCACTAAAGCTTGAAGTTCACATTCTTACACAACAGAAACTTGTGTTCAAGGCAAATTATACAAACTCTATTATCACCTTGAAGATATTGTTTTACAGCAAAATATGCAACCAAAAATGTCTTACTTATCGAATTCCCTTTCATTGCCAAAAATCATTGAGATTGGCCAATAAATGTGAAAGTTTTTGGTCTTTGTTTCCTCGGTTTTACTTGTAAACTCAAACACTTTTTTGTATACAACCGTATGGCGCCTCATGCTTGTTTTTAGGTTTTAATTTGTTTCTATTTTAAGGGATTGCTCTTTTGGATAGTGATTTGGTTTGCTTTTAGGCAATCCCTAGGCTCCTGTTTGTTCTTTGTATTTTAATATGTCCGATTGGTTTCCGTAATTTTATACCTGTTTGTATTTGTGGATACTTTGTGAGTTGATGTTTTCAAAGCCTAAATGAATAAATAAAAACATAAACAAATAGATAGTTATGTGGCATTTCGGATCTTTCCACTGCAATTGGAAGGGATTGTATAAAATAATAGTAACCTTATTTTATTTGACCACCATTGAAAAGATCCGATCTTTCCGTTTCCAATGTTAGTACTCTGGTGAACTGTTATTGTTCACCAGAGTGAAACGCATGGGTGGGCCTGAATCTCGTGGTGTGTCGGACTCAAGCTCTGGTGGCTGAGTCCTCGGAGTGTGGGTTCGAGTCCCGGTCATGACACTTGTGTCCTTGAGCAAGACACTTACAGATTGTAAAGGGGGTAACCCTGTTTCAGCCCCAGGACTAGGTGGCAACGGCCCCTGGAAAAAACAGTTGATTTTGTAGCCCACACCTCGAGTGACATACCGGCCTTGTGTGATTGGCGACTTCCATTAAAAAAAAAAATGTTTAATAAAAAAAACAAATCTCAGGAAAATCGCTACTAGGTCACAGGACCCAATATTATGGACTGAAGCCATGTGTGGCCTAGAAAATGAACCAGTATTAACCGTCTCATTACCAAACTGTTTTGGCGTAAACAACCTCTGGTGACTGCATTGTTTGACCACTAAAGCTTGAAGTTCACATTCTTACACAACAGAAACTTGTGTTCAAAGGCAAATTATACAAAGTCTATTATCACCATGAAGATATTGCTTTACAGCAAAATATGTCTTACTTATCGAATTGCCTTTCATTGCCAAAAATCATTGAGATTGGCCAATAAATGTGAACGTTTTTGGTCTTTGTTTCCTCGGTTTTATCTGTAAACTCAAACACATTTTTTTATATACAACCGTATGGCGCTCTATACGTATTTGGCATTTCTTATTTCTCACACCTTATTTTATTTTACCATCATTGGAAAGATCCAATCTTTCCCTTTCCATCGTTAGTAAGCTTGGGTATGGAGGGTGAACACTGACAAATCTACAGTTTTATAACAAACAGCCTATGTACTCAGGCTTTAATGCTTTTTTGTGCGTAAGCTTGGTCAACTCAAGTCACCAATGGTAAAGCAAATAGGAGATAGGAGTGCAGTCGACAACAGTCGCCTACGGTAAAGAAGAGGAGATAGGAGTGGAGTCGACAAAAGTCGCCTATGATGGTAAAGAAGAGGAGATATGAGTGCAGTCGACAAAAATCGTCTACGGTAAAGAAGTGGAGATATGAGTGCAGTCGACAAAAATCGCCCAAGGTAAAGAAAAGGAGATATGAGTGCAGTCGACAAAAATCGCCTATGGTAAGGAAAGGGGGTTATACAGCAAATACACCACTGAAAGTCTAAAGCTTCACCAAAACTGAAACAGTATAAAATGCTGAACTGGCTTGACCTGAAAATGAAGAATACATTTATCTCTTGCACGAACCTCACACCCTGCTCTGGTTTTGCCAACTTTGGGAGTAAATTGTAAAGATATGGTGCATGTTTTACCTCACCCACAGCGCCTAAGGTGTCCACTGTGCAGTAACACACACACACACACAGGGAAACTAGCGCCCAAATTGGCTCAACAAAGATTCTATTTATTCCTTGTTTATCCTGGGTAAACCCTTCAGTAAAACACTGTTTTTCCAAGGATGCCCAGCAATTACAAACATTCTTAAAAATATATATATATATATAACCGTTTTGCTTTTCAGGTCTTTAATTTTTGTCTCCTACAGGTCTTCATAACCCGTTTTTTCCACAGGTTTGTAAGTTAACCGTTTTGCTTTTCAGGTCTTTAATTTTTGTCTCCTACAGGTCTTTATAACCCGTTTTCTCCACAGATTTGTAAGTTTACCGTTTTGCTTTTCAGGTCTTTAATTTTTGTCTCCTACAGGTCTTTATAACCCGTTTTCTCCACAGATTTGTAAGTTAACCGTTTTGCTTTTCAGGTCTTTAATTTTTGTCTCCTACAGGTCTTTATAACCCGTTTTTTCCACAGGTTTGTAAGTTAACCGTTTTGCTTTTCAGGTCTTTAATTTTTGTCTCCTACAGGTCTTTATAACCCGTTTTTTCCACAGGTTTGTAAGTTAACCGTTTTGCTTTTCAGGTCTTTTATTTTTTTTGTCTCCCTCAGGTCTTTATAACCCGTTTTCTCCACAGATTTGTAAGTTAACCATTTTGCTTTTCAGGTCTTTAATTTTTGTCTCCTACAGGTCTTTATAACCTGTTTTTTCCACAGGTTTGTAAGTTAACCGTTTTGCTTTTCAGGTCTTTTATTTTTTTTGTCTCCCTCAGGTCTTTATAACCCGTTTTCTCCACAGATTTGTAAGTTTACCATTTTGATTTTCAGATATTTTTTACCCATTGTCTCCATATCCGTTTCCATTGTACCCAACTTTTCCACTGTTTATATTTCATTGTTCACATGGAATTCCCCGTTAATGCTAAATGTCTTTTCCGTCAGTTACGCAAACTGAAAGAAAAGAATGTGCGTTACTTGTCACATCTTGATAACTACCGTTTTTACCGTCTATCCCGTATCCTCCCAAAAGGCCTTCAAATCAAATGTGCCCCTTCCTTTGGGGACCTTAACCCCGCATTTCAGAAGAAATGGAATAAGACACTAACAGACACGTCTTTCCATTTACTCATGTTGTTGGAAGTACAATGCCAACAATGCATTGATGACCAATTGCTTGAGATTACTCAGATTGAATCTCAACTGAAAGATTCATGTTCCAATCTTGAGTATGAATATTTCCAAGCCATTCTGTTGTCTAACATCAACCACTTAAGGACCAGCTTATTGGACAAACAAAACAAGAAGCGCCGTAATGTACAAGCTAACCACAAGAAATACATTCTAAGGCGTTTCCACAAACAGGGGTTTAGTGACCCTCCTACTGAAGGGCCATCAGTAACCACACAGCCTACTACAGTTGTTAACCTGTCTGACACTGTCTTAACTGACCCACAGGTAAAACTGCTCTCAAGGGGCCTTAAGTTTTGCCCCACACCCAGAGAACCCAACCAGCTGTCTTTACAACAAGACATTGCCCAATTTAATCGCAGGCTACGTTTACGTGAATATTTTCATGTAGACCCCTCAACAGATGATGAGTCATCTGAGGCCACTCAGCCTGCTCGCAATCGCTTCAAAGAAAAGAGCAATTGGGTACCCCCAAAGAACCGAGATGTAGCTTTGGACACCTACATCAACTCAGTTAACACTGAGGTGCTTAAGGTTGCCAATACCAGAGTACCTAATAACCTCCCCCAAGAGGAACGCAAGGCCTTAACTCAACTTCGGCAGTCACCTAACATAGTGATTAAACGTGCTGACAAAGGGTCCGCAGTTGTAGTCATGAACACAGATGACTATATAGCTGAGGGCCTCAGACAGCTCAGTAACACTGATCACTATGTTGAATGTGACACTGACCCCACTCATTCATTCTCCAAACAAATCAGTGACACCCTCGTAAGCATTCACAATGCTAAGGGTATCGACAAGGATACACTTAACTACCTTCTCCCACAGGATCCCCGTACAGCACGCTTCTATCTTTTACCGAAGATACACAAGCCTAACAACCCAGGCCGTCCCATTGTATCTGGCAATGGCAGCCCCACAGAACGTATCTCTGAATTTGTTGATAGCTTTCTAAACCCACTCGTACCTCGCATTCCCTCATACATCAGAGACACCACTGACTTTCTTTGTAAATTGGAGGGTATCAAACACAAAATACCTGACTCTGCTTTTCTGGTGACTCTAGATGTATCGTCACTGTATACTAACATACCTCATAAAGAAGGAATTAAGGCATGTGGTTCTGTACTCCGAGCCAACAAACAAACCCGCCCCTCTGTGAGACACCTTACAGAACTCATCAGCCACATCCTAACTAAGAATAACTTTTCTTTCACAGAAAGGCACTTCTTACAGACACAAGGTACTGCCATGGGTACTAAAATGGCGCCTTCATATGCTAACTTGTTCATGTCTGACTTAGAAGACAAACTATTGTCTTCTGCTCCCAACCGCCCACTCGTGTGGTGGAGATTTATTGATGACATTTTCGCTATCTGGTGTGGTAGCCAAGATAGCTTGGAAGAATTCATTGATCATATAAACTCATTCCACCCCACCATTAAATTCACTGCCGATTTCTCTGTTACCTGCGTTAATTTTCTAGATGTGACTATAACTAAATCCCCTAATGGTATTGTGACAGATGTATATAGCAAACCCACTGACACCCATCAATATCTTCTCTCTAATAGCTGCCACCCTAGCCATTGCAAGGAGGCCATTGCCTACAGTCAAGCCTTACGTATAAGACGTATCTGCTCCACAGATACTCTATACAAAAAGCGTTCATCTGACCTAAGGCACCACCTTGTTTCTAGGGGCCATAGCAAACGAAGGGTTCAACTTGCCATCAACAGAGCTTTTGGCATACCCCGCCATACTCTGTTGACCAACACGGGCACCAAGAGAACCCCGACCAATAGAGTTGCTCTGGTCACTACTTTCCACCCTAGGTTACCCAAGTTGTCATCTATAATCAATGACAACATGCCAATTCTCCACTCCTCCAACAGGTTGCGCTCAGCAATTTATGAGCGCCCCATGGTCGCCTTTCGTCGCCCTAAGAGCCTAGGTGACATTCTAGTTAGAGCAAAACTCCCCCCAGGTACAGGCCAAACTCCCTCCCCACAAGACATACAGGGTTGTCACCACTGCACCCGCTCTAAGTGCAAGACTTGTATGTATATCAAACCCACTGTACAGGTTAAAAGCCACAGCACTGGCTTTACCTACAAAATCAAGACCAACTCCCAATGCCAAACCCCAAATGTCATCTATGTCATATCATGTAAGAGATGTGGAGTACAGTATGTGGGAGAGACAAAGACCAAACTTAGTCTTCGCTTTGCGAACCATGTCTCCTCCATAAAGACCAAAAAACTGTACCCAGTATCTATCCACTTTAATAGTCCTAATCATAGTGTTAAAGATGTGGAACTAACTGTCATTGAGGCCTGCAACGGCGACGATTCACATCGTAAACTCAGAGAATCCCACTGGATTCACAAACTCCGAACAATCCAACCATTCGGATTAAACATAAACACAGGTGTTAAATAATTCCTCTTGGCAAATAACTACTTTATTACGATGCTTTTACATTATCATCATAGTATTCTCATTATAGCCCCCTCTCTATTATTCAATGTTTACACTTCTACTGCTTTATTTAGGGAGATTACCCTTAATCACCTCCCTCATGTGAGTTAATAATCCTGTCCTTTCATGTCAGCCGCATTTCCCACCATGCAGCTTTCCTCCTTTGTTCACTAATCTCCTTTTTGTACTAACCGACCACTGGACATCCCATTGTCCACACTGCTGCATTTTGATTGGTCATCAACAATCTCTTTGTCTGTATTTAATTAACTTTGATTGGTTGTCTTTTTCCCGCCTATTTTGGATACTCTCCATCTGTTTTAATCCCAAGGTTTTTCTATAAATGGATCTGTTTTTATGTTTGTGCTTGTTTTTGCCTCTGACGAAGGTCCGGTTTGGATCGAAAGCTAAGGCCATCAACCCTACTAGTTTTATATATATATATATATAATTACCAAATATATATTAACAAGATAAAAGAGAGGGGAAAAAGTGAGGCAAGGTAGATAAACTCGACACTGTACATGTACAGTAAACCTAAAGTTTGATGAGATATAAAATCTGGGCCAGCCAGAAGAGATGTAAAAAGAGGATTAAAAATTGCACCAAGATACATAAATAGAAAGACAAAACAACAATACAAGTCATAAATGTACCACAGATCAAAACCTCAAATTCTTGTGCTGTCGATTCATTTTGTTGATGATGACGTCAGGGTCAATAAGTTAATTGGGTCAATAAGTTAAATGAACAACCCAAGTAAAAAAACAACAGCTGAAAATGGAACAAGTCAAACAAGTTATCAAAATGTTTTGATGCATCATATCAAGGAGCATTTGTACAAACAAAAGTGCAAGTCCTGTAGGGCTACACTCCGGCCTAGTCCCAAACTGCATACCTTTGATTGAGCATTGACGGATGAGACTCTTGCACTGGCTCCGTACATCCTCGTCTTTTGCTTCCTGAGGTTGACTAACTGTTTGGCTAGAACCGTGGCAGCCTGTAAAGAGTAAACGACACGATGTATCATCTATAACTTCATAAGCCTAATCATGGATGCGTTCCGATTCTGGCAAACATTTTTGAGCGATCATTTACAAAATGTGCGCCGGGCTGTTCAGAGTAGTTAGGAGTTAGGACCGGAACGATACGTTTTTAAAAAGCTGTAGGCAGGTTTGGTTCAATATGCTTGATTAATCATTTTACAGGATCCATAATGATTGTTCCACATTTATTGGCCTGAAGACCAATCTATTTTAGCCGGTATGTACAAGTCTTTCAGACAAATCTTTTTTAGCAGCATATGGCAAAATAATGGACGACAAATGACGCATGATCCACCAATCAATTGACAAGGATCTGGATGTGTGGTATATCAGAACTGTTATTGTTCACAAGAGTGAAACGCAAGGGTGGGCCTGAAACTCAGGAAAATCTCTACAAGACCACGGGGCCCACTATTACGGAGCTGCTTAAGTACAAAAAGTAGCTCAACAAAATTATGCTTACCAGAATAAGGTTACCAGCCAAACTGCCATGTCACATGTACACTTTGTGACTGGTATCCTGCTCATTTATGTTAAGCAATATTTTTTGCTTAAAACAGCTCTGTGAAATGGGGCCCAGGTGTGCTATTTCATCAAAGGATCTTCACAGTGTATTGACCCGTTTGTTACCTTGCTCTGAGATCACTGGCCCAATGTGAAACTCACTTGACTCTGGGCAGCGGTCCAGAGAATATTTAAAGCCCTGTCATAAATGTATTTATAACACACCTCTCCCTGGTTCTTTATCCTGATTGGCTGGAACACGGTCACGTGGGGTGAACTAATATAGCCTAGTGCATGAAATCTGCACCACTCCACCGCACGCACTTCATTTGGGGGAAATAGTTCGCAAAGCGGGAACTAGTGTCGAAAACCCCCAAAACTATTGACTGGTAAACAGCGCCCTCAAGAGGTTTACAATGCTCATAACAACAGAAATGGCGGCGTCTGCGGATCGAGAACCGAGGTGTGTTATAAAACACATATGGACTAGCATTATTCGGGCAATAGTGCACGTCTATGCACCCCTCGGGCCTGTGAGTGACCAGGAGAGGGTTCTATTTCCCTCGGCCCTCGGGGTGCATAGCAGTGCACTATTACCCTCATTGCCAGTCCATATGTATAAAATATCACCAGGGTCCAAATTTATAGAGCTGCTTAAAGCAGAAAATATTGCTTAAAACTTTTCCGCTAAGCAAAAAATAAGCAGGATACCAGTCACAGATGGTGCATGTGATATGGACTTTTGGCTGGTAAGCTTAATCTGGAAAGCCTAATTAAGTTGTGCTTAGCAATTTTTTCGTGCTTAAGCAGCTCTATGAAATTACATACATATAAAACGGTCTTCACAGTGTATTTACCTGTTTGTTACCTTGCTTGGCAGCCTTTTTAATTTCGAGCGTCTGTCGAAAAAAAAAAAGGAAAAAAAAGTAAATGAATATTGTTTCTCAACTAAGGACCACTTGAATCTGTTCATTAAGTTCCCCCCTCCCCCTGCCCAACTTTTGTTTTTAATAAATGCGGATGATATGTGACAAAACTTTCAAGGGATAATTTGTTCAGTTTTTTAATTTTCCAACTACATATGTTGTGTCGTGGCCGAGTGGTCTACAGTCAAAGTGTGTTGGACTCAAGCTCTGACTGAAGTGTGGGTTCGATTCTCATTTTCGATTCACACTTCCGTCCTTGTGCGAGGCACTCAACCATAATTGCTTCTCTTAACCCAGGAGTATAATGGAAACCTGCGAGGGCTGGATTGTAATGTGTTGGATCGTTCCCTCAGTGCTAACACAACCAGCTTGCAGCTGTATGCTCCCCAGAAGGTTGGGAAAGTTTGAGGAATGGTCTAAGTATGCCAGACGAACAGGGATAACAGTGTTGTGAAGCCTCTTGATCTAGCTCCTCAAAGAACCAGGTATTATGTCAAAATAACTGTGTTAGACTGAGCGGGATTTGAACATGCAACCACCGGATTACCATGCTGGCGCTCTACCAACTGAGCTATCTATTCTTGTATTGGCGGTCTCCCTATTTTGTCACTATTTTTGTTCAGGGGTGCCAGTCAGAAGCCGAGTCTACGATACAACCTGGGAAGCGGCAGTACAGGGATCACAGTCAGGGGAAGAGACTTTCTATTTCAAATATCAAGCAACAAACTACAAGGGAAACTGACTAAGTAACTTTTTAATTCCATTTAGAGGTGAACAAAGAAAAATTGACTAGAGCTCTTTGTACACCCCAAATTAAACTAAACATTTACTTAGTGAATTTCCCTGGTGGCTTAGGCTATTGCTTGATTATAAACTTCATTATTAAAAAAAAATTACAACTAATATTCAATATCCCCGCTGCAAAAAAATTAACATCTAGTATAATGGTTGCAGTACCCACTGCTAATAGGATTTGAACTGCCTCTAGCTACCAGGCAGTCTCGGTAGTCAAGTTGGTAAGACATCTGCTCTAGAATGGCGGGGGTCGTGGGCTCGAATCCCACCTGAGGAAAATGCCTGTGAATATTTTTTTCACAGGACTTGGGAAACTACTTAGTATACAGTGCTTAGCACACATCGGTGTATGGGTAAAACATTTCAACTAATTTAAACTTCATACCGGTACAAATACTCTTGAAAAAAAAAATTATGTCCTTGAAAATAGATTTAAATTTGTCCTTATTTTCAGTTTCTGCAACTGAAATAAAAATCTCTGTCAAAAAAAGACTATTTCTGTTGTTTTCACTGAAACAGGACTGATTTGATGAAATTTATAATAGGCCCCCTAGATGTTCATTTTTGCAACAGTGATAAATTTTTTGTGTTTTTTTTGTGTGTGCAGTTTGTATCGGTGTATGGGTAAAAAAATACAAATATTTTTTTCTCTCTTGTGCAAAAATTTACATCTACCATTATAATGGTTGTGGTAATATTATGTTTGTGGTAATATTATAATGGTTGTGGTAATATTATAATGGTTGTGGTAATATTATAATGGTTGTGGTACCCACTGCTAATTCAAAAACCACAGTGCATGATATTGAACGGTCAGACAGTAGGAGGGTTGACAGTCTTTTGTGTGCATTCACCACATGATATCATAAATTACAGGCTGGCATAGTTTATCTATCATTCAAACCCACAGTGGACAAGAGACTGAGTGGTCAGACAGTAAGAGGGTTGACCGTATACTGTGTAAATGCACGCACCACATGATATCCTATTGCAGGCTGACATAATTTATCTATCATTCAATGACACAGTAGATAATACTGATAGGTCAGGCAGTAGGAGGGTTAATGAAGATTCATGCCTGTACATGGAGACCTATGGATTGGATTTTAAAAAGAGGGGTACATGTAAACACTAACAATTTTTTGTTCCTCTCTTTCCAGCTTCGCCCTGTCTCTGTCCAAGCCTCGCTGTGTATTCTTCAGATCCCTATCGACTTGCCTCATCGTTTCTGAAAAACCAAGCAAACAAATCAACAATTTAACCAACTGACCATGATTTTGACCACATGAGGGCGCTTTCAATGGCTAATCTCCTTGTATCACAATTACATTTTTATGTTACTTTGACTGCCTGTATGTTGTTTTCTTGTATCAATGGCAAAATAAATAACAATAACAACAACAAAAAAACCCCAGTTTGTTTTATTTGTTTTGCAAGATGTAAATTTGGTTCACACATGCCCTCATGCATGTCACGTGGTTAAAAACACTACCAACTGAGATAAAACCACTTGCTTCATCTAGGACTTATTCACAATAATGCCGTCATAACTGTATCTTGTTCCCTGATTCTGGGAGGATTTCACAAAACTAGTCCTAACTCAGGACTAGTCCTAACTCACGACTAGTCCTAACTTACAACTAGTCCTATAAGTTAGGACTAGTTATTTGTCATACATCTGTAGGGCCTACAATGACATCTACACCAGATGCCTTAGATGTTTATTGAGATGTTCCGTTCCAACTTGAGAATCGTCCAAGATGAGTGCACACCAATATGGGAACCCACAACCAGCCACAGCACCAGACCTTTAATCTTGGGGTAAGAGGGTGGCAAGCTTAAATTTAGAGGGGGGGGGGGGCAAACAAAAAAATTTAATGGACAGAGTTTTCTGGGTGATCGGACAATACCAGAATACCAAACGCTGTCTTCTATGGTCAATTGAGGAATGGGAAATCTTCACGTGGAGGTCAACATAAGTGGTACAAAGATGTGCTGAAGTCTAACTTCAAAGCCTGCAACATCAACAGTGAAACTTGGGAGACAGCGGCTGCAAACCGACCTCTACGGCGAACCAAGAGCAAGACCGTCATGTCAACGTTCAAAGTGCAATGGCTTCAACTAGCACGAGAGAGAAGCGCCAACGAAGGAAACACAGGGTTGCGCCAACTTATGCAGCCTACATCTGTGCAGTCTGTGGCAGACCCTGTGCATCCAACATTGGCCTGATCAGTCACAAACGTAGTCACCGTCACAGATGAGAGCCATCGAAAATGATTGCTCACTCTAGAGAGACTACACCCATACAACAGTTCCACAACTGCTTCAAAAAGCGCATGCGAAGTAGACTGTCGGACATTATTATTATTATTATTGTTATTAGTTTATTTGCCAATAAAACAGTACATACGTGTAGCAAATTACAGGACAATATACCCCGAGATGGGCAAGGGACAGCAAAAGCAAATAGGGCCTACTATGATCCGTAGACCTGCTGCCCCACATCTGGGGTACACAATGATTAAATAAAAATATACATTTGAGTAAATCAATTAATAAAAACCAGTAAGAATAAACATATGTATTATAAAATGCAAAAACACGACAAATTAATAAATACGAAATTGCACAAGAGAAAGAGCTAAAAATCAGACAAATAAAAAGGCGGACCGATAAAATAAACGCCCCTGCGGCCAGCCACACACAGCAAGAAAAACGGCACCATGCAAAGCACCCAACACTGGGGGGAAAAACGCAACCCCCAACCCCCAAGCAACACATGCACTACCTTTGCGTGAATACCGGTGCGCGCTTGGTAAACGGCAAAAATAGCATCTGGCACGTGATGGTGAATAAGATAGCCTTATATAGTCAGCGATTCACCATTTGAAGTAGCTCTCCACCTGTACAAGACATTGGTACTCCCCATTTTGTATTACTGTTCACCGGCTTGGTGGGTTTACCGAAAAAAACACATTAGAATAGCCTACCCAACTCGAGTCAGTACAGGGGAGGGCTACTCGCATGACTCTACACCAAGGTTATTTAGAACAATCATATGATGATCGAATGGAATCTCTGGGATTAGTTTCAGTAGAGGACAGGAGAGAATTTTATAGCTTGTCTTTTATTGCCAAGCTTCTGGTCTCTCCTAGATCAGATTTTATGTTTAATTTTATTGATTCATTTGTAGTTTATAACCACAGACACCAGGATAATCTGACTCTTCACCATGCTAAAGCTAGAACAGATGCATTCAAATACAGTGAGGTGGTTCCATCTCCCAAAAGCATTTTCAGAACTTGACACGGTGGTCAGAAATAGTGTTATTGGGAGTCATTTCACGTGTTTTAGGTCAAATTTGCTGGATAGTTTTAAAGTGAAGTGTTTACCCGTGCAGTTTTATGGTTGTAGTTTCCTAATTCTGTTTGGGA
This sequence comes from Marthasterias glacialis, assembly GCA_911728455.2. Taxonomy (NCBI): domain Eukaryota; kingdom Metazoa; phylum Echinodermata; class Asteroidea; order Forcipulatida; family Asteriidae; genus Marthasterias; species Marthasterias glacialis. The sequence continues at coordinate 19,837,200 of OU452224.1, forward strand.
TTGAGTGGGGTGGGTGTTGGGGGGGGGGGTGGGGGTTACAGTATTACCCATTCTGTTTTGGGTTCAAGGGTTTTGTTTGTGCATATTGCTATTGTTGCACTCATCATGTGCTTTTTTTACTGTATTTTTTCGTTGGTCATAACGCTTTTTATCCTTTTGATTGTCTAGTGTTTTTAAATGGGATCGGAGGTTGGGAGGTAGGGGGCATATGTCTACAGTCAGTCTCTTTTATTTTATCTAGTTAACTTGGGGTTTGGTCAAACACATCTCTTGAGGACAGTTTTATACTTTTTGTAAGGGGGTCGTTGCCCCATGTCGATTGTGCGCCCTCGCGCGATGCACAACGAGTTCACTGTTTTTGTTTATGTTTCGTATTTTTCATGTTAAAGTTTATTAAAATACTAATCTGCTTGTGCCTCGACATCCACTACACGTTCCATTGTTTTAGTTCACTGATTTTGCGGGGTTTGGTGACCTTTCAATTTCATCTCACTGCCTGCACAACTTTCAACAGGTAAACACACATTTTCTTACTCTCACTTTTAAATCTCTGATTTCGACATATTCCATATTTATTTATTGCTTTAAAAGGTACTCAAAGTAACAGCAAATATCTCATGATTATTCTGGGTGTAATTTTGGTGAATATTGATTAAAGTATAAAGAGAGATTTTCGTCTGGGAAATAGTAAAGAATAACGTGTTTGTGAATCATGAAGGAATTAGTACGGTCACGATGTTAAACAGATAAATAAGAGTATTGCATTTTATTGTGGGTTTAAATGGGATATATGAAGGAATCATGAAGGAATTAGTACGGTCACGATGTTAAACAGATAAATAAGAGTATTGCATTTTATTGTGGGTTTAAATGGGATATATGAATGGGTGTTTTCCTTGGTTTAGATGTGGACATTGGACTTGGAGGCATGGGTTTGTGTGTTTGTTGTGTTAATGTTGATGGATAGTGGCCAGCCCGAGTGTTAGTTGACTTATGCCTTCTTGCCCAGTGTTATGCTATTCCATGGTCCCCATGCACTCATTTGCTTGCTTTATTTTAAAAAAAAATACTGGTTATAATAATGATGATGGGTAGTGTAATAACCCTGCGACCTAATTTTTCATTCTAGAAAGTTCATTGTTTATTACTTCTGGACTTTGACATGTTTGACATGTTGATGAAGTATGGGTCCCTAAGCAGCCCCATTTCACTATAGTCCCTTGACAGGACTCCCACTTTTACTCTTGGTATTTAACCTTTGATCCTACACTCCAGCCTTTGAAGTATTGCCGATTAGCCCATATGTTTTTCATTGTATGATGACTGTTCTAACCAGTTTTTCTTTTAGCTAGTGCCAAGTGTAGATCGAATAAATGTTTGCTCTCTAGCTCTAGTAAGTTTAGTCTGATTCCAGTTTGATTTGTACACTAAGCGTGCATTTGAGTATATAACAGGTAGAGACAAAATAGTCAGGAGTCGCCTTCAATTCACTTTTAAAAATTACATAATTTGGGAATTTGGACTGTATTTTGAAACATACCTAAATAAATGTATTGACTGCCTCCCTGCAACACTTTCAACAGTTGCTGCAGGTGTGATTTAACATTAAAAAGCCAAGCCAAGAGAACCATTTAGAACCTGCGTCCTTCCCTCTCCCAGCCCAAGAACCCTAGAAAGACCCCCGCCCCTTCTTAGCAACTCCTCACATTTTGTTTGTAGTACCTGGACAGCCTCATTTTATAAGCTATATTTTTTAGTGTATTTTGTATGTTCAAAGATGTAAAATAGAGTAAATAAAATAAAGGCCAAAGGAACTAAAGTGGCATTTAGAGAGTAGCTTTGTCAAGCCCACCGTAGAAGTGAAAAAGGCTTATTTTTCATGATTTTGACACATTGTAATCAATCGCAGTGCCTGTTCCTCTCTAGCTCTGTATTGTGTCAACCTTTCTCGACAGGCAAGAAATAATTTGACCTAAATTAAGGGAGATAAAGTGGCAGCCAGATACGGCATTTTAGCCAATGTCCAAATGTTAAAAAAGCGTTGTTGGGTCCAGTAACTCGGACTACGTCCCGGGTCAACGACTAGTTTCTGTAGTAGAGAAGAAGTTGACTGAGTTAATTAAATTAAAAGGGACGGTGAACATAACCGACCTTCACTTTGGTCTGTTGGTAATTTTATTTTATAAAAACAAATTATCGTCTCGATCTTACCTTTCTCTGTAGGTTTTTTCCTGAACATTTTGACGTGTATTCTCCACTACTCCCCAGTAAAGGATACAATTACTGATGATAGATACAAAAAGCGGGAATTCGCTTCAAAAGTTGTGTTGTTTTTGTAAAGGGTGTAGTTTGTTGTGATAGTCGTGCAACTGCAAGTGTGTGATCAGGTGTTGTTGATTCATTAATCACACAACGATGGCGCCCTCAAGAGCCTGATGACTAGTTTCTATTTTTAGGTTATTACGCTATCTCCGATGACAACCGAGACCATGTAACAATGTAAAAAGAGTGACCTTGTACATTCCAGGGCCTTTTTTGGCAGGCGAGCTACTACTCTTGTCATAGGCCTATGGGAAGTTTTATATTTTGTGTCATAACTCAAGAGTTACCCCCCCCAAAAAAAAAAAAAAAAAAAAAAAAACAAAAAACAAAAAAACACAAAACAAAAACAAAAACACTAACAGCTGAACAAGTTTTGAGATAGTGTGCCCCCTTTCTTCATCATATCAACAGTTTAAAAACTGAGCCCCAGTATATAGGAGGCTACGGTTTGAAATGTCAAACTTGAAGCCGCCATGTAACTTGTCTCTTAAAAAAGTTTAAGCTTCTCCGAGTACTTGTGGAAATAATAGATGACAAGAGCATGCATCTTGGTCGCTGAGCCAAGCCTCGTTTATTTTAACTTGAGTATTTGTTGTATTGTTTTGTATAAATATTGTTGATGAGTTAAACGCTGCTTAAATTTTTTGTAATTCTATTAGCAAAATATATTAGACAACCCCCCCCCCCCCCACTAAAAAAAGAAGGAAAAAAATGACTACAATTTTACCATTTCTTTAGTTTGATGATTTTACAATACAAAAATGTTTAAAAATAATACATTCTTGTATTTTTTCTTGATGTTGAAATTCTTTATTTCTAAACGTATTTAACTTATATCACAACTTAGTACAAACCTATGGTAGCCCTGGCTGCTATAGCTGCACATACATGAACTAAATATTGACGTGAAACTTCATAACTTTCAAAGATCGCGAAATTTGACGTCAATTGTCATGTCCCTGCGACTTCACCCGCTGGCTCAGAAGGGACACCAAAGCCTTCAGCCCGAGCATCTAAGACTTCGATGCTCGAGTGAGAGAAAAGACGACATGGCAGTTTATTTCCTGGTGGGTTGTGCCATCCATACTCAAGAGGTTGCTGTAAAAAAACCACCTCACAGTTCTAGTAGGTGAGATGTACCCAAGAAGTGGTAATGTTTTAACTTTTAGTCCCCAACCTGTGACCCGTGCGTCGCATTGCTGGAAATCCGACTGGGGGCTAAAGCCAGCATCTTTTAAAGAAGTAGCTGTAATTAGTAAACTTGCGGGTACAACCGTGTACAAATCTCTTTTGAGAGAGGAGTGGAGGCTCTGAAAAGAGCCGATGTGATCTAGACGTTTCGACCAAAATGTCTAGCGTAGTTACCGTCAAGCGCCAAGGTTTCTGGCTCTACGCAAACACTGGGGGTCAACTATTGAATGTGTACCTTTTTATTTTTGAGAGTAAAATAAAGGTCGAGCCCAACAAAAACCAGAACAGAACAGTATAGAGTGCAAATAAAATAATAAAAAAAATAAAAAAAACAGGATTGAACTGTTGTACTTTGTTGTCAAAATTTCACATCCACAATTTGGAAGTTTCTATTTTATTTCTGCTTCATGTACAAAATATAATATTTTCGCTATAAAATTTATAAATATACAGTGATTTGATACTATTGGTTGCAAAATATACATATTTGGATTTTTGTGGACGGATTCTTCTGAAATAGCAACATCTGAAGTGTTCTATAATTTAACCTTTATATAAAATCTACAAACAATCTTTACACTAGAATATACAAACTTTATACTAATTGAAATATCAGGATGAAACGGAAAGAAATGGTAAAATAAAGAATACATTAAATTACACGGTCATGTTTTAGGATTATGAAAATGTTCCCGCCCAAAATTGTTTCACTTTTACTTTTAAATTTTATTTCAAACAAATTGTAAGTATACATGTATACATTTAGGTTGACTCAGTTTTTTTTTGTCCCTGCCTTTCACCTCTGTGGACCCGGGTTCGAATCCCGGACTGGAGTCTTGCATGTGATTGGGTTTTCAGTCCCGACCTGAGTGAGTGGGTTTTCCCTATTTAGGGTTTTCCTCCCACATCTGAAAAAAAAACCTGAGATGTCGTCTTTCATCATCACCATCTACACCTGGTTCCGATTTACAGACGTCCAAACACATCATCGCTGCCTGCCTCAAGAGGTGTTTTTCTGGAGGCTGTAGCACTCTGTCTGAGTGTAAACAGGTCGCAGTGCAGTGGCTACATTTACTGGACTTAAAAATTTAGTGTGGAGCGGCATAGGAGGAGAGGATATGCGAGGACTGGGCCAAAATAACAAATGCTCATCACAGGGTCAGGCATTCCAATCTTATTTAAGTCCAAACAATCTGGTGTGGAGTGACATAGGAGGAGAGGATATGGGAGGATTTAGGCCATATGCTAGTCAAACTGTCCAGTCTGTAAGGGTTAATGTGCTGTAACACAATAATCAGCAGTAAAATGACATTGGACTTTGTTGATGCACCACAGTGAGCTCACCCTCCTGACTCCGACTAATCATCTTACCACAACATAGCAGCTTTGATCTTCTTATACAGACCGTCAACATCTTGAAGACTCTGTGCAGACTGGATATGAGCTTGTCTTATCCGTGCTCGATTGTAATCGACGGTGTGCTGGATCTTCTTCTTCTCTTTGGGGCTGAGCGGGTGTTCTTTTTCAGCGAGGGCCCACATGTGGGAAGATGTGTCGGTGATCTTAGCATCCATCCGGATTAAGTCGGCATCTGCGCTTGGATTATCACAAAGGATGGCGCAGCAAGCTACTACAATCTGGAAATTCAGTCAAGAAATTTTGTCTTAGTTTTCTGTTCTCGTATTCTCAGACATATACGTGTACTTTTAACTTTGTCGATTTTCATCTTTGGGCATAAATGTGCTTCCTTTAATCGGCTGCAGATTGCGCCGCAGCACCTTGTAAACCATTACATGGTGCTACATAAAGGAACAGGTCTAATAATAGGTCTAATACTTAAAAACAAATAAATACTGAGAGCTTTGAGACGCCCATCTGGTGTGATAAAGCGCTATATAAGAACTGCGTATTATTATTATTATTATTATTATTCCAATAATTTATGGTCAATTAAAGTATTGGTTTTTTTTTAGAAAGTAAAATAATTCACGTCCCTTTTTTTCTCTTCAATATGCACAACTCCATTCAACCTGTAAACATTTCATCATATTTTGAACGGCTCGGTGAATTACTTCATCAAAATAAACAAAATATTAAACAATTCCATCACATCTGTACATTATATTCCGTAGTGAAAGAGTCAACCCCGGTTCATACTTCACGCGGAAGCGAAGGCGAAGCGAATTTTGGTGACGCAACAATTCAGTACGTGCTGTTTTTCAATAACTGTGACGCAAGAAAATTCCCTTCACTTTCGCCATTCGCGTAAAGTATGAACCGGGCTTTAAGCTGCTCTATACCATGCCCAATATGTGGCAGAGGGAGTCCCCCCCCCCCCCTCAAAAAAAAAAAAAAAAAAAAAATATGGTCCCATACTCTAACACATTCTTCCCCTCTAGTACAGAAGCACCCCCTATAAAATCCTCAAAAGAATTCCAGAGATTCCCAGAACACAATGAAGACACAGTAGGAGGGGGGGGGTACACCCTGCCACATATCGAGCACCAAATGATCTGCTCAATGAAATTGGGCCCAGCAGTTCTAGAAATACACTAAGGCCATGGCCTCTGTTGCCCTGGTCTTGGCCTTGGTGCCCCTTCAAATGTTTCCCATCAACTTCAAGATTACCTAATGGAAGTGCCCGTTTCAAAATGAAAACGGTCTTGCTCTCTCAAGGATGAAATTCCGGACCTGGCCTGGTATCTGAGGTTACTACTCACCTCTGACTGGAAGGTGTCCATGACCCTCTTAATGTCGTCAGACTTTTCTTCTTCATAGACAACTTCACCTTGGACTACTAGCTGCAGGAAACCATCCTTGTCCTGGGTCTGAAATCAACGTAGATATAAGAATCGTTTAAAATCTGTAGTGTGTGAATTTCATACAGAAAGATCAATAAAAATCAGTCAATAATTCAACTTCACAAGCTCAATAACAATATAAAAAATGAGTCTCTGGGCTAAAATATTAAAGAAAACTGAACAGTATTTAAACAAAAACAGAAGGAATTTTTGCAGTTTTAACAATGGGTAATTCGGGACACTTAGTGGCAACTGACCTATCATGTATTGGGTGTGTTCAATAAGCTTCCCCAGTTCAACCCCGGTCTGACCCCAGTACTCAAGTAATTTTGATCATGTTGATGTCACTGTCGTGGCTCATCTGGGTCAGAGGCCTGTAATCTGTTCAGGGAGCAGGGTTACTTTGGTCTGACCTGGGAGCACGATGAAATCTTCCTCAATGGCCGCCAAATTTTTAGGTAATCAGCGGGACACTTTAAGGAGGATGGGCCACGCTAGAAGTCGCTCTTGAAAAAAAGTTTTACATCCCTAAATACACCTATATCTACCACGAAAAAACGGACTCAGAATTATAGAATGCGTGGTTATTCATTTACAAAGGCAGTTTCTGAGCCTCTTTTCACCCCCCGCCTCGAGCCAAAATCAGAACAGCAGCAGTCGGTGCCTGAAAGTTGTCTCCAGAAATTCTAAAGAATAGTGACGTCGCAGGAAGTACTCCTCTGTCAAACGGCTGTTTGTTGTTACTAATTGAAGCATTGCTCAGTGCAGACCATCCAGGGACTCAGTACTTCCAGTGAACGTCATTTCCGGGATTTTGATAAATTTAGGCGGCGGGCTAGTTAGAGGAGTAAAAACTCCCTGCAATTATCACTTCTTTTGTCAATTTAATGTCACAAAAGAGAAGTTTGTCCGATGCAATAATTATAGAAAGCAGAAAGATAAAAAAACAATAAGGTCAACATCAATCACCATGGCTCGTCCTCTTTAAGGATGGACACATATTTAACATTTTAGTAGTTTGGTAGTTTGGTATGAATGCCAAGGGAAGTACTATTTCAAATAGGTCTTGTTGGGGGGGCTTACCCAGATGAGCACACCTGGGTCGACCGCACTACTCATCAAACTCACCCATTGTTTTATTGCTGACATAATTCTGAGCATGCACACACTTTTAAGAACAGTGAATTTACCTGATAAGTCTGCTGCCACCTAGCAACTCCAAAGGCCTCCCATTACATAACAAATTTGTCTGATCTTGTCGTTTGTACTGTTTGTTTGTTTTAACTAAAACCTGACCACTGAAGTTGATAGCATTTTTACAGGTAGGTTGTACGGTGTGTTTTTCTATTGAAAACTAAGGGTTGTACTTTCTCTTTAAGATACAATTATTCCAAGCGACAATAAATATTCTCCATGTTCTCATCCCATTTTCACACATCTCACCATTAGTTCCAGGTCGTGTTCTTGCAAGGCTGCTTTCAATCCCCCGATACAATCTTCAATAGAACTCTTGGGACCGTCCACAATTCCGGCGTTCAGGCACTCTCTCTTGAACTGCCGCACTGATTGAGCGTAAGCGAGGCTGGTCTCATGGATCCTACTCAGGCTGAAGTTGGACTGCATGAATAGCTTGTCCATCTGAGGAAGGGTAAAAAAAAAAAACATCAGAATTTAGGGCTTGAAACACTTTTAAAGATGACTGGCAGTTGTTTTGCTGGATAAAATTGTCTAAAATTTTAAACCTCACAACAAACCACTGGTAAGAATAACAGGGGGGGCCTACAATATCACAAAAATACATCCACTTAAAGCCCCAGCTGAACATTGGTAAACTGACTGTAAATTCTTTGCACAAATCAAGATATTTGAAATAAAAACAACCCGTGAAAACGTCAGCTCATTTCGTTTGCGAGAAAATGGTAAAAATGCATTCAGCATTTTTGTACGCATTCCTATAGGTTTTCGTCTCACTGCGACGAAAAGTAAGTGTGGATCTTATTTAGAATTTTAACTCTACTAAGCTTCATTCTCAGCAGCGGCATCACACTCTAAAACTTGGGGGTGTTGGAAAGTAAAGGGTACAGAACTTGGAGCTCAAAACACAGTATGAGTGAGGAAAACAATTTGGGGGAACGGCAAAGACCCTGCTTTGCCCCCGCTGTCCCCGTCACTGTTTGTGCGATGAAAATGTGAAGATATAACATTGTATTTGTTGAAATATTTGGTGAAAGAGAAAATTTTACTCGCTGCGCATTAAATTCACATCGCATTCAGGGATCACTAACCTCCTCAATATCTGTCTTCTCAAGAGGTTGGAAGTCATCAGGGTTAACCTTCTTGGCTTTCGTCTTCTTTTTCTTACGTCTCCTGACTTCCACGGCCTCCATCTTCTGCAAGGCTTTGTCTTTGAGTTTCCTCTCCAGTAGATGACGGATCAGAGCCTGGATGGCTTTATCCACACCGCCATCGGAGTTCTTAGCCGAGACGGCAACACTGCAAGGAAAGGAACACCCCAAGAAATATGTAAGTTTTACCTCTGAGTAGATCAAGAAGATGAGCACCTTAATAATAATAATAATAATAGTGTACACTTATAATGCGCCATGTCTGTCATAAATGACACTCCTGGCGCCGAACTATCAACTCTTGTGGAGATTGTTACGACTGATTTTAGGAGACGAAGTGACCATGATGCAACACCTTGAAAGGGATATGAGGCGAGGTGGCACATGTTGCTGCCAGCCAGACCACATCAGAAACACCGGGGCAAACCCCCTTCTCTTTACGATAAGTGTAACTGGGTTCTTTTACGTGCATTACACAACACAGGGAACCAACGGCTTAACGTCCCATCTGAAGGACGAATGGTTGAGTGTCTTGCTTAAGGCGAAAAGGACACAAGTGTCTCGACCGGGACTCGAACCCACACTCTGCTGATAAGAAACACCAGAGCTTGAGTCCGGTGCTCTTAACCGCTTGGCCACGACAAGCCTTAAGAGGTGACATTTGAAGGAAGAAACCAATGCAAGAAACAACACTTCTAAAAGACATAGTACATGATTTGGTCATTAACAAAAAACTTTGTAACAGGTAAAACAAAACAACAACATGAATTAGTTTCAATCTAGTAAAAGCTCACTGATTATTAAAGTTCATACCAGTATCAATCCTACATTAGATAACTTCAAACGAAGAGCATTTTGAGCATCCACAAATTATATTGTAGCTTATTTTGATTGTAGCAATTGAAATGAGAACATTAAATAAGTCACACAAAGGTGGAAATGCCATCATTTCAATACAACTCCTTGTTCCAGATTGCTTTTTTTCAGCAACGATTCTCAACCCTGTTATTGGAGTAAAAGATATTGGATTTGTCTCCTACCTTCCAACAAAGCCATGTTGCTCAGCCGCTGCCTCAAGAAGTTGCACCTCCTCGGGAAGCTCTACTTCTGGTTCATGTTCCTCCTCATACTTCCAGACAGTGACATCCCTCTTCTCGCCTCCTTCATCCTCGGTCTTTGCCTTCCTCCTCGGCGAATCATCCCCGCTGATGTACTCTTTTTCCGCGTCTTTCTTCTCTTCATTCAGGCTACGTCTCGATTCGGTGTCTTTGGCTTCATCTTTTGAGTTGTTGCGGAGGATGAGGTCCTTTGGTTTATTCTTGTCGACTTGTAAGACGTCTGATGATTGAGATGTCTGATTTTCTTCCGCATCTTCTCTGGTTTCCTTCAAGGCTTCTCGTTCCTCAATCTGCAAAAGTTTAAAAAAGAAAATTGGATCTTATTTCATTTATTATTTAAAAACGATAACACTTCAGGCAGAAATATTTCAAGGAAAGTTTTTCTACCATCATTACCTTTATACCATGTAAGGTACATGTAAATCTGACCAATGTTGAGCTGGGGCTTGAAGTATTTGTTTTTGTGAGTTTTTAGAAATAAATCTATCTTTAACACTCGGCTCTAACTATAATATTACTTTCTGCAGTGAACATGGCTGACCCCTATTCTGCCTTCGCTGCTAGTCACTTCAACCAGATGTTTGGACGATATAGATCGCCAGTCATTGTCATCAACCTTGTGAGGGTTCTTAATTGAGTTCTTTCTTTAATTTGGTCAATTAAAAAACCTGGGCTGGGTTTCACAAAGCACTAATACTCACTCTAAGATGATGTTATTTAAAAACCATAACACTTCAGGCAGAAATATTTCAAAGAAAAGTTTTCTACCATCGTTCATCTTCATACCATGTAAGGTGTAAGTAAATCCACGAACATTTATGTTTTTCTTCTTACCAATGCTAAGCTGGGGCTTTAAGAACAAAAAGTACCTAAGCGCTCATCAATTTTGCTTACTTGAATATGATTACCGGCCCAAATACCTTGTCACATGTGCCATTTGTGACTGGTATCCTGCTAATTTTTGCTTAGCAGAAATTTGTTAAGCAATATTTTCTGCTTAAGCAGCTCTATGAAATTGGCCAATGTAAGCAAACGTCTTCTTTGAAGCAGTTGAGTACGTTTAGAGGAATTGTTTGACAAATCGCCCACACTTTTTGGAAGTGTTAATAGGAATTAGCAATTATTTCAAATTGTCTGCTTATAATACCAACCGCCTTCACGTTTGCGTGCCTTTCACTTTGCTAAGGGGCTGTTTCATATTAAAGCACTAGACGTCTGCTTACAGGCTTTATATGAAATCTGCCTCAGGGTCGTTCCAGAGAATAGACCGATCCATTAAGCCCCGCCTACTAATGCATTGATCAATCACAGCCTTGACAACATCACTGAAAGTCCAACATGTTAAAATCCCGTAACAAAAGTAAACAAACCGCAGCCATTTGTTCTGACACACAACAGTACACACAACTGTATTAACTTTTGGTAATTTTTTGTCTTCGTATTTCTGTTGGTGCAAATCCCACAGCAGTGGTCATTGTACAGTTGTGTAAAAGTGGTTTAACAGTGTTCCTGTCTGCATGTTGTTTGGACTCGAGGCACTGCTCAAAAGGCCACGAAACTAAATACATACCGTTCACAAAAACCATGTACGTGTGTGTACCCGCAACCGAACCACGGCTGCGATCGTGGCAAAAATTCACACCTTGTGCTGTTGCTAGGCAGTTGCTAAGGTAGGCGGGGCTTAATGGATTGGTCTATTGTTTCAAGATAAGACAATAGGCATCATTAACCCTTCTGGGACCATGAATTTTTATGCGATCATCACCCAAAGCCATAACATGGCTGATTTTAAGTTACTCTTTTCAAGTGAAAATGTTTGAAAAGTGATACTAAATAGGGTTTTGCTTCTTAAAAAAAAAAACAACATTTTTTTAGCCAATACTTACAATATCATATTTATTACCGAGCAAAAGCACTGGCAGCTGGGTGGGGTCTGCCTTCTCATACTCTACCACGACCTTTGACACCTTGCCATCCTTCTCTACCTTCCTCCTGGAGATGACAGAATGATTGTGGATGTCCTGCCTCCACGTTCCAGCCAGCTCAATGCTCTCCTTGTCAGCAACATTTACCACAACTAACAAAACATGTAGAAATAAATAATAATAATAACTGTTTTTTTATACAGAGCCTAACACCTTCAGGAGAAAGTCCCCAAGTGCTCAAAAGAACAAACAGATAAACTATGATGACTTGAACAGGAATGTTTTGAGTAGAGTCTTGAGATGTGTGATGGTGATAGCCTGTTTGGTGTGAAGAGGGAGACGGCTCCATAAATGAGGTCCAGAAAACTGAAACTATGTTCACAGTATGATCTAGGGGTAAAAGTTGGCAAGACAAGGATGTCTTTGTTTGCAAAATGGAGGTTTCTTGCAGGCATGTATGCGGTGAGCAGATCATTCAGGCACATGGGACCAATTCCCTGACGACATTAAAATGTGAGGAGGAGATTCTTAAAGATAATGCGAGAATGAACAGGAAGCCAATGGAGTGATTGCAGAGCTGGCGTAATGGGTTCATGTTTTCTATAATCGAGCAATGAGATGACCAGCTGATTTTTGAATGACTTGACGTTTCCGGAGCTGTGAGTCAAAGCAATCCATAAAATGATAAAACATACAATAACTACGACGAAACCTTACGGCCATGTCACGCAGGGCAATTTTTCCAGACAACTTGGAGGCAACCAACCGCACTGCATGTAAAAGGAACACTTCAGCAACACCATAGACATTCTTCTAGTTGTAAATATCCCCAAGAAAATAATGAGAAAAACTGAAATGTGAATGACTTTCTTCTTGGAGATTGCCTGGAACTGGTTGCCTGTAAATTGCCTCATGTGACATGGCCCTTTAGAGCTATATATTTATCCAGCCATTGTATTAAGAATCTCAACCCCACCACCAATACCCCATAAACTCAGTTGTTATCTGGATTTAGTTGAATCAAAGAGAGCAAATTTAGAAGAAAAAAAGAAAGAAAAATACTTCACAAAATGATTGATTATGATTGCTACGTCTCATGAAATCATTAGCAACCAGTTGCCGGCGGGATGAGATCAATGAAAATGGAATGAGACAGTTAAAAACATTTATTGTCGCTTGGAATAATTGTATCTTAGGTAGTAGCTGCAGGGTATTCGTTTTTTGTTGTTGTCCTTTCCCGGCGGCGGGATTCTTTTGGCGGAATTGCAGGAATCTGTTTTCTTTGAGGGTACCGCTGGCACAAAGAAACCCTGACTTTACAATGCCAAGAGAACAAAGATTCTCTTCATTGGATCGTCCGTGTCAAATTCATGCAGTGTGAATTACAAAACATCAGCAGTTACCTACGGAATAGGAGTGGAACTAAACACGGAACCATGGCTCCATTCCCGGCCCACTCTGACTTACCTCCATTGAGCAGAATTACAATGATTGAACAATGGTGGAAGCCTCTCGATGCCTTGTAATCCCCTCCTCGGAACAAAAGGACAAAAGGTCTTAAATGAGGAATATCTGACTTCCAAAACCCATCGCCAAAAATTGTATGCGCCCATGGAATATTAATCCGGTGAGATTAGAAGCTTCTTACAGGTAAGTTTTGAATTATGGAGCTCTGAAATTTGTCCGCCCCCATAAATGGACCCTTGCAGCTAGGACTCTGTGTACAGCCCATAGAAAGAGTCCTATATAGGGCTAACACTAACTCGACTTAATCCACAAACCGCCTGCAGGCACTCTTCATGTATCCACTAACCTGACTTAGTCCATGAACTGCCCCTAGCGGCACAGATCGGACGAATGATAGCTATCGCTAGCGCCCACTATGGGTGAGTGATGATGTAGCAGTTGTGTAACAAGAAACCGCATAATAGCGTCTTGAACCGAGACTACGTTCAGAAATAAGAAGCGTACCTATGGCAGCATCCACATCTTTGTAGTAGCTCTTCCTCAGGTCAACCTCCTCACGGCCTGGAAGATCCCAAATTGTCACCGATACGATGATATGCTCTGGAACATTCAGCTTCTTCACTACATTCTCTACATGGATGAGAAACAGACAGATAGTTTAGATAAATTATGTCAGGAACAACTTGCAGGTCTTGAACCCTGTTCTTGAAAGGGTTGCGTAACAGTTTGTTTCTCGCCTTTCACCTCTGTGGACCACGGTTCCAATCCCATATCAAATCTTGCTTTGGACTGAAGCCTTGCACATGTAGGTCAAATTGCAGTCCCTACATTTACTAAAATCACTGCGGTACCCACTGCTAAAATAAAGGATTCAAACAGCCTCTAGCTACCAGCGATCTCGGTGGTCTAGTTGGTAAGACATCTGCTCTGGAATGGCAAAGGTTGTGGGTTCGAATCCCATCCGGGTAATATGCCTGTGGATTTTGTTCACAGAACTCAGGAAAGTACCGAGAATATAGTGCTTAACACACATCGATGTACGGGTTAACACACAAATATTAGTCCCCATCTGATTGCTTGGGTTTTCCCCAGGTAGGGTTTTTCCCCCCCAACATCTGAAACTGAGATTTCGTCCCGACACAAGTATCGTCAGATCTCCGGGTAACAGTGCAAGGCACTTTTGAGGGTTTCTTGGTTTCATTACCAATTTTCTACAGGGGTAAAGGACACTACAGCATATACAGAACACTGCCAGCAAGATACCCAGTAGGTCAGCTCTCCTTTATAGGCGACTTGGTCAACTTTTAGATAACAATTCTATTAAACTTCTATGTAATTCTTTTGTCTTGCCACACTTTGAGTATTGTAGCTCGTCAAAAGGTTAAAAACATTCTTCTCAGACAACACCTTGCCAGAATATCACTCGGTGTGGACTAGACAACTCCTACAGGGGTAAAGGACACTACTTTGAGGAGACAAAAACAAATTGGGGAAGAGGCAGTTATGTTTGTCTAGCAATGGATTCCTTTACCCCTCCCTGTTCTTAGCTGTGCTGTGAAGAGACTTGCCTTTATATCTTGCTATGTCTTATTTCTGCGCATTGGCGCAAAGTAGCCCACACCTCGAGTGGCCTTTGGGCCTTGTGATGGGCGAATTGCATTAAAAAAAAAAAACAAACAAACAAACAAACAACATTCACCATGAATTCAACGAGAGTTTATTTTTTGTTAATGTCATGGGAGTTAACTTGAGGACTACAAAAGTATAATTCAGCAAAGTAAAAACAAAGCATGTGTCTTTGTTTTGTTGTTTGTTTGTTTCTTGGTAAGGTTAGGGCTGCAACAGCCTTTCGTCAAGGCCTTCGTGGCTTAAATATCTGTGTAGCCTCGAAGCTACTGCAGCGAAGACCAAGTCAGCGCACAACTTTTCAGGAATTTCTAATGTTTTTCTTTATTTCTTGATTTTTGCTACCGTAATTCCCAGCCAATCAGAAGTGATGGGGTCAGCATACATTAACCTCATCTGCATTGTGATTGGCTTACCTTTCAGCGCTGTTCTTATTTGGGTAAAAATTATAAATAATTTGTTTGAAACTTCATGAATAATTCAACATCAAAAACTGCAAAATCAAGTTGGAAAAGGCCCTTGTGGCTTTGCCACTCAATCGTGCACGCTGAATTGTATTGGTCTTATCGGCTACATAGCTGTCAAAGCCATGAAAGCCTTGGCGAAAGGCAAGGGCTGCAACGGTATGTCCCATAACAAGTGAATCAAAGCTTAGGGGTACAGTACCCAATCCATCAAACTCATGCCACACCATGGACGGACTTTGAAGGATTTGGGAGGAAAAGCGTTTTGACCCACCATGAAGTTTACTCACCGATACTGACCGAGGTCGTCGTTCTGTAGCTGTAGTCAAACTGATTCAAGAAGTACCGCATAAAAATACTGCTTTTACCAACCTCAGGATCGCCTGAGTACAAAGAAAACATTTAGGATTTGAAACTGCGAATACAATCTAGTAAGGTTTGTAACAACACCATGTCAGGCCTGTACGCTTGAAAGGGCAAGTTCACCAAGGCATTTTCTAAGGGAACCCTTTATGAGGAAGTTGTTAATTTCTATTGGAACATTTCAAGGGCACCAAGGCAATGACCAGGGGCAACGGAGGCAATAGCCTCCAATGCCTCCGTGAAACATCAGGCCTGCCATGTAATAATCTCTCTATGAGTTGTTGTGGTTCTCCGTAAAGAACTGGTGGTTCAACAACTCAACGCTTTGATCAGTATGCTCTGGTCAATTTTTCTCCTGAAGACCATCAGAGCATACTGATCGAAACGCTGAGTATTTAAACCACTGGTTCTTCTCAGAACCTTCACAACTCAGAGAGAGATTATTACACGGTGTGACTGCCAACTTTACTAGAAAGGAAACATCAGTAAATTTTTCAAATCAAGAGAAATCTTTATTAATTAACTATAGAGTCACAAGAGTCCAAGTGCAGTCAGTGGGCTGTTATTCACTCCACTGGATATCATTGTGCCTTAATAGCCAACTGAGGGAATTATAATTTCAAATTTGGCTGCAAAATTTGAGCAAGAGAATTTCCATAATTTTCAAGGGAATTTACAGCATTGTTTTGAAGAGTAAATTATTTCCCATCCTCTTTTTTTTTACAAACACATCCTACGACCAACCTGTGAAAAATTCATTGAATTTGGCTGCCATGTTTTACAGAGAACACTAAAAACTGTTTCTGTTTTGTCAGGAATTTCGTAAATGTTAATTTTGGGCTTACTTGGATCGCAATAATCAAAGCATTTTGTCTAGCTCCTCCTCCTCTACCATTGTTGCAGATTGAGTAAGTGAACCGTGTGGCCGATAATCAGGGCATAAAAGAGACGGCACTGAGAGAACTAACAAAATCAACAACTTCGGAAGTCCTTCTGCGAAGTTGGCCGTCAGGGGTCTCACTAAAAGACTACAACAAGCCCACAACGCCTACAAGTTTGAATCCCAGAGCATGGGCAGACTATTGTTGTCGCATGTGACGTCAGTGCAATGCATCTATATTAACAACCTTTCACATACCTACTAAAACTATTTTGAAGTTGGGCACATCACCAAATCCCTGATAGGCAAGGTCTGAAATGAAAGATAACATCAACAGCATTTTACAAAATATACATGTGGGAAGTACATGTATGTTGGATGGTCGGCTTGGCGTAGTGGTATCTTTCCTTGCCTTCCACCTCTACTCTCTAGGACCCCGGTTCGAATCCCGCCGGGGGGCACTTTTATGTGGATTAGGTTTTCAATTCCCCTGAAATAATTCTCTGGGTTTTTTCTCCCACATCTAAAACTGACACCTCTTTCCTTGTCTTCTCTCCATGGAGTTCTTGGCTAGTATAGTGATTTAGTTCGCTTTTCTGAGAGTCCTTGGCTTTACAACCAGAATATATGAAATGAAGTAACTATTAGTATTACTTATACTGGTAAACTTGAAGGTACAACCAATGTGTAAATCTCTAAAGGGAGGAGTGTTGGATCTAAAAAAAACAAACAAAAGAACCGTTGTAATGGTGTCAAAATTTCAAACAGTCGCCTATTCTCTGCTGTTCTCCTGATGACTAGTAGCGTATACCTTTCTATCGGAAAAGTTTCCATAATCGACTGCCACTTTCTATGGGATTTTTTTAAATACGTTGGGCATTGTTTCCCTTTCATAATATTTCTGTCGAGGCCCTTGAGGAATTGGTAGCTAAAACGCTAACTATTGACCTTTAAAAAAGAAAATTCAAGTGGACATTTCATCCCTTGGCCGGAACTTTTGCACATTCATGCCCAAAAAAAAGCAAAGGAACAAAAATGGTGTTTACGGAGTAGATGTCAAGCCCAACGTAGATGTGAAAATGGCTTATTTTTCATGATTTCGACACTTTGTAATCGTTCAAAGCGCTGTTCCTCTCTGTCATGTCTGTGTTATAGTTATACATTCTGTCCACCTTTCTGAAATTCTGGACAGGTTATGGATATAATTTGACCTAAATTAAGGGAATTGGCAGCCGGTTACGGCATTTTTGCTGCAAAAAGCTAATCATTGACCTTTCTATTTAACAAATCATGTTTGAAGATTGACGGTGTAACTGAGTGCGTGGCTCGTCGGATACGGCAAGTTTGCCAGACAAACTACGGTGGGAACGGGATAAGTTCGAGTGAAAACACTATGGCCAATTTCGGTCGAGTTGGCACTTTCACCGCAGGCAAGGCTTGCTCATATTCAAAGCTAATTAAATATGTAAAGAAAAGTTGGGAAACCTACATGGAGGCACAAAATACAAATACGTTCATTTTTTTCGAAAAGATACCAATCAATTGAACAGAAATACATATTTTTGTCGGTTCACATCTTACCACCATTGTTTACGCTGCACCCAGCGCCCATGTTGAACAGTTCCGTATTGCGGAGTAATATCTAAGTCTGAGCTTAGCGAAACGGTTGATAGTCTTGTTTACAAAAACAAAATTAATAAATTAAATAAAACTATTTAAAAAAATATCCTGAAAAATCTCATCGAAGTAACATCTATGAAAACTCAAATGTTAAATTAGCTTTGCAAAGTGAATTTGAAAAAAACAGTTAAGATTTGTGTTTCCCAGTGCGCAATAATACTTGAGTAATGCAACACCTGTTACCTTGGGAGCCCGGATGGTTTACTAAATGACGTCATGTAATTGACTGCTTTAGTTATGCAATGGCTGCAGAAAAAGAGGACCATTGGTCGAACTTGCAAAGGGTTCACGGTAACGCACGCGGACACAAAGTCAAAGAATTTCCGAAGTGTGTGTGTGTTTTCATTTTAGGTATTATTATTTTTTTTTCTTTCGAGAGAGTACGGTAACGTTACAATGCACACAACAATGATGTTATTTTCGGTGTATGCATTTTGGAAATGGGTGTGTGCCTTCATCTCAGTAGACGCAGCCTGATCATTATCACTACCTCGTCTATTTTTGGGCTTAGTTTGCTGCTGATGTTGTTGTTGTTGAAGTTGTATTTTGTGTTTTATATAATAAATATCAGCCTTAGTTTTTGATTGTAGCCATATCACCACGAAGATGATTTTCAATGGGCTATCTACATACATAATTACATTTACAGGAGAAACAACATTTAAAAAATTACAAATAGGTGATAAAAGCATTTGAGGTTTAATTGTACGCGAGCGTTACATAATAAGGGTTACATCTCCCCATATAAAAACAAGAAATGCAATTGGATACAATCTGTAAATCTAAGTTATTCCATCCTTTTTTGTTTGATTTTATTATTGGCATTTGTTCTCTTACGCTTAATTTAATTACACACCCACTGGCTACAATTAGGCTAGGACAACCGGAAGATTACTAAACTAAGCGGTTGTCAAAACCGAGGTTTTGGGTAGAATTATAAGGTGTAATAAAGATATTTATTTCTAAGTTCCAAATAGCCATACTGCGGTTTGCATTGAGTTATTTTAAATGGAATTCAAGATTTACTAAAATAATGAGTAGTTTGACGTGGGCATTTCCACGACCTCCGGCCTGGTGTTTCCGATCACCACACATTGACATTGGTCCAGCATCGCGTGATAAACGTGGCAGAGGCATTTTCCTGTTTACGATGTGTCGATACCAGTTATTGATAAACACTAATTAGAACACAGTGTTTTGAAAAGTGCAGTAACTCGCATTCAAGTAAGTAGTTTAATATATTATTTGATTGGTACTTTCATTGGTGAAAAATGAATACAAACATCTATTAATTAATTAAAGCACGAACGTGCACAAAATCCCTTACATTGCTTTGGTTGTAATCAAGCAAAACAAAAAGACAACAACAACAACAACAACAACAACAACAACAGCAGCAGCATCAACAACAACAACAACAACAACAATAAAAAACGACAACAACAACAATGACGACGACGACGACAACAACAACAACAACAACAACAACAACAATGTATCATATCTTAGTACAGAACCCATGGCTCACTGACTCCTTTGGATAATATAAACTTCTTGCTCACTGGTAAAGATGAGCAGTGTTGCCCTGACGCTTGTTTTTCTTATTCTCTATTGTGGCATAAGTATCAGTTGAAGTTATCAAGATAAATACAAATTGTTGTCGCAATAATTAACTCCTAGGGTGAAAGTAGAGTAATTATATAACTAAATGTCCACAATAAATACTATTAATAATAATAATAATAAAAATAATAATTACAACATTTATAGAGCGCTAAAATACGGATGTTTCTAAGCGCTATAACCAGATTGACAAAACAGATGGGTTTTAAGTTGAGATTTGAAAGTGTCCAATGAAGGAGCTGCTTGAATGTGGGTGGGTAGCTTGTTCCAAAGTGTTGGAGCTATGACTGAAAAGGCCCGATCGCCATAGCGTGTCATGGTGCGGGGTCCTGGGGAAAGCTGGAAATGAGCAATTGAAGAAGAGCGAAGGCGTCGGGTAGCTGATGAAAGTGAAGAAGAACGAAGGGCTATGAGGTCTTGGAGATATACCGGAGCCAAATTATGAACAGCTTTATACACAAGAAGAAAAATTTTGAAGTTGATGCGTTGGTGAATTGGAAGCCGATGAAGAGAGCGAATGATGGGTGTTATTAAGTCTTACGTGCACATTTATTTATATATTTATTTATTTATCTATCTATTTATTTATTTATTTATTTATTTATTTATTTCGAACAACATCTAACAGCGCAAGCGCAAGAAACGGATGGTTACTAATTTTAATCATTAACAATATAATTCCATAAAAAGCAAAGATAAGAATTTTAGACAACAAACATTAAGACATTAAAACAGAGGGAAATAATGGGCTCACTCGGGGCCCGACTACTCAATCCAAGACAGTAGACACACATTACAGGGGAGAGGTTGACCTTTGTAAAGTACGTCTGACAGATGATTTGAAATTAAAACAAAGACTGACTAAAAATATCAAAGCCGGGGTTGGAGTTTGAAATGGAATTGTATGATGAAGTCATGTAACCTCATTGGAGATGCAGTAGATCTGAAAGTGATCGATTTGCTTACTCGTCATTTGATTCGATTTCGTGTGCGCTGCAGTCCACGTCATAGGGAAAGTGATGCAATTCAAATCGAGACCATGCGCTTTAAATTAGGATTTATTCTCTCAGTACAGACTAAAACTACAAGGCTAACCTTTTTACTTAGTGGTCAACTTCTCTTTTTGTTAAGACTTCGATATCACTGAAGTCAGTCAAACCATGCATCTGGATAAAGTGGTCACCCATGGAAACCTACAAAAGGTGACCAAGCGCGGATTTCAGAATCATCCTGAAATGGTGCGGGTTATAGGTGAGTTTAAGTGTGATAGACGCGGAAACTACACAGTCGCTGGTTTAATGCGTTACATCGGCATGGTTTTTTTGTCATAATTTCAGTATTTACTTTCTGAAATTTTATCAGTTATGTAGTGCATCGTTATATCATGCTGTCATGTCAGGGAAATTGTGCA
Source organism: Marthasterias glacialis (assembly GCA_911728455.2). Classification (NCBI taxonomy): domain Eukaryota; kingdom Metazoa; phylum Echinodermata; class Asteroidea; order Forcipulatida; family Asteriidae; genus Marthasterias; species Marthasterias glacialis. The sequence goes on from OU452224.1 coordinate 19,858,416, forward strand.
ACTCGTTGAGGGAGGCATTTAATTTCCATAAAGAGTGAAAAAGAGCATGATTTTCTCGTGTCTTTGTGCAGAAAAACTAGGCACAGGTACACCGCAGGAATGGCGCGCGGCGCCCAGCACTTGCGCGCCCGGATTGGTGTATATGACTAGTCTCATCTTGAGATTAGGATGAGTAACTAGTCCTTACTTACAGGACTTGTCGTAAGTTAGGACTAGTCGTAAGTTAAGACTAGTTTTGTGAAATCCACCACAATGTGAACAGGTGGCCATCATGTCTTGGTCGTGGAGTAACGTGTCCGTCTCAACAAATAATGGCCATTTACTATAATAATGCAAGGACGCTCATTATTGCGTGATTTATTATATGAACATGAAAAGGGGCAATATGATGCAAATCAACACAAAAGTAATACAATTATGTAAAAAAAAAAAAAAAAAATTATTTTATTTTATCATGACAATACCAACAGATTGCCATTTTATCCTGGTGGTCGGAGTGTCATATTTATGGTTACTGAAAGGCTTGAATAACAATATGCAGTCGTCCTACGACCCCCCCCCCCCCCGATACTGAGCGAGGGTGATCCACATTGGCACGGATCCCTTACATGTATGGTTTCCATGATGTTTAGAAGGATATTCAAAACTTCCGGGTAGGAGGATGGTCAAGTTATTCATCGTTTGTTTCCCCCGGAACTATACTATACTCTGGTTGAGTTTTGTTCCAAGTAGAAAGGTCATGTGGTTTTGAGGGAAAGGTGTAGATTAGTAGAGAACGGTGCAAGTGCCTCTTCCGGGGGTTGGGTTCGGGGGGGGGTGTATGTTGAAAAGTTTGATTTTGGTCTTGCTTGCTTTTTGTGATATTTTGGTACATTTATTTTGTTTTGGGCATTGTTGAAGTTGTTTATTCATTTTTGTGTTTGTTGGGTTGTTGGGTGTTGTTTTTTTTTGCTTATTTTTTGTTTGTTTGTTGGGTTGTTTGTTTGTGTGTTGGGTTGTTTGTTGTTTGTTTGTTTGTTTGTTTGTTTGTTTGTTTGTTTGTTTGTTGGGTTGTTGGGTTGTTGTGTTGTTTGTTTGTTTGTTTGTTTGTTGGGTTGTTTGTTTGTTTGTTGGGTTGTTGGAATGTTGGGTTGTTAATTGTTTGTTTGTCTGTTTGTTTGTTTGTTTGTTTTTGTCCTGCTCATTAAGCAGAGAAAACAATAATGACAGTTTTTCATGGACTTGCCGGTTATGCAGTATAACACGCGAGTGCAGTGGCGTACCACTGGGGAAGACTAGAGCCCCCTTCAAGAGCCTGTCGATTGTTTTTATTATTTGTTTACATAGATTTATCCAATTTGAATTTCCACTGAGAGACAAATAAAGAGGAAAGGGAAACATTGTAACCAAAAGAGCTTTAGAGGCATTGAAGAGGGAGTTTGACACTATTTGTTTGCATGATCCCACTTCGTCTCTCCACCCCTCCCCCACACACCCGCTGATCTTGAGGGCATAATTTATTTCCAAGCCCCTCCACAGATATTTTCTGTGTGCGCCACTGCGTGAGTAACACATCCGTACAACTGATGTGATATTAATGCATCTGCGATACATACATTATTTGATGCTGAATATTGTAAATTACGATGGACATTGTCAAATTGCAGATTTTTTTTCTTCTTCACCCACCTGAATGCATTAAACTTTTAAAGCACATGGATAATCGTCAAAGGCCAGTATCTTCACTTCATGTGACCCAGCATATACATGAAATAATACCCGTAAAATTTAAGCTCAAATGGTCATTGGAGTCTCGAGAAAATAGTGAAAAAAACCTGCATGTTTTCACTCTTTTCAAAATCATCGAGTTGTGGTCTCGCTAGATCAAAACTAAGTCAGTTGGTTCACTCTTTTCTCAAAAGCTATACTATTTCAGGAACCAAGTTTCCAAGGGAAGTTTTCCATCTTTATACCATGTAAAGTTATGTGCAAATCTGTGAACATTTATTTTTTTTAAACTCTACCAATTTTATGTACATCCTTCAACAAATGCTGACGACTAAAAATGCTACCATCATTGAGGTGGATACCCTCTGCATTTCCACACGTTATAACCATGAATCGATGGTCATCTCCATTCACTAACCACTTTTTTATTAAATAGAGAAGAGAACTGTTTCAAGGGCATGACAATTTACAGCTGTTTCGTGACAAGTGCACGGATGGGGAGTCAAGTTTACATTACGTGAGCAAGTTACAAAGTACGGAAGCGTAGTGCGGCCACATGAATGAAACAACTCCCGCTGTGTACGTACACGATAACTTTCATGTACGTACACGATACTTTTTATGTATGTACGCGACAATTATCATGTACATACGTTATAATTATCATGTATGTACATGATATATATCGTGTACGTACATGATAAGTCCAGTTATTGTATACGTTCATGATAGTTATCGTTTACGTACACGATAAAACCAAAGTTATCGTGTACGTACACGATAATTATTGTACACGTACATGATAGTTATCGTGTACGTACGCGATAACAGCGGGAGTTTATTCATTCACGTGACGGCACTACGCTTCCGTAAATAAGGCAAAATATTCTATACTCACACAAAAGCGAATCTTGCCCCAACCTCTGGTCATATGTATTTCAGTGGGTTGGTGTGTTTAGCTATGTGACCCTATTTGAAATAAGTTGTAAAACTTTCATGGGCATATTCCTGGTATTACCCTCTTGTTTGTTTCTTTTTCACGGTTACTGTTTTTATTGTTTGTGTATTTTTACATGGTAATACTGAATCAAATCAAATCAAATCAGATCAAATCAAATCAAATCAAATCAAATCAAATCAAATCAAGCCTTCCCCCATGCACGGAGGAAGAATCTCCATGCCCCATGTAAGGAGTAAACTTTGGTCCCAATTCTTTCAAAATCATTGAACTGTGCTGTCTGCTGAGCTCGGAGGGACCCTGAATAATAGGTCAAGTACACCGACCTAGACATGAGTCACTACTTTCCCTTTTCAGTCAGTCTTTTGTACACTCACCTTTCACCAAGTATTTGTAGCCTGTTACCTTTTTGTAACAAGCAAAAAACCACAAAATACATTGTGGTTGCTCATGCAGCAAACACGTCACACGTGTTATATTTGTAAACACAAAGTGATCTACTGTTTTTTGCCGGTGAGCCTGTTTTTGTTTTTCTTCTTCGCTCTTGTTTGACGTAGTGTGTACTTCAACTTTACTATACGGTACAGGAATTTTTGCATATGATAATTTCCTATGATGCATTTCCGTTTGTGGTGGGTATTCACATGGGTAGCGTGGCCGCGTTTTGCATGATATCAACAGACCACCAGTCACAACGCGGAAGAGCGCTTGTACCACACTGCCTATACATGTATATTTTATTTTTCAATTTAAAAGAATCGCAACCCCATCGGAAACAAAAGTGGATAGCGGTGACTTTCCCAGTGCCATATCCACAATGAAAGGGCTGGAGACAAGCTGGGTGTACGGACTGAATTCGGAACGACTAAATACCTGGTCAAAGACTGAACACGGTCAAGATGAGGTAAGTATCTTGAAATTTGTAACTTCGTATAAAATCTTCTATACTTTTCACCGAGCAGTCAGTTAGTTCAAGTAACAATTCGTTATTGTGTGCCGTGTACAGTCATGTTATGTGGGTTTGCGGTGGGCGACAAGCAGGTTAATTTTCAGAGCCACCACTCCTCCCAAAAGAGATTTTTACATAGTTGTACCCGCAAATTTTTACAGTTCACTAGTTATAGTTTCCCATCCTTCACACCATGCAAAGCTTCAAACATAAGTTTTAGTCGGCTCTGTCCCCGGCCACCTTTTTGAGGCTGGTACAGAGATGATAAATAACTTTTATCAAAAATGATGATGACAGATGTTAGTCAAACTCAAACTGAAATCATGTCCATAATCCTCCATATCTGTAATACTGGGCAGACAAATTTGTAACCAAGTTTTTTTTTATTAATCTAAGTCTTTATGATAATAAAGCCTCCTTGTTCGTTTTTATCCTTGAACAAATCTAAACAAACCATTTTTTCTAATGGCTACTCGTCCAAATACTTCTGTAATTTGGTATGTATTTTTTTTTCATTTAACTTTTTTTCATGACGGCCCATTGAAAATCATCTTCGAGGTGACATGACTACAAGCGGTAAATAAAGCTATATCATTATAACGATAACAAGAGACCCTCAAAAGCGACTATTGTGAATGCATGCAGCCGGTATACCTGAAGATACATGAGTGCGTACAGAAGACGTTGAAGAAATGTCTGTTTTAGAAGTGGGGGAAAAGCTAAGAAACCACGCGTAAACCACTAAAAACCACACGAGGCATCCGGCCACAATGCAGGATTCGAACAGGGCCGTCCTCTGCGGAGGTGAAAGGCAGGGTGATGCTATATAGGCCAACCTGATCCCAGAGTTTCGTACAATACTTAGATAAATCAATTAAGATGTATACGTCCAAACCTGTACAGAAAACAATTAAAGGTAAAAGATAGAGTTGGCAAAGCTGATAGTGCAGTGTTCTTACTTTGTGTGATTCTGAATTCACATGGCAAAACAAACCTGTGAAAACTTGTGTTCAATCCGTCGTCCGAGTCAGGAGAAAAGAGTGAAAACCGGGCACACTTTTCAGCATAATGTGAACACATTGTCCTTAATTTCGATTGTTAAACAACCGAAACTAAAATGGACGTCTTCAAGTTATATTTTCACGGCATTGACAGTGTTTCAGGCAGAAGTATTTCGATGGAAGATTGGTACTAGAATGAACTTTAAAAAAATCAGTAATCTTTTAGACTGATAATAGTTTTAAAAATAAATCGACGAATACCAGTCCTGTAAACTACCTTCAAAAAGTACACTTTACATGCAGTTCGGGAGAGGGATTTTTCGCTGTCCCTCTGTGGTTAAGATAAGGCCAATACATTCCGTAAAGATCGTACAACGTGTATCGAAAGGTTAGACCTTTAAATTTTGTAAAAATAAAATAAAAAATCAACTTTACACTTTATTTAAGTTGCATTGTCCGATTTTCGCAGAAAGATCTCCCCTGTATGTTGTTTTCTTGTATCAATGACCAAATAAATAATAATAGTAATAACAAAAACAAAACAATGTACAAACCAGTTCGTTTTACTTGGTTCACACACGCCCTCACGCGGTCAAACATACTGTGAACTTGGTTTTCAGTCTGTACCTGATTGCGTTTTCTCTCTTTGTTTGTTTGTTTGTTTGTTTTATTAACTTTTTTTTTTTGCTTTTTTGTTTCTTCTCCCGCACATCTAAAACTGACATTAGCATATTCATCATCTTCTCTACACGGGTATCTTCAGACCCTAACCCGTGTTAGTCACTTTTGCGGGTCCCTTGGTTTCATTACCAGAAAGATAAATTATAGCAATGATAGTACAATGTGCTTAACAAAGAATACTAAACTAGGCATCAGGTATACTGTTGTTTAATTACAATTGAGCACGCAAACATCTTTAGTCATAAATTGTAGGCGGATGGTGGATGCAATTCGGAAGAGTTCTTTAAACCGGCCTGCGCATGGTCCGGCATGTAATACGTGTACATGTATGCATGAATAAAATTGTTATTTTTTTTAATGCGGTAAAACACCAGGTTTATGCATTCCCATTAAATTTAATTTGATTCAGAAATCGACATTTCCCCCAACTGATGTAAACACACATTGCCCATTTCTTATTGCTTTTTTTAATAAATATTTTCTACAAATAAAATAAAATGTAATAGGCCCCATGCCAAACTACCGCCTTGTGCGCGATGTTAAAAACGGATGACAAGTTTATAAGGTTTCTGCCAAGTCACTTTTTGTGGGGAAGAAATCCACCGTACTCTAAATGTACAAAAGTGAAAAAAAACACTCTCTCGCCCGAGTGGTGTCATTAAGGCTCTTTTGAGAGTGAAACTCACTGTGCACCACCCCCTTTTTGAGTGCAATTGGAGCGAGCTTCACTCTGATTCAAGTTGAAAACACCTGTCTTTCACAATAAAAAAAAGAGTTGTCCGCCATGTGGACAAAACGAGTGGCTTTTCATTCTTTCAGAGAGCAGAAGGTGTGCCGGTAACTACTGTATAGTTATTTCCTTTTTGAAAATATACATACTATTATAGGACATTCCAAGAGCTAAATTGGGAGTGTTTATTGTACAATTGCGTGAAATTAACATCACATAATACTACTATGTAAGCCGGAATGTGTCGCAGTTAAAAATAACAAAAAACTACGGAAGCTTATGGTGACCATCATCGTTTCCATGTTTCTGAGCGAATAGCCTTTGAAAGAAAATAAAACTTTAGGGCCTATGTTTTAAGATGGTGTCTTTCTGAGTTCTCAAAAAGACGTCTTTAATGTCTGATTTTGTATCTGGTTCTCATGAAGTTTCGTCGAAGGCCTTTTTCTGGTTTACGAACCACTGACGTAATGTGGGGGGACCGGGGGACCGGGAGCCCGCTCCCCCACTCGGAACATTTGGACGCCCTGCCCCCCGACGACAGAGATAAAAATAAATAAATAATGTGTACAATTTTAAAAATGCACGCATGAGGAGATAAACCAAAACGAATAAATGGTTCGATACGCCGCCCCCCCCCCCCATTATGTATTTCCCCCACTTGCTCTCCCTCCCCAAATAAAACAAGAAAAAAATGTAAAACAATACAAAAACATCTTGATTATTTTTAACTTTTGTCTTTTTAAGGGGAGATGGCTTGATAACATAGAAACGAGGATGGTCACTTTGAGCTTCCGTACAAAACGAACCACAAAATCCATTCCACGAATCATAATCAAACAAAAGCAAGCTTTCGATCGGGAACCCATCATGAACGTACATTTCCACATCCGGGCTAGACTTGTGGACAAGTCGTTAGATTAATGTTTGTCGAGGTGATAATATGGCCCCGTGTATGGGGCCGTAGTCAGGAGGCAGCAGTCTCGCGGGACCGGGAGCAGTATAGCCGCGTGAGAGCTGTTACCGCCACTAACGACTTGTCCACAAGTCTACATCCGAGGTGGACACCCCCAAAGGGTACATGTGACGAGCTGGTCAATTTTAGAACGAGTTTGTCTGTTATCAATGATGGCGTGTAGGTCCATCACTGTATCAAAACCTCTAATTATAAAAAAAGTGCCTTTAACTTTTATCACAAACAAACAAACACAGTGCAGAGCGCCTTAGCGATTCAAATCAAAGTTCAACAGATAAGGCTGGAAACCGATAATGAGAGTGCTTGTTTAAAGGTGCGTTGAAAACCAATTGAAGGAACAAATCTGAGTTGTGAAAAATCTGTAAAAGACAAACATGGGCAAGAAACATGACAAAAAGTGAAAGATATGTGCCTACCATTACAGGTTACAACTTGGGTAGTGCATTTTGATGAGGTTTGTTGTAAAATACTGCCCATGAGGGCAAAATCTTCCTTCTTTTATAATAATTTGAGCACTCACTTTCAAACGAACCTTAAGCATTCCCAAATCATTAATTCACAATACATTAATTTTCATACATATTTTTATGTGACGCCATTTTACAAACCAATGAACCCGCAAGGGCCCTAACACAAGTTGTGCTCACCAGGACAAGGTTACCAGCCAACATGCTATGTATCCGTGTACCATTGACTGGTTCCCTGCTAAATTGTGCTTAGCAGAAATCTTTAAACCACTAAGCAGCTGTACGATACCTGGCTCTGTTCATTGGGCCTAAGGCATTCTTGAAACCCATATCATCTCCTTAGGAGTAAGCTGCCCCGCGGCGGCCAAATTGGGAATTGATTTTTTGTCGATAATCAAAGTGAAAGATCCTTTAGTTTAGAGTCGTTGACTTTTTGAAGAGTCAATTCATTCCGATCCCTTAGTTGTCAACAAGCACTACGCATCATCGAGCTCAAGTTCCCGCCTTCGTGCACCATCGAACGTCCCAGTATTTAACCATCATGCAGCATCAGAGTCCAGCATTCTCCTGAAGACAATCAGAGTATACTGATCGAAACGTCGAGATCACTCCGGCTCTTTTCAGAGCCAACACTCCTCACAAAAGAGATCCAAACACATGGTTGTACCCGCAAGGTTACTAGCTAATAAGTTTATTCTTAAGCACATCATTTAAGAAAGCTGTGAACTTTGTGTCAAAATTAGCCGGTCAGGTTCTCAAGAAAACATCGAGTAATGGTTTACGTTTTGTCCGCCGGATTTTGTGATCTTCATGATATGTAATTGATGTACTGTAAATGAATAATATTAATTTAGTTTTACCTGGCCTTGTCACGCAGGGCACTTTGTAAAAGGCATGAGACGTACGACATAAGAAAACTTCATTAAAATCCAAAAAAGAAGAAATTACATAATTTTTTTTATATATATTTTTTTATTTATTTACAATTAGGCCCTACGCAAAAGTTTAAAACAATGCAACACAGCGGGGCATTTTTGCATACAGTATACGTCCTCCATGAAGATAGTTATACGGGAACCTTAAAATATGAATGTTAAGCATTCCTGGAGATTGACTGTAACTGGGTCTTCTGTCAGTTGCCTTATGTTAACTTCGACCATCTTCGATTTGGCAATCGAAAAAGAGCCCTTCAAAATGTCACATTGTTGTCACAATGTATATTGTACACTGTGATCTCAACCATAGTAGATTGTGTTCCTGGGGTGGATTTGTTTCAAAACTAGTCCTAACTATGGGACTAGTCCTAACTTATGACTAGTCCTATAAGTTAGGACTAGTTACTCGTCCTTACTCGAGATAAGAATAGTCCTAACGCTTTGTGAAATCTACACCAGGTGTGTTAAATAACACGGCGAAGTTGAAACTACACCAAATGTCATCTTCTTCACAGTGTGTCCAAAGTGGGCCACGTCCCCTGCTAGTATTCGAACAAACTTACTCACAGTGAATGACCTGATGGGGCCAGTTTCATAAAGCTGTTTATAGCAGAAAATAGTGCTTGGCAAATTTCTTTGCTGAGCAAAAAAAATGAGTGGGCACCAGTCGCAACACTGTAAACATAATGGAACGTTGGCTGGTAACCTGTTTCTGCTGAGCAAGAATTTACTGGGCTTAGCAAGTTTCTGTGCTTACAGGCTTTCTGTGCTTACAGGCCCTGGGCGGCGTGTGTGCTCTGACCCCGCGACACAGTGTGATCGGTTCACTGAACACACTGTGGTATTATGAAATGTGACAATTACTTTGTCTAAGATTGCAGTATTCCAGAAATATAAACCATTCAGTAAAATCGGTACCGGCATCAAGTTCATTAGAAGTAAACGCTCGGACTGAAAATCATTGTGTTTTTTGGGGTTTTTTTTTGCAAACAATGTCATTCATGCATTTACCTTTAATCTCGAAGGACGGTACTTTGTACACAGGGCTCAAAGGTTCCTTTATGAACACACCATTAAGGATTAAAATCACTGTCTCGTCTGGCAAACAAACATTCTATAGTTGGCGTAGTTTTTTTTGTTTATATATACCACACAATAAAAATCAACAGGTGTGTCTTCTTCTAAAGGAGAGGAAAATTGTACACAAAAGCTTTTCTGTATACAGGTGGATTGACGTCATTGTTATCAGGTTTTTATGGGCAACACTCAGTGGAACAGCTTGGAGTGGAGGGGCGAAAGGGGAGGCGCACCCTGATGAGGCGTCCCCCAGGGCCGTCTTAAGAGTAGGGCACCAGACCGAAGAAGGTGTTTTTTTGTTTTTATTTTAAGTTTTTTTTCTAAAGCAATGATTGGTTGAGTGTGGGTCGTGGTTGTTTACTAGATTCTCAAAATATTGCTAACTTATAAAATCTACACAGCATACAGTTATTTTTATATAGTATAACAAATACATTTTAAAACATTTAAAACAACACGGCCCACTTCATAAAGAGTTGGCTATAGACCTTTACCATGGTGCTGCCATCTTGACTTTTTCCCATTCAAACCAATGTAACCAAACCGAGGCTGGAAGGGCAAATAGTCTGGTTCCTTTTTGTACAATGAATATTAGCATATATTACTGTTATTGGATACAGGGAACATGACCAAGATGGTTGCAGCATGATAAAAGTCTATTGCAAGATTCCAGGCCAAAGTCACACCAGACTGCACTGCCGATGCAATTGATGATTTCTCCCACTCTGGAAAATACTCTCCCAGGTCGGAATTAACCCTGAGTCCTCGGTGGCCAGACCCATTACTAAGTCAGGCTGACCCGGAAACTTCTTTTTTTTTAATGGGATTTTGACTGGTATTCTGCGTCAGTTTGACACAGTTTCGGGGTCATATACTGACCCATACGTGGGTCAGGCTCCCTGCGACCCCCGGAGCCCCGGTCAACTCTGATCCGGAAGGTTTTTTTTTATAGTGCAGGGGCCTCGTGGACCTCAGAGGGAGATCAATTATGGGATTCCTGAATAAATAATAATAATAAATTTACATAGTGCTCTTGCGCATCACAAATAGTTACACAGCGCTTAACGGCAAAAAAAAAAAAAAAAATAAAAAAAATAGTCAACTAATGAAAACTGAAAATAAGTTAGTAAGACTAATACAATCAATACATCAAGTAGACCAATACCTTCAAATAAAATTTAAAAACAAAAAGTACAAAAATAAAAAACGATTTGCAGAACACACCCGCGCCGGTAAATGACATTCGTAAACGATTTTTTTAAACCAGCCAGAAACATATTTAATGAAACGCACGACTGGAATAAAATGAATGACTAGATTATAGGGGTGGGTTTCAATCCATGAAACATCTGCTATTGATGCTTTCTTGTTAGTTTTTATTTATATCCCACAATTGGAAGCGGTAATATTTAATCGATTGTCCTTAAATATTTAAATTAACCAGTTGGCAAAACTAACCACATCCATAAAAGTTTCCGCTTTTCATTGGAGTTGGTGGAGCGGTTTGACTGTTTTTATTTCATATATAGATTCATTTGTTTGCGTTTGTACTCTGCAGTGTGTGTCGCTCGTTAACAGTTATTGCTTTGCGTTTTCCTTGAATGGAATAAATTAAATTGGTCCTAAACGCCAGAAGCTATCTTGTGGATCCGTGGGCTCTGTACTGGTACCCGGTACATAAAGCTGCTGACATACTGTTTTCAAACTCCACTGAACTTTTGTGACTCTTTGGGTGAACAAAGAAAACTTGACTGCCGGGTCACCAATGTTATAATTATTTAAAATAATACCAATAGTATTGTTTGTTGCAAAAGGGATTTAGTTCAACATGGGTCTAAAACTTGTTGGGAAGGCCAGACAATATTTACTAAGACAATGTTATTTGGCATTGTAGGGTAACGGTTTGAAACTAGTTTCAATTTTGAAGTTTGATTGTTTGCTTGGAGAGCCCAAATATTTCGTCCCGCTTGTTGGCTGGCTTCTAATTCGCGGTTTAAAGCCCCAGCTCAACATTGGTAAGAAGAAAAACACAAATATTCACAGATTTACATAAATACCTTACACGGTATAAAGACAACGATGGCAGAAAACTTGTCTTGAAATATTCCTGCCTGAAGTCTTATCGTTTTCAAATAATTCATGAAATAAGATCCACAATTAGTTTTCGTCTCAGTGAGACAAAAACTCTGCCTATAGGAATGCGTACAAAAATGCTGAATGCATTTTCACCGTTTGCTCGCAAATGAAATAACGAAATGTGGGCTGACATTTTCACACATTTGGTTTTATTTCAAATATTTTGATTTGTGCAAGGAATGGGAGCATTTACAGTCAGTTTACCAATGTTGGACTGGGGCTTGAAATGGTATGCACAACATTGATGAGATTGCAAACAATAAATGTTCACAGATTTGCACAAATAACTTTTTTTTTCAAGTAGGTATAAAGATGGTCATGGTGAAAAATTCCTTGGAAATAATTAGTTTTACTGGAACATGAATAGCACATTTACGTTTGATCTTTGAGCCCAAAACCCAAGGTTTGAAAACAGTGATAACAGTGACGTGTTTTTTTCTCCCACTATTTTCTTGTGGCTCTGATAACCAATTCAGCTTGAAGTTTCACAGGTTTGTCATTTCATGTATAGGTCACATTAATATACAGATACTAGTCTTTGACAATTACCAATGTTGACTACGTGATTAAGTACGGGCCCTCTCCTACAAGCCACACCCCTTAATTACTTGTTCCATGACTCGAGTTTTCATCTCCTACACATCGTTTACAGTCTTACTTAAATATTTTGTGTAATTAGGTGGTTAATTAAGCAAACCCACCTTTGTGTGTTTTGTTTTATCTCACCCCCCCCCCTCCTTCAGAACGGATCAACAAAAGATAGCATTAGGGAAATTAAAATGATGTGATTATCAAATTCCATCGTTTGGTTTATGCCGCAAGAGGAAAATTTCCAGCCCCACAATTCTCGGTTATGGCATTGCGTGTCATGAGAGCACACTGCTTAAAAACCCTGAAGAGGTTTTAACATTGATAAGAAATCTCACAAATCCTTCATAAAGATTACCCCCACCAGAAAACAAACACGGTTCTAAACTCTTATCACCGAAATCACCCCACCGCAAACGTCCCGTAATTTCCCTAAAAAAAGTAACACCGGTTTCAATGAAAAACAACAACTCCACCTTGTCAATGATTTCCTAACTCCACAGCAAACTTTCGAAAGTTTACGACCTTTATAGTTCGAGCGAGACTGGTTGTAAACTTTGTCTTTCCCAAGTCCTACCAACAATGCAAACAGATGAGTGCAAACTCGTAAAAGCGCACTCTGTTTGTAGGGGCCCAGAAACTCATTCGAAAGGTGAACACCGACCAATTGTTTTCTAAAAGCGAAGTTGATGTTTAACTTTCGGTAAACACCTGATGGATGCTGGGAAGGTGCAGAGATAAGGCCGAGGGCTTTACAGTCCCACAGCGAACCAGATTTCACTGGTGGTGTGGTGACGGTGTGTGTGTAGTCATTTTTTGCCGATACCGCCCAGTTGCAGTTCGCGCACTCCAATCGACGTCATCACCAACGGCTTTTTACCTGAATTCTTGCACAACGGTTGAATACTAGATCGTACCAAATCTCCCTAAAACGAAGGTAGGAGTTTGTCAGATTTTAACTTTAATAACATTTGTAGGTTTCTGTCAAGAGTGAAAGGATAACTTTTCGTTGTTGTTTTTTTTTCGAAAGTATTTTTGTTTTGGTCAATAAGCAGAAAATTAAAAATGTGATTCGATTTTTCTGGATTTTTTTTTTGAAGCTACATTCTTTCCTTGATTTGGGCGGGCGGTAGCCGTTGCAGTTTTCTTTAAAGCTACAGCGCAAATAAGAAAACAAATGTTTTAAAATGTTATTAAAAGAGTATCATTCATAACTACTTTAAAACTGATACATCTGATTTATTACTTTTCGATTGACATTTCTTTTACATCAATCAAATTAAAACGGCACTACGACCGTCTTCGCAGGCTTTGCTCCACAGGTAAAACACACAATGAACGTTTCAGTTGAAGAAACTTACTGTCCTCCACGTCGGTTTTTTCTGTCTTCAAAAATCACTTGTAACACCTTTCATGTTTTTGTCAATTTTTTTATCGAAAGAGGTGAACATTGATTTTTCTTTTTTTTCTGTTTGGGTTTTCTTAGTTATCTACCGCTATAGCAACCTTAATATGAATTTAATATCATTTCAATTTACAACTGAACAATAGATAAAGAACAAGGTGCAACAATACAACCAACATCTAAAGGAATATAAAGAATGAAGACAGAAAATAGTTACTGCTGCCCTATTATAACATTTCGAAGCTAGCTGATTCTTTCTCAACGGAAAAACCGAATGAAATACCGAAAAACCCACATACTTTTAAGCACCGCTCTCTCACAAGACAAGCGCTTGGACAATCTGCATAAAACTTATAACTTTACTGGTACTGCATTTGATAAGAAGGACTCTGCTAGGGTCGAAACGAGATGCCATTAGCAATTATTTTGCATTTATACAACAGGTCCTTATGGTTGGTAAGCAGTTTGTAACAGCCATTTTAATTGTTTTTTTTTCATTTAATAAGTTTAGCACATGCAAATTTGAGCTTAACAAAATTAATGTAATAGTTAATGTTGAGCTATTTTTGTCAACATCTACTTTGTTATTCAAAAAAGGTGATGAAATGGGCGTGAATCCACTTTCCACATTCTGGCACTATTGCAGAAAATTGTCACAGCTTCTGTTTGAGATCACTATATAGTTTCACCTTTTGTGTTCACATGACAAAGTTTAGTGCCACTAATGCATCATGCTGAAAACTTCAATGACACAAAATGTATTGGCAAATTGCAGGGACATCAGCTTTGATGTGTTCTTTGGTAAGAAAAGTTGCATAAAGACATTGTGCCGAGCTAGGAAAACACTCAATGATGTCATGTATTGGAATTTTTTCATACAATGCCATTTTTGTTATTTTGACACACCACACTTTCTAGCCGGAAATAAGCCCCTATTTCCCTTCTCACAATGGGTACTGTATCTTCTATGAAAAAGAGTGTAAAGGGCATGATAGTTCCTACCATTGTAAAAACCAACTTTAGACGACGACGAATTGCAAACTTTGTCCTTAACTGACGTGATTGCGCAATGAAATGATGCTGTTTTCAATAATCACGGTCTATTGCAAAGACTAAACTTTGATCCGGTAATTTTATAATATTCAAACTTTGCTTTCAGTGAAGGAGCACAACCAGGTGTATGGGCATATAATGTTGTCTTCAATCACTAAACGTATAAGGTGTTAACTGGAGTTTTCGTAATCGCGCTGAACTTTGGCGCGATTTCACTGTTCAGTCTCAAAGGTCAAAAACGCTGATTGTACACGAGCAATGAGTTGGGTGCGTCGTATTAACTGACTGAACAAGTCGCCAAAGCTGTAGGAAGCGGCTTGCCAAATAAAAGTCACTTCGGAGGACAAAACGTCCATCGGCTGTACAAATTGGCTGCGCATACAGATCATGGTATTAACCTATATGTGCAAACAGGGCTCGCTTTCACGACTGTTAGTTTAGCGTGGAGTTCTCCAACAAGCACGGGGACGATCGGTGAAAATGACGGCGTGTCTTCAAAGGCACGCCCGCTGCGACTGACCCAGGGACACTTCTGTTTTCTCCCCAAAGTAAATGAAACGTGGTGGTTGAACTCTGGTTGAACTTGTCCTGTATGGATTTTGTCCCCACAATTATTTGTCTACAGATGAGAAGGGGAAAAAAAAACTTTCGGTGGATAGTGATTAATATCGCAAATAAGAAAATAAATGAATAAATATAACCATACTAAAACAAACTTGGTCTACCCCTGGCAAACAAAATTTGATGTTTGTTAAAGGCCTCACGCTTTGACCATAGCAGAGTCTTTCTCAAAGGCTATTTTAATGAACTTGTCATATTATAATGGATGTAGTCACCAACACTGTACATAATTCAAGCAAACAAACAAACAAACAACAACAGATTGTCATTTATATTTGAAGGTGAAAACTTGAAGAACTGATAGACACGCTTCAGATAGGCCTATAAAACACCCGTCAACGGAATCACTCTTGCTTTTTCTTGTGTACCTGTGCGGGTGCGAAGACAAAGGTATTCAGCCATAGCGAGCAGGTGCCTTAAATCTGTATTGTTTGCTTACATTCAGGCTTCCTCCTCCCTCAGAAAACTGAACAATCGACGGGCTACTTCTAAGGTGTGAACCGTAAAAGGTTCCTTTCAAGAGCTAACCATTACAATACAAACACACCAATTAATTGACTTTATGATCGGCAATACTTTGATACAATTGTGTAGCCTTAACATTTTGATTGTGGTGTTTGATGGTGATGCGGTGGTGGTTGGGGGTGGGGGCGCTGTATAATCTCTTCCATCAGCGGCGTCTCGTTTGATGTTGTATTTGTCGGGGTCTTTGAGTTTTGTTTTGGTGGAGTTCTTATAATGTGATGACTCACTGGTTTAGACGAGCTCTTACCCTTTGATATATTATTAGCGAAGGGCGCTGTTTGCATAAAGGCATAGCTTGTTTAATTAATATCAAACCCAGTAATTCTGGTGGGTTGTGCTGGATATCACCGAGGCCAGCCAAGACGAATCCCACTTTCATTTTGAGTCCCTGATCCTAACAATTAAAATTTAGTGAATTAAAAATTGAGATTGAAAGCATTTTTCCCCTCTTCGATAGGGTCTTAAAAGATTTGTAGCAAGAACTATCAACCCAAACTTTGGATGCAGAATATAACCACGAGGTGAAATCTGGACTAGATTTCACCGAGTGATTTCGACAGTGCATTCATCTGTATCCATAACTCACACATGGATCCTTGTCATTTGATTTTTTTTTCTCAATAAACACAACTATAAGACACGGAAACTCATCCAGCCCACACTCTGAAAATTCTATTTAAAAAAAAACCTAAACAGAGTGGACGCAACCTTGCCTCGTTTGGACAAACGGGCTGGGGAGCGATTAGTTTGGAAACGACGATGCGAAGCGTCCAATTATCCATTATTGGACGGGCGCCTGTCCAATATTAAATTCTGGAGCGTCGCAGCAGTAAATACATGGCAAAATAATGGATGACACGTGACGCTTGTTCTACCAATCAACTGACAATGAATCTCTTGTGTGTGGTATCATATGTTTTAGAAGGGGATAATAATTAATTAGCTTGTTTTTTTAGGCTACCTATAATATATCAAATACATAAATTTTCAGTTGCGCACTCCACATGTCATTACAGTCCAGTTAAAACACATATTGGTACCTCCTCGATAATAAAAAATGAAAGGTCAAGGCAAAATTTCATCCCAAAATCAATATGGTTACAATAACAATTGAAAACAATTAAATAATATCACTTATATAATAAATAAAGTGCATATATCAACAAAAACTACCATACGACTTTTATAGCTAATGGAAGCATATGATAGTATTGCAAGCAATTTGTCATTCAACGTCCTTTATGATATTTTTTAAGAGCATAAAACGTTACGATAGCTAATGCAGACTCACAGATAAAGAATTTCCTTGTTTGAAATAAAAGAAATTAAATTAAATAAATTGGGTATGGGTTTCGTCCAGATGGACATACACGTGTCGCCAAAAATAAAGCCTGCATGCATGCGTTGATGACATTTTTGGTAGGGTTAGACGTCATCCACGGAATCAAACCGAGATAACCGATAAACAAAACTGGTACCAAACTACCAGACATTCAGGGATCCTGTGTGTGTGTGTGGTTTGTTTTTTTTTGTTTTTTGTGGGAAACAACGTTACTTTCTGTTCATAATCTTACACTACATGTACATAGTAATATTATATGAATAGTGCAACCAGTCGTAATAATTCATGAAGGTCATGAAAGCTATCTCGTCCATGCCTCTGGCCATTGCCTGGAATGTCCCTTGATCTGTCCCAGTATTGCTTTAAATTCCCGTCTTGAAAAGCCCCATGCAGCTCAACATTGGTAAGAAGAAAAACATAAATGTTCACAGATTGACATTATACCTTACATGGTATACAGATAATGATGGTAGAAAACTTTCCTTGAAATATTTCTGCCTGAAGTGTTATCGTTTTTAAATAATAAATGAAATAAGATCCAGAATTAGTTTTCGTCTCAGTGAGACGAAAACTCTGCCTATAGGAATGCGTACACAAATGCTGAATGCATTTTTACCGTTTTCTCGCAAGCAACGAAACAACGTATAAGGAGCTGACATTTTCAAATTTTGGTTTTGTTACCAATAACTTGATTGGGAGCAGAATGGGAGCATTTACAGTCGGTTTACCAATGTTGAGCTGGGGCTTTAAAAATCGAAACAATTTCAACCAGTATAAGTGTTTTGGGGTCATTTAACCCACACTCTCATCAATCAATAACAAAAAAACATATCACATAACGCAATAATAATTAATAAAAAATAGGTGATCAAATAATAGGCCAGGAAAGAAAACGCAGTCATAAAAAGGGGGGCGGGGAACGAAAAGTAAAGAAGGGAATTACAAAGACAACAAGAGCAATTTGCTACAACAACTTCTTAATTATTTTGTTTTGGTTTTGTTTAATGAGGTACCGGCAGTAGTTTAAGAATGTAAATTTAGGCTGGGTCTAATTATCAACTAAAAGTATTTCCTCCTTCCGTGTTTATTTAGCATGATAGTGGAAATTTTGAAAAGGGGTTTTGAATGAATACCGAGTGCCAACTTGGCCCAATTTCAACATCGAGAGAAAAAATAGTAAAAAATGAGGGAGAGTTGATCCCCTTAATGTATACATGCTTGTAATTTCAAAATTTTGAGTCAAGTTATGATTCTTTTTGTTTTGTTATTTCATTAGATTGGTTCCTTACATTACAAAATTGTCATTTTGCAATCCAAGAAAAATCCTTTACTATTACTTGAAATTGTGAAACGACACTGTGAACAGTCGTCAACACTTGTGGGATCCAAGAAGTCATACCCCATTTGGATGGAAAGCTGGGGAAAGTTTTGTGCAGTGAAGCGTGGTAGCCACGAGGCCGTGCATTGTGCAGTTCGTTCTTTTGTTCAGGCATGTTTCTGCAACGCGTGACGACAAGAAGGAAATAGTGTCCCCAAAATTGTTGTCAGCCGTTTTCAAAACTCGAAACCTTCGGTGTTGAAAGGACAGTTCGTTTCACCACAGCTCGTTTAAAAAAAAAATAAGTAAAGCTGGCTACAGAAACGGGAATTGATCATTATGATGGGGAAAGCGGTTTTACAGGGGACTTACTCTCAGATCGTTGGAGAGTTGATTCGAGAACATCAGGTATGACTTTCTACAAACGTATGTGCATGAAGTTCTTTAATTAAGAAGTTGATTATCATATAGATTTAAACCACGGTATAAACTACACAGGGCAAGTCGGTGAGTAGGCAATATTGTTCTTAATTCTAAGACCTCAAAAATGTTCCTTGCTTCGTCAAATTGTAGTGGGAAGTTTGTAGGTCCAAACATTCATTCTTACGTGGTGTGGAAGATGAATTTTCTTCTGTTTGATCAAAGGCAGGATTGGGTCAGTATTTCTGGATGTACGTCATATTGTTTATGACAGCATTTCACTCATGAGCTATGAATTTGTTGTGAGGAGAAAATTAATAAGGGTAAACACCATTTTATCAAGGAAACATCTGTTTTCCCTGCTTTATAAACTTGCCTTGATACCACTTTACGGGACTGGGTTGTAAACATAAGGGGCAAGGCCTATTTTCATTTTGCGGAAATGTGAAATACTATGCAGTCTAATGGGAATGTTTTGAAGGGGGGGGGGGCACAGAATCAAGAACAGGGGCACCAAATGACAAGGCCTCCCCACGAAATGTTATGCCCATGCTATTCTCACTTTCTTAGGTTGCTCCACTCTTCTGCGCTACTATTATAAGGGCCACCGGATCAGACTAACAACACAAACATGGACAGCGTTCGACAACATAAATTTAAAAAAAAAACATAAAAATCAACATTTGACTAGCTGTTCATTTTGTGTCAATACTTTGTATAGCCCCATAACTGGTTAACCTTTCATTTCTTGTTTTTTTGCCCCTCATGTTATAAGTGAAACTAAACAAAGACTTGTATTTGGTTACGTTCTCTGTATACGGCGTCTGTGCACAGCAGTCCTCCGCAAAGCGGGAACTACAGTTGTCGATGATGTCTCCGTCTCTGAAAGTGAAACCAAACCGTTCCTTTATTCTCGGTCAACAATGCGATATAGATTTACGGGGCGACGACGCGATGGACGAGGAATTATCAAACGCGTTTCCCCCTCCAAGTTGAAACATAAAAATGTCAGTAGTCAGAATGCCCACGCACTCATGATTTGTTACGCATCAAAGTGAGGGTGGATTGAGCAAGCTGGAATTTCGGAACACGTTCGATTTGCCTTATACTAATCATTAAAGGTAAAATAATAGGATTGGTAAAAGCTGATAGTGCAGTGTTCTTACTTTGTGTGATTCAATGTATACATGAAGAAGAAAAAGAAACTGTGAAAATTTGGGCTCGATCCGTCGTCCGAGTCAGGAGAAAATTATATATAGTGAAAAGCCGTGCACACTTTTTCAGCTTGTAAACACATTGTCCTTTATTTCGATTGTTACAACCGAAATTAAAATCGGGGTCTTCAGATTCTATTTTCTCGACTTTGTGACAGTGTTTCAGACTGAAATATTTTTGTGGAAGATTGCTACTGGTATATGAACTTCATAACCAGTAAGCTTTGGGGCTGATTACAGAAAAAAATTTGATGAATACCAATCCTGTATCCTACCTTTAAGTAGGAAAGAATTAAAAAACCTAATTAGTAAATGATGAGTTGCCAACCTGTCCGATTGTTTACTCACTGTTTCACGAGAAACGCTTATCTTATCTACTGAAGTTCTCTTGAAGGCACAACGACACGTCTTGGTTACGTAATCACTCGGAGGGGGAATCCCCCGATGTGATTTAAATTCATCTGGGCCTAACTTGAGGGCTATGCTTACAACAAAATTCCGCTTCCGGTGCCCTGTAAAGCGCGCGATTCTATGGGGCGGAAGCGCAGAATTCCACGGTGAGCAGAGTCGTGAAGTTGGGCCAAGGTTCATGCAAAAGGCAAGGCAAAGGAAAGCCGTTTCAGCACGGGTCTGCTCTGCCATCCAGGAGTCGGACCCAAATCGACAAATACCCCCCTCTCCAAATTTTGATTTTGCTTGGTCTTTGGTTTGGTTCCCGCAGGCATACACACGTTGTTTGAAGATGGGATGCGAGGACGACAACACTGACTGGGTCGACTTGGACGAGGCCGAGTACCAGACTAAATGTATATACGTCGTGAGTGACAAGCCGTGCCAAGAGGACGCTGAAGAAAGTCGGGCCGCTTCCTCGTTGCCAGGAAATCTTAACTATATCAAGCGAGATGAGCAGGTAATGACATTTTTTTCAATTGTGTTTCAGTTCTTAAGATGCAATTATAGCGACAAGGAAGATCTAAAAGCCTAAAAGAGAAGGGGAAAATAACTTTAAAGCCCCAACTCAACATTGGTAAACTGACTGTAAATGTTTCCATTCTTTGCAAGAATCAAGATATTTGTAATAAAACCAACCTGTGAAAATGTCAGCCCATTTCGTTGTTTCATTTGCGAGAAAATGGTCAAAATGCATTCAGCATTTTTGTACGCATTCCCATAGGCAGAGTTTTCGTCTCACTGGGAAGAAAACTAATTTAGGATCTTAGTTCATTTATTATTTAAAAATGATATCACTTTAGGCAGAAATATTTCAAGGAAGTTTTCTACCATCATTGTTTTTATACCATGTAAGGTATATATGTAGATCTGTGAACATTTATGTTTTTCTTCTGACCAATGTTAAGCTGGGGCTTTAAAAGAATGGTGTTTTTATCTTTATGGTTTTATTCAAGAAACTTTTTTGTCAGTGCAAGATATTCGTAACAAATCGTCTTGTGCCCGGAAAATTGATGTATCGAAAGTGTGGCCGGCAAAAGGTCGTAAGCAATTACTGTCCAAAATTGCTTTTTCAAGAAAACTGAGTGCGAAAAGTTTGGTCGTTTTTCTGCTATTTATAGGCATTGCAGGAAAGTTAAATTCGTATGCTTAGAAAAACAAATACACAACAGTCATGCCCTACTTTGTTATTCCTTGTGACCTTCTGCATGGGTAAAAAGTTGTTATTTGTGTGCCCGAAAAGAGGTCGGACAGCAACCCCCCCCCCCCGACCTTCTTCCGGGCACACGACGAAATGTTACTTATATTTTATTACTGGTTTTTACAGCCATCTTGTTTCCTTGCATTCAAAATCAGAACAAAAAGCTCGCGGTTGAGAGACAAAATATGAAGAGCATTTTTCTCTTTTCACTCCAACGAAACTTGCTGTTTCTCGATGAAAATCTACCACTGGGTTAAAAGGAGACAACTTTTTTATTCTAAATATGTTTCCCGCCAAATTAACCAATCCAACCAGAGGGTTGACAATCATCAATGTATGACAAGGTCGTCCAGAACAAGGTTATCCCATAAAAGCTTTCGGGCGGGGGGGGGGGGACTTCTGAATTTTGTGATAAACAGTGTTGGTGAATGACAAAGAGTAATTCCTCTTCTAGGAAAAGTGATGAGTCAATGGTATTTTACTTTCAGAAGAAGAAAAAAATCTAAAAAGTAAACAAACATTACTCTGCGCGTTGGGATTATGAACACGTCCTTTACAATTTTGTCCGATAACCGCAGAATTCATTTCTGATGATACGCATTCAGTTTAGGAGTAGGAACGAGTAAGACTGCAAGCATGTCAGGAAAATCCCCAGAGCACCCCACAAAAGATAAACGACTTGTATACAATCAGTATTACTCACACACTATATATTATATATTATATACCTATTTTGTAATCTCAATGTGGAATTCCAGTGATGTACAGCTCTGGTTATGTGAACAATGCATCGTTAGCTTTTACAGGGATATCGCTGACCTATAAATAAAAATGTCTGAAAGTAAAGTGACGTTATGCTCTATGGCCGAGCGGGATAAGATCACCGGACTCAAGCTCTGGTGTTTCTGATCAGCAGAGTGTGGGTTCGAGTCTCGGTCTTGACACTTGTGTCCTTAAGCAAGACACTTAACCATTATTGCTTCGTCCTTCGGATGGGACGTTAAGCCGTTGGTCCCGTGTGTTGTGTAATGCCCGTAAAAGAACCCAGTGGCACTTATCGCAAAGAGAAGGGGTTCGCCCCGGTGTTCCTGGTTTGATCGGCTGCAGAATGCGCCACAGCACCTTGTAAACCATTACATGGTGCCATGTTAAGGAACAGGTCTCATACTTCAAAAACGTAACTCATCATACCTTGCAGGAAAAAATACTGAGTGCTCTGAGACGCCCATATAGGGTGTGATAAAGTGCTATATAAAAACTGTGTATTGTTATTATGTTGGAAGCTGAACATTTTGTTTTAATAACCTGTTTGTCTTTAAGCATACCACAAATGCATTATCTGATTCTTATGGTTCACTATTAAAATGAGAATGTTGCCTATAAGTTATATAATAATAATAAGTGTACATTTATAATGTGCCATGTCTGTCATAAATGACACTCCTGGCGCCGAATTATCAAATCTGGCGGAGATCGTTACGATTGATTTTATGAGACAAAGCAAACATAATGCAACACATTGAAAGGGATACAAGGTGAAGTGGCGCATATTGCTGCCAGACCATGCCAGAAACACCGGGGCAAATCCCTTCCCTTTACGATAAGTGTACTGGGTTTCTTTTGCATGCATTACATTACATAACACACGGGGGCAACGGCTTTACGTCCCATCTGAAGGACGAAGCAATATTGGTTCAGTGTCTTGCTTAAGGACACATAATGCGAGAACTAGGTCTTCAAAAACGCATTATTCACAATATTGACCAGCATTAACAGTGACTCACCGTGATGACACTTCAAGCTTGTGTTGCGCACCGTCATGTTCGACACGTTTGTCGTAAACAATGGGTCGGACTTTTAATGGTTTATCACACATGATAGTTTGTCAGATACAATGGGTCGTGTCGGACTTAATGATTTGTCGGAAGCAAAGAGTCGAATAATGGTTTGTCGGACATAATGCTTTGTTGAACACGGTGGGTCGGATACTTGCCGGACATAATGGTTTGTCGAACACAATTGGTCGGCCATAATGGTGCAAATCGGATGTCGGAAAAAGAGTCTGTGACACAGGTGAAACCAATGGTATGGAAACGTACCAGCAGCATAGCCAGGATTGTCGGAAAAAGAGTCTGTGACACAGGTGAAACCAATGGTATGGAAACGTACCAGCAGCATAGCCAGGATTGTTGCCACTCGGGGGCACGGGGGGGGGGCTTTGCTTTTCAGTGGGAGCCCATGGGGTGTATTTCACAAAACTAGTCCTAACTTATGACTAGTCCTAACTTATGACTAGTCCTATAAGTTAGGACTAGTTACTCTTCCTAACTCGAGATAAGACTAGTCCTAGCGCTTTGTGAAATCCACCCCAGGAACCATGTTTTTGTATAAATGAATAACATGTATCTACATTTTTTATGAAGGGCACATGGGGGGGGGGGCACTGGAAATTTGTGGGCCCCCCCCCCCCCGGCTACGCCGCTGGAACGTACTCAAAACCAGTGTTGTTGTACATTCCCAATTGGTGGGTCTAGTCACGGACCTCTAGTGGACCTCAAGGTCATTTCATTTCGTAATGAATGTATACACAACGCCGTTTAAGGGAGGGTTTTCCCCCATTTGACACCCTCAGCCTAGCTCTTTGAAACCAGGTGAGGTGTACGCTATTGTATCAATCGATTATTACTGCGTGTAGTTCCTGGTGAAATGCAAACGTAAGCCATTCTATATTCTAAAGGAAACACCATGTGATTATGACTGCTTTTTGTTGTACGGCGTGCAGCTCCTATCAGGGCTTAATCACGTGATTATTTAGGAGTTTCTATAAATCAGTTTTATCTGTGTAGTGTTTTGTTCTCTTTAATATGGCACATTTGTAGAATGGATGGGGAGGAGAAGGTGATGTTGAGGCCTGGAATCAGTTTCACTTCACTTACTTAACCAGAACAAAACAAAACGACACTATAATATATTTTTCTTAAAATAATTACTGACTCTTTAAACCGCACATACACATTATTGTCAATAAAAAGTTTTGTTCACCCTTGTTTTACAAAACGCCACCAGTGAGTTTGAATTGTTTCATGACTCGAAGAATCATTTGCAAAAGTTCAAAAATGACGAAGATAGAATCAAGTACAGTACAAGGATAATGTTTTTGTTAGAAATTAAAAGAAAAAAAAAATAAGAAAGCCAAATTATTCCATAAGAATGTAACTTTGAGATTTCAAGTTGCAAAAATGCAAATATTGTTTCATGATACAAGCACAACTAAAAACTAAAAAGTAAACAAAAAAGAAAGCAAACATTTTCTACAAGAATATAATTTGGAGACTCCAAGGAAGATTTTCAAAAATGCAAATATAAATTTCATGATACAAGCACAACACTAAAATTAAAGAAAGTAAGAAAGCTAAAATATTCCATAACAATATAACTTTGTGAAAATGAATATAAACATCTGAAATGAATTGTAATTAGTTTTTTTTTGCGGTGTCGATTAGTTTCGGTTCGTTCATTTTTCGATTATCTATTAACCCAGCAGCTTTGACCGAAAGAAGAACAACAAACAATTAAGTCTTTTTGAAATAGTAACATTCCCACCGTCACCATTGTAAATATTGTTTGACACTTCATTCAGAGGGAAGTGAAAGCCAAATAAATGTCTTTTAGAGAAGCAAATACCATTTCCCTGTTTACTTTTTCATAACAAGATATTATATTCATAACAGATGCATGTAGTTTTACCTGCACACAACGGCAGATCATACACAGTGTAGGCGTATCGATAGGGTTAGAGGGCGGTACCCCTTCACACACTTTGTCTTTGAAAATCTTAACATAATAATTTGATACAATTATTAGAAATAACCGCGATCCACACCCCCTCACCGCTTACTCGGGAAATCAAAAACAAAAAGCGCTGTCGCTTTAGCACCCCCGTAAAGCGATGCCCGGGCACGCCCCCTACTAGGGGGCGACAAAGGGGAGAGTGATCTTGCCCCCATCTAGCTACGCAGCTGTTAACACGTTCATATTCAAGCCTCAGGTTTTCTAAAGTTAGAGTCCCACTTTCTGTTGGTATTTCGTCTTGTTTTAATATGTGTTCTAATAGTCTTCCATTCGAAACTGTCTGAAACTGTCTGGTGATTTTTGCCAGCATTATTTTTTTGGTTTTTGTTTGTATTTTTATGGCATGTTGCACCCAGTGGTTTTGTGTTTTGATCCGGCTGTTTTCAACGCGTAAAAACAAATCCATGCAGCATGCCATTAATTTTCTCCTAACCTGTTTACCTTTCTAAAAATGTCATTATCCCCCAAGCATTGATGTAATATTTTGAACATTGGTCTTTTAAAGGCTTCAGATCACTTGGAGACAGTATCCTTATTTACTTATTTATAATCGGATATAATATTTTGCAATATTGAGTTAAAAGGTTTTATGTTAATACACCGAACCATTAAACCCCGCCCCTTATGTGTTGACCAATCACAGCCTTGGCTACGCCACCAAAAGTCCGACAAAAGTCCTACATGATAAATTCCTATTGGAAAATGTAAACATGCGTGCACGTACTTGTAGCATGCGCTCATGTCGTGCAGTGTGGCATTGAAGAGACGCGCATTGTGCTGCCAACGTGTACAGTGGTGATTTAGCCAATGCTGTGATTGGTCAATATATTTAGGGGCTGGGCTTCGTGGTTTTACTCTGCAAAGCATGACTAACATTTTAAACTAATACTGTTTTTAGGTTGTGGGCGTTGTTGCGAGAGGTTACATCCCGAAAGGCACGCGCTTCGGTCCGCTGGTTGGTCAGATATACCGAGAGGAAGAGGTACCACGTGATGCTAACAGAAAGTACTTCTGGCGGGTAAGACAGTTTTGATAACTTAACAATAAAAAAATAGATATATATATATGTGTGTTTGTGTGTGTACCATCATACGTGAACTTACTGTATTCAAGTCTGAAAAATTGTTCTTGTGCGGGAAAGCTGTTCTCGGTTTCTATTTCGTTTTAACAATCGAAATAAACACATGGTGCAAGTTCATAACACCGCCCCCCTTGACAAAACGTAACATTACCACATCACACATTGAAAGTGTGAGGGAACCCTTTCAAAAAATGTCCGTGAACATTTAATTTTATATTTATAGGTAGGCCCACTTCACTGAATATCATCTCCGCGCTGCAGCATCTGAAAACGTAATGTTTACACATTTAAAGTTACACATTTTTAATTAAGTTTGTCGACCCCATAATTCGAGGACATCTCTCTTTGCTATCCTATTGTTTTGACTTAATTGTTTCAGCGACGTCCCCATTGATTTCGTTGAAGCGAAGCTAGGACATCTTCGCTCTGTCAAAACAAAACACCCAGATCCCATTGTTAAAGTCTTCGGTCTCAACCGGTAGACACCGATATACATGAATGAGTTTTGCACGCGGTTGCCCATTATACTACCATTATCTTTTCTTTTATTTTTTTTTATCCAACTTTGCTAAACAAAACACTCTCCGCATTTTGATATTTGTTTTAATTAGTCGCTGGTTAACGGTTTCGATAAAACACGTGAAAATCAGGTTTATTGCTCCCCAAACTATTTCTGTGACCCTCAAAATGTCAGATAATTTTAATATAATAATAATAATAATAATCGGTTCTTATATAGCGCATTTCACAATAACGTCTCAATGCACTTTACATGAGTGCCCGGGTCATTGGGCCAATAACATTCATGTAATCTTTCTCAGCTCTTTGGGGAGTTGTACAGAACCGAGCTGCCGTGGCGCTCCGAAGGCTTTTTCAAACACAATATCAACCTCTACCCTAGCAGGTACCCTTTTATACCCCTGGGTGAAGAGAAGCAATTGTAGTAAAGCATCTTGCTCAAGGATACAAGTGTCATGACCGGGATTCGAACCCACACCCTGATGTCTTAACCACCAGAGCTTGAGTCCGGTGCACTAAAAAACCGCTCGGCCACGACACGCTATCGAACAATCATCTTTCCCCAAAAGTAGATCAGTGGATGAGCCGGAAAAGAATGTCATTGAAAAGTCTATCCATTCAAACTGAAACTAAACAGTGGCCTGTAGTACATCACAGATCGCCTATAGTTCCCGCCGAAAAATTGGTGAATAAGTTTCGAAACTTGTCATAATTATTACAGATCTACAAGAGCCAGAAGTTCATCCACTACATCGACGGATTCGACCCGCAGAAGAGCAACTGGATGAGACACGTCAACCCGGCCAACTCGGCCTGTGATCAGAACCTCGTAGCGTGCCAGTACGACACGGATATCTACTTCTACACCGTGAAACCTATCCGGCAGGGTACGGAGCTCCTGGTGTGGTACTGTAAGGAGTTTCAGCGGA
Source organism: Marthasterias glacialis (assembly GCA_911728455.2). NCBI lineage: Eukaryota > Metazoa > Echinodermata > Asteroidea > Forcipulatida > Asteriidae > Marthasterias > Marthasterias glacialis. The sequence goes on from OU452224.1 coordinate 19,886,548, forward strand.
GGCTGGAACAGCCGGTCGTCATGCAGGCGATTTCCGATGGCGATAAGGGTGAGAATCAATCAGTTCCTCACAGAAATAATCAGACCATTGTTGGAACAAGAAGAGCAAAAGGTTAAGACCAGGACCCATTTTCATAGAGTGGGGCACCAGTCGCAACAGTGTAAACATAATGGAATGTTGGCTGGTAACCTGTTTCTGCTAAGCAAAATTGTTCTGTGCTTAGCAAATTTCAGTGCTTACAGGCTTTATGAAATTGGGACCTAGAGCTGCCAATCAAATGGTTCACTGCAGTTCAGAGTAAAAAGGGGGAACAACGGCAGGAGAAAAAACATATGTAGCAAGAAGGAGACGGACACAAGGGTTGCTAGCCCCTGTGCCCCAGTAACGCACCTGAACGGTGCGGTGAAGGTATGTGCTATACATGACCTGATCTGAAAGCATTATAATATGACTCTGAACAGATTGGGTTCAATGGAGAACCACTTGGTCAAGGATTGGGTGATCAGCACTGATGGACAATTACATACCTCCACTACCCTTTAGGGTTAAGCATTTCACATGGCCTAACAATTTGCACAAATGAGCAGGATACCAGTACGCGTGAAATGGTATGCTCTAAAGACTTCCGGGTCAGAGTTGACCTGGATTGCGGGTCCCCAGGCAACCTCGATCCCATGGTTTACTATGTAAACCCTGGTATGGAAACTCCTTACTTGGACCCTGATTGGACAACGACTTTACAATAGAAACAAACGTTAAACAGGCTATTAAATCTGGTACCGGGCATTGAGACTATGACGAAGATGTGAATTTCGAAAAGCAGCCAGACTATTCTAATATGCAAATAATCAAATACCAGGGTGAGAGAGCGGTCGACCTCGTACTGTTCAACACACCCCGGGGACGAGGTTGGGTCCCAGGGGCCCTTACCAATTTTTGGGTCAGGCTGACCCGGAAACTGGTTTAAAGTGGGATTTTAAATCGGATTTTAAATGGGGCAAAGTTAGTGGGAATACAGAAAATCCTTGCTTAGCCGATACAGGCTACTAGCTACCAGCCTAAATGCTATGTAATTCGCAGTGCTCTTGCGACGCTAATAGACCGATTGCGCGACCTACGTCACGTGACCCCTGTTGGGTATAAAATGTAAACACACACGTAATCCTCCATAGGAAAGGTTGGTACGGTACACGATGATTAATGCATTTAGTTTATTCGATCGAGGCTTTTTTTGCTCGAAATACGTGAAAGATATTCCAGAGTTTGTACCAAAGACCTTCAAGTGGCTGAATAAAGCCAGTAAGGACAGTTCCAGCAAGTCTTGAAAATTGTAAAAGTACCATATAAATGTGCACGATGTGTACAGCGCACGACGGAACGTTAGGCCAGACCATGGAGGACGACCGCAATCACCACACACTTTTCAACACAAAAGTTTCAAAGTTTTGAAGCTGAAATCCTCCAAAGAAATTGCTTTCCAACACTGTGTGATTCCTTTGCCTATTTGAAATTCTGCAAGGCTAGGTATTAATGCTCACTTTTCCAACGTTGTTTATCTTTTTTTACAGTGATTTAGGCCTACATTACAAACAAAATAACAGACGGGTGGCTACAAAATAGTCGTCCGAAGCCGGTAGTGCATGGCTAAAAAAACTCTTTTTAGTAGAATTCTGTTAAATTATGAAACACAGATGTGATTTAAATTAATGCCACGCCATACTACTTTAAATAAAGGGGCCGATTAACTAATTCAATAAAATCGACTGTTTTCGAACTCGCTCTGTGTCAAGGCCTATGTCTTTACACGTATTTTTTTCACCAGTTGTATGACGTCATACCCGATAGGGAGGCACGTGACCGCATGTAAACATTGTCGCGCAATCGGTCTTTTCGCCTATAAATTTTGTGCAAAGTAACTCTTCTGTAGCTGGGCACAAGACGCCGAAGCAGTGGTCCAGGCCTGCCCTTTGATCCCCCCCCCAAAAAAAAATGGAAACCAAATAGAAGTGCAAAAGGTACCATGGTTCGCCTCCATCCACCCACTCCTTCGATTCACCCCGCCCACACTACCCCCCCACTTTAGCCCATACTGGTGATACAAAGACTGTCTGGAAAAAACATATGGTGCAACAATTTTCCTTTTTTTAAATATGCTTTTTCAAGCTCTGTTTTCAATACTAATACTGTAGTGATATGCTAAGCCTGATTCTAAAATAGTTTTACCTGATTGTTAAAGGTGAGGTTTGAATTTGAAAAATTGTTCTTCTGAAAAGGGCATCCATTTAAAAACTCTCATAAATAAAACTAAATACATCGAAATTGATCGATTTGTCCCCTTTAAAAACGAAACAACACTATATTAGCACTGCAAATGGAGGTCTTTATGTCCAAAGAGCGGTAGCATACTCAACGGAGCAGCTTCGCAAACAATATAGCGCATCTTGTCACTAAAACCGGTTTATTTGCTCAAACAAAACAAAAAAATGATGCTTGTTTCTATTCCTTCAAACAAATTGACAAAAATGCGAATCAATTTCGTTTTAAACACAAAGTAAACAGCAACAGGCAATGTGTTACCATTTTATCTATCATTTTAAAGACACATCTGTTGCCTTCTAGAGCAAATATGATTTCAGTCATAATTTGACTTTTGTAATTTTTTTATTTTAGGATCCCGAACCGACTGTGTGAAATATGAAAGTAATAACACCTGTTAGTCCAAAGGCATTGTCACTCGAGGCAATTTACAAATAACCATTTCCAGGTTATGTCATCGACTAAAATTTTGTATTTAGATTTCAAATTTCACATCAGTTTCTGTGGAATAGTAAGACCTCGTCAAAAAAAGAATTCTTCGGGGGTGGGGTCGGGGAAGCTCTTTTTCTTGCAGTACAATGGGAGGCCTTTTGAGGACACTAGGTGGCAGCAGACTTAGGTGATTTCATGGTTCTTCAAAATGTGCGCATACAATGGAAATTTACCTGGTGAATCTGCTGCCCTCTATAGCATTCCAAAGTCTCCCATCGGTTACATCCCAGAGCAAGTTCGATCAAGGACCATACCTAACTATAGTTCGACTAACTCTGATCGAACCCACGCTAGTTGACGATGGTTGGACTAGTCTAGTCGACTATTCACGACCAGCCTATCGAGGTTGGTCACATCGCTGGTTACCAATAGCCGTTTCATAAGTACAATGCAGAGGGGACCAGTTATCAGGAAAGTGATAATGCTGATTTCGCCGTTTTCTCATGGTCGCGTTGACGTGACATGACTAGAGTCGTTCGCACTTCAACTTCAGTGCGCATGCACTACGTACGTCACAAACCAACCACTAGTTAACCAGTGGTCCTTGATCGAACTTGCTCCCAGTTGCCTGTACAAATTACCTCGTGCGACAAGAACTTAACAGCAAAGTCAATGTTCAATGATTGAATGACCGAGTGCAGGTCAACTATGAATGTCGATTATTACATAATCAAAAGTCCCAAATCCTTCTATGTTCAATTGCCAAAGTGAAGGATTTATAAGGAGTTGGGCCTGCAGGTCAAAACAACCAGTGCTTATCACAGGATCATGCATTCCAAGAATTTCTAAGTCCAAACAATATTTGGTGTGGTGCGATATAGGAGAATAAGACATTGGAAGGAGGGAATTGGGCCTCACTCTGGTCAAACTGACTAGTCTGTAAGGGTTTCAATACAAGATCGTATTCAAGGGTGAATGGGGTTGGGCATTGCGATCCCAAATAGCCCCAAACGAAAGAGTTCATACGGCCGCGCATCATTGCACGATTCTTCTTTAGAATACGTTTGGGGAAGGGATGGGGTTTAGGCGGATGCGATGGATGGCGTTGTATTCGGGCGTCTGCTGAAACGATTCGGTCCAATCTTTGAAGACAATCTTCTTAAAATCGGGAGAACGTGAAGTGTACCGTATTTGAAGTTCTGCTATATTTGCATATTTAAAACAAGTGTATTTTGTCTACTATTTTCTCTTCATGCAGGACGTGATTCGAATGAATTAAGTGACACACAAGAAGAAGACAAAATTCTGGACTTCAGCATGTCGTCCCGAAGTTCCTCCACCGGTATAAGAACCGCCACCCCAACAGTCTCACCAACCACATCCTCCCCGTCCCCCGTAGCTGCTGACTACCCGGAGAGTCTATCAACCAAACGACCGTCGCATCTCCCCGCCGTACCGACGGGGACGGTAATTACTAATCCGGCTACGGGGTTAGTCTTCAGTCACCAGATGACCAGTCCACAAACCTCTCCCGTCCAGAAGGGAGCTGCCGGTGCTATGCCCCAGAACATGGCCGAGTTGAAGCCTCAGTCGACCCACCAGATCCCAAAGCACATAGCTGACGCGGCTAGCAAGGCCGGGGTGCTCATCCCACAACCGATCCCCCTGCAGGTCGGTCGGCACCACGGACTGCCCTTCATCATACCTCAGTACATGTACAACCCTCTCCTGGTCAGGACGACTCTGCACAGCGGAATGCTACCGACTCAACCCATGCTTCCCGGACACGGGTTCGACTCGCGTCTCCATTCATCACACGCCCAAGACAGGAACCCTGGCGTCAAGAGAATCATTTTACCTGCCTGCTCAGCACCTGGGACCACTATAAACCCTAACGGTGTTCTCAACAACAAAGACTCACCATCCCCAACCTCGTTCACCAGTGCCAACTTCCAGTCCAACACAACACCCCAAACGGAGAACGAAACCAAATCCAACCCCGAATACAAGCTGATTCGCAAGAGGTCCATCAACCCAGACTACGGCCATAAGTCCCTGGAGTATCCGCTCCCAAGGAAAAACGGAAAGATCTTGTACGAGTGCAATGTATGCCAGAAGGTGTTCGGGCAGCTGTCGAATCTGAAGGTACATCTACGGGTGCACAGCGGCGAGCGGCCGTTCCGGTGTGAGGTGTGCAGCAAAGGCTTCACCCAGTACGCCCACCTACAGAAGCATTACCTGGTACACACGGGGGAGAAACCGCACTGCTGCAACGTCTGCAATAAGTGCTTCAGCAGCACCAGTAACCTCAAGACCCACATGAGGTTGCACAACGGCGAGAAGCCCTACAACTGTAAGCTGTGCCCCGCTAAATTCACTCAGTACGTCCACCTGAAACTTCACAAGCGATCTCATCTGGAGGACGGGTACGTGTTTGATCCCTCGGACGAGGCTAACTTGTCCCCATCACCGACCCCCTCCTCCCCAACAAATTCCGTCTCTCCGCCGCCGTTCAAGAAGGTCAAGTCTGAGTTCCACGGTTACAAAAACCATTTGGTGAGCACCGACGTGACTGATTACTTTGGACAGACTGGAGGGAGGAGTCCGGTGGACGATGCAAGCAGTAACGACACGCAGGAGGAAGGCTTGGACGAAGTTCGGTCAACTAGAGGAGGCACAGAGCAAGGGGCAAGTAAGAAGATAATCGCAGAGAGCGACAGGGCGCAGAACAGAAGGGGTTTACCGCCCCCGCTGGTACCTGTCACAACCTCAAACAACGGTGTGAAGTACGATGTTAACCCAGCGAGCTACGACGCAATAGAACCAGCCAAGTTTCACAAGGAGAAGGGAACAATCTACCTTCGCCACCATGAGGACTACGACGAGGCAACCCAGCCCCAAAACGAAACCAAAACCAGCTCGGATATCTCTGCGAGTCGACCAGCCGTAAGCGAAAGCGTGAATACAGCCATTATTAGAGGGGTAGACCGAGTCAGGGACTGTGAAGACTTTACAAAGGGGAAACGGGAGAAGCTTATTCCTGGACAGCTCTTGTCCCATGCAACCACAATCGAAAACGTTGTGCAGAAAATTCTGAGCAAGACGGTTCTGAGTTGAGCAAACTGGGTTTGTAAACCAAAAATTATGCACGTGACTTCACTGGAGTAGAGCGCCCTCACACGTAGTGGTCAAAAGACGGTTGTTCATTGGCCCACCCTGTGCGCCGCACGTTAGTTTCGTCGTCGTATTGCCCTATAACATGGCGGCGTGATGACGTCAAAAGCATCATGTCAATTGATCTCCATTAATACTGAATGGAGATGAATGACCCTTCCCATGAAATATGTAAATTGCACATCACGCGTGCGCACAAAACACTACAGCCCAGTTCATACTTCCCGCGAATGGCGATAGCGAAGCGAATTTTCTTGCGTCACAAATGAAAAACAGTGCGCACTGAATTGTTGCATCACCAAAATTCGCTTCGCCTTCGCTTTCGCGTGAAGTATGAACCGGGCTTACTTTACTGGTGGGCAAAATGAGGAAAAGTCGCGCCTTTTTGTTTGGGGTAATGGTGGCGTGACGCACACGCGTTTGTGCGTCTGCCTAGTGCACAGTGGCGTTTGCCCACCAATAACGTATGTACGCATGCGAGAATGTAGTTAGCATGTTTCATGGGAAATGCTAATTGGTTTAATGGCGAGACAATGTAACTTACTGTAAAAAGTGTTTTCGGTAGCTCAGAGGAACGGTCGAGCAGTGTGCCTTAATTAAGTTCGTGGTTTCCCGAGGAAAGAAAATTGTAATTCAAAAACAAATAATGTTTTGATGAAGATTGTATAAAATATTGATCAAATTATTAATGTACACAGATTCATTTTATTTATTGATTCTACTATCACCATTAATTGTAATTACTCGCTGCATTTGTATCACATTTACCTGTGTGACTTTTAATTTATTGAATGATACTTTTAATTTATTCGTGATTACTCGGAGACCAAAGTTTATTAACTGATTTTGAATAATTTAATACAATGTTGTAATTATAAACAAGTTATTTCAACTTCAAACTTTAGAATAGCAATTTTTTAAGGTCATCAGTAATTCAAGACATTTTGCAAGAAAACCTTTAAACATCGGTATGGGCAGCCATCTTGTTTTCTCCCATCGGATAACATGTTCCCCATACCGAGGCTGTAAAGAAAATAGTCTGGTCCTTATGTAATATACTGGGATCAGTATTCATGAATGCAAACACATTCAGGGAACACAACAAAGATGGTAGCAACAGTAGCAAAGATCTTAGTGCAGCTGCTCTTAAGTAGAACATTGTGCAGTTTGTGAATAGCACTTGTCATAATGGTGATTAAGAGGGTACCATCTTGGGTCTTGCCAATTTGGGGGGCGAGTGACATCATCGTAAACAATGGGATTTGAGATATAAAAATGGAGTTAAATTATGTTAAACTGAATAAATGTGACTGCATAGCAATAAGGCACAAGTTTAGGGTTTTGTACATTATGTGCAGGTCTTGCACGTAATATTGTACCATTTGGGGACCCCTGTATTTCCAGACACCAATTTTACCACGCGCCGCGCACTTGCACCCTGAAGTTAGGCCGGATCCAAACTGGCAGCTCTACGGCTACGGCTACAGCTACGACTGGTGCGTGGGGTGTTGCTAAGTACTATCTATACTTCATCGCATGATGACGCAGCGATCCAGCCGTAGCCGTAGCCGTAGGCCGTAGCCGCCAATTCGGATACGGCCTTTTATTATGCGCCTATCGGTCCGCCATTGTGGGCGTCAGAATGTAGCCTATACACAAAGGAAATGACTCTCAAATTGGCGCGTACTGTGCAGAGGCGAGTTCCGCAAGGGGTCAATACTAGCTCGACGTGTGAATGAAACGAAATCGCACGTTTTAACGTTCAAGGCGCGAGAGTTGCCCAGTCTATTCCAACAGTCAAATAGTGTACGTCACTAATGGGGGAAAATATTCTAAACGGGTGTATTAAACTGCATTCTTTTGTCATTGTTTAGTCTCACCCACAATCTGTTTCATTCATATTATAACACATTATATAGATCTACTGATTGAATCTACCACTTAGTCCAATACGTAACGAGTAAGACCTACAAAGTAGTTATTTTCAGTATTCAAGACATTTTGTTTCCTTTCCTTTATGCCATTTATAATATTAATCAGTACTGTTTGATCTAGAATGCGGGTTTGAAATTAAGATGGCTTTTCATGCAACTCGTTATAAGTTTAATAACGTTTAATGATAATGAATCCCGAGTTTATAATTGTTATCATTCTTTACAGAGATTTTTTACAATTGATTTTGTATGTTTTTTTTTTCTTCAGTCAGGGGCAGTTTTTAACCCTTCTCTGCGCACGGACGCGAGTAATGGACCGATCCATAAAGCCCGCCCACTGTGCACTCGCGCGCCATATGCACCAACGTGTTCGTCGGGCACTCTGACTTGTTGGACTTTTGGTTGCGCAATCCGACGTCTGTGATTGGTCAATACAGCAAGGGCCGGGGCTTCATGGATCGGTCTATTCCACTTGAGCTTTTCTGTATGCCAACGCCCAAGGCCCGATTCTTAGAATCGTTAAACAGAAATTCTTGCTTAACGAATGGCTTTGCTATATGAAACAAAAATAGTAGGGAAGCAGTTTTGAGCTTAGTGTATACAATGTATATGGCAATTTTGCCTGGTAAACCATTTCTGATAAGCTGAGATTTTTCTGCTCACGTGTGATGTCAGAAGTTCAGGCTATACTATGTCTGGGCACGTTATAATCATGGCGAACTTTTGATGAGCAACGTGATTGGTTAGACCATCATGTATGGGGCGGGGCTTAATAGATCTTCGATTTGACGGGCAGGACTTTTTTGTGGATTTATATTATACAGCAGTAAAAATTGTGTTCTTGTTTTCTTGTCAGGCACCATATCCTGTTTAGTGTACGATCAAGTAAGTTCGGCGTTCCTCATCACACAAAATTCAGTCTAAATTCATTCCAGCATGGGTTTGGATTGTACACAATAGTAGTTAGAGAATGGAATTTTAGATTAATATTCTATAAGGAAGCTATTTAAAGTGAACTCCCCCCTCTCTTGCTCTATTTTCGGTTAATAGATTAATCCAGGAAACAGTCTTATACATCACAAGCGTTGCTATAAAACAAATTTATTCACCACTATAGCTTCCATGTACTAGTACAATTTATCTATTGTTTTATTTGTATTTTTATTTATTTATTTTATTATCCTAATGTTTTTGAGAAACAGGTGAAATGTGGATCTGTCTGTAGTTGTAATCTTGTGACAAGCACAGCGATGGAGAACTCAAAATAAGAAAAGTTAAAATCAGAACAAGTGTCTAAAACTTGGAAGCAGTGTCCAGAAATAATCTTTAATCAGTCTGAAATATGAGGGGGAAAAATCGTAATTTGTTAATTTCTGTATAAGGTTTGCCCTAAAGACCACTTTGCCTATAAAACATCCAAATAGTTTCTCAGACTTTATGAAAAAGAAGAGAAATGATAGATGTGTTGTCTTTTGTATTTTTTTTAAGTTGCAATTTCATTTTGCCTTTGATTTGTAAATAGTGTGATCGACATTCAGACCTTTCTATTTTCTATTCTTTTCATTGTAGGGGATGGTTGTTGTTTTGACGTTAATTTTGATTACTTTTAATATGTGCTAATTATAATGAGTGTTACTTTCCCCTAAAATACTGAAATTTATTCTATTTACCAATGTGCCTTCAGATTAAGAATATTTATGGATCAAATAAAAAAAAGAGTTGCTCTTTGTGCTTTCTATGACATTCTTTCTCAAAAATCTACTTTATTGTCAACCAAGGTTTTACAAGGGAAATGTACACAACGTAAACATTGATAATGGCAGTTCCCCAGTCCCAGGTAGCAGAAGGATTTGACCCATGCATTTAGACAAATGTGACTCAGCCTGTGTGAATGAGACACATTGAGGTAAAAATGTAAATTTCAATTTCATCATGTAGGGCATCTTCCAAGGATTAAAACGACTCCACACTGACCTCTACAGAGTTTACGGTTCCAATCCAGAACAGTCAACTCTGTAGAGGTCAGTGTGGTGTCGTTTTAATCCTTGGAAGATGCCCTACATGATGAAACTTGGACTTAAATTTTTACCTCAAAGTGTCTCATTTACACAGGCTGAGTCACAAATAGCGAACCAGTGTGATGGCACTGAATTGTTGAATTGTTTAGTGTTCCCTTCCTCACACCCACTTTACTGGGAAGGGGTTTCGTTTTGTCAAAGTTATACCTCAAAATCCACCCAACATGACACCCATTCCATTTTTCCTGAAAGAGAGCTATCAAGCGAAAATGGAGTCTGGCCTTAAGGTTGTCAATATTTCAGAAAAAGCAATATAGCCCCGCCCCGCCCCCACCATTTCCACTCCTGTCCCCCAGAATATTCATGTGTGGTAATGCTCAAGAGAGGGCGCAGTTATGCTGCACTGGTGGGTGCACCACACTAAATAGGCTCCCATAGCAACCAATGCTAAAATATGCTAAATTATTCAAAAATACCCAAACAATACTGAAAAGTCTCTCAGCCTCTGGAAAACGAATGAAATCTATTTTCTGACAACTGAACTTCATTTTTCTTTTCAATTTTTAGTAGGTTAGCTGTTGAGAATGTTTGGTAGACTGACCCAAAATAAAAACACTCCTGAAACTGGCAAGACTTCATCTCTTGGAAAAGTGACCCTTTATTTAGAGGGCCAGTCTACCCAAAATGCTCCAGGTTGAAAGTCAACAACCCCAGGGGCACAATGTTGGACCATTTTCAACAATCCACACAAGCAACGACCTTCAAGTCTCTGATTTACAGAAAAAGTTGTGGGTTTACATTTTATTAATGAGGCACGGTGCATGGATTTCTATTTAGTGTAGTGTACCATGGTCAGCTCTGTGTATTTTGAAATTATTGCGACAATTTGCGACTAGAAGCCAGACTAGACTGCACAGACGACACTGCACTCTGGGAGCAAGTTCGGGTGGGTGACAAGAGTCGACTAGCTTAACCATAGTCGATCTAGATGTCAGCTGAACGCTACGTGGTTTGACTAGCTAGTCCAACTGAATCAACCTAGCCCCGGAGCACTGTTCGTCTAGTCAATTCACGTGCTACGTCACAATAATGAGTAGTTCAACGATAATGGAGGGATTTGGTTAAATATGACAATGATTTGTCTTTGCAGTGAAATATTTAGTTAATTATTGCACGAGAGAAAAAAAAGTAGGAGGGGAAAAAACATAGAAAATGAACTTGAAAATGACGTGCTAACTTGCTAAATCCGATCTAAATCCTATCGTCTGCTCAACAAGCATTCATTGACTTAAATTTACTATATTGATTAGTCGCTCGGCTAGACGCGTTCGAGTGAAGAACAGATCACGCATGCGTGGTTTAAATCACAAATTGACTGAAAATCAGCACCTAAACTTGCTCTGAGCTGTGCTTCATTTCGACCGAAAATGGCGTCAAGCAACCACGTGACCAAAGAAAACTAACCCCTCCAAGACGCAACACTCTCAACATCACAGGGGTTTGGCACCTGAATCGGAACCAACTAGCATGTCCGATGACAGTAATCCATGCATCTGTGACTGTCCTTAAGCCGATATCATAGTGCTTTCACCTATACATTGAAGTTTCCTTATTTTAAGAATTTTTCGACTCTTACAAAATACCAAATGAAAAGAAAGCTTGTTGAAAAGTATAAGGAAGTTCTCAGAAAGTTGTAAAATAAAAAGTTAAACAGTATCTAACAGTTTGGAACAATAATTAAGCAAATACAAAAACTGTCAGACAATTGCCATTTTTTTTAAATATTTGTTAATTAATCAATACATATCAAGTTCATAGTAAGTTTCAAAAGAAAGAACACAGTCAGCTGATAAAATTCAAAGAAAGGTACAAAAGGGCGCAATATTCATATCATCTGTTGGAGGTCGAGTTAGTTTGAGCACGGATCCTTAACTACACAACCATGCCGTAAGACACTGCACATCTCATCATATGTAAATTCTAAAACCACGGTATTATTCCACACGATGGAATAATATAGTTATTTCACAATACAAGTTTTTCAATCAAGAAGAATATAGGACCAGCATGTGCACTGTAGTGATAAAATCAACAAAGCAAAAAACAAGTTTTACTTTTTTTAAACATTTATTGCTATTGTTCCTCAGATCTGAGTTAATTTTGTTCCCAAAACATCTGGGCCCAGTTACACAGAGTCGCTTAAGCACAAAACAACTCTGCTTACCAGAATGAGGGTACCGGCTAAAATACAACCACATGTACCGTCTGTGACTGGTTTCCAGCATTAATTTTACTGGGCAAACATTTTCTGCTTATAAATAAACAGCTCTATGAAATTGGACCCAAATGTTATATGCCCACCAGATCATCATTTTTAAAGAAGTGTGAGTGCAACTCCTTAACCCTGTACGAGGTGTGTGAAAAGTAACACTCCTTAAAATTTGAAGTACACTCCTTAAAGCAAAAACTGGGGAAAACAGAGTTTTATTCGCAGCAGAATTTTCTTTTTTTAGTGAAGTTTGGTTCTGATGATTGCAAAGAGCTCTCCCCAATAATTTAAGGAGAGCAGTTTTGAGCTCTCCTCTAGTTCTTAAAATACTCCTCATACCAAATGTGTCAAGAGTACAGATTCTAACAATGTGGTATGCGCATTTTGTCGAGTGGGTGGAGCAACTTAAAGGGACACAATGCCTTCAGATTTGGCGCTTTTGGACTACAAAAAGCGTTGTTATGAATAAGGTAGAGTATAATGATTCACATAAACATCTCTTGAAAGTGTGTGTTTTTTGTTTCATTTGTTTTCATTTCATGACACAACATAGTCCGAGTGAGGTGCCGCTGGAGGTAATTCCAGAGGCAAATGAATTTATTTGTTTATTTTTTTAATCACAACACACTGGGGTGTTTTATTGCATAAACAACTCTTTAAAGCCCCAGCTCAGCATTGGTAAAGTGTCTGTAAATGATTCCATTCTTTGCACAAATCAAGATATATGTAATAAAACCAACCTGTGAAAACTTCAGCTCATTTCGTTGTTTCATTTGCAAGAAATGGTAAAAATGCATTTGGCATTTTTGTATGCATTTCTATAGGCAGATTTTTCGTCTCAGACTAAAACCAATTTTGGATCTTATTTCATTTGTTATTCAGAAATGATAACACTTCAGGCAGAAATATTTCAAGGAGGGTTTTCTACCATCCTTATCATTATACCATGTAATGTATATGTAAATCTTTTTATGTTTTTCTTCTTACCAATGTTGAGCTGGGGCTTTAAAGTGAGAAGAAGCAATTCCCAACAGCAACATTTTAAGAGATTTGAAGGCAATGTTTCCCTGAAATATACCACAAATTCATTGTTACTGGAAAATTTCACTAGATGTTTGGGCCCTGGAGGGCAGTGTTTGACAGTTACCCCAAGTCATATTTCAATTAATATTTTTTTCAAGATATATTTGAATACATGAATGATTTGTTTAACAAGTCTTAAAAGTACACTGAAGCAGTTCTCTTTTCTTCGTTTGATTCTTTTAGTGTCCTTGTACTTGATGTAATCACCAAAAAGTATGACTTAAGATCTGCTGAAAAAAAAAATACCACAAAAAATAAATTTTAAGAAAAATATTCTTTGAAGATTTTTACACACCCACACTTCTATATAGCAGCTTTTGGTTTCAATTTTTAAGACTCGTTTTTAACTTAGTCGAAAGATATACACACCAATTAATGCAAAATAATGATCGATTAGTTTTTACTAAGTTAGTTCGAGCTAACACACAAGTCCTAAAATAAAACAATTGTGCCTAACACCACAAACCTATTGTCATTATAAAAAATATCAAGTTCAGAATAGCAAAAAACATGTATAAAGTGTTATTCATGCATATATATCAAGCTATCAAGGCACCTGAGAGTGTGTTACATTTTATAGCTGTTTTTGTTTGTTCTGTCCTTCCTCCCCAAAACGCAGTGTATTCTTCAAGTACTGAAAACCAACTATTGCTTTGCTCATGCCCGATATCTTCATGGAGGCAGTTGCCCCCGTTGCCCCTGGTCATTGCCTTGGTGCCCCTTGAAATGTTCCAGCAGAATTTTACAATTTCCTCATAGAGGTGCCGTTTATCAAGAAGAAAATGCATTCAAGAACGAAGCAACCTGGCATGTTTACTGATTATCCAGGTCTGGTACTTCAAGAGACACTGCCCCCATGCCTCTTGGTAAATGCCTTGGTGCCCTGTGAAATGTTCAAGTGTAAATGTTAAAATCCCTTATCAGGGTGCCCTTGAATAAACTGCCTTGCCCTCACCAGGGCCCAATTTCATAGAGCTGCTTAAGCAGAAAATATTGCTTGACAATTTTCTGCTAAGCAGAAATGAGGAGGATACCAGTCACAAATTGTACCCGTGACATGGTAGTTTGGCTGGTAACCTTATTCTGGTAAAACCATAATTTTGTTGTGCTTAGCTGCTTTTTCTGCTTAAGCAGCTCTATGAGATTGGGCCCAGCATGAACTATCGGGCTTGCTCATCTTGGAAGTTTCTTTGCACCACAGTACTCTGTTTACTCATCCGCCAGGCAAGGGTCCAATTTCATAGAGCAGAGCTGCTTAAGCACACAATAAAAATTGCTCAACAAATTTCTGCTAAGAAAAAATGAAACAAAGAATCCGTCCCAAACAGTACAGATGACATGGTACTTTGGTTGGTAACCTATTTTTGGTAAGCAAAATTGTTGTGTGCAAGTGTGCTAAGCTATTTTTTGCACTTAAAGCAGCTGTATGCTGGGCCAAATTTCACAGAGCTGCTTAAGCAGAAAATATTACTTAAAAATTTGCTGTTTAAGCAAAACTAAGCAGGATACCAGTCACAGATTGTACATGTGACATGGTATTTTGGCTGGTAACCTTATTCTGGTATACATAATTTTATTGCGCTTGGCTGCTTTTTGTGCTTAAGCAGCTGTATGAAACTGGGCCCAGGTCTGTAGGCATGGAATGTAAGAGAATCATGAACATAAAAATAAAGTTCATTATTGCGGCAAACTACCTTTGCAGGGCTGATACATCCCAAAGAGCTTTGTAGAGTCTCAGGTCTGCAGAGGTGATAACATTAATAATAATAACTAGTTCTTACATATAGCACATTTCACAATAACGTCTCAATGCGCTTAATATTATTAGTGCCCAGGTGTGGATTTCACAAAGCCCTGGGACTAATCTTATCTAGAGTTAGGAGGACGAGTAACTAGTCCTAACTTAAGTTAGGACTAGTTTTGTGAAATCCACCCCTGGTCATTGAGCCATTAACAATCCTGTAATCTTTCTCAGGTCCCTGGGGAGTATACAGCCCTCAGCTGCCATGGCGCTCCTGAGGCTTTTTCAAACACATTATCAACCTCGACTCTCCCAGGTACCCATTTATACCCCTGGGTGAAGAAAAGCAATTATAGTATTAAAGCATCTTGCTCAAGGACACAAGTGTCATGACCAGGATCTTGAGTCACCAGACCTCGAGTCCGGTGCAAGAGACCGCTCGGCCATGACAAAGGCAGTGGGAGACTTCTGAGGACACTAGGTGGCAGCAGACTTACATGTACCAGGTAAATGCATTGTTCTCGGAATTCGGCGCATGCTCAGAACTACACAAACATTGAAAATTTACCTGGTAAGTCTGCTGCCACCTAGTGCTCCAAAGCCTCCCATTGTCTCCATGCCTACAAGAACAAAGTATCAAACCTTCAATTAAACGCAAATCTACATATATATGCATTCGTTAATATCGATAACAAATTCGTACCCGTATTTATTGACTTATTCTAACACAAGATATAATATAAGCCCGCTTCAGGCTCTTATATTCTTGCACCAGTTAAAATTGGAAGCTCTTAAAAATGCACACCGATCACGATTGAAGCCAAAAGTATCCTTTCGAAGAAACTGTTATTATTATATGTTTCCGGTATCAGTGGTAATGAAACCAGGGGACCCTCAAAAGCAGCTACTGTGGCCAGTAGGCCTGAAGATACCTGTGTAGAGAAGACGATGAAGAAATGTCAGTTTTAGGTGTGGGAGGAAAACCCCCAACTGGGGTAAACCCACGCAATCAGGTAGTGACTGCAAAACCCAATCCACATGCAAAACTCCGGTCAGGGATTCGAACCGGGTACCACAGCTGTGAGAGGCAGGGAAGACACCGCTGAGCCAACCTGAATGCCAAAAAAGATCTCTGATCACGAAAACAAATTAGTCTGTAAATAATTGGTTACATAAAAATTAAAAAAAACTGATGGTTAATTAAATCAAACATTTCCCTGAATAGCTTCTTTGTACTAGTAATGATTCCCTGAATGTTCAAAATGGGGACAGCTCTGCTGCAGACTTTGCGACTGTGTTCCTGTTCAGAATGTTCCCTTCCTAATGGAAAGGTATCTTTTACCATGGCTTGCCCCAAAGGTGGATGAAATTCCCAGGTCTGACTCGTTCCTCACTTAGGGTCTGCTGGAAACTGAAGTTACACGTTGTAACGACCTTGACGTGTGATCAGATAGAACAAGAGTCCGCCGAAGATTGCAGGAATGATCACGTTCTGCACTGGATCTGCGAGTGCAAGGAGTGTGTAGACGGCACCTATCATGATGCCGAGCAGGGCGTAGGAGCTGTAACAATGCCACTCGTAGGTCCCGAAGGCCAGCAGCGTTCCAAAGACCAGCTCCATGACTCCAACCACTGTACGGTATAGGTCGGCTGATGGCTGGTACCCCGTGAAAGATTGAAATGGGAACACTCTTACGAACCGGTTGAATTCGGATTTCTGAGAGAATAGAAGAAAAAAAAACCAATACAGTGGCAATAAAGGGTTTGTATATTGGCATATACATGTACATGTAATACTATGTTTTTCTAATCCTAAATAATTATGCACTTTTTGCAATGGAGCTGCAAACATGAGGTTTGAAAAAGCTCATCAACAAACCCTCCGACTACGGGGGCCATTTTCATAGAGCTGCTTAACCAGAAAATTTTGCTTAACAAATTTCTGCTTGGCAAAAGCTAGCATGAAACCACTCACAAACGGTACATCTTATGGGCATGGCATTTTGACTGATAACCTTATTCTGGTAAGCAAAATTGTTTGGTGCTTAGTTACTTTTCAGCAGCTCTATGAAATTTGGACCCTGGTAATATTTTCCAGGGAGTTGACCAAAACCATTTTGAAACATTTAACATTTAACATTAAATTGTGTATGGTGGCACAACCGTGCACAAAAACAACTGTTAGTGTTACAATGTGTGTACTATTGCAGGCTGGTAGACATATAGTTCATCTGTGGAGTGTCGTGGCCAAGTGGTTAAGATCACCGGACTCAAGTTCTGGTGTTGTTGGCAGCAGAGTGTGGGTTCGAATCCCGGTCGCAGCACTTGTGTCCTTGAGCAAGATACTTTACCATAATTGCTTTGTCCTTGGGATGGGACATTAAGCCATAGATCCCGTGTACTAGGATGGGTAGTGCTCGTAAAAGAACCCAGAACACTTATCGTGGAAGAGTAGGGGTTTATACCCTGGTGTTTCTGGTTCACATGGCAAGCACCCTTATCTACAGGTTTCCTCAGGCTTGAGAGCTACAGTGATTAAGTTCACTTATGAGGCATCCTTTGTTTCATTACCAGAAATATATATAATAATAATAATAATAATAATAATAATAATCTACATGTATCATTCAAAACCACTGTGGATGGTATTAAATGTTCAGACAGTAGGGGTGAGGAGGGTTTACTACTACTACTAGACTAATACTATTGGGTCATTCCACCAAGTTGGGACACATTTTGTGACATTTGTATGACGTCTGCATGATTTTAGTCCTGCCCCATTTCTGCTGTATTTAATCACTGACTATCACAACAAATATTTTGCCTGGTACATTTTGTACCTTGTGATTAGTGCAAAAAGTGAATTTACATAATTATGTATTTGAGTGTTGAAAATTTTAAAAAATAAAATTCTGGATGTAACATGGACACCGTGTCCGTGTTACATCCAGAATTTTATTTTTCATAATAATTTCCATTAAAATACATTAAAACAATTTTTTACTTCAAGAAACATTTTCACATACAAAGGAGAATGTTACATGAAACAATTGAGTCAAATAAATGATTTCTTTTCATAATATGGACAAATGTTGCACAAATAATCACACTGTGTCCCAACTTGGTGGAATGACCCTATTACAACACGGTTTAATGTGTCTTGTCCCCCACAGTCAAGTACATGTACCCCAGCAAGGGTTTGATAAATAGTGGTCATGTCGGCCTGGCTTGATCGCAATTCTACAAAAAAGAATCATAACATGATGAAATTCAAAGCATGGCTGGAAGAATTTAGTTCATTACTTAGTTAAACAAAATCACTGGCCTGTGGTCACTTCAGCCAATCTGTAAAAAAAAAACTCAATTAAATTTCAATATTTTCAAGTTCAACAAATTCAAATGCTGTCCGACATACGATGTCACGTGTGATGATTCCACTGAGTTTTATTTAGGCCTTCTTTAATTAACAGTCGATCATTATGCATGCTGTTCCACATTGAAACACTGACAGTACAGTTACCTGTACACCTGTACTGAGTGTGTACGTACTTTTAATATTGGCCCAGGCCTAGAACTTCAGGTTGAAAAGGGCTTGGCAATAAGTGCCTTGCTTTTTCTCAAATTTGAAGGGCATTGCAGCAATTTTGTAAGTGTAACAAGGGCACCACGGCAATTTTGTGAAATTTGGGGGGCACCACGGCAAAAACTTAATTTAACAAAATAGGTGAGATACAACATGGAAGACAAAAGTTTTTTGAGTCTCGATGATGAAAATAATTAATGAATTTGTAGTAGCCCTTACAGTATTTCCTTTAGTTTCATTAAATTCGTCCAAGCAGCATTCACGAATACTTTTCGTTACGCAACGCCAGGTGCGTTTGTACACCGCACCCTTGTCAGTGCATCCATATAAAAGGTAGCTGCACATGCAATCGCCCCTCTCATTTTATCGTGGCTTACCTGTTGCACGTATTGGATCCAGCGGCCAGCACCAGAGTGTGTATGTACAGAGAATTATTAAGTTGGTTTACGTTTCCAGATTAGAATTCCGTTATTAGTTATTTCGTTCCTAAGTCTTATTGCTGGGGTGCGCCGATTGGCAGTAGTACACAGCTAAGAGGTGCGCCTCAGCGGTAAGTTCTCTTAATACTTAAAGCTTTCATAAAACTGTTTATACTTTCATATTTCAAGCACGAGTGTTGCTCTTTAATTTTGATTACCCAAAGATAGGTGAAACAACCATTGTTCCTTTTATTACTTTCACTGGAGCGGCAAAGAACACGCTACCAAAAATTCTTAACCTTTACGAATTATCATCTCCATTCTGGGCCCGTAGTTAAAAAGGAGTGTTATTTATATTTTATTCACTTTACGCATACTCTACATTGCCTTTTATTTAACTGACGCCAACTGCACTAAAACTGTGGTGAACGCGACACAATTTTTCAAAAGGGCACCAAGCAGTTGGACAAAAAGGGCACGGCAATATATTGCCGTGAATTTTGGTTGATTTCGAGGGCATCGCGGCAATGGCAAAGGGCACCAACGGCAATTGCCCCAACGGCAATTGCCGTCGGTGCCGTCGGTAATTTCGAGGCCTGTTGGCCTACTTACAATAAATTACTTGTTAACATTCTATTACCAGATTGGGAAGAATAAACACCCCCAAAATATGGATGAAGACTAAGTCGGTATTAAGTGTACATAAACCCAATTTTGTTATCTACAGCTAGACCCAGTAACTGGGGTGCTGTACTCCTTTTTTTATTTTAGATTTTGACTTTATCGGTCGACCGATAAAAAAGTCAAAATCTCAAAAAAAGGAGTACAGTGTCCCTACTCCTAGAACTATGAGGTTCGTTCCGCTATCGTCTCCACGAACCTCATAGAGTGACATGTACAAAATCCTATTCGAAACTTTCTGCCCTTCACGTTTACATGGCTACAGTTCTTTTTTGAAATCAGATCTCGCCAAAACTAGGCTCTATGTGTTCTTTCAACTCTCATCGAGCGTTGCACGGGTCCAGAAAATCCACTCCGCAAACTAAAAGTTGTTAAAAAGTGATAAATTCTCACCGTAATTCAGATCCCATTCAAACAGTTTTGCAACAAATATGGCGACCGGAGTAGCAAAATTAACTGGTATGCGGCTATGGGGTGCGCTGGTCCTATGGGCTGGTTCCGCGTACCAGTTAATTTTGCAACTCCGGTTGCCATATTTGTTGCAATACTGTTTGAATGGGATCTGAGTTACGGTGAGAATTTATCACTTCTTAACATCTTTTAGTTTGCGGAGTGGATTTTCTGGACCTGTGCAACGCTCGATGAGAGTTGAAAGAACACATAGAGCTAGTTGCGATAATCGTAACCCTCCATCCTCCGACCGTCGGGAGGATGGAGGGTTACGATTATCGTAACTAACATAGAGCCTAGTTTTGGCGAGATCTGATTTCAAAAAAGAACTGTAGCCATTGTAAACGTGAAGGGCAGAAAGTTTCGAATAGAATTTTGTACATGTCACTCTATGAGGCTCGTGGAGACGATAGCGGAACGAACCTTATAGTTCTAGGAGTACAGTGTCCCAGCACTGCAGCAGTACTGTTTTGTTATGGTGGGTCTAATCTACATAGACTTAGCAACCACGCCCATATTCCATTGCAAGAAATGTATTCATCTTGGTCCGGGACTGGCTGTGTGGGGAGAGGTAGACAATGAAGCAAAATTAAGGATACAACCCAAGGTCTCAAGGACAAAACACAAGTTACAACACTGAGTTGTATGTAGGCCTCCCTGTGCTGTGATCACTGTTGCAGCACAGCCAGCAGTGATCTCCCTAAAAAGCACTTAGTTCACAGCACAGCCCCAGCAACGCCAGGCAAGACAGGCCGAGTTGACTTGACATTAACTGCACCTACCTGCATGCCGTGGGCTGGCTCAAGAGGCACAACTTTCACGACACCAGCTGCACAGAACAGCAACCCCAAACCGATGGAAAAAAAGCGATAACTGGAACCCATTTTGGTAAAAGAAAATGCCGACCAAACTTAACCATGTACACTCCACACTCAACAAAAACTGAATTACTACAATTTACTGACGCTACCAAAGGAGGGCGCTATTCTACTACGGCCCTCATCATTTAGCTCGATCGATCATCGAGCGATCGATTCTATTACTTTTCGGATAAGCTGAGATGACGTCATTGTGATAAAGGCTGAGTAGACAAGGTCAGCGAAACAAGTTCCTGCCTAACATGAACCGAAAATCTTCTAATTCCGTTAGCAATTTCTACAGCTGTCAAAAAAGCGGTCCACCGCTATGAGATTATCCATTTTGTAAGGTGAAAATTTCCGCATTCGAACATATTAAATCAAAATAGCTGTAATTTCCAATTGTAATAAGAAATAATATTTTTGACAAATTAAAAAGCTTTTGTTTTAAGTAAAATTAGTAGTTATACCGTTTTTGGTATTTTCATAAGCACTTTACTCAAGCAAATCACCTGCCAGACTGTGCTGAGAAAAGCGCGCCTTTCGGGTTGGCGGTTTGGCTCCAGACACGCCCCCACAACTTCCATATATGGAATATCTGACGAGTTACGTATTACATCAATGGAATTTGAATATTAATGATGGCGGCATTCCACGTATTGATTCTTGTTACGCACGCACATTTTTACTACAAGACTACGAGATCACGAGTGACGGCAATATTTTGTTCATACGGAGAGTCATTTGCACGTGAAAATAAACGGAAAAATGATGAAAAACCGTTTCGGCAAGGGGAGGCATCGAAGTGAGTATACTAAAGATGATATATGTAGTAGATTTATTCCAGATTAAGGATTATTGAGGGAGAAATACCCGTTTGTTGTCAATGTTTTGATTCTGTTGTGCCGTGTCTTTCATTGTGGCGATGGCAGCAGATGACCGGTACGTGAACCGGTCTTTTTTTTCTCACGTGTTGTTAGTTGTATACGTAGTACTTTAGTACCGTGGTTCGGTTTGTACTCACCCGAGATATCTGTAAACCATCCCAGAGCTAGACGTGACGCAGTTCGTCAGGAGGGCCCTGTGATATTTTCCCCATGTGGAATTGTCGTTAATTTTATCTGATGATTGGTGGATGAAAATAAAATACTATGTATTGTAAAAATAAAATAGTCTTGTGTATATTAAATATTAGGCTTTTTATTTATTGTTTCTACTCGCATAAATGCCGTCTATTCTTTTGTCGGGTTCGTTGGGTGAGGAAGTTAACCATATTTTTTTTATTGACAGACCTGAATAATATTTATAACAATAATTCTCTTAATAAGTCGGTGTCTCCGTCCCGATCATTGCAACATAAGGAAGGAAATTAGAACATGAAAGTGAAATGAGTGATGTGTTATCCCTTGCTATTAGTATTACGATTGAAGTTTTTGTTCTTGTTTTTTTAGAATCTCAATTTATTTGTTTACGTTTAGTTTTTTTTAATAGACCTAAGTAGTAAAGTAGTAAATAAAAAAATAATATATATTATTTTCAATCAGAAAGCATCATTTCAATATTCAATAATCTATCTCATCACAACTGAAACTCCAGATAATAAACTTGAATGCGAAAATGTACTGAACTGAAAGAGACAATCCAGATGTTTTCTTAGTTGAAAGCCATGTAACTGTTCAGTGAAGATTTCCCTTATCAAGACAACTTGCGCCAGAAAATATATTATCAGTTTCTACTCAATTAGTGTTTTTTCTGTATGCACATATTTTGTCTAAAATTGCGGGACTAAATCTTTCCTGTTTTTACTAAGCCTTAAATTGGTAGCCAACCAGTAATGTAAAACTAAAACCCTAAAAAGAGAACGAAAAAAAATATGAAAATATGGAAGCTGGAACTATTGTACCACACCGTACTTCTAGGAAGATAAATTACACCTGCCCAGCAGGCAGATGTCACAGTTTTTAATTGACATAAAAAATGTCATAGTGTCGACTTTTTTACGAGTAAATTATTTAGTAAATCTTAATTAATTGTTAAAAACGTATGAAAAATTTTATTTAAAAAAAAGGACGTCGGCTACATTTTAGTATTTTAGCCTACATGTACACAAAATAACAAAGTAAAAAAAAAAATTACTTCTTTAATTCTATCGTTTGAAACGATACTATTGATTGCTTCCAGTACACGGTAATACTAATTTACAAAGAACTTTTTTGAAAATCTAAAAAAGAAAGAAAAAATACACTGAGTACCAATAATTTAATCTTCTACTACTACGTACTAGTTTAGTAAATTATAGCAAGTACGTAAAATTGGCACTCATTGGCAATCATAATATTTCAGCTGAGCTGCCTTACAGAATTTATTACCGCAAAAAAAAAATAGTATAGGCCGATATAAAACCAATAAGGAATTCAATAAAATTTCAGACACACAAAAGATTTGCTATGTGAGTGGCAAAAACCACATGATTATGCGAAAAATGTGGTGGGCAAGATTTAGACTTAGAGCTCACACACTGCTGGTGACTGTACACACTTGCTGTGGCAATACCAATGACCTCCCTGTATATGCACTGACCACATCATTAACATGAAGATAGTAGTGGAATAAAAAAGCATCGCTGCATGCCCAGTCACAGTCTAGTGAAGGGGCCGTATTTGCTTGCAGTGCACTCACAGAATATCGTGCGTTTTATGCAGTCTTTGGAAACGCAGAGAAGATGAGAGTACGAGATGCACATTTTTTTTTTTTAATGTTTTGTTTGTTTTTTTCTCTAAAATTGTTAAGTTTATGATGGATGTAAATTAAAGTATATGTAAATTTCAATACTCATAAAATATAAGATTACAGTTATTAATTAGCATTTGGTTGCAACAAAATTAGTAATACTTGTAACTCAAATTTGTTTGGAGGTTAGTTTTTAAAACGTCAGCAAAATTAGAATTAATGTGTAGTCCATCATACATTGTACTTCAGGAACATTGTTAAGTAACTATTTCCAGTATTTAATCTAAGTAGGTTAAAAATGAAAAATAAAAATAAGTCAACTTTGAAAACTGAAATAAGGCAAATAAACTCATCAAAAAACAGTGTAGATGTTACAACATATTGAAAATATGCAAATTTGATAATTAAATGCATTTAAAGGTGTGAACATTTTGCCAAATTTTTGCCGAGCATGTTAACACGCACCAACTGAAAATTATCGCGATATTCTTTAACGCAAGAGAAGGGGCTTTGTGGTGGTGTTTCTGGCAGTGGCTATGCGCGCCAGCACCTTGTAAACCCTTATAAGGTACATCAATGGGTCTCATAATTCAAAAACTTCAAAAACCTGTCTTGTAAAATCATAACAAGCGCTTTGAGACGCCCGGAAACGCTAATATACATGTAAAAAAAACTAGTGATTATCATTTTTTTTTGTTTTGAACATTTCATTGAAAACAGTTTTGACTGAGGCTGTTTGAGTCTGTAAGCGCTTCTTTATGCTTAATTAAACTTCATGGTCACAAAGCACTGACATTTCCGCTGTATGTGCGCTTTGATCACTGGACTTGGAATTTTGCCAAATAATGACAAAACACTTTTCGTCTGGATATGAATGAGTGAGTTTAGTACCGGCACATGATCAACTTCACCTGGGGATCTCAAGTGTCACTCACACTCTAGCAGTTCAATCAATGTTTTTCCTGGATTGGTTCCAAAATGTGCTCTTGCAATGAAAAAGAAAGAAAGTAAACAAAGGAAAAAAATAATTACCAAAACATTCCCCCCCCTAAATTTGAAGCTGCTTTTGAACAGTTTGTTTTCATTTCAAGACTTAAAGGGGCTATATCGTCATGATTGTAGCAGGCACGTGGTTGTGCATGGAAAGATCTATTCCAGGTACCGCACACACGCGCGCTTGCAGTCAAATCACAAAAGGTGCCATCTTTGTCAAACTGATGTTAGCGCCACCTTGCATGTGTGCGTAGTAACTGGGTTATTCCATTTACTGCTAAAATCATGACGACACGGCCAATTCAAATTTAAACTCCATAAAAAAGAACACCCCCCCCAAAAAAAAACAAAAAACAAAAAAAAGCAATACGAAAACAAAACACAAAAACAAACAAACAAACAAACAACATCAACAACAAACAAACACACATTTTGGAAAATTTCATTGACTTGGATTAAAAAAAACCAGGAAATTTGGAAAGTGTCTTTTTTTAAAGTAGAGGTGGAGATGTATAGAATTGTGAGCAGTGTCTAAGGAATGTTCTTGCATTCTTGTACTTTACTTCGGTTACATTCTTGTGAAAGGTCAGTTACGTGTACTAATGTTGAGCTACTCAAGTTTGAAGGGACAGTGAGTATGCGAGCAGGCGGGAATTCTTTTGTTGAAAGACCGTGATGCCGACATAACACGGATCAATGGAGAGGATCCATGAACGCAGCGACCACAAAGGAACAGTAAAAGAGTCGTGAAAAGGGAAAGACTATGTATGTCTAGAGCGATGGATCAAGATACAGTTGCTACACTTTTCTTGACCCTTGAGCTAATTTCCTGTTTCCTAAATAGGTCAATCTTCATGCATAACAGTAGCCTACTTGTTGCTGCAGTCTTTTTGTATATTGAGTCATTAATGGTACACTTGGTTAACAAAAACTTCATTTAAACAATGAATACAAAGAAATAGCATCTCTCACTCGTTAGGTGTACTTGTATTTTGGCAAGCTTTTTAAAATCACATCGTTTTCTTCTTCTTTACTAACGAGAAGCTATAAGATTTAAAAAAAAGAAAGGAAAAAAAAAATTGTCCATAACTGGTTTTCAATCAGTAATTCATAACCTGATAACTGGACATTGTCAACCCTACCCCTGCCAAATGCAATGAAATATACCAATGGTAAAAGTTGTTGTAGTTTGTAGTACACTTGAGAAAATTATTTGAATGAGTTAATTTGTTTTGCGAGTTGAGGCCATACGATAAATATTCTTTAAAATCCAAATAGTACTTTACATGATAAATTGTAGCTGCCCAGGGGTGGATTTCACGAAACTAGTCCTAACTTAGGACCAGTCCTAACTTATGACTAGTCCTTTAAGTTAATACTACATGTAGTTACTCGTCTGTAAAATCCACACCAGGCGAGGCCTGTTCCATTTTCCGTTTTTAGGAATTCGGGTCCACTCAAGAGACAAAATAAATCATTTATCATCCCCCGATATAAATGATAATGACTCAATTATTTGCCCCACATTTTAATGACCTTCGGGCCTAGGCTGCTTGTGACCGTAGATGACTCCGGAGAGGAGCGGCCTAAATCGCTGTCTGCATTTAGGGGAACCTTCTCATTAGTGCATAATTTGTTTCCCCCCTAATGATGCCCTTGAGTTAAGATAGGTACTGCTATACATGTGTATGAGTTGTACATTACTCAGTGTTTTTGTTTGGTCATGTGACTCATCGTTACGCTAGCTTAAAGGGACTGATAGTTGAGTAAATGTTAGCGCCAGGGAAGAGTGATGTCTCGTAAGCGCCCACATGGATTGTTTATGTTTTTGTTTGGTCATGTGACTCATCATTACGCTAGCTTAAAGGGACTGGTACAGTGTTGGTTTTGGGGAAGATTCTTTCCTTTGTGTTGAAAGTTATGTTAACGCCAGTGAAAAATGATGTCTAGTCAGCACCCACATGGATTTCTCATGTTTTTGTTTGGTCTTGTGACTTGTCTCTACGCTAGCCTAAAGGGACTGGAACAGTGTTGGTTTTTTGGGAAGGTTCCTGCCTGTGAATGGGAGACTTTTGAGACGTTGGCGGCAGCAGACACAGCGGTCCTTTTTTGACAGTTCTGAGCGTGGGCGCACATGCTCAATATTGTGCGCGAAGTTCTGAGCATGCGTACAGTGAGAACCGTGGAAAAAGGACCGTCCGGAAATCTCCCATTGAAAGTTGAAATTAAGTTGAAGTTTAAGTGAAAACAACCAACTTCCAAAAGCATACACAGGCCTTGATCTTAACCCAGACCACCGAGGCCATTGGCCTCATGCCCTGTCGAGTTGGCCAGCAGGCCCTTCAGAAAAATTGCACTGTCACTACCAACTTGGCCAGCATGCCCTTGTACAATTTCTCTGATTTGGCCAGCAAAGGCCTGCCCCCCGTTTTTCTTGAGATCAAGGCCTGCATACATTTGCATGCACTGTATGAAAGGTTGGTGATTTAAAACTAACGCCTTTTTAGGAAATGGTTAATTTATCCCCCCAAAAAATGCATCTTCACATAATGTAGGCCTCATAGAGAATGAACTTGAATCATTAGTGATGATCGATTGTACATTGTATCTTCAGTACCTTGCACACAGAAGTACTGGCTTACTACTACGTGATTAGAATCGGAAATATGCAGTAACTGTTTTTAGACGTATAAAGATACAGGCTCAACGGGAAAAAATGTCCATCGGGTACATGTACATGTATCTCTCGCAGTGAGAAAGGCCACTTGTTTCACATTGTACGTGGGGTGCAGTGTGTGGTCTTTCGTGCCACGAAAACGGCCGTCGAGTAATTCCCAGGAAGTTGAAATCACAGAGTGACACGTCATCAACAGGCTGAACATCCGGAGACTCGGACGAGCCCCTTGTACTTTTTTTCTCTCTCTTGTGTTTACATTTACAACGTACTGATCCTTGTGAAGTTCTCTAAAGTTTGGGTCTGTCGGGGCGTCTTCCATCTTTGTTGAGATTTCATCTGTTGTTTGTTGTGGGATCTTTTGTTAACGCGCTCAAGGTTTGAGCAACCAGCAGGGGCTATAATCTGTCCTTAAAAAGTTCAAAGGACGTGGTTTGTTTTTTTTATCAAAGGATGAGCGACAGTCCTTCCTTGACACACTCACTTCTAAGTGCAGGTAATCCGATCCAATAAATTTTCTTCTTTCTGGTATGATTTTAAAGCTATTAGAAGTTACCATTAATAAGGGCTCACAATAGCTCTTTCTTGTTTGTACACATGTCGTAGTGTTATGGTGTACATGTTGTGGATAGTGTTTCTTTAGTATGCTGACTTTCATCATCATTTTAAACAATGTTTTACACTTGTTTCGATGAACAGTCTTAAACTACATATCTAGGGTTTGTTACTTTTATGACTTTGAACAGTTGTGAGGAGTTCTTGATGCTATTTTTGATGTGGTCTTCAAACCAGGATGTTCAAACTTAGAGCATAATTTAGCAATACTTCCATTTTTAGGACATATTTGCATTAGAAACTGCAGTCTTGGGTTTCCACGACAAAGGCTGTGTCCGAATTGATCGCTTTGGCAGAGGCTACGGCATGATCGCTGAAAAGTGCAAAGTTCAAAGTTCAATATTGTTGCAGCCAGAGGTCATAGCCATAGGCGAAGTCACTTGACAGGAAAGGCAAACTTTTTGTGTTTTTTCTGATTTTAGGCTCTGAGGTTTGGAAATAGACTGATCCATTAAGCCCCGCCCCCTAATGTGTTGACCAATCGCAGCCTTGGGTACGCCACCGAAAGTCCAACAAAAGTCTGACACGATAAAAATCCTATTGGAAAATGTAAACATGCGTGCGCGTACTTACAGCGCGCACGTTCATGTCGTGCAGTGTGGCATTGAAGATATACACATTGTGTTGCCCGCGCTGTGTACAGTGGTGATTTAGGCAATGCTGTGATTGGTCAATACGTTTAGGGGTGGGGCTTCATGTATCCGTCTATTCCCCCAGAATGGTTAAAAAAAAAAAAACAACTTGGAGGCAACTTTTGCCTCAACCTTGCCCTACTTTTGATGGCCTATTTCCCAGCTGTTCTCCTTGAGCGATCACAGCTGGATCCCCAAGTTGTATCCAGAAGCGGAACCCCAGTGGATGCTTTCTCTTTGTCACCCTTGTTAAATAAAAATCAATAGGATGCAGCTGGTGTACCTGAGTGCTTTCTCCACAGGGCGTAACCTTTATAAATCGGCTTAGCTTGAGGATCCAAGTTGCACTCTGGGTCATGTTATAAATTATCAAAAGAGCAGGATGTCCCAATGTTTTATTATTTTTGTTTAATTTCATGGAACTGTAAAAGGGCAGGACAATGTTTGCGAACACCTGGTCCGGAATATTTTTTAAAATTCACTGGGTTTTTTAAAATGACAATAGAGAGGGTTTATGTCAGCTGAGACCATTTTTCTAATGCTGCGTGTACGTCACAGACGCTGGAAATCATTCAGCAGACGACGCTTCAGCCATTGAGTTTGTACATTTAGACGGCTGGACCCAACACGGCTTGAAAAAAAAGTCATACGTGTAGTTCATTACAAAACACGGTACCTGAAAATCCCCCCCCCCCCCACCTCCGATCCCCCAGTGACAAAATCCTGGCTACTCTGCTGGCATAGAGCTACAAACCCAGGAGCTCTATGGTATAGGTAGTACAAATGTACGTTTTATGCAAGAAGTGAGGCACCACATGTAGGGAAATTCATTGTAAAGGCAGTATTTGGGGGGTATGTATCCTGGCAACTTAAATAAATAATTTGACAACATGGATGGGACCCACGTATTGTACTCGGGCAAGTTAAAATGAAAGTGAAAGTTAAGCAATACGAGTACACATCGCTCTTTGTCAACTTTGACGTCTTTTGTTCACCTTTATTATGTTGAGTAAGACCCTCACTGAGCAGAGTTTCCCTTGAACAACAGAAAGTATTATTGACAAACTAATTTGCTTAGAAAGGTACAGTACAGGATTGGCATTCATCCAAATTGGTTTATTATTTATAGTAGCAGCCTGAACTACATGTACAAGTGTGAATGACTCAACACCAAAACACACTCACACATTCATGTACTGCACACCACTTTTCTTAAGGGATGTACACTTAAAATAAACTCATTTAGGCCCTAAACCATTTATGGACCTTTCTGTTGCAAAACCACAGCCCGAGGTTTTGCCAACCAAGATGGAGAAACTACAGGGAGCCATCAATGCATGCGATGCAAAGCAAAAACAGGCCTTGATCTTAACCGAGGCCACCGAGGCCATTGGCCTCATGCCCTGTCGAGTAAGCCAGCATGCCCTTCAGAAAAATCGCACTGTCACTACCAACTTGGCCGGCATGCCCTTGTACAATTTCTCTGATTTGGCCAGCAAAGGCCTGCCCCCGTTTTTCTTAAGATCGAGGCCTGCGCAAATGTTAGACAAATATTCACAAGTTGTTTAGAATTTGTTTGAAACAAACCAACCAATAATGGGATGTACTTTCTTTAAATAGAAATTTTGCAAAAATGTTGGATTTGGTCACAACATCTGTCAACAAGACTTGAATGTTTTGCTACATTTGGCCGTCCATGCCTACCAGTGCGGTTTGTTTATTAACAATAAAAAAGGTCTATTACCTTATCATGGAGGGAGTAAATACTTGTATTGAAACTTCGCATGGCGGAGATACATTGTACACACACATGTAGGCCTACATTGTTGATTTTTAAGCCCAAGCTCAACATTGTTAAGAGGAAAAACAAAAATGTTCACAGATTCACATATACCCACTACCTCCATACCTTGCACGGCACATAAGATGATGATGGTAGAAAATGTTCCTTGAAATATTTCTGCCTGAAGTGTTATCGCTTTTAGATAATGAACGAAATATGTAAGATCCAAAATTAGTTTTCGTCTCAGTGAGATGAAAACTCTGCCTGTAGGAATGCGTACAAAAATGCTGAATGTATTTCCACCGTTTTCTTGCAAATGAAACAACGAAATGAGCTGACATTTTCACAGGTTGGTTTTATTACAAATATCTTGATTTGTGCAAAGAATTGAAGCATTTACAGTCACTTAACCAAAGTTGAACTGGGGCTTTAAGCATATTTTTGTGAGTTTATGTTTTTCAGTACATGTTACTCGTCTTGTGCTTTCTTGGTGTTTTAGGTTTTTTTTTAATAAGAGTACATACAACACATGTATGATGTTTTTAATGCTTCCGTTATAATCCACTAGGAAGAAACTTGTCATGATTTTAACGTGATTCAATAAATTTGAATCTTGAATAAAATCTACTGAGGTTTGTGGTAGCACCCTGGTACTTGTGAGTTGTGGTGGTTCTGAAAAAGAACCAGTTGGTGTAAATTTTATATATACATGATACACATTAAGTACATGTACCAACGGAAGAATCAAGGAAGAAGGAAACAGATCTGTAGGCCTAGTAGTACACTCAATGGAGCTATTCATGTAATGCATTGTATCTTAATGCTTTTTAAATGCTTGATTTCCTAAGGAAAGTTAGCGCCAGACATCAAGGCCAAAGGGTGGCCGAGACTTTCTTTTGGAGTTAACCCACCTGCCAATAGGCTCTTAAAAGAAATGAAAGTCTTATGTTAACCACAACTATTCCAGCCATGCCTGGAATGTAGGGGACTGCAAGGAGGGCTTTATGAGCCATACAGGGTATTATGTTTAGCCAGGGAAACTAATGTGTGTGGCTTTTTAGCATTGAGGTGGAGGGCTGACTGTCCTTGACAACAGTGTAGTTTTATTTTATCGAGGTGGTGCATGATCTACAGTGTTGTGATAGCATGTTCAGGATGTTCAGATCTTCTTCTCTAGGGTGTTGATGTTCAGAATGGGGCCATGGTTTGGACTTCTTCCTCCGTGCAGCCTCAGCCTCAAGTGGGGTTTCTTTTGCTCATTGAGATGCCTTAGAGGGGGAATTACATCTTTGGCAGGGTACCGCCCGGGGAATTTTGTAGTGCCCGGGGAATTTTGTAGTGCCGGGGAAAAACAGCGGCTACGGTTGGCTACAGGCGATCAATAACTTGCCAAATTATAACCGTATCGAACATCTCCAGTCACTACACGTACACGTGTACCAGACCTTGCAAAAATTTCTTATCATGAATAGAATGGTTGTTGATGTTATACATATCCTTTATAGAAATTCCTCAAATTTTACTGGTAAACAGGCCTCAATCTTAAGAAAAAAGGGGCAGGCCTTTGCTGGCCAAATCAGAGAAATTGTACAAACAAGGGCATGCTGGCCATCGCTTCAAAAATGAAACAAAAATTGTGCATTTTTCTTTAAGATAAAAAAAATACCCGAAATGATTTCACTGGATGCTTGGGAATAATGTACTTTCAGTCAAGTAAGTTATTTTGCAGTAACTTGGAAATACATACGTGTACATGTTTTTTCATGTCTGCAAATGATGTAAGTTTCCTTTATAATCTGCAGTACATGTGACCTTGTTTTAGTCAGCTCCTGAGATACAGTGATGTCATACAATAGACGACAGTTAATGAATATTCAAATCATCTGTCCTTGGGGGAAGGGAACCCTACTGTACTATACATATACAGTGGAAGAAGTGATCCCACAAGGACACGCTGACAGTGCAATGTACAGTGATACAATGCACTGCAGCATGGAGAGAGCAGGCATTGAAGTACACGTGTACGGCACAGAGGAAGAGGAAATCTACTGTATGTCCTTCCTTCTTTATGGTCACATGGAGTAAACTTGCATTATTATTGTATAGAACTGCTTTTGAATCTAGGCCTAATTCATAGGTACATGTAGTAGTAGTAGTAGTACGTTTGGCTAACATGTGGCCCAATCTCTCCAATTTATAAACCTTGCTCTATGGTCACACCACAACAAGTTGTTCGGACTTTGACATTCTTGGAATGCCTGATCCTGTGATAAGCACTGGTTGTTTGTGCCTCAGGGCCCAATTCCTTCGAATTCCTTCACTTTGGCAATATAATGTAGAAGGATTTGGGACTGTCAGGTTAATTAAGACTTTTGTTATATATGTTATTTTTTTTTACTGGTACATACACCTGCCCTCTCCTAGACCTATCTGTAATTAATTATATAGACACTCTCTCTAATTAGCTCTGAGTGACTTGGGGTGACAGTTGGGTTTACCTTCCTGGGAATTGGCTTAGAAGTGTACAGAAAGATTCTTTTTGGAAATGACGAGCAGCAATGTTGGTACACCCTGCTTCCTTCCTCCCGAGTCAAAGGTTAGGCCTATAAACTGAACGTTGTATATATTTTGTATATTTTTGCAAAAACAAAATGCATCACAGGCCACCCAACCCAATCCACTGTGCCCTCAAGTTTATTTGTATTTGTCCAAAACAGTACCTTATTATGTCATCAAGTCAGCAAAGCCCAATGCCCTACCCATTTGGAACTTGGGCTGGCCATACTAAATTATGCTGTGTGTGCAAGTACTTTTGGTTTTAAGTCATGGGGTTGCTCCGGTGGTGAATGAGTATCTTTTAATAGTATTTATGGACGGTTTTGCCTAAAAATAAGGATGCCTCAGATTTGACGAGTCAGTATTTAGCTGCTATTAAGTGTCTGAGAGCCGAAACGTACACATTTACTGTGATTTAGTCTTGCTCATTGTAGTGTAGAAAGGTGTTGAATTGAGGGTAACTCTTGGTCAGACTGCTTTTGTCAAAGAATGCTGCGAACTTTCTTTCAGCGGAGACGAGACGCACAATGGATCGGTAAAAAATCTTTTCAGAGTTATTCTTCGGTGACACTGTGGAGGGGAAGGCGGAAATGTTAAACTTAGTGCGTGACTGCATTTGTGAAATGTAATTTTCTTTGTTGGCTAACAGTTAGTACAGTACTAGCTATTTTAGTCTCGATGTTAGCTTTTGACTTTTTTACTTTAGAGTTTTCATGGAGCTTAAGTTCTCTATAATTTGTTTGTTCGAGGAGACAGAAGTCCTCAGAATTGAAGCACACATTCCCCACCCGGGGATACCGATTCCCAAAATGATGCAACCGAGATTTATTGTGGCGGGTGATGATGTCAGGTGGATTGGACGGATATAGGTGTTTGCCCCTCAAGTTTTCTCGTACTAAAATTCTGCATAAATTGTTGGAAATTTCTGTTACACTTTACTTGTATTTTGTATTCTGAAGTTTTGAGGTTTAAATGTTGCCTTTATTTAACTGTGTCAACAATATTGAGTAATCAAGTTTTTGTATTTTGTATTTTTTTCTTGTTTATATTTTGATTTTTTTAGCAGTTTAGTTTTCGCATTATACTGTAGGCATGATCTGTTTACCTTTTCCTTTAGAGAAATAATGCCGTTGGTGATCGTGAGAAGCTGGACTCCTGAAAAAAAAATTCAAAGAAATGCCTCAAGAAGTTGTAGGAAACGAAAGTCTCTCTCATTCATAAAAAACGCTTAATTAAAATTTCATTCCTGTTTTGTCAGAGTTCCAAGATGACTGGGAGCGATCCAAGGAGCCCGTGCTAGAAGGAGTGACATTTTACGCCAAATACCTTGGCATGTGTCTGGTGGATCTGCCCAACGATGAGGCACACACAACAGAGGCTGTCAAAAGGATATTGCATAATGTAAGTAGGGTTGCTTTCAAATCTGTAGAAATAGAACATGGAATGCTGAGCTTAGTGGTCATCTTTTCTTGTACGCCCTGGGTAGCCGCTTTTTTTATTATGTTACCTGTGGACTTAACGTATCAAAAGCGTGTGACGGATGGCATGAAACTTCATCTTAGGGAGGACAAGGCCATTTTCATTTTGCAAAGGGCACTTCCATTGGATCATCTTAAGCCGTGTTCGCATTGGAATTTTTGGGGGTAAACTAACCAAGCAAATGGATAACTTGACCATTTTAAGTCCAGTGCGAACAGCCCAGTCAAATTTCACCCAGGTAATATAACCGAGTCCAGTGGGTAGTTTAACCGGCCACTTTCTGCCAGGTAAACTAACCTGGTACAACTAACAGAGCCAGAAAGTCCAGTGCGGACGCATCGTCCCGGTAAAACCGGCCAGTAAAATACCACGTCCTGTTCACAGGTGCAAAGGCTGGTTTAAGGGTGGCCGATGCTGATGCCTCAGTTGGTTTGTTTCACCATCGTCTCGGTTAGTTTACCCATTGTCTCGGTTAGTTTACCCTTGTCAATTAATGCGAGTGCGAACACCGGTAAGATTTACCCATTGGAAGTGACCCATGGTCTCGGTTAAAATATTAATCCAATGCACACGGGGCTTTAAAGTCTAGATGGGAAACTTTTGAAAGGAGAGACCAGGGCAACAGAAGCCCTGGCCTTTTTATATGGTTTATGGCCTGGATATTTTGTCAATGACATGGCTCTGTAGGCCTGAAAGTTCAGGAAATTCATCATTGTTTTTATGAAGAGTTTGATCATTCTCAATGCGCTAGTTTTCAAATCGACAAACCAGAACAGCCAACCTGTGAGTATTTCATCAAATTAATTATGTGGTAATGTTTTAGTGAAAACAGTGAAAACTCAGTGATTTTGTGTGCGTTCCTAAATATGATGCTTATTTCGATTGCCCCAACCGTGCAAATTAAGCAGCAATAAAATGGTGGGTCTTTAGTTGCTATTACTGACTTGGATAGTATTTCAGACAGAAATTTGTCTGTGTGGGTGGGCAAACTGCAAAAATCGAAATTTGACTTTCAATTAAAAAAAAAAGCCACTAGAAATGCAAAATAAAAATTCAAAATTGGTGTGGATGGGTAAATGCAATGTATAGCCAATGGAAGCCACATTTCTGTATTTTTGTTATGGTGTGGACAAATAAAGATGTAATATAACATATCTAAAAAAATTTGGGGGGGAAAAAATCACAAATTTAAAAACATTGATGATTCTGAACGACCCCTAGTAGACTGGTCCCCTGTCTTTATCTGTAGGATAACAGGCATTGGTTTTTACAGACCCATTGGTTTCATTGGATGACATACACTGTACATGTAAAAGGAATGACGTGACCGATAGTATGCACACAAGTGTGTGTGTACAAGAGGTCAAAGGTAAATCTGGCTGGTAACCCGCAGGTTCT
The DNA here is from genome assembly GCA_911728455.2 of Marthasterias glacialis. Classification (NCBI taxonomy): domain Eukaryota; kingdom Metazoa; phylum Echinodermata; class Asteroidea; order Forcipulatida; family Asteriidae; genus Marthasterias; species Marthasterias glacialis. Next base: position 19,922,365 of record OU452224.1, read on the forward strand.
AAGGGTTGGGATCTGGCATTACTCACGCGCCTCGAAGTGTGACGTCAGGTGTTCTGGCTAGGCCCCCCAGTGTTTTATCAAGTGAAGTGAATAGGAGACTTTAAGGACCCTACATGTAGGTGGCAGCAGACATCCCAGATAAATTCCCACTGTTTACAGAGTTCTGATCATGCATGCACGTGTTGCAGCAAGTAATGAATTTACCTGGTAAGTCTGCTGCCACCTACATGTACAGAAGCATCCCCGACAGTCTCCCATTCAATCAGATACAATGTACACATCAATATATGCTAGTCAGGTTTGGCATGATGAGTCAAACTTTCCCTTTCAGTTAGCATCTGAAGAGAGTCCACTGTCGTCCATGAGTCACATTTCTTTCATTCTTAAGTTCAATCTTATTATAACGTACAGTATTTGTCATGCTGTGCATGGACTAGGCCTACATGTAGGTCTCGGATAATTTCTGAACTTTAATCTACTTTTGAAATGGCCACAGCCTGTGGATTTTCCCAACTTAAATTACGCATGCAGCGTTTCAGCTGATTTCCTCTTTTCATATTCCTTCCCAATTTTTTTAACATCTCTCCCATGCTGTGCACGGATTGTGTTTTGGATAGTTTTCATAGAGTTAGATATCATAAGAACTAGAGAGCGTACAAAACCATGCAACACAGCCCAACAAGGAGCATTTTTGGCCATTGAGAAAATGACGCGCCCTATTCATTTACATTGGTCACTCATCAGCTTACACAGCAAACATTTCCCAAGTGGCCATTCGTATGCAATTGACCCATAGGCATTTTCCCCCATGGTGGGTCAGCAGAGTTCCATGCGTGACGTCGCGAGTGCTCCCTCTAGTTCTTACACACATGTATCTCTATATTTTCTGAACTAAATCTACTTTTGAAATAGACCCATAAAATCCCTCCTGCAGATTTGCCTGAACTCAATCAGGTATGCAACTTTTAAACTGATTATGTTCTTGTTTGCTTATTGTTTTTATAATAGTGGCATAGAAAACTGAAAAACATTGTTTTATAGCAAGTTAAGTGTGGTTGGCCATTTCCTTATGTATAGGACGTGAGCTTGTACTAATGCCAATCTTATCCGAGCCCAAAAGTTTCAGCTGGTAGAACAAGAGAATACCTCACCTCCAATACCTACAGATGGTATTGAAGGTGAGTATTTTCTTTATTGGAATAGACGTTCCCTCTGGGTTTTGGGAGAATTTATGCAATTTCGTTTGAATTTAAAACAAGATTGCTCTTCAAAATGCTTAGTAGAAATATAAGGTTTATTGCTAACGAGAGTTAAATTTCTCTCTCTCTATCTCTTTCTCTATTTCAGGCAAAATACAGCAACAAGTTGTTATTCAAGAAGGTGTCTCTAACCGTGACCCCAAAAGCCATCATTCAGACCAACCTGGAGAGACCGGAAGATGTACAAGAAGTTTCTATTCACAGGTACCAAAGTAGAAATATTTAATTCAAAAAACATTCTCTGTCAAAAAACATTTCCTGTAGACAGTGTTTCCCCTGCTCAGTCAAAATTGAGGTACTTGGTATTGTTTTCTCCATGTAGGAGCTTAAACTTGAGGTTCACAGAGGGTGGACTAGTCTTAGGTTAGACTGGTTGCCGGTCCCTACATTGTTTTCGTTCTGATTGTATATAGGGACCAGTAGGGGGTAAGGAATATTAGCATATAACCTGGCAGATTTCTGCCAGGTATATGCTAATTAGATTCAGCATATAGGTCTATGTAATCCCATAATGCAAAGCGGCCTTTACACAAAACAAGACGGACTTAGAATCTCAGAATCTCCCATCGTGCAGACTAACATTAGTTAAGATGTTCTTCTAAAGTTAGCTTGAATTTTGATGTTGAAGGTTAGTTCACTATGTGAAGGGTTACAATACACACGTGTGCTAGTGTCAAACAACAACATGCACTCGTCACGAGCATAGCCAACGTCGTCTCTAAAACTAGAAAATTATTCCTGCGCCCGCGCAATCGAGGGCCAATCAAAAGTGCCATATCGGTAGTAGCTACCGGTCCATCTATATACAGTCAGAAGAGAACAATGTAGGGACCAGGAACCAGTGTAGTCTAAGGTGGACTAGTTTTAGTCTTAGGTGGCCCACCTTGCTACTTTCACTCCGTTACCACCTCTCTTAGTTTTTTTCCTGATATCACCACCTCACTGCGAAGAATTGCTGTAAAGGAAAGACTAATACAAAGAATGTTCATTTACTAATTTGTAAATGAGTGTAATGAGCTTTACTCCTTGATCTCTTAGTATTAAGAACGGTTTTGTGTTAAAGGTGTGTTCCTGTCAGTTTGCAGACTGCTTACATTCTGCTTAAGTCATGAATTATTATTGTTATTGTAACTTTTTATTTTTTTCATTTTTTTGATTTATATTATTTTAGTAGTTTTTTAATTATTGTTTTCTTTTTTTGATTTTACATTTTTTATTTTTTTATTTATTTAATTATTTATTATTTTTTTTAATTTATTTATTTATTTATTTATTTATGTATTTATTTATTTATTTTTATTTATTTTTATTTTTAATTTTTATTTTTGTTTTTATTTTTATTTTTATTTTTATTTTTATTTTTATTGTTATTTTTATTTTTATTTTTATTTATTTTTATTTATTTTTATTTATTTATTTATTTATTTATTTTTTTTTGGGGGGGATGGAGAGGAGGCTTAACCCCTTCTTTTCCCCTTCCCCTTCAGTACCAATGTACCAACAGGCTTAATAAAACCTGATACTGATGGTAGTACACTATGCTATTGATCCAATTTATCTGATGTCATCACCACAACCAATTTTGGTGTTGCTATTTTAGGAGGCAGTTTCACCATGTGCTTATATTGTGTAGTGTGAATTTTAGCCGACGCAAGCATTTACACAGTCACCATATCTCTACAGTGTGCAATTTCATACCCAAAATGGCAGACTGTGGCAGGCAGTAGTCCTAACTTATGACTAGTCCTATAAGTTTCGGACTAGTTAGTTGTCCTAACTCGAGCTAAGAGTATTAGACTAGTCCTAGTGCTTTGTGAAAACTGTTTACTGGCAAGCAAATATTGTTGTGCTTACTCCAGCAGAAAAACATGCGTAAGCAAAAGATTTGACAGTGCGTGCGTGCGTGCATAATAGATTTGCACTGTTGCGTCACTCATAGGTTTAATAATAACATGAACATCAGTTGGGCAAAATTCTTATTTGTTTACAAGTAAAAACTAGAAATTGAGGTCAAGTCTTATTCTCTGGTTTTCTTTGTGGATTTGTTAAATTTATTTTACTTTCATATATTTCATCGTTAAATCTTTTTTCCCCAACAATTTAATATAATATTTATAGCCATAAACTACATGTACATATATGTAAAACTAAAGTATTTGAAGAGACAGAATCTCATACATGAAAAACTCAAAATGGTTGGGAACAACTTGGTCCTGGAAGTTTTTGAAAAATGCGTGAGACTTGCAGTCTATTTGGTCACAACAAAAATCAGCAGTTGTATCTTGGATACTGCTTTTTCAAAGGTGCCCAGTAATACACAAGAAGTTCATTCATGAAGAATAAACACAATAACCAATAAGCAATAGAAGAAATGCAAAGTAAAGCCATTCAATAAAGGAAGAACACAAGTCACAATACTGTACAAGACAAAGACATTAAGAACCTGGGCCCGCCAGTTGGCAAAAGTGAAATAGTGAAATATTGATACTGAATATTGGTAGCATTGATCAGATTTATATAGCGCTTGAAATCATGGTGCAAACATGTAGGCTTAGTTTTCTCCTACTCCTTCTATGATGTCTGAGCTGGTGGTGAGACAACCAGCGCTATCAGCCGTCTCCATTTCCAGACGTCGTAGACAGACGAGGGACGTGCGTGTACCACTTATCGATTGACCGCTGCGTGAACCCACAAGAAACAAGTTCATGCAGGGTACACTGTCTTCATAAATGATGGGCATCAGGCACTGCACTCAGTGAAAAGGGTGCATTATGCTCAAATATCGTGCGCATTGTGACAGAAAAGGGTACACAATTGGAAAAAGCACAGGGGTCCAAGGACATTTGGTCTGGCTGGCAAGCTCAGGGATAAAGAGAAAACACTGGGGTGGATAATTTGTGAAGTCGAGGGAAGCTAAAGGTATACAAGGAGTGTGGCATGTATGCCCTTCAAGATGTATGTAGGACAGCAATCACTGAGTATGGGTCGGCAGGGAAATGCATGATTTTTAGCGATGAGTAACGGATGAATATTAGAGCCCAACGCGGAAACTGAACTCTTTCCACTGGGACTGGGGGATGAGAATGACAAGACCTTTTGTGGGGGGAGAGTTTGTGGAGTGAAGAGAAGTTAAACACCGAGTATGAATTGGCAAAGGAAATAATCCACAATTTTTAGCGATAAGTATGAATGAATTTATAGTCCATCGTGGAGATTGATATTTTTTCACTCGGGGATGAGAATGACGAGAGCTTTTTGTGGGGACGTGTTTTTGTGGAGTATAGGGAAGGTGTACAATGAGTGGTGACACATTCATTTTAAAGATGTAGGACAGTACTCACAGAGTATGCTTTAAATGTGGAAAAAGAAATAATGCACAATTTTTAGCGATAAGTAATGAATGAATTTTATAGCCCATCGTGGAGATTGATCTTGTTCCACTCGGGGGATGAGAATGGCGAGAGCTTTTTGTGGAGTGTTTGTGGAGTAAAGGGAAGGTGTACAGCACTCACTAGGATGAATTAAATACATAGAAAAAGAAATAAATGCACAATTTTTAGCGATAAGTAATAAACAAATTTAAATCCCATCGTGGGGAATGAACTTTGTTCCACCGGGAGATGAGAATGATGAGGCCGTTTTGTTGTTGTTCTTTGTTACAATGGAGTAGACATGTCTAGCTGGCTTGGGATACCTGGCAAAGCTTTACATTTAGCCCACGGAAAAATCGTTGTGTATTCATGAGCAGAATGGAGTGAAGTTGATTGGGTTAAATTTATCTCTAGAGTATTATTTAGGCCTTGTGTGGGTGGTTTTGTTTTTTATGGTCATGTGCTGGTACATGTACGTTGTTTAGACCAGATAGTTTTTTTCACAATCGGATTAGATTTGCCACTTCATTCGTTGCCCGTAAAATCTTCAGCCAAATATTCTCAACATTCTGCACGGGTCAACACTTAAGAGAAATTTACTTTCTTTTAACCCGGCCAAAAGATATCACCCTTTAAATGCAGGATTTAAATGCTTTAAAAAGAAGAGATTTTGTTCAAAAAAATAATTGCCATTTAAAGTACATGGACAACAATGGTAACTGTCAAAGGGAAGTGACCACACTTAGTGTGACCCAAATGTACATGAAACGACAGACCTGTGAAAATTTAAGCTCAATCGGTCATCAGAGTCACAAGAAAATAGTGAAAAACCTCAGTTTTCACTGTTTCCAAACATTGGGTTTTGGACGTACGAGATCAAAACTAATTGTTTTACTCTTTTCTCACAAACTACATGTATAGCATTTGTGACGTGCAGATCTGTGAACATTGATATTTTCAATATTATCAGTGGTGTACACCTTTTAAAGGGGCTGTGTCGTCATGATTGTAGCAGGCCTGTGGCTGTGCAGGGAACGATGAACTCTCTCCCAGATACTGCACACGCGCGCGCTTGCGGTCCAATGACAAAGGGTCCCGTCTTTGTCAAACTGTAATGTGACAGCCGGCGCGCACGCATGCATAGTAACTGGGTTATATTCCAATTACTGCTACAACCATGACGACACAGCCCCTTTAATGTAATTACAATTATGCAAATAATTTTAACAGTTACTCTTCAATTTCCTAACATTTGAGGGTTTTGATGCACGCATAGTAACTGGGTTGTTCCATTTACTGCTGTAGTCATGACGACACAACCCCTTTAAATTAAACAGTAACATGACCTTTAGGTGATTTGGTAAAAAAAACTTAAGTAATTTATAAATCCCTTCATTTATAACCATTAAATAGTTCAGATATTAGCTGTCGCGTCTTACAATTGAAAAGTGAGAATACAGTACATCTGGAGCTTTCAAGTTTGCATCTCGAATGTATTGTATCAAGTTGGATAATTGTTTGCCCAAACTGGTTGACACGGCATAGTTTCGTTAGAGGAGTGAAGAACAGTCAGTCCTGGCTGAACGTGACTGTTTCTGTGCAGTGTACTGTACATGTAGTATTTACTTCATTATCTAGGTCTCATTTGCGGAGGTCATTTGTGGGCGTTAGCCGATCACAGGGGGGGTACAACTACAAGTACTATCTATCAACTTAGACCTACTTTTAGAACAGATGGCTCTCTTCTAACCAGTGGGCTTTAACATCATCATTTACGTACATCATGTAAATAACAAAGTAGGTTAGTTCATTATACAGTTATACATACATGTAGCACAGGGACTGAACTGTTCTCTATTTTCCCCCTAAATGTCAGCTGACATACTGTCTGTTTGCAACAGCACATTTCCAGTTTTTATTTTTATCAGCAACTCCCATCAGGGGACCCTGGCACCCAGTAACCCGATACCCCCACCTGCCTTGAATTACCCTCACACAGCTCCAGTCACAACATGACCTGCTTTCCGGAGTTCAACATAAACTGGCTACAGTCCCACAGTGTGCTGCATTTATTATCAAGGTCGTCTATGAATAAAGTGTACTGTATGAGGGAAAAGGGCCTGGAGGTGGGAAAACAAAAATGGATTGAATAAGCCTACATACATGTACATGTACATGTATGTGTTCATACATAAACGTGGAAAAATGTGGTGGTGTTGTTGTTGTTTTTGGGGGTGTGTACATTTTATGAGAAGTAGGCCTACTTTTCATGCACATGTATGTGTACTTGTAATGGTATTTTTGTAAAAAGACTTTCGGAAAGGTCTTTGTGTTTGTGTTGATTTTTTTTTTGGCTACTTCTTGTTGGCTTTTCCGCGGTTGCGCAGAAAAGACACTGTTTTTTGTTGTGATTTTGTTTTCCTTTCTTCTTTTTTTACTGATTTTATTTTTCTATCCCAAATCCCATAGACTTTGTACACAGTTTTTCTGTGTGGCACTTTGGTCCCTTTTCCAAGCTTGGAACTACATGAAACTTGGTTATTTCTAAGACAACATCCCAGTGATAATTGAAAGCGGACCTCCTTCCAAAAGCGTGCATCCACAAATGTGACGTGTTGATGACGACATCAGCTGTCAAATTACATCAGGCTATACACATGTACATGTACATGTAGTTTAAAAAACAATTTAGTTACTCCTGAAGTACACAATGGATTGTTACGAGTTGCTCTCAAGTGACAGTTTATGCCTTGTCAAACTAGTTTCTTATTTAAAAAATGGAAACCTGGAAACAGCGCCGTAACTAGGGTAAAATTTTAGGGGGGCACAAGGGGGTGCAATATTTTTCCTGGGGGGCACTTTTGGCCAATTAAAAAATGTAGTTTCCGTTTGTATTTTTCATAAACAAGCCTCTTTTCAGTGTTTTCTGACGTGTTGACGTAAAACAAATTACATTATGTGTGTAAATAAATAAAAATAGTTTTAAAAACATCAAAATTACTACGTAAATGCTCAAAATGTAACATGTGTTCTGTTTAGCAAGACACACAAGTTCTAGTTTTTATTTGGAATGTTTTGAACAGCTTCGGGCCCTTCAAAAAGAAAATTTAGCACTGTAAAAAGGGCTCAGATTGTTCAGAAAATGAGTTAGACAATTAATTAATCTTACTGTGGTGAAGAACAACCGGTGATAGTTGAAAAACTCATTCTTTTTTAGGGGAATCTTATCTCTTTGAGAAATTAGTCCCCACACAATAATTCTTGCGTTGGGAAAAATTGAAAGTTTTAATGGGTTTGCACAAGTGCCGAAGGGAAAAACCATCGTCTCCTGATGGAATTCAAACCCACCTTTTCACTTCTTAGATTCTTTCTTGTTCTCTCCCCACCCCATCCCCCCCCTCTTTTTTGAACTTATATTTCTTACTGGTATATTTTATTGTGTCTATAGATTAAGTGTGTGGAGTAGGGTTGGAACGTTTAACGGGAAACAAAACTGTGAAATCCTTTTGTTGGATTTCCCATTGTAAACATTTAAATGACACTGACTGTGAAAAAAAACGGGACCTTCCCTTTTAACTTTCCTGTGGAGAATTATTCAATTCACTAGGAAAATAAACGTAGACGTACAACCCTAGTGTGGACACATGCATGTACGGGTACCTTTTGTGCTTTGCGTGAAGAGCCCTTGAATATTGGGATTATTAGAATTTACAATTTTATTGTGTGTTATCGTTGTTGTTTTTGTGTGTGTTTTGCTTAATTTTACTGAAATGTTTTGAAATATATACATGTAGGGTAGATCCATAAGATTTCTGGACCAGAAAAACATGAATGTAACTTTTCAAACATCGTTATGAAACTTGCACTTGTGATGCACTTCCTGCAGTGCTTCCTTCACTCTAAATCTCTTTCATTCTCAATTTACTTGTAATTTGATTTCTGTTTTCCCCCCAATCCCGTTCCAATCTCCGACATCCCCGATGTGTTCCATGTTCCACGAAATAGTGTCAGTGCTACACAAAATGCGTTCATTCACGGGCTGACTTCATCATACAATTCTATTTCTAATTCCAATCCCAGTATTGATATTTTTGTCCGTCTTTTTTTAAATTTTAAATAATCTGTCAGACGTACTTTACAAAGGTCACTGCTCTCCTCGCTTAATGAGGGTCTACTTTTTTTTTTTTAAAGAACAGTCGGGCCCAGAGTAAGCCTTTTATTCTCTTCTGTTTTATTGTCTTTTGATTGTTGTCTACATTTTGTATCTTGCCTTTTTAGGTATTTTGTTGTTTATAACTAGAATTTGTATCGATCCGTTTCTGGCACTCGCGCTGTTGAATGTTAAACGAAATGAATAAATAAATTGGGTCATCAGTCATCATTGATGTGCTGGTACACATGTAATAGTGCAGTGTTTACCCTGCCTAATGAACTGATGCAAGTGGTTTTAAAAGTCTGGAGAGTGCCATTGCATTGTTTTGTAAACAAATGTTGTGTATTCCACCAAATATGGGGTAAAAAATGGAGTTCCCTACTCAGAGCTAGCCAAATAGCATGGCAAATGCCAAGTCTGATTGCGTCGTTCTTGAAAGGGCAAGGGCACCAAGGCATTTTCTTCTCCATAAAGGGCACCTCAATGAGTATTGAGGAAATCGTAAATTTCTACTGAAACATTTCAAGGGCACCAAGGCAATGACAAGGGTCAACAGAGGCAATTGCCTCTGTTACTTCCATGAAGCATCAGGCCTGAAAATGCCAAATTATCCTGGGTTGATTCTTTGACTTTAAAAAAATTCCACAGATAACCCAGTCCCTCTAGGAATTCCCTAAGGAATTTCTACAGCAAATCTCTTCACCAGTCATGGCCTCCAGATAGCTTGAATTTATTTATTTGGGTCTGGAGGGTCTATGTAGCTGATGGCTTGTAAAAAGACCATTTGAAAATGACATGCTACATGTTTAAATAAAACATAGATTTAATAAAACGTAGATTCCATTGCTGCACTGCAAGACTTCAAGAACCACAGACCAATTTTAGGAAGGGAATGACTATAATCAGCTCCCTTGCACGTAGACATTATACTTTGTAAAAAAGCTGCGGGCCTGGCACTTTCTTCTCATCTTTGACGAGTTGCAATTTCCACACCTGAAAATCACTCTTGTTATGGCACCCAATTGATGTGGAAATTCCTGCCCACCAAACACATGCACACGCCCACTTTCCCATGCAATAGACCGATTGCGCAATCTACGTCACGTGACCCCTGTTGGGTTAAAAATGTAAACACACACGTAATCCTCCATAGGAAAGGGTGGTACGGTACACGATTATTAATGCATTTAGTTAATTCGATCGAGGTTTTTTTTGCTCGAGATCTGTGAAACATATTCCAGAGTTTGTACCAAAGACCTTCAAGTGGCTGAATAAAGCCAGTAAGGACAGTTCCAGCAAGTCTTGAAAATTGTACAAGTACCATATAAATGTGCACGATGTGTACAGCGGGCGACGGAACGTTAGGCCAGACGACCGCGATCACCACACACTTTTCAACACAAAAACTTCAAAGTTTTGAAGCTGAAATCCTCCAAAGAAATTGCTTTCCAAAACTGTGTGATTCCTTTGCCTATTTGAAATTCTACAAGACTAGGTATTAATGCTCACTTTTCCAATGTTGTTTATCCTTTTTTTACAGTGATTTAGGCCAACATTACAAACAAAATAACAGACTGGTGGCTACATAATAGTCGTCCGACGCCGGTAGTGCATGGCTTAAAAAACCTCTTTTCAGAAGAATTCTGTTAAATTATGAAACAGAGATGTGATTTAAATTAATGCCTCACCATACTACTTTAAATAAAAGGGCTGATTAACTAATTCATCGCTTAACGAAAGTATAATCGACTGTTTTCGAACTCACTCTGTGTCACGGCCTATCTCTTTACACGTATTTTTTCACCAGCTGTATGACGTCATCCCCGATAGGGGGTCACGTGACCGCATGTAAACATCGCGTGCAATCAGTCTATTTAAACGACATAAGAAAAACCTTGATGTCCCACCCCTCACCCCCAGCATTTATCCGTAATTGGTCATCCCCTCTTGTTCCCTCCCACCTCCTGTCCAAAATGTAAATTCAGAGTGTAGACAATCTCTTTTCGGCATGTACAGTGTAGCTCTTAAACATCCTGTGCACTTTCTATGCTGGGAAGGTCCTAATTAAAATGACCTACATTGATACAGAAGGTCATCCATTGTAAAGTGTGGTGGGAAATTGCACTGGTCTTCTGCTTCTAGCTACAAGTAATAATAATACACAGTTTTTATATAGCACTTTATCACACCCTGTGGGCATCTCAGAGCACTCAGTATTTTTTTCCTGCAAGGTATGATGAATTACGTTTTTGAAGTATGAGACCTGTTATACATAGCTCCATGTAACGGTTTACAAGGTGCTGTGGCGCAATCTGCAGCCGATCAAACCAGAAACACCGGGGCGAACCCCTTCTCTTTGCGAAAAGTGTCACTGTTTTTTTTTTTACGTGCATTACACACGAGACCAACGGCTTTACGTCCCATCCGAAGGACGAAGCAATAATGGTTAAGTGTCTTGCTTTAAAAGGATACAAGTGTCACGACCGGGACTCGAACCCACACACTGCTGATCAGAAACACCAGAGCTTGAGTCCGGTGTTCTTATCCGCTCGGCCACGGCACGCCACAGTCAGTACAGTCTGTACTTAATATGTTATTTCATTTGTACTGTACGTCCTGTTCAGTCACATCTGGGGCTGGTGCTGCTAATTGCTACAAACGTATAGAGTTGCATACATTGTTTTTTCTAAGTGTTACCCTAAACGCTATGCACGTAGGTCTTGTACTATGCATCAGCCACTTCAAATGATATTGAGCTCTCTCTTTTTTTTTTTTTTTTTCTAAAATAAAATGTCTGTGTGGGGCCATGTTACATGAGATAATTTACAGGCAATCACTTCCTGGCAGTCTCCAAGAAAAACACATTTCACTTTTCAATTTTCGCACACTTCTATTTATTTATTTTATTTATTACGCGCCCAAACACAATTAGTGGCAATGACAGGATTAGGACATAAAATGGTCAGTTTTTAGATGTGGGAGGAAAACCCCAAAAGGGGAAACCGAAAAACCCATGCAATCAGGTAGGGACTGAAAGCCCAATTCACATGCAAGGCTCTGGTCTGCATGAAGTTGGATTCGAACCAGGGCCCACAGAGAGGTGAAAGGCAGGGAAAGAAACCACTAGGCCAAACCTGATCTCCAATTTTCTTGGGGATAGTGTCTCTTCTTCCAGCAAAGTGTTCCTTTGGCATGCTGTGCAGAACCTTTTGGTTGCTTTATGTGACAAAACGCCCTATTGCAAAGTGTACAATTCATGAGGTCAGATTCGAACCAGGGCCCACAGAGAGGTGAAAGGCAGGGAAAGAAACCACTAGGCCAAACCTGATCTCCGATTTTCTTAGGGATAGTGTCTCTTCTTCCAGCAAAGTGTTCCTTTGGCATGCTGTGCAGAACCTTTTGGTTGCCTTGTGTGACAAAACGCCCTAAAAGTGTACAATTCAAATAAACATATTGTACAACAACCTATTGTCTGATAGTTCCGCTGTTGGTAAAGACTAAAGGAACGGCAAATTTTAAAGAACGCAGAAGACCAAAAAAATCGGCTTTGATAGTTGCATGCAACAGTTCACCATTGAACTGTGTGTAATATTTAAATGTCTCCTAATCGATGTAATTCATTGTGCAAATAGGACAATTTTACAGGTAGTTTCCATCGGCTTCCCACCATTTTTTTTTTTTTTATAATTGTGAACCTTCGAAACCCTATAAAACAAATCATTTCCGATATTGTTTCACTTCCCATTTAAAATAATCACACCCACTTGCCCACGCTAATTTGCAAGATTAAAGGTGCAATACAGGATTGGTATTCATCCAAATTATTTTGATATTCGTATCAGTCTGAAAGCTTACTCATCATGAAGTTCA